>OW387027.1:31620764-32852145 GCA_936439885.1 Nowickia ferox | reverse complement strand
CGAGAGTTTTGCGTCTCGCTCGCACTGGTTGACTGATCTTCTGTGGAATTTTTTTAACAACCACGTTGCTACTTCCTATGTGAAGGCATAGGTCGTGTATAGTCAGTCACAAAAACTTTTTTAAAATACTGTTAATACCATCTTGGGCATATGGTCTAGTTACACAGCCCATATTTGTGCAACAATACTTTACAAATTTACTTTGTAAAGTATTAATGAAATAAATAAATAAATATATAAAATCGTAGTGTGTGTTTGTTCGTAACGCATGATCTCTGGTACTATAAGAGGTGTGGAGCTGAAATTGTGAAGTATTTGTAGTTAAAAAAATAATTGAGGGTAAGACAACGTTTGCCGGCCTCATCTAGTATATTATATGTTTATATTTTTGTAATTCACTTTTAATTTCCTTTATTTTGATTACCCTACTCGATAGGTTTGTTAAATTTTTTTATTAACATAATTTTATGACAGGTCTCAGTCAGTTATCAAGAAATTTTTTATTAATAATTAAATTTAAACATAACTTATATATATTTTCGTAATCCCCTTTTAATTCCCTTGGATGTCGTTATGAAATTTCTCTTGTTCTCATCGCTATCAGTTGAAAAACGTTTAATATTTATATTCTTAAATAAGAATCGGTATTTCGATATTGTTTGCCCATCTCTACTTGGTACAATCTCCCTAATTCTATGTTTCCACTACGAGTTGAATCACATGCTTTGCTTTCTGAATCATGTTTATGAATCATGCCGTTTACACTGCGCATTCGTGCTTCGTTTTGGCATTTTTTATGTTTATTCACACATGCATACGTATCATACGCACCAGAGAAAGCCAATCGATACAAAAAATGTGGGATATTCCAGCACATATCGAAAATTTTTTATGCTAGTGCTCATTGATACCCAATAATTCTCATACTTGCGTACAGCGATGCCAATTTAGCGCGTTTTAACTATGCCAAACGCGCTTTTTTTCGTGTTAGCGCGTTGACTAAAAAAGCGCTAAATTAGCGCGTTTTGAATAAAGTCATAATCATTTTAGTTCAATATTTTTTTACTTATTTTTTTTGCATAAATTTAAAAATTTTCTAGTATTAAAAATTCATAAAATTTTTTAAATTGGTTAATGATTCAGCTGTGGGAAATAAAATTCCCTTGACTGTGGTTAGAATTAAAAACGGATTTTAATACTGTAAATGGCAAATATTTGAATCGCAAAACTATTCGACAAATTATATAAGTTATTACAAAGTTTGACAAATAAAATTAAAATAAAAACTAATAGTGCGTTCAGGCTGACACGAAATTAAGTAATTTTAAGCTCAAATTACGAACGAAATCAAGAGTGTTCATGCTGTTCACTGAATGACATTTGAGTTGATTTCGCAATCATCTTATTCATTGCTGCAAACATTGAAGTACTTTTTTCAGTTGAATAAGCTCTTTGTTACACTTATACAAATTTTTCTTGTAAAAATCGTCATAAATATAATAACTTTCAATCTTTTTTTAATTTCATATTGGATTAAAAATTTTTTATTTCTTTTATTTCTTGTTTCTCATAGTTGTAAATTTATTCATGTTTGAACAAAATAGTAGTTTTAGTATAAAAACAGCGTTGTATATTGTAATTTCTTGTTAATTTCATCGAAATTAAGTAAAATAACTTAATTTGGAAAATGTCAAAATATATGGGAAATTACTTAATCGCTTAAGAGATTAAGAGATTTGAATAAAATTCGGTACACAGACTGGTTATATGCTGGATTGAGACATAGGATACTTTTTGTCGCGAAAATAACACGATTTAACCCATTATTATTAACAGAATGAAAAAGATTATTGAGAAAATAGTTTTAAGATTTTTGACATGAATTAACCAATTACTGGCCAATAATATAATCCTACTGATATAAAGATGAAAGCTTGTGAATTTGGATGTTTGTATGTTTGTTCCACTTTAATGCAAAAACTGCTTAAAAGATTTGGATGAAATTTTGTAGACGGATAGTTCATATGGTACCTTTTAGGAGTTAAAACAGGTACTTTTCGCAGCATCTCTCTGCATGCGAACGAAAAGAAGATGCAAGTTTTTTCTGTCAACTTCAAGATGCCACATCATTTTTATATACTGAATTTCTATAGTTAGTTTGAAAGTTTGACAAAAACTGAGAAAATTTTATTTAAAAAATAACGTAAAATACAAATAATATATTTTCAAACAAACTAGATATATATTATCAAAGTATATAATATTGGTGTTCACCCTTATTCTTCAACACCCCCACTACATTGAACACCTATAAGTATCAGTTCACAGCAATGAGAATGTTTAAAACTTCTTAACGACTTTGTAAAAATGTCTGCAACCATTTCCTCAGTAGTAAGATATTCAATCAGAACTTTGTTTTCAGCAACAATGTCCCTCAAAAAATGGTGACGAATATCAATGTGTTTCGATCGAGAATGATATTATGCTGAATTAAATTGAATGCAATTTTATTGTCACATTTGATTTTTAAAGTTGACAGTGCTCCTAGTTCATTAAATAACGACCTCAACCACAATGCCTCTTGGCCTGCAGCTGACAGCGCCATATATTCTGCTTCTGTTGTAGAAAGCGCAGTTGTTTGTTTGTTTTTTTTTGAATTCCAAGATATGCAACATCCTTGAAACTTGAATACATCAATGTCTCCCGCCCAATCAGCATCTGAAAATCCCTCTATATATTCTTTCGACTCTTTTACGAACTCTAGCTTATAATGTGTTGTGCCCTTTAGATATCTCATAATACGTTTTACACATTGCCAATGAGCTCTTCCACGATTGTTATTATATCTAGCTAAGGCTTCCACTGCAAACGAAATATCAATAGCCTCTTGATATGGTATTGACTTCATTTCTTTTATTTCATCGTTAAGTTTTTTGGACACATATCTTTAGAAATTTTTTGGTTTACATCTAACGGTTTTGCTACAGGTTTGGAATCAAACATATCAAATCTTTTTAAGACATTTTTTATGCAAAGTTCTTGACCCAACCATAGTTTTCCTCTCTTACGATCTCTAGTAACTTTCATACCAATTATATAGTTTGCCCCTCAAATGTCCTTCATTTTAAAATTGATTGATAAACTATTTTTCATGAATAACTTTCTTTCAGGGTTGTTTGTGAAAATCAGTATATCATCGACATATATTGCAACGTATTTTTTTATAATCTTTTATTTTATAGTAAATGCAAGGTTCTGTTTTGGATTGCATTAGACCCATTTGCTTAAGAGTATTGTCTAACTTCTTATTCTAAACTCTACTTGCTTGCTTTAGGCCATATGAAGATTTTTTAAGCTTGTATACCTTATTACTATCTGCACTAAAGCCTTCAGGAATCTTCATGTATATCTCCTCATTAAGTTCACTTTGCAAAAATGCAGTGACAACATCCATTTGATCTATGTCTAAGTTGTATTGTACTGCTAAACTTAGTAATAAACGTATCGATGAGTATCTTACTACTGGAGAAAATCTTTCCTCATAATCGATTCCGCATCGTTGTGAATACCCCTTTATTACTAATCTTGCTTTATATATTTCAATATTGCCATTTGAGTCTCTTTTAATTTTGGAACACCATTTATTATCTATGGCTTTCTTTCCTTTTGGAAGACTTGTAATGTCCCAAGTACCATTTTCAATAAGGGCATTGAGTTCTTCCATAGCTTTCTTCCATTCATCTTTCTGTTTGCTTTCAAGTGCATGTTTTACAAACCATATCTCTGTACTGCTTTGCGAATTCTTGATGATTTTCTAATGGATTGTGGTGATGTGATTCCACCTTCACAATTCTCAGTTCTCTCGCTTTCAGTTTCAAAACCTTCAAAAGGTGTAACACTTGTTTCATCTGCAAAAATATTCTTCTGATGATGGCTCATCTTCTTGTAGGCTCTCAATACTGTGAGGTGGTTCTCCAAAGCTAACATTTTGATCAATAACTTCTTGCAATTGTACATCATTAGCAACTTCAATTTCCCCCACTGAATCACATCCACTATATATTAGGAAATTCGAATTATCATTGTTTGGTTTGGCTTCATAGAATTCATTTTCTAAAAACTTCGCATCTCTATTTAACGTTACTTTATTACTTTCGGGATCACAAAAACGATAAGTTTTTGTATGAGTGCAATATCCTAAAAATATTGCAGCTTTTGCTTTAGGATCAAGTTTCTTTCTCTTCTCTTTTGGAACGTGAATTAGAGCTTTACATCCAAAAACCTTTAAATAATTTATGAAAGGTTTATTACCTTAACAAGATTCCTCCGGTGTAATATAATTAAGTGTTTTGTATGGAGTACGATTTATTAAGTATGTTGCTGTATTAGCTGCTTCCGCCCAAAACTTCTTTTCTAACCCAGAATGTATTAGAAGACATCTTGTTTTTTCTTGTTCTGTTCATCCTTTCAGACATACCGTTTTGTTGTGGACTATATGGAACTGTTGTTTGATGTTGGATTCCACTTTTAGCCATTATTTTCTTCATACGATTGTTGCAGTACTCTAAACCATTATCACTTCTCAAAGCTTTTATAGTTTTTCCAGTTTGGTTCTCAACACTGTTTTTGAACTCTTTGATAAAATAAGGAAAAACTTTTCGGCTGTAATCATCAATAAATATAAGCATATATCTCGAACCATATATTTAACTTCTATGGGTCCGCAAAGATCAGTGTGTACAAGGCCTAGAACCTCTGTGGCTCTTCTTCCTTCATCTTTAAATGGTAGTCTAGACATTTTACCTTTAGCACATGTAATACAACTGTCTTTTATTGCGTCGCATTTCACACCCAAAACAGATCCGGAAATCATATTTCTTAGAGCTTCATTGTTAGCATGGCCAATACGTCTACGCCATAAGTCAGCATCTTTACTTGTGCTTTCACATACGAATGCATTATCGTTCGCTTTATTCAACCGAAACATACCGTTTATAATGTCACCTATCGCAATTACGTCCCCACGACCATTTAAGACTTTGCAACCTTCCTTATTAAATTCAACTTTGAAACCATTTTGAACAATTTTTGATACTGATAGTAAATTTATATACAAATCAGGGATATGCAAAACATCTTGAAATGTAACCTTTTCTTTTTTATTTTTACTTGCCTGCACAATCAAATCAACATCTCCAATACCTTTAACACCCATTACAGAATTATTTGCAATATACATATGAATACATATGAACTGTGGCACCCGAGTCAAAGAACCAGTCATTCTTATTTAGTTGCACTACCTGTTTTCTTTACTTTTGTTCTTGCGTTCTTACATGGACATTTCGCAGCAATGTGTACATATTTGTTGCAATTGAAACACTTTGGAATCCGTCTTAACATCCTGCAATAATTTCATTTTAATAGCGTCGCCAGTAATTTTAATATCTGAACTTTGAATTCCCATAATCATCGGGTTATATTCTTCTGGGAGACCAGCAAGCATCATTGATCCAACCCATTCTTTATCGATTTTCAAACCAGGTCCTCTTAATTTGTGTGCAGTGGTTAATATCTCATTAACATATTCTTCAACGCTTTTGCATTCGTTTAATTTTGTTGAACAAAACTTTTAAATCAATCCAACTCGCCATACCAAATCGCTGTCTTCAAATATTTCGCTAAAAGTGTTCCCGATTTCATCAGCACTTTTGCATTCCCGAATGTGTGGAAAAATTGATTTGTCAACTGATAAGATAAGCTCTGGCGTTGCCTGAACCTTCTTTTCTTCTTTATCTTCAGTACCTTCAACAGCTTTTCACAAACCCTTCATCTGGAAAAAAGCTTGAATTGCAAACTTCCAGTCTTCAAAATTTTCACTTCTTCGAAGTTTTTCAATTTGAAAATTTGATGCTATTTTAATTTTATTTAATTAGGTACTCGTATTTATATAAATACACTTTTTCGCTACAGCGAATATTCTTTAAAAAATAATTCTACCCTTATTTAACGGAAGGGCCCATAACCTATTGTTAGTTTGAAAGTTTGACAAAGACTGAGAAAATTTTATTTAAAAAATAACGTAAAATACAAATAATATATTTTCAAACAAACTAGATATATATTATGAAAGTATATAATATTGGTGTTCACTCTTATTCTTCAACAATTTCATTATACTGAATTGTAATAACCAAATTTGTTTGTAAAACTCTTTCTATTTGCTAATTGCAGCGCTAAATAGCAATATTTTTTATCCCTTTAATATGGGAAATAATTTTAAGTTTTTTTTTAATTTTTAACGTAGGAAAGTGACTTCAGTATTTTTAAAAGAACTTACAATTTTGTGTGGGAATAATATTTCAATTTAAAGTTCGAAACCTTACTGTACTGTCTTAGCATTTTGGGCTCGGACAGTAGGGTTAATGCGTGGAGAAAGCCCAACGAGGAGTTAAAACAAGAATTTGCTCAGGATACCTGCACCACTAATGATGCATGGTGGTCGTTACCATATGGTATGGGGTGCACATTCTGCGGCCGGAGTTGGAAATGTATATTTTGTGAAGGGAAATATGTGTAAATTAAAATCTTCAACAATTCGAAAAAATCTGAATGTATTGTCAAATGCGCCATTTATGTCTAAAAAGGCACACAACGCAATTTCACCCGACCCGTGAGCCCTCTCGATCTTTGTAACAAGATGATGCAGAGCATGCTCGGTCGATTTACCCTTAGTATATGCATATTGATTTGCATGCAAGGGGCGGTATTCAAAACCGTCGATCTAATATGCAGATCTATTAGTCTCTCCATAGTTTTCAGCAAAAACGATGTTAGGTTAATTGGTCTGTATGATTTGGCCAAATTTCCTGGCCTATTGCCCATTTTAGGTATAAATACAACTTCAACTTTCCTCCACAACAGAGGAATGTGTCCGAAGATAAAACTGGCTCTAAAAAGGGCGGCGAGGGCACAAAGCAGTGTATCAACGCACCTTTCGAAGAGTGCTGGAAATGCCCGTCAGGAGCCTTAAAAGTCTAAAAAGAGGCAATAGCCCATTTTATCCTATCCGGATTAAATATGACTTTTGACAAATTGAGAGCTGTTCTGTATACAACAAGAGAGCCAATCGTCAAGTCATCACCACTTTGAACCATGAGAATCGACTAGGAAAATAAACACTAAGTAAATGTTCCAGTGTTTCTCTTCGGTTCTTGGTGTATGTACCATCAGGAACCTGGTAGAGAACTGGATGGTAGATAAAGACTGTACGTTTTCAGACCACAGTAGGATATCATTCAGTCTTAATTTTGCAGGGGAAAGTCGTTACCCATATAGGAATCCACGAAAGACTTACTGAGATACCTATAGGGCCACTGTTGATATTAGAGCAAGGGTCACTCCGCTGGGTATGGTTACACAAAGAGGTGTGGAAGAGGAGGTGGAATATTTCACTAACACTTGTAGGGAATGTTTTGAACAATCCTGTTCATTGGTTTTCCCGGGCAAAAAAAGAGATCAGCTTTTATGGTGGACCAAGGATCTAAAAGATCTGAGGTCCTCGGTTAGAAATTTGTTCAATAGGGCGAAACTCACAGGAAGGAGTGAAGACTGGAACAATCATAAAGTATTGTATAATAAGTACAAGGGTGATCTCAAAAGGGCGAAAAGAGCCTCATGGAGGAAATACTGTGCGGAGATTGATTCCGTAAATGAGTTGTCGAGGTTTCGGCGAGTATTGTCAAAAGACCCTAGGGCTCCTGGGAATATTCAAAGACTGGATGGCTCATGGACGGAATCTAGCTCTGAGACACTTTCTGTTCTGAATTAGGGGGAGCAGTGGACGACATAGTGACGTTGGAAAAAGCAACATGGGCAATAAATACATTTGAACCGTATAAATCACCGGGTCCAGATGGTATTTTTCCGGCCATGTTGCAGAATGTCCCAGAGCGCGTACTACTGTCTCTGGTAGATATCTTTAAGATATGCTTAAGCAGGAGGTTTATACCGAACCGAAAGGTTGGAGAGAGGTTAAGGTCATCTTCATACTCAAAGCGTTTAAGGCAAGTCACTCAAAGCAGAAAGATTTCAGGCCAATCAGTCTTTCATCGTTTCTTTTGAAAACATTAGAACGACTGATTGATCTGCATCTAAGAAACACAATTGATACCCGCGTCATTAGTAGCGCTCAGCACGCCTATCGAAAAGGTAGGTCTGTTGAGAGTGCGCTTCATGAATGGTTGGTGTTATAGAGAGAGGACTGCAGCACAAAGACTACCACTGGCTGCATTCTTAGACATTGAGGGAGCCTTTAACAACATAAGTATAGAGGCTATTAGGGAGTCGCTGGAAACAGTTGGGGTGCACAACTTTCTAGTGGAGTGGATAGTTATCATGCTTAATAGCAGAATCATCAACACGAGTATGGGAAGGGGAAAACTGAGGAACAAGACAAGAGGTACACCACAGGGAGGAGTTTTATCACCTCTATTGTGGTTGTTGGCAATGAACGCAATTCTTAGGCGTTTTGACAGGAGCGGAAGGAAGATAGTTGCATATGCCGATGACGTGGTTTTACTGGTAACGGGAAAGTAACGGGAAAGTTTCTTCCCACTATCAATGAAGTCATGCAGTCGGCGTTGGGCGATCTATCCTCCTGGGTCAGCAGTAAAGGATTGGGAGTCAACCCAGAGAAAACCGAGCTAGTCTTCACCAGGAGATACAAAGTAGAAAGCTTTGTACTGCCCAGGATGGGAGGGGTGAAGCTTAGCATTGCAGAGGAAGCTAAATACCTGGGTGTTTTCCTAGATAGCAAGCTTTCTTGGAAAAGGAACACGCAGGAAAGGCTAAAGAAAGGGCTTAATGCCTACTACGCATGCAGGAACTGCATAGGAAGGAACTGGGGTCTGCAACCGAAGATTATAAACTGGATCTACACATCGGTTGTCAGGCCGGTTATTCCCTATGGTTGTGTGGTATGGTGGGAGGCATTGAGGAAGGAAAGTCACAGGAAATTACTAGCTAAGGTTCAGAGATGTGCCTCGATGGGTATCACAGCTGCTCAGAGTAGCACACCTCAGGCTGCCTTGGATGTCATTCTTCATCTACATCCTATAGAGGACTTTGTGGTGGGAACAGCGACTAGAAGTCTCCTTAGACTCGTAGAAACAGGTTTGGTGAGAACACCCTCAACGTAGTTCTTTCAGACTGCCGAATGAATGCAGCGTTTTCCAGGCTGAGATCTTGGCGATTCTCAGGGCCACGGAGCTGGTGACCAGGAATGTAGCTGAAGGTGAGAAGGTTACCTTCAACGTCGACAGCTAAGCAGCATTATGGATAAATATAGTGTCAGACTATGTTGGGTTCCTGGCCACAGCAGTGTTGAGGGAAATGAAATTGCCGATGAGCTGGCAAAAATAGGGTCGCCGTTAGATGAAGGAATGATAGAAAGGTCGATAAAATTACCGATATGTCATTACCAGGGACAAGGACTTCATGCATTTAAAACAGATATTTTAGGCGCCTAAAATATGACATAAAAAACGTAAAATATGCAATAAAAACAGAAAGATATGCACATATTTTAATCATTTTATATTCAAAAGAAAAGCAACTAAATAAAAATATAAACATATTTTCTTTTCTCAAGAGGTGCGTGCACCGACTTAACTATAACGACTTTTTCTGCATTATTATCTCCAAAAAAGGAGCGATACGTGATTAGAAAAAGAAAAGTGTTGTTATATATTTATTTTCACGTCTTTGGATGTAATCGGCTCAAATTTAAATGATTCTTCTTATAAATGTTATATATTTTTTAACTCAACCATTACAATGAATTGAATATTAGCTATTGAATCCGCTATCATTTTTTAAAACCATACCAAGTTTCTGCAGAGTTGTTTCACTTTCAGCTTTAATAGCAAAAAACTACAATTTCCATTAAATCTCGTAGGTGTGTGCTTGTACAATCGTTCTATAATGCTACAACAATGCAAGCGAATAAATTTCCCAAAAAACAAATTTTCGTTAACAAGTTGTCAACAATATTTTAATAAAAATTTTAATTTTTGGCAAAATATGACAAAAAACCATTAAATTATACCAAAATATTAGACAAAAATATGCATTTATGACCAAATTATGCAAAAATATGAATTTTCAGCAATATATGCAAAAATATGCACTAACAATCGATGCCATTTTTATGCAAATTCATCGTTTCGTAAAGATATTTCGTTCTTGCCATTATCAGGCTTAAAGGAAAAAACATGCATTTGCATGAAACCCCTGTCCCTGGTCATTACTATAGGGAACTCAGTAACTGAATAGAAAGCAGGACCAACAGTTCATGGCGAAGTATGGAGGATTGTAGAGTCTCAAGGGGCTTGTGGCCAAAAATTGACTCAGGAAGATCCAAACTGCTACTGGACATAAATAGGAAGGCGATGCGAATTGTGATAGGCGCGTTGACAGCTCACTGCTCGGTCAGAGCAAGAACCAGCATTTGGGAAACTGGCACTCCAGATTTTTGTAGGATGTGCGGGGATGAAGAAGAACCAGAAACCATTGAACATGCTATCTGTCACTTTCCGAAGCTGCAACGTCATAGGATTAGATGGCTGAGCAGACGTTAGGCGCGTTGACAGGTCACTGCTCGGTCAGAGCAAGAACCAGCATTTGGGAAACTGGCACTCCAGATTTTTGTAGGATGTGCGGGGATGAAGAAGAACCAGAAACCATTGAACATGCTATCGGTGGCTCAAGGACGAGTAATAGGGTCACTTCTGGCTATAAAAGGGGGGTAAATATTACTGTTTATGCAACAGAAGGGAATCACAATGGACCCAATTGGGTTTCCGAGTGGTGGTGCGGTATAGCAAAACCCTTCCTAACCTAACCTAACCTACCATCAGCTTTCCTTAGAAGACTGATTTGAGAGCGGGAGAGAGCCTTATGCAATCTCGCTGCTGTTGATGTATTCTCCATATCCTCACAGAATTTTCTCTAGGTACCTTCTGTACTCTTCCCAATTACCTGAACTCTTTGCGTAATTAAATAGTCCTTGCGCGTATCATTAAGAAGGTTACTCCACCACTGCACCTTTCGTACCGTTTTCCGGTTTCGTAGACTACAGCTATCATGATATCAGGAAATAATGACCTGATTAAGCTGATCTGCTGCTACCTCTAGTTCCTCCACTGAAGAAATATTGGAATTTAGCAGATTGGCTCTCGAGTCTGCTATTTCTTTAAACGCAGTCCAGTTAATATGTTTGCTACTCTTTAATTGTTGGGTAACTGACAAGTCTCCTGGAAAATCAAACCTTATGTATCGATGATCCGACAGGGAGACATCGTCAGAGACCCTCCAATTGGATATGTAATTAAAAATCAATGAGGTAGATAAGGTGAGGTCTAATACCTCTTTCCTGATGGCATTAACAAAAGTTGGCTCTAAGCCCCTATTTAAAATCGCTATACCCTCTAGTGTATACATCTCTAATCCCTTGTTCCATTGGGATCTCTATAATGGCCGCAAGCAAGTCCCTTCGAATGAATTCTGGAATGGGAATATAATTAATGTATTTATTTAGTAGCATTGCCCTTCTGGGAACACAGTTTCCTTTATGAAATATTAACCTACCTGGTTCTTGTTGAAGGCCTAAAATTTTACCTTCGATAGCCCATGTCTATCCGTTTTTCGGCGAAAACCTTGAACAAAGTGGCCGACGCTCCTTTAGCGTGGTGCAAGTTCGCCTGTAGCACCTGTATGGTGCTTACACCTCCTCAGCGTCTTTAGAAAATGCAGCAACTACCCTTTGTAGCTGCGCTCTTGGCCCTTTGAACGGGTTATTTCTATGGTTAGGTCCACTTGACATACCAGCGGTGTTAGCGGCTATCACAGCTGCAGCCTTACCGGCGGATGGACCAACATCCTCAGAAACACTAAGTTTCTTCCCGTCGGTTTTGGCCCGCACCGATGGCAGGCTAATGGACTGCTGGATCACACCTGGCTTTGGCGTTTTCTTACCAGCATTCACTGCGGCAGCCTTACTAGTGGATGGACCTACATCCTCGGGAACACCAAGTTCCTTGCCACTGTCATTCTTAGCACTTTCCTTTTGCGTGACCTTGATTGACAGTTTCAGGTGGGTGAAGCGCAATCCGGCAATTTGACTCCACGAGTTTGGCCAAGGAGTTGTCGTCTACAGCCATTATTAAATGAAAGAATGGACCATCGCTCTTCCTCATCGTTACCTTCCATAGGTTCGCAGTCAAGTTATTTTAAGCAGCGATATAGGAAAATCAGGCTCTTCCACTAGTCTTACATCGAGGTTACATTTATTGGCAATCGAACTGTTATTGACGTTGAGCCAATCAGCAGTTTTTCTGTTTGTACAGGTGACCATAAGCCAACCTGTTCTTGGGGCACAGCCATCAAATTCAGGGCGAACAGTTCAATCGCAGTGTCAATTATAGCCTCTTTCAGTCTTGCTATTTGCTCCGATGTGAGAAGATTTGCCGTGGTGTCGTCAGTCACGAAACCAACCCTAACCAATCCAACGATATGGTTTTAAGTAGGCTTCGAACGAACTTGGGACTGCTGTGTTGTGCGTATTGGAACGTGAAACCGAGACCTGTATTTCGTCATATAGCGCACTTTTTGTTGCTCCTTTTGCAATTTGGATACCCTGTTCACGACTATAGCCAGCTTCCAAAGCTTTTTTGAAGCGTCGTGAAAACTTGACAAATGGAGTTCCCCTATGGATCTTCACATTGTCCAGACCTTTGCCTATTGTTGTAGCACCGCATCTGTCAGAACATAAACATAGATTGTCTGACTCAATATTTCCTTCACGTGGGTCCTCAGTTTCGGAAACTTGTAGTAGGGGTTTTGCAATATCGACATAAACCATATCAGATTGCCCAACATCATTCCCAGTAAGCTCCATATCCACATCGACCTGCGCTTCCGCAGGGTTTGTGATTTTACTTCCGGATAGCCCAACAGCTTTTCCTTCGGTTGATACTAATGTATCGGGGGTTTTATTTTTGTTTTTATTTGTCCATGAAATTTTTTATTTTCGGGAATGAACAGAACACTTCTAGCAGAGCCCCTTGCTAGAGTGGGCATTATGTAAAACTATAGTTCCCAGGTCCCTATTAGCAAGGCATTCCTTGGCATATGCTGTTCCACCGTGGATTAGAGGTACCAGTTTTAAGAATGGATACCAGATCTCCGCCTGTCTACAATTACACAGGAAACTACAAAAGAGACATGACCATACTGAGCTCCTGTACACGACCTTCCTCCAACCACCAACATGGAGAGAGGATATGAGTACACTACCATCAGTGCATGAACATACGGCACTCCTAAGAACGTGGATCTTCCAACATGGCTTCTGGTTGATCGGGACATACCTTCTTCCCATGATTCAGACGCTCATCCATCCATCTATTGCACCAGTAGGACAGTACAGATAGCCAGATGAATATCCGGAACCTTAGCCAAGCACCGTCCTGGGTATGCAAGGCAAAAATAGGACGAAACTGTGGTGCTTGTTACCAGCCGGCACTCACGTGGAGGGTTAGGAGAAGGAATTTGTGCCGGCCTGCAATATAAAATACTTGAAAATAAACAAATTTAATATTTTTTAACAAAAACAGTTATGCTGGGCCATTTTTACTGTGAGCTGAAATTTTATATGTTTTTGTTTTTATTGTTAAATTTTAATATTTAAGAGATTGAATTTAGAAAACTTTTAGTTCTTTACATTCATTGCCTCATTAGTAGTTTAAACAAAATATTTAAAAATAATTCTTTTTTTTAATCAAAATTTTAAGCAGATATTAATTAATTTCCTTGTGGGCCAATTTCACTATGATTCACTGTACATATTAGAGATTTTTTTGTAGTAGGACCAGCATTCAGGGGATAACCCCTACTCATGCAATGCATTGTGCTAGAACTAGGAAAATAGGTTATGAAGAGAAATATAGAGAGAGTAGTGTCTGTGGACATTCGATTTAAACTTTCGCACGTTGAAAGTGACACGAAAGACTTCCGCAGGTAGTTTATTCCACATAGGAACAGTACGGCTAAAAAAGGAATTCTCTCTGGAATGCGTAGTGCGATTTATTGGCCAATCGACTACAAAAGAATGTGCTCTGAATGAAGCATGTGTTGTGCGTAAAAATGTGCGGGTTCATCAGAACACATTCCATTGTACAGGGTGGGCCAAAAGTTACCATGGGATTTAAAAGTTTAATAACTTTTTCGTTTATTAATTTTTTTAAATTTTTTTTCTCAGATTATATAATATACAAAATGGAAAATTTTTTTACACTAAGTATGAAAAATAATGTCTCTTAAATGACCACCGTTTTCAGCTTCGCACTGATGGGCGATTATGATTATGAGTGATGAAGCTCATTTTCATTTGAATGGCTTTGTTAATAAGCAGAACTGTAGGTTCTGGGGTTCTGAAAATCCAAGAGCCATTCATAAACGCCAATTGCACCCCATTAGGTGTACAATATGGTGTGGGATCACATCTGAAAATATCATTGGGCCTTACTTCTTCGAGAATGAAGATGGAAGTGCTGTAACCGTAAATGGAGAGCGGTATCGGTTTATGATAGAAAATTTTTTACGTCTTGCTCTTGAAAACATACCTGGTATGTGGTTTCAGCAGGACGGAGCCACTGCCCGCACTGCCCGAGACACAATGGCACTTTTAAGTCAAATTTTTGGAGAGCGAATAATTTCCAGAAATTCGGAAATAATTTGGCCCAGCGCGATCGCCAGTTTTGACAGCACCCGACTATTTTCTTTGGGGTTATTTGAAGTAGCGAGTGTATGTGAACAAGCCAGAGACAATCCTTGAGCTCAAGGCAAACATTGTTGCAGAAATTTTGGAAGATATTATGGAAAATGCTCTAAAACGAGCCCATCAGTGCGAAGCTGAAAACAGTGGTAATTTAAGAGACATTATTTTTCATACTTAGTGTAAAAATTTTCCATTTTATATATTATATAATCTGAGAAAAAATAAAAAAGAAATTAATAAACGAAAAAGTTATTAAACTTTTAAACCCCAAGGTAACTTTTGGCCCACCCTGTAGTAACGATATAACAAGGAAATGCTCCCCACATTGCGTCGATGCTTGAATGAACCAATAGAGTTGGATACCCTACTGTCACCGTTGAGCTTCTTCGGCCTCTCCTGTACACGGTCGAGCAGCCCTAAAATATAATTTGAAGCGCCGGCCCATACATGAGAGTTGTATTCCATTTTCGGTCGGATATAAGTGGTATAAATAGTAAGGAGATCAGATGGGGTGAAGTATCGCTTGCACCGTTTCAAAAATCCATCCATCAAAAAATCAATCTATCGAACATCATACTGAATTTTCATGCCAAGAACATCAAGAGCTTCCGATTCCTTAATATTTATATCCCCCATACTTAAAGACGGAGCAGCATTTTCGGTCATGTGTCTGTGAGTAATCATACAACAATGGGTATTACTAGCGTTAAAATCGACCCTTTTCGCATGACCCCATTCAGAAATTTTTGTTTAATCGCAGTTCAAGGTATCATTCATAATTTGTCGCATAGTCTCAACATCCGACAGGATTGGTGTATTGCTGAACGAGAAAGAATGGCAGATGCTGCTGGCTTCCGCAAAAGAATAGATAGAATTGAAATTTTGACATAGAAGGCCATATAAAAAAAAAAAAAGGAATAGAGTTGGTGAAAGAACGGAACCTTGCGGTATCCCTTAATTTATCTTGAACTCGTTTGATGCGATCCCTGAGGAAACTCGATAAGAATAAGGAGAAGTTATCACCGACACCAAGGGAAATAATATTGCTCCTAATGAACGTGATTTCTAAATCGCTGTTCTTTTAAAATGCGACTGTGATCACAGTTTAGCAGAATTTTTTTGCTTTTAGCAGTTGTGTTATTTTGAGAAATACGTATGAGAACAGTAGCAGTGAAATTAAACAGTGACCGTGATCGCAGTTTAACACATTTCAGCACGTCTGCTTTAAAAGAGTGTATTAGTATTAGTATTCTGAAATACTAATAAGAAGAGCGACAAGAACAAACAATTAGCAATCACACCCTTCCAAATATTGAATATTGTCGTAAAAGAGGCAGAGAGACAATAAAAGTGCAAAGACAAAAATGTGAGACCTATGCATAGTTGCCAGACGATTTATCACGATTTTTCGATTTTTTTTTCGACAAAGCTGAAGGCCTTTTGTACCGGTATAAAAAAAATTTATGTGGCAGCTGTATTTACTGTAAAGGAAGCATGCAAGAACATTCACTGTTTGTATGAAAGAGATATATTTTTAAAACCTGTTACTTGATAAGTGGAAATATTGCTCATCTCTAGTACATATTGTTAATTTAAACGAAAATCCATTTTATTATATTATACTAAATAAAAAAAGAACCTTTTTCGGGCATGTTCTGCAAATCACGACATGTAAAATCACGCTGATTTCAAAAAATTATGAAAAGCTAAACCATTGCTTTTGTAAGTTTCACGATTTATAGCGATGTAAGTTGGAATAAAATATTCTATTATACATGACTAACAAGTCAGCTGTTAATAGTTTGTTTTTGAAATCATCGTGATATAAATCACCGTGATTTTCAGAACAGGCCCGTATATTGAAGTTTTTGTTAGTTAAATGATTTTTCACTCAAGCTAAAACTATTTTTTTGCTTAATATTTATTATTTTCCAGTAAATTAATTGCCTTCACGCGAGTCTCAAGTAAGAAAGTTTCTATCATCGGATTGCAGCAGTCATCGTGGCCAACTTAAAAAAAGGTTTGACTATAACGTAATAACATAAGATTATAGACACTCAATTTTAAAGTAATAAAACCATAGTTTGCCATAGCAGGATGCAAAGTCGGCATCCATTTTATCACAAACTTTAAAGTTAAAATAGCAAAAAAAAAATTCTCACCAAATACGACATAACAACACAAATTTTCCAAACTTTTCATCTTCAGACCTTGTACGACGGCCACCCTATAGCTAAACCGTATTTGCTATTGTATTGTTAATACTTATAATTCTTTAAGATGCTGTTTTTCAATTTGTATATTGTTGTCTAGAACTAGTTCAAAGCAAGGCGATTCCATATTAGATGGTCTCAACTATTCGCCGCTTGTAATTTTAATATACCTGAGATTTCAAGACACAATTTTCAGCATACATTTTTCAGAGCGAATTGAGCCGAATATGTAAGTATATCTTATATGAATATGCCTTGAGTGCAAAGCATATTTATGTGAAGTATGTGAACACGCGTGTTATAAAAAAATTCGACAGTATTTTTTCCTCTCATCAAGGCGAATTGAAATTGAAAATAACAAAGAAATCAAGGCAAATTCATACCAGGTATACTCAGCTCAATTCGCTTTGAGAAATTTATACCTTAAATGTAAAAAAATGTACTAAAAAATAGTCACCCTTGCGACCACCTAGTATGGATTCGTCTTGAAAGAAATTATTCAGATTACACATACCCAAGGCGAATCCATATTAGGTCGTCTCAACTGCCCATATGACTATTTTCGCCGCTTGTAATTTGTACAGCGTAAAGTAAGACATTTTTTGCATTTAAAATGCATGTGTTCACAATTCACCGCACGTTTTCCAGTGAAAACTTTTGGCTCTAGTGCTTACTATAAGTGTTAAAATAATGTATTGCTAACGTTGCGGAAGCACAAATCAAAAGTGCACACCGACATTTTTGAACACTATAAAATTCATCGTTGCCTAATACGGCTACTTATCATTTCAGAATTCGTTTAAAGAACACACATATAAATTGAAAGAGCACAACAATTATAAGCTATACTCGGCTCAATTTGCTTTAAAGAATTTGTACTTTTGATGTCGAAAAAATTTACTAAAAAATATGTATGTGTTGACAAATAAATGTAACTGTATCAAGTTACAAGCGTCGAAAATAGTCTCCTGAGCAGTTGAGACGACCTAATATGGATTCGCCTTGACGTCAGCTGTGTTATTGCTATCACACAATGCTTGTTATTAGAATATAAGTTAGATGTCAAGACAAATTTTTAAGTAAATTTTTTTACATCAAAAGTATAAATTTTACTTGGCTATCACATGTACATACATACATAAGTCAATTCGTCTTGCCCGTCGTTTTGGTTCCTGTTCCAGTCATTTACATTTACTTTGAACTAGTTCATTAATTTAAAATACTCAAATGCTACTGTATTAAATATTTTATATTTTATTTTTATTTTTTGTTCCGAGAGAATTCGATTGAAACGGTTAATGCGAGATTCGATGCATTTTGAACAAATAGGAAATATGTATTTAGAAATAAGACTTTGTAGTTAATAAGGGAGCTTGTATTAAAAATATTTAATTGGGGCATTCAAACAGTAATCTTAAGCTGAATTCACCCCTTGTTTCGGAACAAAATTTGACGTTTGTTTGTATATATATTCCTTTAACTCCTTGAGGAGCGTAGGGCCATAACGAAAGATCTGTAGTCAGTTCTATTTTTGGATAGTTTTTTTAATTCATTCCAGGATATATTCATCTGGCTTAGTTCAGAATTGGTGTTGCGCCGCCATGATGTTTTCGGGCGACTTTGGTATCTGGATCCTTGCGGGTTCCACCACAGTGCTTCACGGCAGGTTTCTTTAACGTCTTTTCTGAGCGTATGGCCTATCCATCGCCATTTTCTTCTTTTAATTTCAAGGTCGATTGGAATTTCATTAGTTTCAACAAGTAGATGTTGATTGGAGATTGTTTGATTTAAAATTTTCCGTAGACATCGATTCGTAAAGGTTTGTAATTTTCTAATTAAGGCTGATGTTAACGCCTAAGATTCGCATCCATATAGCAAGACCGCCTTTACATTTGAATTGTATATTCTGATTTTGGTTTTGACTGATATGCAGTTGGAAGCCCAAATTTTTTGGAGTTGGGAGAAAGTTCCTCTGGCCTTGTTTATGCGGGAAGTAATATCCTCGGATATGCCACCGCTTGGTGTTATTATGCTTCCAAAGTAATTAAATTGGTTAGTTCGTTTTATGGGCTCATTATAGATGCTGAAGGAAGAAACATTTTGTGATGTTGTGATAAATTCAGTTTTTAAACATTAATACGTAAGCCATAGGTAGCCATGTCGGATCTTCTTGTCGACAGTAATATGATGTCGTCTGCATATGAGAGTTCTTCGAGATTGCCGAACATGTCCCAGGATATACCGCGGTTGTCTACGAGTGATTTGCTGTCGTCTAGCACAACAAGGAACAGGAGCGGAGACATTAAGCATCCGTGTTTTACACCAGTCTTTGGTTCAATGTCTGGAGAAAGCATTTTATTTGTAGTACACGAGATTTGAAACCGTTATAGTGAGCTTTAATAAGATTAATAAGCTTTTTAGGGTATTTGTTTGTATAATAAAAGATAAAAGCACAGAGTATACTTCTAGTAAAAATTTTACATTTATTGCTTTAGCTTTTTTTAATTTATAATTTACTTAGTAAGTGTCAGTTCGCGCTGTGCAAGTCTTATTGGTAAGCTGATTAGTTTATGGGAGCGAGAGACGAGGGAAAAGAAACGAGTACGTTTTGCTTTCTCATTCGTAAAGGCTGGTACTCTGTTCAAAGTTGTGAAAAATTTTCAGCACCATTGATTATTTCGCGTGAAAAATTTGACATGTACTAAATGTAGCCCAACTCGAGGTTTTTTTTTATAAATTTCTTGCTTTTATTGCTTGAAAGTATGCAACATTGTTAAAATTCCGTGCGAAAAAAGCACTGCTCATGTTGTTTCGCAGCTAAACTAAAATGATGCCAGACTAATTTTGCATGGAAAGACATGATTTTACGTGTTTTTCACAACAAGAACAGAGTACTACTTTTGCGAATTTATTTCGCAAATATTTCACACCAAATACTTTTATATGTAGTTTGACAGCATTTCGCACGAAATTGTGAACAGAGTACCAGGCTTAATATTAAAAAAAAATGCATGCAAACGCAAAACTATGCATAAGAAATATGTGCCCGAAAATAAGACTTGCATTGTGAGAACGGCGATAACAGTTCAAAGAAGAAAAAGTGATAAATTTAGCAACAAGACTTGTGTGGTGTGAACTGGGACTAAACAGTTTAAAATATAAATATGTATATGACACCAAGTAAACAGGAAATTGTAATCATCAGCCACTGAGCTACCATTATAAACGTTATGACACTTAAGACTACTGTTTGAATCCCCCAAATGTATAAAAATATTTACAAACTCTTCAAGACTATTTCTGTTAAACAATATGTGTGAATTTAAATAAAAACTAATAAAACTATAATACGAACACATTACCTAAAACCCTGTTAATATGCAGTTCTACCTGAACTTTATTGTTACCCAAAAATTACTTTTACTTCACTTAGATTACACTGGGGAAGAAATAAAAATTGTTTAACCATATTATTGGCTTGAACATAAATATTTTTTCGGAATGTTTTAGCATTCTGATTATGTTTCTGCGTGCTGTTGTGCATATAGTCCTAGTTTACACTATGCAAGTCTTATTGCTAAGCTGATTAGTTTTTAGGAGAGAGAGAGAGAGAGAGAAACGAGGGGAAAAGAAATGACTACTCAGCTTCATGTAACCTTGAAAATAGGAAAAAGCTGGAAAGGGGGAAAAAGTTACCCTCAGAGGAACCAATACTACCTCTGAAAAATGAATTTTTTTTCTTAACTTTTGTTAAGCAAATGCAACTTTTAACGTCGGCGAAAGTTCGAAACCCTAAACTTGGACCCAGAAGACTGTAAGATGCCATTTTCGTCCCCGCTTTCTTTCGTGGGCGGTGACAAAAATATTCCCGAAAATAACGTAAATATTAAAAAAATTTACTACTTTTGCCTTTATATCATAAGAATTAAACTTTTGGGCTTTTATTGGCAGAAAAAAGTAGCCCTCCTCTCAAAACTAAACATTTTAGGACTGTCAAACAGGCTCCTTACTCATATTTACCTATGCAAGATGAGCAAAAACAGAAAAAAGGTGCAATTTTCAAAAAAATCACAAAATAAAATGGCATAAACCTGCACAAACTTTTTTTCTTACGTTTAAAATTAAACATTCTAAATTTTATTGTGTTATAAAACATAATTATAAATGTAACTACCTTCAGTTTTAAAAATCGTCTTATTTTTTTATTTGCAAAAAAAGTATATAATTGTTTCAACATTAATATTCCAAATAATTTTTTTGTTTTAATAGGTGTGTTTTTTTACTTTTGTAGTAAAATGCAGTAAATGAGTAGTTACTGGAAAAATTTTAAAATTTACTCTCAAAAAGAGTTGTTGCCGCAAAAAGTACGCGAACAGAAAAATAGTAAAAATTAGTAAGATTAAGGCAACAGCTGACTCCAACTCCACATAGTGCTGAAAAATATATGCACTTTTGACTATTCAATTCTTTTTCTTATTGGTAATCGATACAATATTTTTTATAACACGGCCAATCTACGAATAAATTTTTAATTTATTTCATGTAATATTTGCAATTAATTTCTTTTTGATTTTTCTGACTTATTGTTGGTTAAATTTATTAGTTATTACATGAATGTTTGTTAATGTTACTGACTACCTTAAAAACCAGATAACCAGATACTTTATAGTTTTACAACTCTGAATAGTTAAAGTCATCCACAAAACAAATGAATTAATAAATTATATTATAAAATATCAGTCGTAAAGCAGCTCTGGGCGAGTCAACATCAAGCGTCGTTGGCAATTATCTCTTAAGTGCAACCAGGCCACTGTTGTTTATTGGCCTTCGAGAGTTTTGCGTCTCACTCGCACTGGTTGACTGATCTGCCACGGATAACCGTATATTCTTGCGGTTCTTTTGTGGAATTTCTTTAACAACCACGTTGCTACTTCCTATGTGAAGGCATAGGTCGTGTACAGTCAGTCACAAAGCCTTTTTAAAAAACTGTTAATAACATCTTGGGCATATGGTCTAGCTACCCCGCTCATATTTGTGCAACAATACTTTGCAAATTTACTTTGTAAAGTATTTCTTAAATAAATAAATAAATATTATAAAATATGTATATTAACAGTTATTATTACCATTCTTTATAAATTGTCTATTTTGAAATGACTCATAATTTTTATTTAACATTTTCAAAAAAATTTACACTTTTCGTTTGCTTACTTTTTCTTTTTTTACATTTTGAATCATCTGTTTTTATCTTACTAAACTTTACTACGACAAATTTCTGCAGTAAAAATTTTAAAAATACTCAGGCAAGAACTGTCACTTTACTCTCTCAATTTGTATTCTCATTTACTGTATTTTGGGTAAACGAACGCAATTTAGTAAAATGCAGTAAAGTTTAGTAAAAATTTGTAAAAACTTTTGGGTACGCGAACGCACTTAATACTAAAAATAGCTATTGATCAATTCTTACAGCGAAAAAAAAAAACAACGTAATACCTTTATTCGTTTAGCCCCAAAAAATATCATATAAACATGTTCACACTGAAAAAAAAACATTAAAAATGCATGTAACTTTCTTCACTTTCCTGACTTTAGCAGTATCTCAGAGCTACAAATCACAACTTAAAGTCTTCAAAACTTACAATATTATGTAAAATTTTGTAGTGTACCGAGGCAGCTTTTTGGCTCAAATACTTCTCTGTGCGCCGATGAAAGTTCAAAGAAAAGGTGATAAGCTTAGCAATAAGACTCGACTAGTGTGAACTGGGCATTAAACGGAAAGTTTACTGTAAATTTTTTTTAGCCTTAAGTTTTTTTCACATAATTCTTATGGCAACTGAAAGTTCTCGCAGAATTGTATACAGTTACTTACATATTTATATGAAATGTATAAAGTTTACCCTTGTAACTACATACTCGTACATATTTTGAAATGAATTGTTTGTCTTTCTGTAAAAGTAAGACTGAATTTACATTATGAATGTTTTAATTTTATTTGTTCACATCGTTCACAGACGATGAAAATAGCAGTCACATTGAAAGAGAATTGAAAAAATTCTTGAAAAATTTCATGATGTTAATTTACTCTACACTTCCATAGTGTAAACAATTGTTTTATAAATTATCTAATTTTTCGACCTTTTTTTAATATATTGAATTAATTGAGCTGTAGATCTGTTTATATTTTTATTTATTAGTGCGATATTTCGTTAACCTTTGGTTAACTTCTTCAAGAAAGAAGGAAAATTAAATATCAAAAAACCAAAAATAAGAAATATCCTTGCTCCATTAATTTACAAAGCCTTAGAGATTAGTAAGGGATTGTCAATAACAGCAAATTGGTGTCGATAAAGAGTACACAAGTGACAATATTTACTGTCGTCTTGATATGACGTCGACGACGCCATTCACAATAAGGGGGATTGTCAAAAAACTATTATTTTTTGAATTACTACCTTTTTTCTGAAACTTTATTATAATTTTTTTTTTATTATTATTTTCAGCTTGTGGTGAAATTTTAATAAAATTTTTAAATGAAGTGAAAATGTTTAAATTTCGAATTATTAATCAAGTGCGATATTTGTACGTACACATAAGCTTGAATTTTTCAAAAAACTTTTGTAATGATTAATATTACCCCCATTTTTAAACTATATAAAGTAAAAAATAGAACAATTAATAATATTTTCAAGAAAGTCAGAATTCGTCGAGCCTTTGGCTCAAAAAACTTGTTTTTTAATAATGCAGAATTAATCGTCATATCGTTATTTCATAGTAAATATTTAAAATTTTCATGGAAATATCTTCTACACTCAACTCTTTAACTCTTTTTTCAAATGGAATATTGTGTCTATTTTTGAGCTCAAGGTGTGTGGTAAGTTTCGTAAAAGTCGCTTAAGTAGAACCGCGTGAAATAAAATAATATATTTTAATGGGTGTCGCCCATTTTTTCAACTTTAAAATTGTAAAATTACAAGAACCAAAGGTGTTTGCTAGGTTTCGCAGCAATCAAATAAGTAGAATATCATGAAATCAAATAAAACATTTGTGGGCGTGTCCCCGCCCAATTTGTTTTTGCAATGGGACTAATGGGTAGCTATACCCTTTCAGACAATAAAAAAAATTTACAATCGGTCAAATATGAACCGAGTTATGAAGTAACAATTGAGACGAATTGATAACCTCCTCCTTTTTTTGAAGTCGTTAAAAGTACTCTTAAGCATGCCAACATATTTTTTAATCTAGTATAAACTGTCGAAGTCGTATCGGAAAATTCGACAACTGTAATGTCCATCGTCTTATAAAGCCAAAAAAAACAGAAGTATGTATGTGGAATTGAGCACCGCTTAAAAGAAAAAATGTATTCAAAAGTTCGATCAACTTTGTTAGATTTAAAACAAGCTTTTTTAAATTCGAATTAATTTTGACACGCGTTAAATAAAAATAATAGTGCGTTCAGGCTGACACGAAATCAAGTAATTTTAAGCTCAAATTATGAACGAAATCAAAAGTGTTCATGCTGTTTCCTGAATGACATTTGAGTTGATTTTGCAAACATCTTATTCATTGCGGCAGACATTGAAGTACTTTTTTTAGTTCAATAAACTCTTTGTTGCATTTATACAAGTTTTTCTTGCAAAAATCAGCATAAATATAATAATTTTCAATCTTTTTTTAATTTCATATGTTTATTTATTTTATTTGTTGTTTCTCACAGTTGTAAATTTATTCATGTTTGAACAAAAATGTAGTTTTAGTACAAAAACAGCGTTGTATTTGTAATTTCTTGTTAATTTCATCGAAATTAAGTAAAATAACTTCATTTGGAAAATGTCAAAATGTATGGGAAATTACTTAATTTCAACTTGATTTCGACCGAAATGACGAAACTACTTAATTTGGCGTCAGCCTGAATGGGCTATAAGAAATTACAAAAAGTCATTAAAAAAATTTAAATAAAAACAGTTCTTACAACTTTGAAATTAGTTCGTTACAATACACTATGATGCATCATACTTAGTACTATCGAACTTATACTGTCAAGACCGTGTGGATTTTTCACTGTTGCACAGTGTAATACATCATAACAAATTTCGTAAATAGTCCTTGCGTAACAGATTTTCGTGATATATCTCGGCATATAGACAAATGTGTTCCCCAAAAAAACGATCCAATTAAGTGGCTCATCAGACTGAATACACTCATACTCATGTGACCATCACGCTACACGTGACAAATGACAATTGTATTCTTTCAAGATATTGGGTTATCTACCGATTGGCTACCGATCCCAAGCCCTTCCCCCCCTCACAAAAAAAAGCAGCTAACGTCCACGAAGTTTCATTATGAACATTCCTAACGCATTTAAAAAGTTATCCTCCATAAATGTCGCTTTAATCGCTTTCTAAAAGGTGAATATTTAAAAAATTAGCATTAGCTGCTGGTTCCCTTAAAATTAAACTTTTTTATGTTATGGACGACTCAGCACCAAAAGTTAAACATGCAAGTTGCAAGACAGTCGGTCATTTTTGCGAAATTTTCGTTGATAACAGTCCTGGTTCACAAATATTAAGTTTACCTGATCAGTTTTTGTTAAATTTGCTTTTGAGCCTGCATTTGTGTTCATACACAGATTCAAGTTTGTTTCATCAATTTGCGTTGTCGTAGAGTATTACGAATGACAAAACAAAACAAAAAAACAAACTTGTACCCCTCGTCATTCTCTTTTCCTCTCTCTCTCCTAAAAACTCAAGACTTGACGAGTCAAACCTGACGTGTCTGAACCAAAACATACAAACACAAAACTTACATGCAAGTTCTTTCACGTCTAAACGCAGGGTTAAAAGTTATTCACGATTTCATGTATAATCAGTGTACATATTTTAATACAAATAAATCAAAATATGTATATAAAAATAAATAATTTGTACATAAGACCTGGTGCACACACAAAAAGTTTTCTTGCATAAGTTTTGATTTTGTATGAGAGTAATGAAATGGAAATATGTAGCGTTTGTGTATCCCTCTTTTTTCTCTTTACTAAATAAATACTTCAACAATAAAACTTTTTGTGTGTCTACTACCTTTACAATTGAAAGTACAATAAAAATGTAAATTAAAACTTTAATATATACAGGCTTATCCTAAATAAAATTTCACATGGAAATTTCCGAACGTGTGGAAAATCGGTGTCAAAAAACTTCATACGATTGCGAAATAATCTGACAATTTATGAAAAAAATCATTCACATAGATTTGTCTGTTCGAAAAAGTGGAAATATGTTTTTAATTTTATTGAAATTGATTAAACGAAATTAAGATTCTTGTGAACGAAAAATTTGATTCGGAAATTTTCACATGTGGAATTCATGATAAGGCATGATTAAAGCAAAAAAAATGCTAATAAGCTGCTAGTTTTATATGCTGTTACATATTTCAATGAGTATATCCAGTACACCTACATACGTACATATGTATGTATGTAAAAGAAATTAAAAAAAACTTCTGCTTTCAATTCAAAATGTCTTGAGAAAAGTCTTGAAAGTCTGAAAAATATTTTAATAAAGATAAAATTGTAAAAAAAAATCATCAAAAAAAAAGCATCCACAACTATCAAAATCATCTTATGTTAATTAGAAAAAAAATAAATAGAATTAATTTTTACAACCATATACATACTTACATAAATGTATATTAGATATGATAATAAGAAACAATATACATAGTAGTATTGTGTTTTTATTTAAGAAAAAAAACTCATTATAAATTAAGAGTGCAATATAGATACATATTTATACAGGATTTTGTTTCTATCTTACTTTCAAGGTGAATTCACTTTCAAGGCCTTATTTTTTGTTCCAGCGTTCGCCAAAAACTTGAAAATGTGTTTTCATAAAAATGTTTCTTTTATATTATTAATATATTATAGCAAAATAAGTATTTTTAAGACAATATTGAGCAAATATGAAATAATAAAAAAATAAAGAAGAATAAAAATATGAAATTCGTTCAACTTTATTTAAAAGAACCCAACTAAGTCTTATCAACTAGATAGCAGCAAAGCCATTTAAATACAACAAATCACTTACAGCCTTGTTCAAAAAAAAAAATATTTAGCTTTACTAACCACTATTAAGGAAAATTCCTTAAAGTGTTATTCACAAATGCATATTAGCTTAATTTACAGACTTAAACGTTATATTAAATGTTGAAATTTTAAAGTATGTGGACCCCTACTTTAAACATAAAGTAAAATAAATTTTCTGTTTTGATTATTTATTTTTATTACATGTTAACATATTTGTAGACATTTTTTTGCAAATATACAAGATATTAGAAGAATTGGTATGTTAGTTTGTGGTATATATGTACATACATATATATATTTTTAAATTTTGTTGCACTTACACAAACAGAGTACATCAGAGAAACTGCCAACTCCAGTCGCCCTAGAATATACAAGGAGAGGGTCGACCCATTCTCTCTTCCTGATACGGAATTTAGAAAAAAATATCGTTTCGAAAAAGAAACGATAAAAAAAATTACTAATCTTGTAAAAAACGACATTATATTGGACAGTAGAGGATTGGGAACATCGGCAGAATTGTAGGTTTTAGTAGCTTTGCGTAGTTGGGGAAGAAGAGAGGTAGGTTTCATATTCTATGGTACATACTTGACACGTAAAATACAAATCTATACTTTAAGGTGCAAGATGATGCAGGCGACATACATGGCCTCTCCCAAGCCACGGTAAGCAGGATTTGTGCTAAAGTTTCCCGCGCCATTACCAAACTGGCAAAAGAAAAACTTAAAATGCCTGCATGTATAGAAGAGGAAGTGAGAATTTCTAAAAAGCTTAAAGAAATTCGCAACTTTCCAAGTGACATTGGTGCCATCGACGGAACGCACATAAAAATTAAAAAAACCGGGGGAGAAGTGGCTCAATATTACATCAACAGGAAAGGATTTTATTCCTTAAATGTACAGGTAATTAACATAAATAAAATATTCTATAGAACCTTCTTATCATTGTATAAACAGGTGATATGCGATGTCGAATTGAAAATTCAGGACATAGTAGCAAGGTGGAGGGGAAGTACCCATGATTGCCGAGTTTCCAATGAATCGAAGATAGAAGAGCGTTTTGAAAACAGAGAATTTAAGGGTCGTTTGCTTGGTGATTCTGGCTACAAGCTTACGCCTTACTTATTTACACCCATACTACGGCCTACTAACGACAAAGAAAAAAATTATAACATCGCTCACATTGTACATTGCTCACAGTATGGAAGCAAAGATTCCGTTGTTTGCTTCACGGAATGACGAATAGTTTTGAGAATGTAAAAATACTCATTGTTGCTCTGGCAGTACTACATAACATTGCCATAGAAGAAAAAGATTATCTTCCATGTAATGCTTTAAACTAATTTATTTTAGCTATTCCCTAAATATGTTATTTATTTTTAAGATGATGTAAATTTAGAAGAAGAAATGACGCTGGAATCATTAGATTATTCCGCAGAGAAAATTTCCTATTGCGAGCTTTTATAGAAAAGCATTTTTATCTTAAACGTTTTTTATTGAAATTGAAATAAAACATATTATAAATTTTATCATTAATTATTTTAATTTTATATTTTGTATGAACAAAAATACATATTTATGCATTTATATGAATCATGTATGTTACATACATACATATTACATATAAGAAATAAAATTCAAATTCCATCCTTGAATAAAATAACACAAAAAGTTTACAAAATT
Source organism: Nowickia ferox (assembly GCA_936439885.1). Classification (NCBI taxonomy): domain Eukaryota; kingdom Metazoa; phylum Arthropoda; class Insecta; order Diptera; family Tachinidae; genus Nowickia; species Nowickia ferox. The sequence continues at coordinate 32,823,330 of OW387027.1, read as the reverse complement.
CAAAAGCAGTTCAGTCTTTTTTAATTAAACATAAAAAATTAAATAAAATGGTCTTAAATTTAAACCTTAAACTAAGGAACATAAAAAATTATAAAGAAAGCAATTCAGACTTACATATAAGTATAAAAAACAGAAATAACACAACATATGTAGATTAGTCGATTAGGAAAGAAAAATATAATAAATTAAAAAAATTCACTGCCTATTCATCTAAACAAGAAAACAAAACAATATACATATAAAGCATAAAAAGTCTTTAAATTTCATGGTGTTATTTACTTTAATTTTTTATAGATGTAAGGCTTATGTATATGTGAATACTTATTTCTGCATAACATTCAGGGTAACGACTATCAGAAATAAAATATTGATGTATTTTCGTATGCCATTTACCCAGAATAAAAACTAAAAACCAAATACAAGCTAAAGCTTTCACAGCACTTCTATTTAGAAGTATATCGCTTCAAATTTATAATTATGAAAATTAATGCATCAATTACCAAAAACATGTATTTGATGGGTAGTCAAAACAACACATATTATACAACACTATGATCAGCTGTTTTGATTAATTTGCAAATTTGTACAATTTTTCCGTTCGGGTACTTTTTTGTGGTAGAGACATTCTTGAGAGTAAAATTTTCAAATTACCCAAAATTTACTCAACTACTGGATTTTACTGGAAAAGTAAACAAACGGACCTCAAAATTTGCAGACTCTCAGTCAACAACTGTCAATTTTACTCTCTTAGTCGGCACTCTCTTTTGCAATTTTATGTGTAAACGAACGCATTTCAGTAAAATCCAGTACAAATTTGCAGAAATGTTGGGGTAAACAAACGGACATAATAAGAGTATTAATGTACGGCGGAATTTTTTTTTTATAAAAATGAAGTAAAGTTTGCGGTTATATAAAAACAAGCTCTTTATTTTCAATATTTTGTTGAATAACCTCTATTTTTAATAATTGTCGCACATCTTCGAGGCATGGAGTCAATAAGGTCCTGATATCGCTTTAGCGGGAGTTTCTTCCACGCATTTTTACTATGCTCCATAAATCGTTGCGGTTTTTTCCTCAACATATTTTTTGACATCTTCCCAGAGATGTTCAATAGGGTTGAGGTTTAGAGACTGAGCAGGCCACGACATATCGTGCACCCTATCGTCTGAAAACCACTCGTTCGTTTAATTATCTTCTTGGGATACCCATTTCAGTGACATATTCCATTATGAATATTTAAGCATCACTTCGTTCATTATTCTCACATAAACATTTTTATACATTATTCCTTTTATCTGATGTATTGGAACAATTTCACTGTATGAAAAACGTCTATATATCATTACTTATGCGCCACCATGCATAAAAGATTTTTTGTGTACTGTACCTTGCATTCTGTGAGGTGGACGTCGGATATACTGTCTACAGCCACCCCCACCAAAAAGAGCAATTTTGCTTCCTTCTGTCCATAATATATTTCTCCATTGTTCTTATTGTCCTTTGACATGCTCTTTATTGAACTTTAAGCGTGCGGCTGCTAGCTTTTTTGTTAAAAAAGGAACCTTCCTTGGACTTCTTGCAATTAGTTGGTTCTGTAATGTGTCTGCGGATAGATACGATACTAACATAAGATAAGACATTTTCTATCATTTGATCAGAGTACTCAAGGATTTCTTTAATTTCTCTGTATGCTCATCATTAATCAATGCTCTTTATTATTCAGAATAATATTTTCATCGTCCCAATAGATGCATAATTGTAGTTTTAAATTACTAAATACAATATTCCGTATAACTTTCAAACTAACTTTTCACTTTTTTATATTAAAAGGTTATATGAATTTTTATTTTAAAGAAATCTCAAACACTTCTATTTTTTGATCAACTCATCAAGTGGAAAATGTAAAAATTAATTAATTATATTATACACAAAAGACTTTTCGTACAATTCTTTTATGAATTTTGCTTCTTAGGTTCCATTAAAAAATCCGTTATAATTTTTCGCAGTTTGGAAGTTTCCAAACTAACGACTTTACCTTGGAAAAATATTGGGCTGCAGCACTCCTATTATATTGAACACAGCTGTACGTACATATATATTCGCTGTTTTTTCTCTTGTACTTGTTAATTTTTTTTAGTCTCATAATCTGAAAGTCCCGGTTCACGCACTTCAACTGAAAGAAAAAACATTTTCTAGTATTTCCATCTCCGTCTTTCTTATAGCTGAATTACGAGTTGTGTGTTCATTTTGTAGTGTAATTTTTAAAATGTGTGCAACGCCGTTCACATTAAATTTTTTTATGGAGAGCAATACCACACCGAAAAATATCGGAAATGGCAAACGTTAAATAGCATTGTCAGAGGGTATGTTTCTTATAGGAAATGTCAAACACCATACAAAACTGAACATTTATAGGTGTTGTTGGATAAACCAAATAAAAGCATGTTTTTAGGCTTAGTCCCGCTTCACACACTTAAAATTTTGTTGATCAGCTCGTAATTAAGCTGTAAGAAAGACGGAGAAGTAAATACAAATATCTCTTCCTTAAGGCCGTGATACACTAGCCCACACGATCGTGCGATTTTTGAGAAAATAAAGCCCTGGTATGATGGAGTCTATGAACATTTTCAAAAGACAATAACCATTCATCAGATCAGGGTTGTATTTTTTCGTACATCGCGCGATTGTGTAGGATAGTGAATCATGGCCTTTAGTCCATATTTACACTATGCAAGTCTTATTGATAAAGGTAGAGGTCCATAGCTCGCTTTTTGCGCGTTATGCTTTACGCGCGTTTCATCCTCTTGTTTCATTCTATACTTTGTTCGCGTTGAGTTACATGCACTGCTTTTCATGCGCCATTTTATTTTTGTTTTGATCAGCTGTGTGCGTTTGTTTATAAATACTTATAAAGAACAAATGGAGAGTGAAATCGAGTTTTTAAAAGAATTTGTGGAGTTAGTCGAGTTTGTATATTTAATTTTATGTTCAAAAAATGCCTATGAACAATTTCAAAAAAGAAAAGATTTTGGGTACGGCCGTTGTATTTAGAACGGAATTTAAGTGGGTTTTTTGAAACCACATTTAAAAAATTAAAACTTCTGACCCTGAGCAATTTCGAACCGCGACAAGAATGTCTGCAGATGTCTTTGACTATTTATTCAGCATTTTAAAAGATAGTCTTGAGAAGAACTCGGCCAGAGCTATTCCAGCAGATTGTCGGCTGTTGTTGACTTTAATGTAAGTAAATTGAAAATTATGCACATTATTGGCTTAAGCAATAACTTTTCTAAGCAGCTATTTAATACAGATTTAGCGGAGATGACGCTCAGTACGTAAAGGTAATCGATAACTAATATGCAAAATTTGTTACTGAGAAAAGTGTGGTGAAAAGTTAATTAAAATACATCGCATTAATGAAAATATTCACATATTTTATTAAACAAGTTTTTTTTACTAAGAAATTTTTTTATTGAAAAAAAAAAAGAAAAAAATTTTCCACGGCAAAATAATATTTATCGATAACGTAAGAAATAAAGTATTATTTAACATCTTTAGCATTCAAGAACATCTGACTTTCTTTCATGGTGCTTGTAACGCGTACAAAAGTAGAAAGTAGACCTACTTTTTGCTTTGAACGCGCCTACGCGTTCTGCGCTTTTTGCAATGTAACTTGTCACATACTATTACATTGATTCTACTTTTTTGACAGATGCATAGAAAGCGTAACGCGCAAAAAGCGAGCTATGGACCTCTACCTTAAGCTGATCAGTTTGACGGAGAGAGAGACGAGGGGAACAGTAACGTTTCTTTTCCCCTCGTCCCTTTTTCCTAACAAACTAATCAGCTTAGCAATAAGACTTGCATATTGTAAATTAGGACTTACAGCTAAATTGCGAGTTGATCAACAAAAGTTGAAGTGTGTGAACCGGACTTTATAAATACACAATACAAATTTGAATTTTTTTTTGCTAAACCCTAGCTTAGTTCGGTAACCTCATTAATGCGGCTTGGATCAAATGTTCTATGAGTGCACAAACGTGATAGCAGTACGGTACGGTAACAGCAACTTCCTAAAGGCTCAGTTAGCCGACTATAATGGAATGTAACCGCAACGGTAGGAAACAGCTGATCGATATTATGTGAAAAGCAATAAAAATGGTTATAGAAATGTAATATAGTGTCCACACCTGATGTTTTTATATCATAACTGGTAATATGACGCCAGCAGAGCAACTGTCATTTTTTCATTAATATCAACACGATGGGGTACACGTTGATGACTTTATATCATGACGAATCGAACAAATATTTGCAAAATGCTTGATAAAAATTTCTAATTTGCGTGTTGTTTAATTTTTTGGTCACGAATAATAGTTGTGCCGCCTATTTAAACGAAAATTGTTTAATAAATGAACTTTAAATGGAGAGTAACACATAAAATGACATTTGATATCAAGATGAATTTATCAGGCCATGAGCTCTGATGATTATATCATAACGCTACCATAATATTAATAAATTGAGTCCATACGCGATGAATTTTTATCATGATATCAATTTGACATTCATCATTATATACGAGTAAATTCATCACGTATGTAATGTAATGTAACCATACTTTTCACATAACAATGTCGATCAGCTGATTCCTACCGTTGCAGTTACATTCCCTTACAGTCGGCTAACTGAACCTAAACGAGGCCTTTTCTTTTCGTAATTAAAGTGAATTTTAATTATGATAATTGTAAGTCCTGGTTCACACACTTCAACTTTTGTTGATCAACTCGTAATTCAGGTGTGGGAAAGACGGAGAAGTAAATACAAATATCTCTTTTTCTTACAGCTGAATTACGATTTTACCAACAAAAGCTGAACTGTGTGAACCGGGACTAACAAGTATGTATGTATTTGCAGTTTCAATATAGAGTTCCATGACTACCAACAATGTTTTTCACATGTTTCATAGGGTTAAGAAGAATTTGGGAGTTTGAAAGGACAGTAATAAAATAGTATAAAAATTCAAATAGAAAAAGGTCAATAATAATAAAACTGATGAGTAACAAGATTTATTTAATTTTTTTTTTAAATATCTAGCCCTTAGGCTGGCAACAGCTCGTCACAATTAAAACCACAAATATCAGCATTTATATACATATAATGTAATAACGCCATATTGATACCGAAGCGAGTCTCGAATTTTTTTGCTATACCAAATCTGTTTCTGTAGAAAAATACCGCACGCGTTAAAAAGCCGATAGTAAAAATATTTATTAATATTTATAGTAAAAAGAAATTTAAACAGGCGGAAAATGGGTGTACAAATTGTGCCAATTGCTCCGGGCGATGGTAAGTAAATCTAATGCCGATAATAGTGCGCTGTCGAGGAAATTATACATATCTGCGAATTAAAAGATTTAACCTATATATTCTTTGGTGTTTCTTTTGGAATGTGTGTGTGCTTATAAATCTATTCCAACTTTAACGTATTCTCAGGTAGCACTTATCCCAAAAATGGTCAAGTGGTTACAGTCCACTACACTGGCACTTTGGATGATGGCACTAAGTTCGATTCATCCCGCGATCGTAACAAGCCTTTTAAATTCACCATTGGTAAATCTGAAGTTATCCGCGGTTGGGATGAGGGTGTGGCTCAACTGTCTGTAGGTCAACGTGCCAAGTTGATCTGCTCCCCAGATTATGCTTATGGTTCCCGTGGCCATCCTGGTATCATTCCACCAAATGCCACCTTGACTTTCGATGTGGAATTGTTGAAGGTTGAGTAAAAGAAAGTAATCCAGCATGTGGAAATTAAGATGCATTTAAAAAAATTAAACATCCCACAAGATTATTTAAAATATGTAGTAATGTAAACGTAAATTTTTATTAGGAACTATTAATATACACTTTAATATTTAATAATCTAATTTATAAACAAAAACCAAACTAAAATTACAAATTACAGTAATATATACCTACTGCTCTTATCTACATAACTGAAGAGTATCCCGCATTCTTCTGTTTCATGTTTTTTTTTCTTTTATTGCAATGTGATGGAGAAAATTAGGAGGTTTTTAACATCTTCAATCGCCCAATAATAAATAAACTTAGTGTAATATTATATAATCAACCATACGTACTAACATTATTGGCTTAAAAATATTTCTTTTATTGTATTTAGCTTAAATCTTGTTAAAAAAAACCGTAATACCACTCTTAATTGTAATAAGCTCCTATTCATGATATAAAAATGTTTTTTGAAAATTAAAAAAAAACCAAACGATCTAAATACATCTTTAAAAAAATTGTCAGAAGTGTAATTAATACCTATAAGATTCTGTCTGTTTCAATTGGGTGAAATGTCCCATATATATACATACACGCATATCTGTTCATTGGAATGATTGTGAGTGGAGGGATCGAACATGTTTTACTCAATTCATTCACATACATTAAATGTTTTATTCAGTTTTAATCATGCAACAAAACTCAATGTTGAATATAATCAGCATCATAGAATCGAACGCATCGTTGGAATAACTGTGTGTGGAGTGATCGAACTTGGTTTATTCAAACTTCTATGTGAACAAGCGCTGACGTTGAATAAAATCAAAGTAGTCAAGTTCGTTCAAGTTATTTTAAAACACACACACACAAACATGTCAAACAGGGGTGGAAAATTGGAGTTTTCTTTTTGTTCCAATTATAAAAAAGGTGCAACATTTCGTCGGGTTGTTTCTGGTTTGCGGCACAGTATATTGAAAATACATTATGTCTGCAGCAAACCAGAAACAAGCCGACGATTTGTTTAACTACGAGTTTGAAAATTTGCTTGTTTTTATGGTTAAGCGATTGTCTATATGCATTTCGTTCCCGCTTTTTGGAACTCATCAGTAGACTTCAACCCAAAACATTTTTGAATTTAGCTAACAAACTTCGTATGTTTATAGTAAGACTTTTAATACTATATTGAGAATCACAATATACAAACATAATAAGTTTGAAAGCCTCAAACAAAAATCTTTACAAAACAAGCATCTTTATTCGATTGTGTATTAAGAGTCTTACTATAAACATACGAAGTTTGTTACCTAAATTCAAAAATGTTTTGGGTTGAAGTCTACTGATGAGTTCCAAAAAGCGGGAAATAAATGCATACAGACAATCGCTTAATCATAAAAACAAGCAAATTTTCAAATTAAATAAATAAAGACTTTATGTCAAATAAATATACTTCGGTATTTCATTTAACTACGAGTATTAATAAAAAAATCTTCAAAAGAACTTACATAAGGGGAACTGGTTTAACCTGTTTTATATCTCTTAGAGTTTAACCTTCTTATTTACAAAATATGTTTGATGCTTATTAAGAGCTTATTTAACAACTTTCTTTACTATAGTTGTCATAGACCTTTAATAATTATAATATATTTTTTTTATAAATAATGCAGTAAATATTTAATAGCTCTTAGAAAAATACAAGGCTGTAAAAAATTTTAGCAGCAATTTTTGGTCTTAAATTGCCTGTTATATATACGTGACAATAAATGAATGAAATTGTTGTACTTGTAAATTAATAACAGCTAAATTGCTTGCACATACATACATATGTATGTCAAGAAAACTTATATTGCACAAACACAACTGATATATAAGGATTTACCAGTAAAATTTTTTAATGAATAAATGGTTAAAATGTTTTGAAAAATTGCAAGACTTTTGCTATGTAACTAAAATTTTTTAAATTTTAGAGAAATAAAAATTTTTGTCTTTGAATCTTAAAAATATATAACTAAATATAAGTTTCATAAAAAACACAGTTTCTTTACTTTTATCATCCCTGATAAGAAACTCCTAAATTAAGTACACATACCCATACATACTTAAACATTGATTTGTTGGCTCTTTATAAATACAACATTCATATACAATGATTTTTTTCATTTTCACTTTTACTCTGCATCAACTACTTGATGCTGATTAGAATGAACATTTTTTCCTTTCGCATTATGTTCTTGTTCAAAACACTCATTGTCGAGCCAAAAAACCAATCATTCGAACTGATTGGTTTGATGCTACGCATGATTATAAATCATATCCAACAACATTCCACTCACTTGAGCGATTAAAACTTAGCAACGAATATGTGTGTTTTGAACAAGTTTGATTTTTTTTCAACAAAAATATATGTTTTTAGGATATTGATTACGTATAATTATTTTTCCGATCACTCGTTGCAGTTCCCTGATACATACATACGAGGTCTGATCAAAAAATAACCGTTATTTTCAAAAAGTATTTATTCATCAATAACTATCTTGTCCCTTCAAAGTAATCCCCCTCATATATAATACAATTATGCCAGCGTTTTTTTTCAATCCTCGAAACACTTCTGAAACGCGCTTTTTGGTATCGCCAACAGCTCCTGTTTCAATTTTTCTTTTATCTCTTCAATCGTAGCAAAACGCTTTCCTTTCATCAGTGTCTTCAGTTTTGGGAAGAGGAAAAAGTCAGCGGGGGCCAAGTCCGGTGAATACATTGGTTGAGGCATGATAACGGTTTTGTTTTTGGCCAAAAACTCACGCACAAGCATCGATATGTGAGATGGTGTAAATCCATGATTGTTTTTTCCACAATTCTGTGCGTTTCTGACGAATTGCTTCGCGCAAATGGCGCATAACTTCAAGGTAGTATTCCTTATTGACCGTACGACCTTGTGGCAAGAATTCATGATTTGCCATTGCAATCGAAGAAAACACTGAGCAAAACCTTCACATTTGACCGAACTTGACGTGCTTTTTTCGGTCTTGGCTCTTATGGACGCTTCCATTGGGATGATTGGGCTTTGGTTTCAATGTCAAAGCCATACACCCATGATTCGTCACCAGTTATGATCTTTTGAGGAAATCTGGATCGTCGTTGACGATGTTCAACAGCTCCTGAGCGATGTCCATGCGACGTTTCTGCTAAAAATTTAGCAATTTTGGAACAATCTTCGCTGCCGCACTTTTTATGCCTAAAACATCCATAAAAATTGCTTGGCATGAGCTGATATCTATCTCTGATAGTGATTCGACGATTATCCAAAATCATTTTCTTCACTGCTTCAATGTCTTAATCGGTTGTTGACGTGCTCGGGAGACCAGGACGAGCATCGTCATTGATATCTTCTCGGCGTTCCTTAAACCGGTTATACCACAATTGAACTTGTGTTCTGCTCATAGTAGACTCGCCAAACGCCACAGTCAACATTTCAAATGTTCTTGCGCATTTATTTCATTTTTTACACAAAACAATACAGTTTCTTTGTCCCAATTTTCACGAGGCAATTTTACTTGCGCAAGTCTTGAATTTGACGAACAAAGAAGTGAGGAGTGTAAAAACCAACAGAATTGCCGTACAGCCTGTACATGGCAATTCTGTTTTTGCTATCATTCGCTCTATATCAAATTTGACATTTCTTTTCATTTGTGTTTGTTTTCTGTTCTGGTTTTTCGTCTGTAAATTCATTGTGGCGCGAAGTGTTTGTTTTGTGAGAATATTAATAACAATTGTTAATTTGCTTCAAATAAAAAGAAATAAAATGGTCAAGTAAACTTGCTCAGCAAGTATAATAGAAAATTTTATGACTTGCGCAAGTAAAATTGCCTCGTGAAAATTGGGACTTTGATCCATTTTTTCGAATAGTAAAAAATCGAAGAGCACACCAAAACACGACTGTCAAAAACAAACTGACAATCCAAAATGCCTGATATTGCCAACGTATATAATAGACATGTGTACCAACATAACCCTACGTCTCCACGAGCCATCAAGTTGGTCATGACATGAACATGACGCCGGCAGAGCAACTGCGAAAAATTCATCAACTTCTTGTGGTGAACACGGGCGATATCCATGTTCAGGCATATCAAAGTATTTTGCGGTAGCGCAATAGAGATAGAATATTTACCAATTTTGTTCTGCCTCTTTTCTTTCTATTGTAAATGATTGCGGATGGCGAACATCGTTGCTCAGACATATGTTCGGGCATCCATGTCAGAGCATGGACGAAATATGGACATGAGCGGTCACCATTTAACCATTTGCGATGCCCGACATGATGCCCATACCAAGTTCATGGCTAGTGGAGACCGCTAGTTACAGAAAAAAATGCGAAAATCGAACATACGTAACTCATGAAATTTGAAAATAACGGTTATTTTTTTATCAGACCTCGTACCTACGTTAATACCTGTTAACAATGTTTATTAAGGGATTTTTATTAGCAGAAATAGATTATTTCGCAGATTCCAAGAAAATGTTGCCAGATACAATTTCATACATTTTTCACGAGTTGAACAGAGTACAATTTTTGCAACATTTTTTCATGAATATTTTATGTGAAATTTTTTATATGGATTATGTCAGCATTTCGCATGAAATTTTGAACAGAGTACCAGGCTTGTGGTAAAAAAAAAGGGAAAAAACAAATTCATGATAGGAGAAAGGGGAAAATTGAGAAAACTCGTGCGGAATGTTTGTTTATGATTTAAGTATTTTTGATCTATGTATGTATGTATGTAGTATGTATATTATATACATGTTTATATATGTATGCATGTATCGTTGTCGAAAATCCAAAAGTATATTATCAAAAAATTCAAAATCGTCTTTTTGATTGGTTACGATTCATCGATTTCATGCCATTACCAATTTTTAAATGTCTGCGACCAAAAATAATGCTACTTCCTATGTGTCAGTCAGCCACAAAACGTTTTTAAAACACTGTTAATAACATCTTGGGCATGTGGTCTAGTTACTCCGCCCATATTTGTGCAACCGTATAATACGGTCCGTATTATGTAAATTTACTTTGTCCCGGTTCACACACTTTAACTTTTGTTGCTCAACTCGTAATTCAGCTGTAAGAAAAACGGAGAAGGAAATACAAATATCTCTTTTTTCCTTACACCTGAATTAAGAGTTGATCAACAAAAGTTGAAATGTGTGAACCGGGACTAAGCAGCTCTGGTAGGGTTGCCAGTTTTGAAATCGTAGAAATCAGTACATAAGAGAAAAAAGAACATTACAATACTTTTTTCAATATAAAATTATATTTTATTGACATAAAAGGCTTTAACCCTTCTTAAAATAAAACTTGAATTCAATATAGTAAAAAATCACTGCTTATTCAAAGAAAATAAATAAAAACTATGACAGGCTATCTTATTCCCAGTCCAGACTTGAAATTTTTGTTGCAGCAAATCTTGAATATGTGTGAGAGTGTTGAAATAGAAATATATACTTTTTATATTCCTCTCGCTCTTTTGCACTACAAAAAAATAAAAAATTGCTGCAACAAAAATTGCAACTCTGGAAAGGGACTTATACACTGAAAAAAATAATATATAAAAAAAATACATAAAAAAATCAGCACATTATCAGTACTTTAAACAAATATCAATACATGTACTTGTAAATCAGTACGACTGGCAACTCTAATAGTCAATCACAAAAACTTTTTTAAAAATACCGTTAATAACATCTTGAGGTCTAGTTACTCCGCCCATGTTTGTGCAGCAATACTTAGCAAATTTATTTTGTAAAGTATTAATTAATTTATGAAGTAAATAAAAAATCGAATATACATACATTTATCCATCATTGGTCATCATGTAAACAATGATCCTCAAAAAACCAGAACGGCAACACTGCTCTTTCCCAACTCTCCTTCCATGTCTGTTTCCGTCCCACAGTTGACATAGCAAATTAGTTCAAACATCAACAAAGAATAAACTTGAAATCAGAGTTCCCAGATTTCAATCGACTGACATCCAAAATTTTAAAATTTTTATCATCAAAATTGCCCAAAAAGTAATTTGTACTAATTTTACCATTTCTGGAGATGAATCAAAACTCATTTTCCCGCAAACTATTTTTTGAGTTATGACATTGTTGGAGTAAGTGACCGATATATTTAGAAAACAATATAAAGCTTGCACTCGACTGGTTTCTGAAACTGTGTATGCATGTTTATTAAGTTTCATATACATATGTATAGATTTCCAGCTTAAGATTTCTCGCGTTATTATTAAAGTCAGCTGCAGTAAAATTAAATTAATGGACATTAATATACACTTGGTCATAATAATAAATTAATTCCCTTTTTTAACATGACACAAATAGAAAATGTTACTCGGGAAAAATATAATTTTTTATTTTACAAATTTTAAATTCTTGATATAATAATAACATATTTTTGCTTTTAAAATGGTTAAAAACACATTTTCTTTTTCATTATGATTTCAAAAATTATAATTTTAATAAGAAAACATTATAGTTTTTGAAACTTTTAAAATGAAAGCGCACATCTTTGTTTTAAAACTGCTTCGTTATAAAATAACAACGTTGTACATTAATATTATAAGAAATATTCTTATTTTCAAAATGAAAAAAAACATACTGCTTTCTGATACGTTCTGATTATATTCTATATTATTTGACATTTTGTCATAATTCTATTACAAGTGAAGTCTACTAACGATTTGTTAAGGGGGTTAGACACGGTCAAAATGCTTTCTAAGCTTGCTTATAGTATGAGTGAAAATTTGTTAGTATGTGTGACACCAACGATGCTTGATGAATAATCAAATAATTTTGATTTTCAGCGTGCTTGCTTTGACTTGCTAATGTGTGTATAGTGTTAACCCATCAAGCCCCTACAAATTTTCATTATAGTGATATTTCCATTGTGAACGGTTGCCAAAAAAATTTGAATTAAAAGAAGAAAAACATAAATTTAACTGGTGAAGAAAAAAGAAGTGTTAGAACTTTTTTATTTTGCTTTTCTCTTTTTTTTGTAATCAGTACTGCCCTTATTGTAATTAATTTTTTCTATCTAGCCATATTTATATATTTTTTAACCAAACAAACAGCACAAAATCAAAATAAAAATTAATGCTTGGTGGGCCATCAAGCATGGTAATATCAAGCCAACAAGCACACGTACACCAACTTGGCAAAACCCTAGAGAGCTACAATGAAATGCATATAGACAATGCTTAACCACCAGCAAAAAAATTTCACTCATAATAAAACTTTTTTTTCATGATAAAAATGTATGAGGTATAGACGTAGCGCAATGCGAATTCAGTATCAGGTGGCCTTTTCCGCCTGGCTGATAATCAGCTGTTGATGCCAAATTGAGCAATTTGAACCAAAATGTCAAAATTTGGTTAGACATCTTCTGACAGATTGGTTTTGTAGCACAGCAAACCACTTGTTGCTTTTTGTGTAGGCGTATTGTTGTAGAGGTCGCCTGATACTGAACTCTCCTTGGACGTAGGGTAGGGATCATGATACAATAATACAGGTAACCTCGAAGCGCCAGCTGATAGAGTTTGTTTGTGATGTGATCTGCCAATTGTTGTTTACGTTTTACCTATATAGTGCCTATTAAACTGTAAGAGTTCCTATTAAACTGTACTAATGCAAACCACATTTGCATATACAAGAGAACATGCAATCAATACACGCGCATGGTGCCTATTAAAACTGTACTAATACAAATAAAACTTTTACTTTATATTGATACGTTTTGGAAGTCAATCTTTATTTTTATTTCGATACACCACTGAAAACTTTAATGTAATTGACACACTGCTAATTGGCATTTCACACTATGTCTTTTTATAAACCATTATTTTCACAATTTTTTACCTACGAAAAGTCACGCAGATTTACACAGACTTTATTCATGCCTTTTTGATATATACAAATGTATATATGCATAATGCTCAGAAAACGAAAAAGGCTAAGAGAAATGTCACAAATCCGCTCGAAATTTCATTTCGTACCTTTTGTTTTACGTCGCAAGCTTCACAACACCTCTCACCAAAAAAAAACTAAAAAACCCAGCCTGTGAAGGCAAGCAGAAAAGTCACAATGTAAATTGCGTGTAAGCTTAACTCTTATCCACGCTGTTAAAAATTTAGTGCCCTGAAAAATACGTCATACCTCTCTCAAAAGGAAAATATCAAAACAAATTTCCAAAAAACAAACTGTCAGATTATTTGCAACAAGCATTATTAACTGTGAAAATTGCTAGTTCAATGAAGAAATTAAAATAATTTATTTTAAAATATGAAGTATTAAGAGTTGTACGTGTTCATAATAGATAAATAATATAGTAAAATACATATATGTTTGACGAATAAAATTCAAGCGAAACTTTAATTATTGTATAAATTTTAAAAGCATCAAATAAAGGAGTCGAGAAAGTAAATGAAGAGGCAAGGTACTAACAGTGAAGGCAAAAACGACGACTAAGGAACTTGTAAAATTTTTTTGTTCACGTTCATCAGAGTTTTTGGTGTGAATATTTTGTGAAAAGGATATCAAATACCAAGCAAAGGTCTTACTAGATACATATAATGAATAATACAATGAAGGTTAAGGATCAATGTCATACTAGAACTACTATAAATGACAAGTTCGATGATGATACTTTGCAGCAACAACGAAACACTAACAACGGCGTTGTAAAGGACATTAGTGCAACTGTAACAGAATCTATGCAAAAGAAAGACGAGTCAAGCGTCTCTGGTTCGGATAGTCCTGATGAAAGTAATGGCAGAATGAAATGCCATATAAACATGTTGCCCGACGAAATGTTGGAATTTATTTTAACCTATTTAGCGCCATACAAGGACTTGGAAAATTGTAGCTTGGTATGCAAAAGATGGCGTGATACAGTAAAGAGTAAGTAGCGTTCTGGTGGACTACGATTGTCATTTCAGTTTAGTGCTATAGATCTTATTACAATGTAAAAGATATTTTAAGAGAAAATTCATACCTATGTACATACATACATACTCGTACATACATATCGTCATGTGAGAACTTAAGTGTCCAATACTCCACACTTTGCTATTGGATGTTGGACACTTCAGTTCTCACATAACGATATGTATATCGGGTACTGTTTATGTTTCTCATTTACAAATTTGAACGTACATAGCTTTAAAACAAATATTTTCAGATCTAATAAGGCGTTCAAAAATCAATCTTCATAATGGTCTTCAAGAATTTCGGTTGTGCTGGCAAGTGTTTTCTCAAGAAACTGCTGCATCTGTCGAGGCTAATAATGACATCATTTGCAATAGTACCGCAATTCCCATTATAGCCGGGCGTTTTTCCCATTCTGCTGTACGCTATAGAAATTCTATGTACATTTTTGGAGGAGGTTCTTCTTCTGATACAACATTTAATGACTTGTGGCGTTTTGATTTATCGGAAATGCGTTGGGAACGTCCATTATCAATGGGTTCTTATCCGTCGCCGAAAGGTAGTGCCTCAATGGTGGCATGGGAAAATCAACTTATACTATTTGGTGGTTGGCGGTATCCCTCATTGCATCCGCCCTTTCAGCCCTGGTGTTTATTTGACGAATTGCATTATTATGACTTGACCACGAATCGTTGGTCTGTTGTAACGACAATGTCAAGACCTCCACCAATAGCTGGTCACTCAGCTAGCGTACACGGAGATATTATGGTTATTTTTGGAGGTTACCAAATATCTGATGGTGTAAACTCAAATTCGAATGAAACTTGGTGCTTAGATTTAAGGGAACATCGTTGGTGGCAACCTCTGTTTGTTGGTAGCATCAAACCGGCAGCTCGTTACGGCCAATTTCAGTTGGTTTTGGACGAGAAACATTTACTTATAGTTGGAGGTTGTGGTGGTCCCAATAGTGTATACTCGGATGCCTGGATGTTGGATATGACGAGGGATTTATGGATGTGGAAATCTATACCGGTGCGTAATAAAAAGTTTTCTGCCTCTCATATGTGGTGCAATCCTGCCTGTAAAATCGGCTCAAAATTGGTGGTCTTGGGACCCACTCCAAATATGCCCCAAGACTTTCAATTGATGAAACAAACTAGAGTTCCTGTAGGCGGTGGTCTTCCTTCGCCCCGTTTGGTTGCACGGGGTCAAAACCAACAAAATGACCTTTTGAATAGACCCCCGGGGCAAAGAGCTAATGCCAATCCAATTATACGAATACCAGCCAATAATCGCAACCGCTTAAATAATGGTGCTGTTGGACAAGCTGATAATATTCCTCGCGATGGGCCAGACGATCAATACTTTGCTCAGCGAAGAGCCATTTTAAACCAACATCAACAAAATGCAAGCAATAACAATTTCGTTAACAATCAGAATCAAAACAACAATTTTCAACTCCGTAGCGGCAGTATAAGAGATTTACATGCTGCAGCGGAAGAAAGAAATCACAATCGCCCTTCCACTTCAGGTCTTGGGACGCCTTCTTTGAATGGTTCTTTGCCAAAACGCAATGACAACGATGTATCTCCTACTGCCCGTCATAGTGGGGGCCTTGATCAGGAAGCTGCTTATCGACTACAGCGCAATCTCGCATTAAGATGTCGCGAAAATGAACCCTTACTGCCTAAAAGATTTGATGAACTATACGAAGATCCCTTTCGTATGGCTGCCTTTAATGTACAAAACCGTCCGCGATCCTTATCGAAAGATCACCATGAACGTATTCGTCGTATGGAAGAAAAAATGAATGCTTTACGAAACTCTCGACGCAATGCGATGGCAGAACAAAAATCTATTAAGGAACCTTCGCCTAAACGGGTCAAGCGCAATGTACTTTCACTTTTTGTCTGTGATCTTTCTCATGCTCTATCGGATTTGGATCCATACTTGGATTGGTTAGAATACAAGAACTATGGTGTCATACCAGGAGCACCTGAGCGGCTCATATTATCTACTATGGTCCCCGGCCATGGTGAATTGATATTGTTTGGAGGCGTGCATAAGGAAACTTTAAGTGAAATTACTCATCAAGTTTCAAATACCGTACACTTCTTAAGTGCCCCTAGAGATATAGTTTAAATTAAACATCAGTAGAAGAGGAAAGTATGAACAGGAACTATGTACATGAATTTGAATTATTCTGAGAAACTTGCGCTGATTTTTCAAAATGATCTCCTTAAATTTCTGCTGGAGAAATTGCAAACGTATATTTAACTTAACGATTCTTAAAAATTCTGATATTGAATGATTATGCACTCTGCTTTTTGCATGGATTTCATATAATTTGTAATAAGATAAAGAATATATTTTCTTTTGAATTCATTTTATTTTTATTTTAAGACCCTGTTTTTCGTTACCAAAACATAAAGTATTTGTTTAAATTAAACTGTTAAATTGCTTTACCTAATAAAAACTTTCAAATGCGATATTAAAATAACTATAGGCAGCCATGTAGCGCGCTTATAATAAAATTAAAGATTTCTATGTTGGAATTCGTGTTTTTTTACTAACTTGTGTAGAACCAGAAAATCAAAAATTTTCAAAATAATGTTCTCGTTACTCATTATTGCGGATGAGACCTAAGAAGAAATTAAATGTTTGTCGTTTTTCTTATTAAAGGGGGTTGAAGTTCTCCCCAACCACCCACCATCAAGATGAGGATTTGGTCGACATTTCTGAAAATAGCATGACAAAAATTTTTGTAGAGCATTTTAAATGTGTACATGTTCTCATCACTTGTCATTTTGTCCCTTTCGTAAAAAGTGGACATCGTAAGCTAACACGTGATATTTTAATTGATTAAATTTATGAATTATAAGATTGTCTTGAATCATAATTGTGTATCTATCTACATTCGGGTTATAAATAATTTTTTTTTAGTTTTTTTTTAAATTGCATACAGTGACGGTAAAAATAATAGCACTGTTGTAGTTCAAATAGTTCCTATCCATTTAAAATTTTCATTATCCAATAATTTTAATTTTTGATTGCACTGTGCTGTAATGTAATCAGTAGGGAAAGGATTTTCATGTAAATACATGTTTTCTGTCGTTGGTTTTAGTTCAACGTAAAAAAAATATCTTTGCGAATCAATAAATTTGCGACAAAATGGCATCGATTTGTTAGTGCATATTTTTGCATATTTTAAAATAAATACATCTTTTTGCATATTTCATTATAAATGTATATTTTTAATTAATTTTTTCTTATTTTTGCAATTCTTACGACTGTGTAAGGCCAAAAAAGAGAGAAACGAAAACACTTTTAACTGAGATGAAAACTGAATTCATTTGAAAAATTCAATACAAAAAAAAAATATATATATATAAAAACATGCCATAAAAGCCCTTTTAAACCCAAAAATATTTGTGTAATATTTTTGGGCGTTCTTTATTGGTTCCGTATTAATTTCATGTGGATAGAGAGTGTTTTTAAAAGCTTCTTTTCGTGTTGTTTCGAAAAATATTTAGAGGTACGAATTCCCCCACAGCCTATAGTAACTAGATGGGGAGCGTGGTTGAATGCTGTCCAACACTATACATATTTATATTAAAATAGTTAAAGAAATTTTAAATTAAAAAAACTTAAACACTGAATTGATATTTGTGCACCCTGAGAATGGTTTTCGTGTTGACACTATAGCTCCATTATATCGGTTTGATTCTTTAACAACTCAAGTTTAATTAATTGTAGATGCGGTAAAAAAATTGTGCTCTGAAAGACAGAATAAGTGAACAAATTAAAAATAGATTAAAGTTATACAAAAAAAAAATCATGGACTTAAAAAATGCAACAAATTGCATCAATGTTTTATAGTTCAAACAGCTAAAATTTAGAAACTGAATATTCCACAAACGAACTAGCAGCATTTAAATATGCAGCAATAACTTTTGCTGACGTGGAATTTTAATTAAAAAAAATGTTTTTTCAGAAAAAATCGTCACAGATTACAATTCACAAAAACACTTATTCATTTACGCAAATAAAAGTTCTTAACTTTATTTTGTATTAAATATGATTTGACAAAATGTTTTTAAGAAAGCAATGAAGCTGATCTTATAAATTTTTAAGGTTTAAAAAAAAAGAGTTAATATTTCATATTTTTAATGTATATTTTATGTACATAAAACGCGATTTTAAATGCATGAAAATCCTTTCCCTAGTAATCAGTATCCTCTCTAAGAAATCTGTATTGGTTCTCATATTGCATGTGATTTTTTTATATGAACGAATATATGGAGAAAAGAAAATGAACTGTAAGAAAAATGCACCAAACATTGCTTTTAGCATAATTTTGTTAGTTTGTCCCGAAAGTTCATTGGAGATGTGTTGAAGAGGAAAATAGACAGATTATTAAAAATTATTTCGGAATGCAAAACGTATAGTGAAATAGGCCAATTACTTAATTGCTCCAATAAAATAATACGCAATGTCAGATAGCAAATGGAGAAACATTTTGTGGACAGATGAAAGCAAAGTGGAAAAGGCTCCCGCTCGTATGTTAGACGTCCGCGAAATGCAGAATATAATCCACGATTTGCAAGAAGACAGTAAAGCATGAAGGTTCACTCATAATGGCTTGGGCTTGATTTTCATATTGTGGAGTGGGACCAATACACTGGATGAAAACTAGAATGGACCAACGTGCTTACGTTTAAATATTAGAAAATTAAATGTTTCCTTACGCAGAAGAAGAAATGCCATTGTTTTGAGTCTTCCAGCAAGACATCGACCCAAAACATAGCAGCAGAAAGGCTTCTCAGTGGTTCATTGGCAATAGTATTAAGGTCAAGAAAAATTTATGTGAAGCAAACCCTACTAATAATGAACAACTTTGGGCTGTAGTTAAAGAGTAGTGGGATGGAATACCCAAGAAAAGGTGTAAAGACTTGATTGATTCTATGCCGAAACGCTGCGCTGCCGTTATTACCAACAAAGGACATGTAACAAAACTTTAATGTATTAGCTTCACTTTTTATATAGTTAATTTGAAATATCGTTTCTTTATTTATCATGAATAGTGCTATTTTTATCGTCAAAAATTTTTACTTTTGAACATAACTTGTAAGTTTTTCAAATAAAATTCAATGAAATCAATTCAAGTCTTGAATGTTTGTTTTATTCTATAGGGTCCGCCAGATAACTTTTTTTTTTTTGAAAACAGGGCGCAAAACATCGAGTGTAGCTTCGGCTGTGTGGCACGTAGCGCCGTCCTGTTGAAACCAAATGTTGCCAATATCCTCCTCTTCAATTTTTTTGAACAAAAATTCGTTCAACATGGCCCGATGCTCATTTTCGAAAAATGGCCCAATTATACCTCTGGACCAAAATCCGCACCAAACAGTGACTCGTTTTGGGTGCGTCGGCTTTTCAATGTATGGGTGCGGGTTTTCTGTGCCCCAAATGCGACAATTTTGCTTGTTTACATACCCGCCAAGATCAAATGAGCTTTATCTGAAAAGATGATTTTTTTGGCAAAATCGGCATCTGTAAGTCGATCGCAGGCAATATTTCCCAGCGTTGTTCAAGCGTATACACAACCATATTCGTTCAGCGGAAGGATCATAGACTAACAATTTCATATTCTGTCACAGAATACATTCTGTGATTCTGTGGGAAGGATAAAACTAATTATCTGTCAAATCAGACATGAGCTAAGTGTTACCATTCACGAAATAAGCACTAGTTGAAAAAAAAACGTCAGATGGCGGACCCTATAATTATGAGTCGTGGGAATAGATTGTGAACTCAATAGATGTAAAATCTATACACACATACATATATACGAACCATGAATCTAGTGCTATTTTTCTAACGCAGCTGTACATATGTATATCGTCGTCAAAAATCCAAAAGTACTTAAGTATATGTCATCAAAAAATTCAATATCGTATTTTTACACACCTCTACCAATTTTTAGATTTCTACGACCAAAAATAACGCTTTTATATCCATAATTCAAAACAACTTGGGAAAGAAATTAAAATAAAATATTTGAATTTTTAAATAACAAAGCTAATCAATGCTTGATTTTTCTTTTGTTAGGTCGCGTTGATTCCGTTTATCATTAAAAATACGTTCATTTTATATAAAGTTAAAAATTGAAGCGATAAAAGTGTGTGAAAATAAATAAAATGTGATCGAATATGATAAAAACCAAGGTGGCAAACGGCAGCGTTACCGTTTGTGCGACTAAAGTGGCAATTTTACACAATTTTTACAATTTTTTATGATTGAATTTTTCCTTTTGTGTAAAATAATATGGACCGATTACATTATTATCCTCATCTAGACCAAACACGTTAATACTAATATCACTGTTATTGGCTTCAAAGATTTTGATTCTATTAATCGGAAGTGGAAAATTCAAGTTTTTAAAGTTTAAAACAATCCCGTTTTCCAACACAATTACTTCGTCTTCAATATTGGTTATTTTGTACGGTGTGCATCTATTTGAATGTAAATCAACTGGATACAATGCTGATATTAGTGCCCATTTAAAACAATACTCATCGTTATTTTGAACATTAATACAGGCAAACTTCCTCAGTATTGAGCGTGGTAGTGGAATACAGTTCGAGCCTTTTATACACTTGTATTGGTTTATATTCACCTCCAAATGCATAATTTGAATCAATGTCCAACCACTATCTCGCTCCTGGAATTCGCTCATCTTTTTCACTATAACATCACATTGTTCATTGTAAATATCAAGGATATGTTCTGTTGTTGAATACATTTCAAGAATAGTCATTTTAGTCTGATGAGATGAATCATCATCTTCCTTCATCAATATGTATTCAGCGAACAACTCAATGTTGAATTTTATGTTGCCATGTTTTTGTATGTTATTACATAATAATCTTATCACCTTTTCTCTGATTGAAGCTAGAAAACTCTCAGGTATTAAATCATTTTTATTCTCATTTTCAATTAAATACGATACGATACGATTGCTGAATGAAGATTTTATACATTTTAAATTATCATCATCATCTTTATCTGATCTCTTAGAACAATTAATTTTATGCTCATTTGTTCTTTTATGATAAGACCAATTTTTTCTTGGAATAACTTTTTCACAATCATCACAAAAAATATTAATATTTTCACCATTGTTATTACCTTCTGCCTCAGTGTGTGTGTGTGTGTCGGTGCCATTCCTCTCTATCTGAGAAATGTCTTTTGCAGGTTGTACGCTTAAACGATGAGGAAGGTCCTTGGTGATATAATCTGATATGTCTCCTTAAATTTGTATTCATAGTGAACTCTTTCTTACAAATTTCACAAATAAATCTACCGTCCATTTTTTTACGTTGCTTTCTTTTTAGAACTTATTACGTGTGTGTGTTAGAAAGAATTTTTAAAACAAGAATGATTTTATTAGCTGCAAACAAGTCCATTTATATGGAAAAATTTTTTCTTGAACTAGGATTAAGGAGGAGAAGTGAACTAGGAAGGTTAAATGTTATATATAAATAAATTTCTTATCACAAAAAAAAACCACATCTACTCGTGTTCTATTTAAATCCTTAGGATTTTTTATTTTTTATTATCAAAACCACATTTATTATATTTCTTACCACAAAAAAAAAAAAAAAAAAAAAAACACATCTACTCGTGTTCTGACTCCTGCACTCCGTAGTATAAAGAACTCCTCGTCCACAAATTTTTGTTTAAATAGTCTAGTGTATAAAGAAGTTATCAACAGTCGTATTTGAAAAGTTGTGTCAACTATACATTTTTTTTGGAACGGGTGCTGGTGAAAAAGAAATAAAAAAATGTCTAACACCTTGAATTATCTAAACAACATAAGGAACAAAAAAGCTTATCTGAAGCAGATTACACCTCTAAAGCAAATTCCACTTAACGAAAAAATCAGAATATTAAAATGTTCGAAGAAGACAACGAAATTTGGTCCTAAAACAATGCTGGAGTTGGAAAATTGTGTCATATTCTTACCGGAAAAATATACAAATCTACCAGAGGAAGTTGTGAACGACATGTCAACGGGAGATTTTTATTTTCTATTTTGATTTCATTTTTGAAAAATAACTATTTTTCCAAATAAAAACAAAAACAATAAAAATATCATGTCTTATTTATCTATATATCAGTTTTGTGGGAGATAGCGATGTATCAACAAGAAAATTTTATAGTAATCGATGTGCAAGGATTTTTCATAAATAAAAAATTATATCCAAAAGAAGTATGCATATCAGTCACTGATTTCGAAAATCGAACCTTTCTCATCAAATCGCCATTCAAATATTCTGAATTGTCTAAAAAGGATAGAATTACAAATAAATGGTTATACAATCGATTGCATGGATTACAATGGGATAGCGGAGAGTGTACACTGAAAGATTTAATGAAATTCTTAATAAATGCTATGAAAAAAAGCAAAGAAGAAGAAAAATATTTTAATGTATATGTTAAAGGATTTGAAAAAGTTAGATGGTTAAAGGAACTACTTGTAGGAGAAATAGAAGTGTACATTATTAATTTAGATGATTTGAATTGTCCAAATATAAAAACATTGTATAGAAATAATCCCAGTATAAATATTTGTAATAATCATAGTAATAATAATAATGCTAATCAAATATGTGCTGAAAAGAATGCTATTTTACTCAGAAATTTTGTTAAAGAAGCCTCGTCATCGTCAGTCTATAAAATCAGTTAAAGATAACAATATTATTTTCAGTTGATTATTAATCCTTATACAGTGTACACCGCTACTACTACTTCTACTACAATTTAACTCAAAATGTTGTCTTCAGCTGAATTGGAAGAATTATTAATAAAACATAGTGATCAGATTGATGAGGACCACATACATTTATTTCTTAAACTTATAAATGAATTAAGAGTTTATAATAATGTAAACACTCCATTTAAATGTATAAATAATAACATACATACATATTATTGTGAAAATTATTATTCATTTAACATTTGTCGATGTCAATCATTTTATGAAAAGTATTTGTTAGCACTTAAACTTTTTAATCTTTATAAACGTATTTTTAATTGTCAATTAAACATTTAATTTTTTTTAAACCCACTTAGAGGTGTACTTAAATTTAAATTTTTTAGTTCTAAAAAATTTAAATTTATAATTATATTTAGTTTTTTCGCTACACTCTGCACAGACCACATTACAGCTAATATTTATCTTTAAAAAATGTTAACATCTGTCGAGTTGGAGAATCTATTACTAATATATTATAATCAAATAGAAAACAACATGTAATTTTATTTCTTAAGGTTATAAATGAATTGCGAATGTATACTAGTAGTAATAGTAATATAAACAACCTATTTTTTAAGGATAATAACAATGTTATTCATAAATTTGATTGTCAAAATGCTTATGTACAATGTTACAACATATGTCGATGTACAACATTTTATAATCAATATTTGTTAACACAAAAACTTTTTACACTTTATAAGCATCTTTTTAATCTGAAATAAAGAAATTCCTAATAAAGCTTTAAATAAAAACATAATTTTATATTTTATATTAATTGTTTTTTATTTATTATTATTTTTTGATAATTAAATCTGAAAAAAGAAATAAAAACACAATTTTATTATTTTATTGTTATTTTATTTTTTCTTATTATATTTTTACAAATCTTCCTCTTCCTCTTCCTCCTCTACTTGATAATCAATATCATTAACATCATCATCATCATCATCATCATCATCATCACTTCCCATTACACTATGCGACGTGAGATCGATAGTGCTGTTGGTGGTGGTGATGAATGGTAATGATGATGACGATGATGATGAAGTTTTAAAAAAGTCTGAAGGGTGAATGTTATCCATAAAATAACACTCACCCTTCTTTTTTACTATATTAATTTATCGGATGCTTTGCCGGCACTCAGGACACGACAAAACACCACACCTTCTTAAACATTCCACACATATAAAATGTGGACAACTAAGGAATACTATTTTCTTCCCTGCATGTAACATAAAACATATGTTACATTTATACTCGGAAGAAAATAGTATCCTTAGTGGAGAAGGAGATGAACTATTTAATAGTTCTTCTTCATTCTCCAAAAACCTAAGGATTTTATTCTTCAGCACTTTTTCCTTTTCCTGAAGTTTTTGGATCTTTGACTTCAAGGTAGCATGCTTTTCCTTATATGCTAGAAACTTATCCTCCTTTTTCTTTGTAGTCCTTCTTAGACTGGAAACGATTTTTTGGAATCGGGCTTCCAACTCCCTATCCTCCTCCTCCAGACCTCTTCTTTCCGCTGATGGTGCTGCCAATGAGTGCAAATCTTGGCCTGGAGGAATTTGAGTTTCCTCATCATCATGGAAATTAATATTTTGATTTGTATTCATTGTTTAAATTGTGTACTTCTGGCGTTGTTTCAAACTGTAGTAGTAAAAATCTTTTTGCTAGAACCCTATTTTATACTAAAATTTCTACATATTCAAAACTATAAAAAACTTGGTGGCTATTTAATCACATATATTTTCTTTTGTTTCAATATTACAACCTTATAAAATTATAAAACTTGTTCTATTTCTATAATAATGGACCACAAAAATTTTTGTATTGCTGATAATAATTTTAACCATAGTAACTTTTTTACAATAATTGCAGAACCACAAACAAGTTTAAATATACCTTTTCTAAATATTTCATACATTAAAAAAATTCGTCATAAAAACTATATTTTTCAAATATTTGCAGAACCACAAACAAGTTTAAATATACCTTTTCTAAATATTTCATACATTGAAAAATTCGTCATCAAAACTATATTTTTACAAATAATTTAATTAAATGTAAAAACTGTTCTTTTTAATAAAACAACTCATTGAACTTAAAACCATAAAAAAATAATTGTTTTTATTTCATCATCAAAACTATATTTTTCAAATATTTGCAGAACCACAAAAAAGTTTCAATATACCTTTTTTTCTATTACATTTTTTTTCTTCTAACTAAAAGCACTAAACTAAATATTTCATACATTTTACACCACAAATCTAGACGCGCCAACAATTAAACATTTTTTCACATATTAAGAAAATTATTTCAAACAATTAACTTAACCACCCACGGACGAAGCGACTACAAAGAAATTATAAAACCACAAATCTTAACGCGCCAAGAAATATTATTAAAATATAAAAACCACAAATACACAATTTACAATAAATACACTTTTTCCAGGGATAGAAACAACACTACACTCTCTTTGTGTAGCGTACCGATCAACTAACTTAAAATACCGACTGTAGCGTAGGCATGATCCCAAAAATGTATGGGATCCGTGGTCCCGAAGCCTCATATTTATACTACTTAGAACGTATCTATGATAAAAACCAAGGTTGGCAAACGGCAGCGTTACCATTTGTGCGACTAAAGTGGCAATTTTACACTTTTTTGAAGCCCTGCCACTTTTGTTGTCACTTTTTCAAAAATCCTCTTTTTTGCCACTTTTTTTATATATAAATACTTTATAATTTAACAATAGTTTCGGCTTGAGGTCATCCGTGCGAAATGAAAATCCAAACATTCCAAAGGTCAACTATACGTTAAATTGTCTAAGTACTTAATATTTACATAAATATTTACATATGTATATGAATTTGCTTCTATGTATCTTCTAAAGAATTGTTGTTTACTGATTGAATTGTTGTGAACTGATTGTTTTCTGTTATGTTTTTGTTAATTTTTACTAAATTCCAATGTTTTGTTTAAATTAAATGCCTTTATGAAACTTTTTTCAAAATCCACTTTTTTGTGCCATTTTTTTTTAAATTCCCTTTTTGTGCCACTTTTTGAAATTTCTCAACGGTAACGCTGGCAAACGGTATCGTAAAAATGCCGATACCGATTCAAATACCGCTAAAATTAGATACCGGTATCGGTAACGATAACCGAAATGAATTTCGGTTAGAAAATACCGGTATCCAGAATAGCGTTTATGTCTCTACCGGTATGTACCGGTATACCGATTCACACCAAAAATAAAATTGCAAAAATATATTTCTTTTATGAGCACGTTTTAGGAACGAAAAACATGTCCCTAGACATACATATAAATATTTTATAAAAGTTAGCCGATGGCCTTGGCAGCCAGTGCTATCAATGTATATATTATTGTTATATTTTATATAATTTTAATATCAAGTAAATAAATAAATAAATAAATAAATTAATTAATTTTATAAAAGAGCGAAGCCATTGTAAGCCAGTTATATTGGCTGTTCCAGCTACACAAGATTTTGTAGAAAGGGTGTAAGGTATATAGTGAAGCCTTGCCATAATAGACTTGAAGGTGATAGTCTAAATGCGGTTGTTCTCATCCGAGAGTAATGCGGAGATTTAAAATGTTGAAGAGTGCTTCTTTAATATATGTACATACATACTAGTAATGCACCGAATGTCAGTTTTTGATATTCGCGAATACAAATACGAGTATTATATGTGAAAGTTATAGATATTTAATTTGGGCTCTATTTACGTCTGCAAAATTAAATATGAAAAATTGTCTATGAAAAAGAACTTCACACCCATGTTCGCCTACATTAAAGTTAAGCCTATACTAAAGGCTTTAGTAAAAATAAACATCACAAATATAATAAATTAAATGAATTCCTACACAGTATGATAAATTTTTTGCAGAAAAGTCACTTTATCCAAACAATATAGAGACACATTGTGGTCAAACTGCTTAGATGGTTTTCCTTTCCTCATCTCTTCTAATTTGACATATTTTAATTTCTTAATATATCGAGCCATAACCGCCATAAAAGCTTAAGAGACATATTTTTTCAACTTCGGTTTTTGACAAAAATCGATTATTTACGAACGAGATAATCGATTTTCCTAAAAAAAAATAAATTCGAAAATTATGTCGCTTAAGCTTTTTTGGCGGTTATGGCACGATATGTACATAAAAAACTTGTTTTTATATCAAAATACAACATATATTATCAAAATACAACATATATTCTGCAGAGCTTTATAAAATATTTCCAATTCTCATGGACAAGAAAGTGTCCTTTCTAAAAATATATTTTTAAATGGATATGAAAATATCAAATTATTAAGTTTTAAAATTTTTGTTGCCCCAATTGAAGCTACGCGATTTATTAACGGAAACTTTCATGTAATATTACTTTATTTTTTATGGAACCGAACCTAAGAAAATATTTATATAAAACAACTATGAAATGTACATGGGAACTGGATCAAATTTTGAGGTATTTAAAAGTAAAAAACAAAACAATTGTTTATTTTTAAGTTAGCTACAAGAATATTTTTTATTCTGTGAATTGAAATAAATTAATTTTTTATATCATTGCAAATTAAAGAAAAATAAAATATTCGTTTTCCTCTGAATTTGGCGAGTACGAATACGAATATCTAAAAACGTACGAATATTCGGGAGTTCGAATACAAATGTTTATTCTTACATCAATAAGTACATTTTCTACAAACAGTGAACTGCGGTTTCCTTACTTTAATTTTTTTTAAAATTATTTTTTTAATGAAAGTGTAAAATCATAATATATAGAAACATATAAGTGTATATGTTTTTCATATGTTAATGTAAAATACTTCCTTTTTGAAGTAATTTAATACAAAAATGATTTTTTGATATGTCCACTGCCTGAATTAATAAATTTAGCAGTAATATCGGTATACCGGTATTGTAGACTCGTTAACGGTATAAAAATAATTGTACCGGTATAAATACCGATACCGTTATTAGTTTCGGTTTCCAACATTGATAAAAACATACATACATTTCTCAAACAACGGTAATAAAAAAAGAAAATAAAAAATTTAATGTATGGGCAAAAGTTGCCTTGGGCAAAAGTATGATATGGAATTACATGATACAATGATACAGGTAGCCGCAAATCTACAACAAATTTACAATAAATAAAACAACAGGACTTTTTATTGCTGTTTTGTGATGACAACTGTCAAAAAACCAAGAGAAAACAAGAGACATGTACTTCCGTTTTCTTGTGTCTTTGCAAAGCTTTATTTGTATTAGTACAGTTTTAATAGGCACCATGCGCGTGGATTGATTGCATGTTCTCTTGTATATGCAAAGCTGGTTTGTATTAGTACAGTTTAATAGGAACTCTTACATTTTAAGAGGCACTATATAGGTGAAACGTAAACAACAATTGGCAGATCACATCACAAACAAATTCCATCAGCTGACGCTTCGAGGTTACCTGTATTATTGTATCATGTGGAATTATTTGTGAAAGAAAGCGAATGGAGATGAAAGCTGGGTGCCCTATATGTATATTGTGAAAAAAGTTCAACAAGGCATAAAAAACGTGGGAGAAAATAAATGTCTTAGGACCAAAAAAAATTTTATTTTTTAAACAAGAGCCGCTCGTCTGCAAGTACGAGTATGTAGTAAAACTATAAACTCTATTTGCTTGAATTAACTTAAAAATTTCTTAATTAGTGTTTTTTTAAAACTTTAAAAGTTTCTTTTTGGACAATAAAAATTTCGTCAAATTTCAGTTATTAAGGGCCTAATTTTGGAAAACGCATTAAATGTACTTAATTTAAAAGATTCTAGAAAATCCCAAATCCTAATTACCACCGACTTACGAAGGCAGTGTGTTTTTATTTTTTTACATAAAACTGAACCGATTTGGGGGGAGAGAATATAAGAAATAAAAAAAATCTCCATACAACTAACGGCTACTCTAATGTAGAAATAAGTTCAAATTAACGTAATATTTATAAAAGTCTACACAAATATTCTACATTTACTGACACCCTGTCTTATAAAATATGTCAACTGCAGATAACTTCATGTACTATATTGACATCTACTTCAGTTTCTGATTCTATATAAAATATAAAATTTTCAAACGACGAATTGAAGAAAAGTTTATTACTGCTTGAAATTTAAATCCGAAGTATGCTATTAATGAATTTTGATACACATTTCAATATCACCTTATGTATCTTTTTTTATTGTAATCAATGTATAGGGCGAGCAAATGAAGAATTCACCACAAAAACGGCATAACAATGAGGTACAAGCTGCTAGAGGCAGATTGCGTGGCGCACTAAATGATACTTTGCAAAATCAAGAGGTAGACGATATACCCGAAGACTACGAGGAAGAAGAGGAGGATACTCAACCAATGATAACACACCGTCAACGCGGTAGGCCAAAAAAATTACAACCCACAACAGATCGCATGTCGCCTACAGCAGGATTTTTAACACCAACTAAGAGACGTAGGCGAGAGCACACTGAAGGTTCAAGTGGACAAAAAATACAGGCTGAAAGTTTTGTAATGAAACTTTTCGATCGTAGCTTAGATTTGTCCAAGTACTCGGAGCAAACGTCTCTCTATCCAATTTGCCGAGCTTGGATGGCAAATCAACCACGCAATCCAAGTATACGAAGTTATCGCGATGCCAGATCTCCGACCCCAACAGAGCGGAAAGAAAATGGTCAAGAAATTTGTCAAAAATTACGTAGAGGAGATCTGCGAGACATAACCTGTTTGCCAAAACCAAAAAAGACTGACCTTCCTAAAATACCGCCGCCGAAAGATCAACCTAAAGTATATAACAAATCGGAGGAAATTGTTGCAGCGGATAATGACTTAAAAGAACGCACTAAAAAAGACTTATTAGCAGACCACTTAAATAAATGGAAAAAAGTAAAAAGCAACTGGCAAAAATACACCAAGTTGTATCAACAGCGCTACGATGTCAGCTTTCAAATTCTGGATCAACTTTTTAAACCTTAAATACAATAGTTTTTAAATTCATTAAAACAAAGAGAATTTCTGTATGCATGTGTTTATCCAATGTATCTATGCGTATCTAAAGCTTAGATAAGGAAATGAAAAAATTAGTATAACATAATCTTAGATATTTTTTCAATATCTATTTTTATTTAACTTGTGTCATAATGAATACGAATTTAAAAAATTTACTTGCTGGCTTAGCACGTCTAGATGCAATTCGTTGCTGCTAAGCAACACATCAGTAGACTTCAACCACAATTCAAAAAAGCATTTTAAGCTTTGGCTTTGTAATCTCTCTGAATTTTAGTTGATGTCTGCTGATGTGCTGCTTAGCAGCAACGGTATGCATCTAGACGTTCTAAACCAGCAACACTTAAATTCAAAATTTATAATCTTATATATTTTTTAGCTTTTTCTTGGTTTGTTTTTTTTGTGGAAGAAATATTCTTCGTATATATGTACATACATACATACATACTTTGATCTAAAATACCATCATATGTATGTACTAAGAAGTTTTTTTTTGTAGTAGGTATTAAAAATAATGTAGAAATCTTGAAAATGTATGACCCTTTGTTCTTTCTAACATAATCGTATACTTTGAACAACGTACTATGCCGTCAAACGATGTATTTGTATCCAAAAAACTGCAGTTCCAACTAGAGATGGGCGCGTGTAAAATTTTTATAACACGACACGAACACGAATGCCAACACGTCCAACGTCCAATGTCCAACACGTATGAAACACGCACGCGAAATTTTTTCAAAACACGAAACTGCACAACGCAGAAAACAAATTGAATAGCAATAAAAGCATTTTTCTATATTCTTATATATACATATTTTTGTTTAATTTCAGAACTTGAAGCTTAAGAGACCCCTACACTATAAACAAATTTGTTGGTTTTACGTGTTTGACGATACAAAATATTGGTGCCTATTCTGGAATACACGTCGACTTGGTGAAAGTTATATTGAAAACAAAAACAAAACTGTGTAAATGTAAAAAATTTGAAATTCTCACGTTTATTTCATTTTAGAAATGTATGGCAAACAAAAACAATTTTTGCAAATTTGTTTTTGTTTTAGTGCCAAGTTTCACTTCTTCGACGCGTTTTCCAGAATAGCCACCATTAAATGTGTTTTTCACTAGAAATTTATGCATACATATTTTATCACCAAAAATCGTTTCGTGTTTATCGTGTCAATTTTGCTCAATATGATACGACCCGAGCACTTACGAAATCAGATTTTCTGTCACGAACACTTTGTGTTGAGTCGTGCGTGTTCGTGTCATGAAAAAAACACGACACGCGCCCATCTGTACTTCCAACTACATATTATCATAGACTGCAGACAATCCCTCCTAATTTAGACAATCTGCCTTATCGTGGTTGTCGCGTATTTCGACTTCGACTACGAAATTCTTGTAATAGATTAAAGAACACTAATAGTTTTTAGTCGAATTACACCAACCACTATAAGGGATATTATTTTTGTAACGACCGACATCGAGTTATGTGCGCGAAATTATCTTATGTTACAAAAACTAAATTTTACAGGAGAGCGTTTTTAAACGAATCTTTTATTTTTGAAATAAGTTTTAATTTAATATTCTTTATGATATTTAGGTGGTATACTATTTTTTAAACAAAGATTTTTTAAATCTGTAAATTTCTTTGTTGAGATAATGAATTATCGATCTTATAAGTGGAATTTAAATTGGCTATATGCTTTTTCTCAGAATTATCAAAATATACATAAACTAGTTTAATTGAAGTTGGAACTTTTTAAATGTCGTGTAACGGAAGTCGTTGAAATTAAGTTTAATTTTGTTGGGCAGTAACGAATTAGCAAGTGACTTCCAATTTTTGAAGTCGCAGACTGATGGTTAGTTCACGCATTACGAATAATAGTCGGCCATTCATTAGGAGCACGAAAGATTTAATGGTACTATGTACGGAATCTACTGGCATCATAGTATGTCCCGAAAATAAATAAGTGACATACATTTTATGGCCAGAGGTCGAATAATTTAAAAAATACGCGAGCATAGATATTACGGCTTTGTTGCAGTTCTGACCAGCGCAATTGTCGCAATACAGGCTTTATTTTACTGTTTTTCTATTGCCCATAACAACCAAGCATCATTTCAATATTTTTCTTTAAACTAGTACAAAATAGCCGTAGTCGAAGTCGTAATACGATACTCTTAATTAGGCCCAATATAATTCTGTAGTAAAAAAAGTTCAACATTAAAATTGCAATTATCTCGAAAATTTTTGCCATATTTACGCAAAACCAAATTTAATTTGCTTTTGTCTTTCCACACGTTTTCTTATGTACATACATACTTCGGTTTTATCACGTAAGAAAAATGACTTGCATAGAACTTATATATATGTAGAACTTGGTACCATAATAATACTTTTCGTAATAGATAGGGATTTTTTTCTGCCTTATTAGTTAGTACTAATTTGAGCAACAATTCATATATTTTCTCGTTTTCTATTTCTTAATATTTGTGTTTGTATTAAAAAGCAATTTGTTGTTGTGACTTCAGTTCGTGTTTGTAATATCTTGGTGTGTGATTTTCTAGACGGATAGTTGAACGGATTTATAGAAAAGAATAAAATAATATTGCAATATTGTGTAAAAATAGAGGCAAAAAATTAACAAAATAAACGTACAAATTCATTTTCAACAATTCTCCAAATGGCTTTCCATAATGCTGGGAAATTGTTTAAAGATTTGCAAACATGTTGACATAGTGCAAATTTAATACATGTTTTGTTAGGTCAAATGTTAACCAACAAAAAAGTGATAATTTATGTATATCAGACTATTACTTATTACTCGTAATTTTATTGTGGTAAGTTGATGTATTATATTATTATTAATTTCTGAACATTGCCATAGAACGCCTTTAACTTCCCAGTTTCTTCAAAAATCTTATACCTATAGGTACATTTTTTCTTTTGCACACTTTTCTTACTGTTTTTTTTTGTTCATTTTCTTTATCAGAAATTGCGTTTCTTATTTAAGAATGCACATTTTCAATCCAGTGCTTTCTGTGATATGTATGTATGTACCTTATCTGACACCAGCTGACATGCTTAATTTACATATTGGGGCTATACGTATCGCTGTTAACCAGTAGAAAGGCCCTAACTTAAATAACTGCAAATTTACAGGAGAAGGTAAAAACATAATAATAAACAGTACAAGTGCTTGTACAACTGTTTTGTAAAACTGCTTCCAAAAGCGTTATTTTTTAAACTATATCAATAAATTTTTGTGACGATATATATTTGTGTTAAATGTATTGGAATCACTGAAAAACTCAATTTCGTGAAAATACGAGTTAGGGCCTTATACTTGTTAACAGCGATATGTACATACATAAGTATGTATGTATGTATGTAAATAAGATGTTCCCTGGAAGCATTAATATCTATTCGGCATGCTGGAAAGGTATATTTTAGAATTTCAAAGCATATTTTCATACACCTCTTTTAGACACGCAAAGTTTACTTTGCAAAGTCTTGATTCAGCTGGGAGAAAGACAGAAAGATTAGTTATTCCCACCTTTGTATTTCACCCAGCTGAAAGACGGAGAAGGAAATACAACTATTTCTTTTTTTCTTACAGCTGAATTTCGAGTTAATCAACAGAAGTTGAAGTGTGTGAACCGGGACATAGATTCTCAAATATCATATCTGAAAGAAAATTATAGTATGTATGTATATGATTTTAAGCAAAGAGATAGTTGTATTTCCTTCTCCGTCTTTCTTGCAGCTGAATTGCGAGTTGATCTCAACAAAAGTTGTAGTGTGTGAACCGGGACTATATGTAATAAAAAAATTAAAAGAAGGAAAAAAATATGTATTTCTATTGTATGAGTAGATTTGTTTTCAATATTTTTTGATAAAAATATACAAACTTTTAAGAAAACACAGGGATTCTATATCTGATAAATTTGCATCATGATAAAACTCAAATAGTTATCACGAGAAAAATTTAACAGGTATACAAGCATGTTTTGAAAATCACTTTTTGTGAAAGTGATTTGAAACCACAAGAAAGGTGTTCTGCACACAAAACTTTTTTAATTGTTGTGATTTTAAACGGGTCAGCTAAATGTCAGCCGATTGGAAATCACTTGGTTATTTTTTAATCACTTTATTTTGAAATTTTGTAAATTTCTATACAAATTTTTTTTTGTAAACCTTTTGTAAACCAACATTATTTTTTCCGAATACGGCACCTTGACAAGTTTTCATTATTTTTTTTTTTTGGTAAAATGCTACCTGTCACCTGGCAATTGAAACTTATACATTACTTTTTTATCTTTGAACAACATTAATCGGATACTATTAAAAGTGGATTCTTCTAAACTTTCTCCTGGTCAGATTGAATAGAAATTTTCCGCAACATTCGAGAAATCTTAAAAAAAATCAATATTCTAGATACTTCATATGCAGGGCAATCATGAATAAAATTCCGCGTGAAATTTCTCCCTTTTCCAATTATAATTTTTTGTTTTCCCTATTACTTGCTATTAGTTGGAATTGTTCCCAGGGAAAAATTTCACGCGGAATTTTATTCATGATTGCCCTG
This sequence comes from Nowickia ferox, assembly GCA_936439885.1. Lineage (NCBI taxonomy): Eukaryota > Metazoa > Arthropoda > Insecta > Diptera > Tachinidae > Nowickia > Nowickia ferox. Next base: position 32,788,081 of record OW387027.1, on the reverse strand, counting down.
ATTGTAAGGATGTCGGGACATTGTTTTGCGTATGCGAATTATATAATCCGTTGGAGTATTTATATTACAGCGTGAAAACACGCAAAGTTTACTTTGCAAAGTCTTACTTCAGCTGGCAGAAAGACAAAAAGAGATAGTGTTCTTTCCTCTGTTTTCAAACAGCTGAATTGAGACTTTACAAAGTAAGCTTTGCGTTTCTAAAAGGGGTATAGCATAAAAAAACATACACATACCTACAAGTAAAACCAAGCGGAAAACTCTTCTATAAATAAGTTGGCATAAGTATCGAAATGAAACCAAAATCCAGCAGTGTTTGGAAATATATTTTCCAGTTTTTGGAAAAGAAAAGGCAGTGTTTCATTTGTGCGAAAATATATTTTATTTAGGGCCAAAATACGAGTGGGTTGATAACATAACATTTTGTAAACTTATTTATGATAGGCCTACTTACGAGTGTCGTATTTCGACTAAGACTACGCCGATTTTGTACTAGAATAAGGAACTTTGCAACATATTTTCTTTAATTTAGTAGGAAATCTTCGAAGTCGAAATTCGACACTAGTAATTAGTCCCAATATATATTATTTATGTTTATTTTAATATTCTCTGTCCAATCTTCAATTGGACACATAAAAATATCACCGAATACAGAAAAACGTAAAAATTTATTTCTTGAATTGAACTCTTAATAATAACTTAAAATTATGAAATTAAATCGCTTATTTGCTTAAAACTATTTTAAATTGAAACACTTATTTTCATAATTTCCAATCAAATTTCCAATTGTCAACTTTCGCGCTAAGTCATATTTGGAAGTAAAAAAAGGTCACATGAAAAACGTATCATTATCATTTGAACATTCAACGAATAACAATCAATGCACATAAAGAAAAATTAATAAAGTGAAGTTGCGAATTGTACAAAAAAAATACTTGTCCTGTTTGTTAAAATTGGTGAACTACTGGAATCATATACAAGGAAAAGGTGAGCATCTTTATCATTCTCTAACCCTATTAATGAGAAAAGAAAATAGTATTGACCCCATTTATTTCTTTTCCATACCCGACAATTATCATTAATTCATTGCGAGTAATGATAATTAACAATCTCTCAAAGATTGCACTTATTTATTTAATCAGCCGCTATCCTAGAGAGATTTGAATGATAATCGCCCAATAATCGTATTTGGCGTATTTCGACCACGAATAGGACGTTTTTGTAATAGATTAAGTTTTTAATTCAGGGGAATTACTTTGAAAAAGTCCAACAATTCACAAATTTTATTCAAAATTATAAAATATTTTGTCGAAGTTTTTGGCTATGCTACTACCGAAGATATTTACGAAATCAGGAACCAAGTCGAGGCGAAAAACCAAATTTTGAAAATTCAAACTATTAAAGATATTTCTATAAAATAACCTGCATTTTCTTTGCCTATTTAAAAAACTTTGCAAAGCCATTGAAATCAGATGATATTAAAAAAATTTATGAGGTCAACAAGGTTTTTCATGACCGAGGTAGTCAACTTTGACACCCTGTAGATCACCGTGTGTTTCAACAGGGTAGTTCAAGTTTCAATATTCAATATTCTTAAAGCTTAGGTCTTCTTCTACATACAACATTTCTTTTATTTGGAACCACTGTGAGTCGTCAAGGTGACAAGCACTCAACACAAAAGATAAGGAATAATCGGTATACGACGTTAAGTTGCCACACTCTTCAAAAAACAGATGGGAACTCTGAGTTCGACGCTTTAAATAAAAGAATAGAGGAAGTCAGTGATAGCATTGCTAAACTGACGGCTAAAACGAAACGAAATTCTGGGGAACAGCGTAGGAAACTGGCGAAGTTGATCCATGAAATTAGTAAAGGCTGCACACAGGATGATCCAAAAGAGCAACTGGGCATCCAACCGAGTCTAAAGAGGCTGGAAAGAGGATTCGTTCTCCAGAGAAGCAGAACACTGTTGCGAAAAAGAGAAATGCTCCCCGTCTGTTAGCAAAGAAGAAACTTGGCTTTATCCAAACCAAAAGACACTGTAGTCTGCCCCAAACCGGTGAGGTAGATAAAACGTAACCGCGGACGCAAAAGGTGATGCAAATCAACTTAATCGAAAGAGAAGACTGGAGACGAAAAACGGTAAGAAGCCACCTTCCTACGCCAAAGTAGCCAGGGGGGTTATTATGTAATCCGATTCGAACGAAAATGCTTTCGAATTCTAATGTTAATAACATACACATTCGAACAGTTTTCTTTTCGAATCGAATTACATAATAACCCCCAGGAAGCATTATAGGGACGCACTCTACTTTGCAGATATTGATACTAATAATCCTTTAGGTAAAATTCCTTCGGATCGTAAATAATAGTATAATGGAACATGCCTTGGAAACATGTTATGGCCCTGCTATACAACTTATAAGCTGCGAGCTCAAGGGGGTGAATATTGATGATGAGGCTAGCATCAACTTCAAAGGAAACTGGTGAAGAGAAAGACCATCCCATAGCTCACAAAAACGAGCCATTAAGTTAAGGGATGGGTCAGCAAATTGACTTCAGAGCGCATACTCATTGTCATTGACAGCCAAAATGCAAGACTGGCCACGAGAAAATGGGAAGTCTTTCATGGGGAAGATGACCCAGAGGGAACTCTTCTCGTGATAGTCATAGACCAGGACTCTATGGCTAGTCTAACCAAGGCAAAGGGTATAGCGTCGTTTTCAAAATTGGCAAGAGGCCTATTGGCAGGCCATCAAATCCCAGCGAGGAGGACAAACCTATAGGCAGTAATCCAAAGGCAATAAATGAGGGAGACGGCGAACAGCTATCCAACTCATAAGAGGATAAGCTTCCATCTGATGTGAGACCTAATAGTTGCTGATTAATATACATTTCCCAAATAGTAGTGAGGAACAACCATCACAGATGGCATGTCTAGAAATGCAATGAGTAGCTTATTTCCTTTCAAGGCAAGCGGACCCAATAGCATTTTTCCTGCGCTGCTACATAAAAAGGTGGATACGAGTACCTTATCATCTCACCTGGGTAGAATTTTTAATGTCTAGCTAAAATTCGCATATACTCCTAAAAGCTGACTGGAGGCAAGGGTAGTTTTCATACCTAAGCCTGGCAAGACGAGTTATGCGACTCCACATGGTTACAGACCAATAAGTCTTACTTCCTTCCTGCTCAAAACAATAGAACGGATAGTGGATGACATGATTAAGAGCAGGATATTAGACGACAGTCTGAGGTTTAGACAACACGCATACGAGTATGTCAAATGAAGGTAATTGAAAACGGCTCATCACAGGGTAATTAACTACATCGAAAAAGCCTTCAACGAGAAGAAGAACGCTTGGCGTTTGTATTGACATTGAAGGCGCTTTCAACAATGTGAATACCGACACTCTTATCCAATACTTAGTACAGTTTCAAGTTGACTGGGTAAACTTCATGCTAGGAAAAGGCGCAATGTGGGACGCCTCAAGGAGGAATAATTTCACCCCTTCTTTGGGTAAGCACTGTTCACAGCCTGCCAAGGGACAAGACTAACGAAGGTTATGAACCTGTATGCTATGCGGACGATGTTATGATACTTCTAAAGGCAAGGACCTTAACCAACTTTGCAAGGAGGAGGAAATAACTCTCAACATTGCGCTAAACTGGGCTCTGCCAAGAGGACTTAATTAACCCAGAAAAAACAGAGATAGGTCTTTTCACCAGGAAGACAAAGATCATGCAGTATATTGATCCTAGTTTCCAGGGAAATTATATTTATATTCCAGAATATGAAATTGAAATGTCCTTCAGACTCCCGGACCAATGTAGTATATTACAGGCAGATTTATCTGCCATTAAAAGAGCGATTCACTAGTTAAGATTCTATTGGATCTCGAACAGAGATATCCATATCATAACTGACAGCAAAACTGCTATTAGGTCTCTCATAGGTACACCACATCTATTCTCGTCCAAGAATGTCGCAAAGCCCTCGATGGATTTGCACAGCACTCAAATATTCTACTAACTAGTATATAACTATACTAACCATACTTACAGAGGTTGATATTGACAATCTCTGTGGTCTACCACTCCCATTCTGCTGGAGACGTTTCGAAGTTACCTGTGCAATAGCGAGAACCCTCTGGCCTTGCTTAAACTCCAATAGAACGAAAAACCTCATGAACTTCAATAGGAAGCACTTGAGAAACCTCGTGGCCATGTTGACCGGTCACTGTGCTTTCGGAACCCATGCTAAACGTATGGGTCTCCCGTATAATGACTACTGCTATAGAAGAAGAGGAAAATGCCCTGCACCTCCTGTGTCATTGTCCCGCTCTGGAGGATCTCCGGCTGCAACTCTTTGGCAGAATATCCTTCTGCAGCTTATCTGAGTTATCGGAAATTGAGCTAAAAAACTTGAGCCTTTATATAAGGAACAGTAGATGGTATATCCGCTAACTCCCCCCCCTAGCCAAATTAGGACCCACTCTCACCTCTCTTAATATAACTGTCATATCTTTCTATATCTATTCCTCTCACCCTACTTTCTTTTTCTCACTCTTTCTTTATCCTTTTAATACAGGTAGCACAAAGAGATCATTATAATGGACCCAAGTGAGCTGGACTCTAACTTTTCAAATGTTCCTTGCCAGCAGCCTGCTGGCAACCTAACCTAACCTTCCAGGGAAAGACCAGTCACAGTACAGCTGTTGCGCCCACCTTATAAAGCACGTGCGTAAATTGGAAACGAAAATTCGAACAACACATCACTCACAAGCTCGGTGGAAACACTTCGAAGTGATTTACTTAAACCTACTTGATTTAAAGTCGGTGACATTCCATAAGGCAAATATGTATAATGTGAGCAAAGCTTTATGGAAATTAAATTGTCATGCACAGCAAATTGAGAATTTTCCTCCACGAGTGAAACCTTTCGATCTAAAGTCGTAAGCACTAAAGACTTTAGATCTACATAAAATCGACAAAAATAAAAAAAAATCACTTAATACTCACCTCACGATACTATTTGATTGATTGTTTGTAGCAAGCTGCCACGTAAACTGTTGGACTGGTGGACGCTTGTTCCACCATTTCGTTGAATTACATTGAACAACCATACAAATCAATTCCTAATCGAATTTTTGAAGTTATTTCAAACAATGGCGGCACCACACATTAATAATAAAAAGCCATATTCGACTAGGGTGGGCAATTCTGAGACTAGGAAGTAATTTGGCTGTCAAGAATTGACCTGTCATCCTTTGAAATTTATTTAGTTAAAAGTTGGGAAATTTTAACCATGGAACGCTACGCGCTGGAACAAAGAATTTTCGTTTGAGAATTGGCTGTTTGAAAAACTGAACAGAAATAACGAATTTTTCAACAAAATCATCTTTAGTGATGAGGCCCATTTTCAACTAGGCGGTTATGTAAACAAACAAAATTGTCGCATATGGGGCTCACAAAATCCAAAAACAGTCCTCGAAAAACCATTACATCCAAAGAAAGTGACCGTATGGTGCGGTTTGTGGTCAGGCGGCATCATCGGTCCGTATTTTTTTCGAAAATAATCAAAGAAACCACGATAATCAACTTTCTGTGGCCACAATTGGCTAATTTTGACCTCAGTGTCCTTTGGTTTCAGCAACACGCCGGATTATTTTCTCTGGGGCCATTTGAAAGACTGTGTAAAACCGTGACCGCGAAAAAACTGGCGCTCTGAAAGCTAAATTCGGCGCTGTAACGACGAGATAAGCTAAGCTTTGTTGCAAAATGTGGTTAAAAATTTTGTGAAAAGAGCGGACGTCTGCCGACGTGTTTCATTATTAATTCCCATATTTCCACTTTACATTGGTATCAATAAAACTGAATTTGTCAAAAAGTGTTTTTAAGCCAATTTTACTTTACAAATTTACTTTACTTACTTTATTAGGTAACATCATGGTTTCGAGAAAACACGTCCTTGTATATTTTATAGTTCTATGCTAAATAATAATAATAAATAATTCAGTGATAAAACAAAATTTATATCTAAAGTTCAGTCATTTTGTGAGTCGTCCAAAAGCCCCTGTGACTCTAAAAATATGTCCTAACACAAACGGACAATTATTTTCTTTGTTCTCTTAATTTAGTAATGAAATATTATACATACATATGTGGACTATAAGTCTCCATTATTTCCTTTGTGTCTACAACCGTAAAAGAAAAATTAAGTAAACACTCTCACATCGACTGAGAAATAGGCACAAAGTATAAAAATAACTACATACATATGTATGTAGCATGTACTCGTATGTACTTATATTTAAATTTATATTGCATTCGAAATGTATTAATCAGTTTAAACGTATAGGAAAAGTGATCAGTTGATGGCAGTTTACCACAAATTTAACAAGTCAAGTAAATAGTTGGAATGTATTTAAAAAAATAAAAAAGAAGTAATGAAAGTATAATAATACACTGGCTTACAAATTAATATATTTGGAAGGTATAATTATTTTTTAATTTTTATTTTAAACTTTTATAACTCAAAATCACTTATCCACTACACGACGCGTAATTTTGTAGCCAATCAGTGCCTATGTTCTGTAACTTTGGTAAGAACTTTTCCAGACGAAAAGTTCGTTATCATTCTGTGAAACACAGGATGAGTAACAAAAAACTTAGTTCCCTGCTCATGTTTATTGTAAGCTTATTCCAGGTTTTATATGAATCAGCCTGTGGGGAACAGGACAACCATTATAATTGTTTAATTTTTCTCGACGCGAAAACTTCTCGCAAGTTTATAGAACATAGGTACAGGTTAACAAATTCTATCAGCCTTCTGTATAATGAAAAACTAGCATGAAGTTAGCATAAGTGGCAAAACTGAACATGGTCTTAACGAGCCGTTCCTTACAATTCTACATTAAAAATCACGCTAGGATTTAATAGTGAGTTAAAACTACATTTATACGCCGATTTTTAATGTCAAATCGTATGACATGTAGTTCAATTTCGTCACTTATGCTAACTTCGTGCGATTTTTTCGATACTAGAACGTCGTAGTAGAAATCGAAGTCGAAATACGCCAGCCACGACAATATTTGTTGGAGAAGAGTCTGTCTTCGTTGTCATTCATCATTCCAAAAGCATGTTTTCCTCTACTTGCCCCGCATTTCGTTTTTGGAAAAAATTATCGCATTAAAATCTCCCATGACAAGTTTTATATTACAGTGGGTACAGCAATTTGACACATGATACAGTAAATCGTAAAAGTCCTCATTAACCTACGTATCAACAATTTCGGTGTGATCATATAGCATTGTATGCACAATTATGCTGCCATTGGCGTTGCTTCAACTGACCTCACTATGCGCATAAAAGAGAATATTGAGTTGCGAAAGTTCTGGTTTCAGTAATCAGTCTCATTTTAGTTAGAAAAAGCATCACTAATAATTGTTCATTGTATGAATGAAATTTTGCATTAGTTTATTGAAAGTTTTCGTTATATGCATGAAATTTCATAGTTACATATTATTCTTAATTAAAACAATGAATTCTTACGTTACACAGAGGAGTATTTGAGCCAAAAAGCTTGCCAAAATGGCAAAAATTAATTTAAAAAAATCTTAAGAACTCAGTAAGCAGCTCGGTACACAACAAAATTTTACAACGCATTGTAAATTTTGGAGACTAAGTTGTGATTTGTAGCTCTGAGATACTGCTAAAGTCAGTAAAGTGAAGAAAATTACATGAGTTTTTTTTCGGTTTTGACATGTTTATATGATACTTTTTGTGGCTAAATGAATAAAGTTATTACGTTGATTTTTTTCTTCGCTGAAAGATTTCTTCAAAAGCTGTTTTTAGTATTAAAAAAAATATCTTGAGTATTAATGTTGAAACAATTCGTTTAAATTATTACACCAAGTGCCTTCTGTTGACGACCAAGCCTCTCTTTTGGAGCGCAATGTGCAATATCTCTTTGATATCGCTATACCACTTAGGCATATGAAAATTACACACTTAAGGGACATTGCATATTCAAGGTGGAAGAGATTTAAAACTACTGAATTTAAAATGCAGTATGAGTATAGTATTGCCAGAACGAACGTGAACAAACAAATTAAATGTGCTAAAATTTAATATTATTCGAGCCGGTTTAGTTCCGCAATCGAATCTAAACATAGTTGGAAAACTATTCGGGAAATAGGAATTTGTAATAGAAATAAGGTCAATGATTGTCAAATAAATGCAAGTGAGCTTAATAGAGCATTTGCGAACAGTCCTGTGATCCAACTAACTCCCAGTTTCTACAATTTTTCTTCAAGCTCTTCGAATACATCCATGCTACGCGTTAGTTGGGAAAAAACATGTTTAAAATTACATGTGTTACTCAGTATGACGTCTAATCAACATTTTCTTTGGTAAAGCCAGATGCAGTGGGTTAACACAACATGCACCCTAAATTTATAAGGTTACTTCTACCGTTGATTCTTCCTTACATTACTCACTTATTCAATACTATTATAATGTCAAGCAAGTACCCGTTGAAATGGAAACATGCACAGATTACACAAATCGAATGGCGAATATCTCCCAATAGCTATTTTGTGTTTCCTCTCCAAAGTCTTAGAGAAGCTATAGGGTGTTTTTTATTGAGGTATAGAACTTTAAGTTGGCATCACTTTTTTAACTGGCGGCCATTTTGTCAGCTGTCAAGTGATTAATATTTAGTTTGGTTTGCCATTTCATCATGAACAGGTTGACAAAAGAACAACGCTTGCAAATCGTGCAAATTTATTTCGAAAATAATGGTTCAGTTCGCGAAGTTTACCGCAAGCTCCGTCCATTTTATGGTCGACATAATCGTCCATCAGAGCAATTAATTCGGTTAACCATGGATTGGCCACCAAGATCGTGTGATTTGACACCATTGGATTATTTTCTTTGGGGATATGTGAAGTCGCTCGTCTACGCCAACAAACCAGAAACGTTAGGGGACTTGGAAGCCAACATTCGTGGCGTTATTGACAACATACGGCCCCATATGCTCGAAAAAGTGGTTGAAAATTGGACCTGTAGAATTGGCTTTATTCGAGCCAGCCGCGGCGGCCACATGCCCGAAATCATATTTAAACGTTAATGGCATAAAATTATCCTTCCAATAAAGCCAAATTGATGGACATTAAAACGATTTTCTTGTGTTTTATTTCAATTCGAAGTTCTAAACCTCTAAAAAACACCCTATATTATATAAACAAATGATCAAATACATTAATGAGAATAGTCTGCTTTGTAATATACAATCCGGCTTTCGGCCGAATCATAGCTGCGTTACTGCCCTTTTAGAAGTTAGTGAAGATATACGACAGGAATAAGAAAAAGTTCATATCAATTTTTTAGTGCTTCTGGATCATTCCAAGACATTTGATATGGAAGAACACAGCATTCTAGTAAATAAACTTACAACACTTCTTTAAATTTGCAAAAACTTCGACTAGTCTTTTATCTTCCTATCTATCAAGCCGCACACAATCTGTCTTTGTGAACAATAAGTGGTCTAATGGTCTCTCTTTAACTAGAGGATTGCCTCAAGGCTCTATTTTAGTGTCACTTCTTTTTTTATTTTACATAAATTGCTTGACAAACCAACTCACTGATTGCAAAAATTCACCTGTATGCAAATGATTACAACTCTACATGGGCAGCTCGATATCAAGTATTGCCTCAAGCATAGATACATTAAACAATCAATTATATAAAGTTCACATTTGGGCAACTGCAAATGGGCTGTGTTCGAATTCGCAGAAGTCTAAGTGTAATGTAATACATACGAGGAGCATTAATCCTATTATTTCTAATGATATTGTATTAAATTGCGAAAAAATGGAGGTTGTAAATACAGCAAGAAATCTTGGGATAGTTTTCAACAATAGCTTGACATGGGTTAATCATATAAATTTACTGATAGGCCAAACTTATATTAAGTTGCGGAGGCTCTGCGAATTTGGAATTTTCGCGGGATACGTATATTCGAATTTTGATTTTTTTGTGGCTTTATGTTGGTACTCATGTTTCTCACTTATGCCGATAATTTCGGCCATTTTGAATGTTCAGTTAATTGTTGACAGCTGCTTTGCTTGCACGTGTTTTGGATCGTCTTCGAGAGAGATGAGTACCAACATAACGCCACAAAAAAATCAAAATTCGAATATACGTAACTCGCGAAAATTCAAAATTCGCGATACTTTTTGAACACACCTCGTATTTGCCAGCTTAAATATTTGTATTAATTTTATTATTTATATTAAATTTTTATAATTTATATTAAATTTTAACGTATTTATTGTACTTTATACTTATATTTTAGTGTAATAATTAATTATAGTTTTATTTATTCTGAAACGAAAATCTTTAACGTAATGCGTTTCTGTACTATAAATATAAGACTATGTCTTGTTGTACAGGAAATAAAAATGTGAATAAATAAATAAATGCGCGAAACAGTGATTCTCATTATCTACCTGTTTTTTTTTAATATAATATACAAGTATATTGTGGTTATTGCACAAAATTGTTATCAGAATGTGTGTGAAGATAAATTCATCGAGTTAAATTCATTTTTCAAAAATATCGCATGCGATATTTTTTTTCTTCTTTTATTTGGGACGCATTTTGTACTGAAATTAAGGGGTTTCTTCATAAAAATGTTCACTGCGGCCAAACCCTTCTTCCTCAGCGAATCAAACTTAGTGGAAAATGAGGACAACGACCCATATTATTAAACTGCATTTACAGTATATCTGAATTGTATTTGTGAAATTTGTTAGAAAATTTCGAAAAATATGACTTAGTGAAAAAATCTTAATTTTCGAGTTCTATGAGGGAAATGGCCACTGTGGCCAAACCCTTCTTCCTCAGCGAATCAAACATAGTGGAAAATGAGGACAATGACCCATATTATTAAACTGCATTTACAGTATATCTGAATTGTATTTGTGAAATTTTTTAGAAAATTTCGAAAAATATGACTTAGTGAAAAAATCTTAATTTTCGAGTTCTATGAGGGAAATGGCCACTGTGGCCAAACCCTTCTTCCTCAACGAATCAAACATAGTGGAAAATGAGGACAATGACCCATATTAATAAACTGCATTTACAGTATATTTGAATTGTATTTGTGAAATTTTTTAGAAAATTTCGAAAAATATGACAGTGAAAAAATCTTAATTTTCGAGTTCTAAACTAAAAAAAAGTAATGTCCAGTTTTTTGGCTCAAATAATCCTCTGTGCGTTATCAAGTTATAGAGGATGGCGTCGGCTGAAGTAGTTAGCTCGTTGATACAAAACCTAAGGCCCGGTCTCCGACAGTCATTAAAAATAACAACACCACGCATTTTTCTGATGTGCATTAGTTTCCTTTGTATCAGTTGTGGGAAAAGTTCTAGTGATGCAGGCATAAGGCACTGGTCACTAAAAACTACACCGACTTCATCAGATACTAATCCTAATGTAACATCAGAGCGCCCTCCTTCGTTGTGTAGCAGAATCATTGGCGAAGTAAAATAACCAATAAAATGGCTACTAAACACAGCATTTAACACCAGAAGGCGCTGCAACACTGTATTATCAAAAAAGCGTGCGTGAAGCTTTCCTCCATCTCTTCCTTCACCGCCTGTCTTCTCTATCACTATCCCTTCCCTATCACCCTCTCTCACTATCTTCTCTTCAACTAACAGGTAGCACAAAGGGATCATTGTATTGGACCCAAGTGAGCTGGACTCTAAATTTCACCCTTCCTTACCAGCAGCCTGCTAACCTAACCTAACCTAGCAAGTTATAAGTGACAAAATTCATTGATCCAATGAATCAGTGTACTCTAGACTGGTACTTTGTTCTGCAGATTTCTAAGCGAAGATTGAATTTCTTGCTTGCATGCATCCAGATTCAGATTGCCAGCCTAAATTGAAGTAGGTTTTAACGAGTTTTATCGGCATATAATCTAGTTATAACTCAAGATTGCATCCTAGCGTGTATTTCAATGAAAAATTTTATTTCAAAACCCGTTAAGCCCATGGTTCAATTCAGCCATTTATGCTAATTTGTTGCCCGTTTTTCATTATACATAATGCAATAAACACATTCACCACAGCAGGCTACACGAACACACGACTTCAAATGCCGCTTGCAGCATTTTTCGCCTCGTAGCCAGCTACTTAATTATTTCGGAGACGGTAACAGCACCATCTGCACCTCATATTTAATTATAAATACTAGTGTTGTCATTCGAACAAAAATTATTCGAATGTTCGAACAACTTCTTTTCATTTTTGTTCGAACGAACAAAAATTTTCAATTTAGAATACAAAATTATTCGAATATTTCTTATCGAATATTCGAATATTCGAACAATTTCCAAATTACTTTGTATAAAAAGTATTTTATTTATTTATTTATTTAATAAATACTTTACAAAGTAAATTTGCAAAGTATTGTTGCACAAATATGGGCGGGGGTAGCTAGACCATATGCCCAAGATGACTGCCTCTACACGACCTATGCCTTCACATGGGAAGTAGTAACGTGGTTGTTAAAGAAATTCCACAAAAGAACCGCAAGAATATACGGTTATCCGTGGCAGATCAGTCAACCAGTGCGAGTGAGACGCAAAACTCTCGAAGGCCAATAAACAACAGTGGCCTGGTTGCACTTAAGAGATAATTGCCAACGACGCTTGATGTTGACTCGCCCAGAGCTGCTTTACGACTCAAAAAGTATTTTATGTTTCATAACTTTTTAATTTGTTAACAATAGGATGTTAAGTAATCAAATTACTCCAAGTTATAAATACATACTTGTATAAGCTTGTTTGTATATATCTGTTGCAATAAGGAAAAAGTGCTAAGTCATATTTTACTGTTTTGCAGATGAGCACTTTTAAGTGTTCAACTCGATTTTCAGAAATTTATTTCTTTTACAGTTAAATTGGGAAATTCTCTTAAAACATTTATTTTTGTAAGCAAACATTGTTCTACATATTTTAAGTAATACATTTAAGTTGAAATATACCAAAGTATAACCTAAATTAACCTATTATTCCAAATGAGATTAGAAGTCTAAAAAAGATAAGTCGTACAAGTCACAGTGCTATAACTTCCTGAAAAATTATACAAACTAATTGAAATTTTGACCAGGGGTATCTTCGAATATGCAGATTACGGAGGTACTATTAACTCAAAATCAGCTTATCGCAACTTAAGCCACAAATATATACATGATTTCGCTAAACGCGTCTTTTGTTTTCTTGCTTTTAAAAAATAATGCCTCTTAAATGGAATCAGAAAGTGTCTTACAATTCCTGGTAAAAAGTTTAAAAAAATAACTGCTTTTCTACAGATCTAATCAAAAGCCCTATGGGCTCGGTTGGTTATTGTTATAAACAAATAAATAAATAAATAATATCATTCCTCAACTTTAAAATAATAACTTTCAAATATGCCACAAAAAGCGAAAAAAATAGTTCGCAAATACTTGATTTCACAATTTCGCAAATAATCTCAAGTACAATGAAGTACGATGAACTTTATGATTTGATCAGGCTAAAGTTCGTATCGCTTTTTAAGCCAAATTACATGTGATAATTATTAATGAACAAATAACACCAAAGTTAGATGTAAATATTCTGATAAACAGATAGTTTCACGGAACAACCGGCTGTTTTCGAAGGCCACTAAACCTTCCTCATCAGCGTTCTTTTGTGTTTGGTCCACTGTGTGTGGTGTTAGTTGATGTAGATTTTAGCTTTATATACGCAACTTTTTTGCAAATGGAATATGTGAATTGTTTTGATTCATCGTTTTACAATTTGCTGAAAGCTTTTTTGTAATGAAAGCTCATTTTTACCATCTCTAAATTTACAACAGTCTTGCCATTGTCGTTTGTTCTTTACTAATTATGCACATGTTAGTTAATTTGCTTATTTTTTGTTCTACTTAAGACAAACTTTTTTGGTTTGATACTATAAGTATATTTATATTTTTAATTTTTGTCACTGGCCCATGACTATTAATTTTTAACTAATTTTAATTATTGTTGTTCGAACTTTATTTGTTTCTATATTTTATGATTTGATCAGGCTAAAGTTCGTATGGCTTTTTAAGCCAAAATGAAGTTTTATATGAAACTTCTGAAGTAACTAACAATGTTTTATTAGCTGATCTAAAAAATTGTATCAATAAAATAAGAAATTGTACTAATATAAAAATCGTCAACAATTTTGAGGTTGATTTAAATTATTTGCAAATATCAAAGAAAAGAATACTATCACTAACATCAAGAATTTGCAAAAGATACTTTTATGCTTGTTCTTTTATTAAAAGTTAAAAAAGAACCTTCTACAAGCTAAAAAGTGGGATTATCTGGTGTTTTTAAATGACTATTTTAAAATTTTTTTAAATGTGTATGAAAATTTAACTTTTTTAACTAATTTCCTTTCGGTTTTTAATAATATTGCTAAGTTCATTATTAAACCTATTTGTTTTTATTGTGTAATGAATTATTTTTTGTTTGTTAATAAAAAAAATTAACTCTACACATGAGTGTCGTTTTTTGCAAACTTTTTTAAAATTATTCGAATACATTTTTTTTTTCTTTGTTCGTTGGAATATTCGAACAAAAGTTCAAAATTATTCGTCCGTTCGAACACAAAAAAAATCAAGAAATTTCATTCGAACAAATATAAAACACGAATAATTAACAACACTAATAAATACGTAGTAAAATATTTCGTATTTTTAAAAATTAAATTACTCTTTCAAAATGTACTTATATGACGTAGAAGTATAAAAATGAATCAATTTATGCTTTACATCAATTTTTGGATATTGTTTTTGTTAAATAATACGAAATAATTGTACGATATCATTCATTCAACATTTTGTATTATACTGAATTTTCTCATTGTAGCCAAAGAAATAGAAATTAGTTTAATTGGACTACAATGACAAAATCAGCATAGACAACAACCTGCCGACCTGTTGCCTTGCTTTCTTCAAAAGCATCACTCTCATATAAACATGTGTATTCTATCCTTGACATTTTGCCTGCTGTGATGAATGTGTTTAATGCATAATGCCGTAAATAATAATTTTTCCACCTTGATTGTCCATGTATTAATTTTTTATATTTATTTTGCGTTTCCCAAAATATTTGATACCGCTAAATCGATTTAATTCCTTAAATATTTTTTTTAATCCAATATTTGTACAAAATTTAATATGATCTTAACGAGTTTTGCCATACAATTTTACACTAAAAATCACGTGAAATCGTGAAGTGAAAAGTACATTATGTGCCGATTTTTAATGTCAAATTGTATGGAAGAACTCGCTAAAACCTATTTCAATTTCGTCAATTATGCTAATTTTGTACCAATTTTTCGTTATACATAATTATTTCTTTTCTCACGTTCTAAAGTATTGAAAGATGCAGTGCAATTTTATTGAATTTTTGTTTGATTTTGTTAGTTATCAAATGTAAATACAAACACTACATACATACATACTCGTATATGTACGTCCATATGTATGTATGTATTAGAGTTCGACCGATTAATCGGCTTCGGCTTCGGCCAAAAGTTGGTAATCGGCCAGCATTCGGCCTATGGCAAAAATCGGCCGATTAGCCGAAGCCGAATATTTTTCATTCCAAGCTTGAAAAATAAAATTATGTTTGGTCGTTGCTCGCCGACAGTTTCTATTTTGTTTAACGTTTTGAAAGGGTTGCTTTGAAATACAACCCTGTTGCTTTCTATTTTCTTTTGCTTGGACGTTCTTGTGAGTGATGATATGAAAAAGCAATCTAGAAATTGCAAAATAGCCACCATTCAATTTGGAAAAAAAATTATAACAAGGTGGGTAATGTTTTTCTAATCAATATTTTTATATTAACATATTTATACCATTTTAGAATGGCCATAGTTAATCCTATTTGGACCTTTTTTGAGCGAAGTGAAGACAAGGCTAAGTGTAAGACTTGTAGCAAACTTTTATCTCTTGGAAGCAAAATACCAAAGACGCAAACCGTGGTCAAAATAAAGAATCACTTAAAGACAAAACATATTGATGAATGGACTAGTTTCCAAACTTTGAGTGAAAAGAAGAAAACAGACCCACCAGCTAGTGCAACAAATTGTAGCAATCTACGCTTAAAAATGTGGTAGACAAAATGTCAAAGTGGTCTGATGATAGTCCCATTGCCAGGCGTATTGACAAATCTGTAATGGACTTGATTCTTGTAGATATGTTATCTTTTAATATTGTGAACGGAGCAGCATTTCAAAAATTAAACCTTAATGACTATTAAATGATTATTAAATTAAAATTTTTTTAGTACTTTTTATTTTTATAGTCTTGGAGACTCTGTTTGTTTGTTAATGAATTGTTTTGTTTTTATTTTTCTTTTTATGTATCCAATAGATATTACAGCTATTTCAGTGATCTCAAAAAAGCAGATTTTTCTTAATTCATATAAAACGTAAGTATCATTTTTAAAATTTAAAACATTCGGCTTCGGTTTTGGTCGAAGTTTAGGATTTTAGCCGAAGTTCGGCTTCGGCTTCGGCCAAAAAAACGCCTTCGGTCGATCTCTAGTATGTATATACATATTTCTATTACACACTTTCATGAAGTAGACGTTTTTTTTAGAAGATTTTGGTTATAATTTATCTGGCAGCTTTGATTATGATTATCAATGTTTGTTTAATTACGTCATCTTTTATTTTTAGCTTTTAATGTGAGTATTTGTGTGTGTGTGCATTTAGTATTTTCTATATTTAAGTTGTCTGCTTATTGTTAGCAAATTTATTCGTTCACTGGCTGAGTGGTCTAAACAATTGTTGGGTAGTATTCTATCGCTTTATTTCGAATGCTTACAAGTTCGACTCTTAACGGTGCCAATAATGATAAAGTAAAATACGAGTTTAGTTAAAAGTTTTAAATAATCATAGACAGCTTTAAAATGAAATGTTTTGTTGAAACGATAGACAAATCTGTTTCATTCATTTAAAGAGATAGCTGTTAGAGTAACAAGAAAAGAGAACTCAGTTTGTTGAACCGTAACGAAAAAAACCACGTTATCAGGTCCAAACTCCCTGAGTTACACTTAAATTATGTTTTCTTTTTGTTAAATTTGGTGTCACTAAAATATCTTCATTCAGATCGTTTACTGCTTAAAAAATTATAAAAGTACATACATAGTTATATGTTAAAAAAAATTTATAAAGAAATTCAAAGACGCAGTTCTTATCGTCTGCATTTTCGGTTCAGTGGTTAGAGTGTGCGATTTCCAAACAAGAGGTTGTCGGTTCAAACCCCAGCGGAAGGTAACATATGTACATCCTTACGTATGTACAAGTGTAAAACGATTTTAAATTTAATTTAGTCGCAGAAACCAGGTTTTAGTGCATAATAAAACAGTTCGTCCATAGAACAACATAAATATAAGCGTGAGTTTTGTATCGCGGACTATATTTTCCTTAAATTTTGCACCTTGACTAATTTCTAAATAATGACAGCTTGCTTTGATGATCAAGTTCAAGGTGTACAACTAGGGTATTCAATTAATCTGCTTGTTGTTTTAATCGGTTAATCGCTCGATTAATTAATCAAGGTTTTGTTTAATCGGTTAATTTTGGATTAATCGGTTGACCGATTCAAAATTTTTTTAATAAATTTATTAATAACAATAAATAAAAATACATAAATTATTCATTATTTTCAGATTTTATTAAAAAAAAACACATTAACATAACAAATGAGAGTTCTCGCTGAACCTTCATAGTGAACAGACGTCTTAGCGAAGTTTTTTTTTCATATACTAAACAAACAAAAAATCATACAAAAAATATTCGTAATACAAATATTCGTAATACATATTAACTTTGATAAATAAGCAAAGCAAATATTGCTAATATTTTTTTACATAACAAGAGACAAAAAAACAAAAAACCGCAAACAAAGTGATATTGAGGAATACTCTATATGAGTACCTCAAAAACCAAAAATTGTGAAGTGAGTTCTAACGGCAGAAATGCCTATTTTACTGTGAGTTCTGAAGCTCTTAATGTTAACAATAAAAATAAAAAATCTGATGATACTATTTTTCTAACGGCAAAGCCACTTTTCAACTTCGCTTTGTCCAATGCCAACTAGTGATTCGTTAACATTACAATTGCCTAGTACTTCTTCATATAAGTCAGCGACATCATCCCCTTCGAGCTCGTGTACATCACTTAACAAAGTTATCACTACAGATACCAGTAGCACTAAACCCAAGGTCCAAGTCGGAATGGACAGATATATATATATATAACTGTGGTAAATCGTGGGCGAAGCCCAAATTCTTCAAAAATTTCATCTGCTCCAAAGATGTCTAGGGATAACAGCGCATCATCTACTAATCGTCAAAATCGGTTTTCATTATTGCAAGACAATAACGACAAGCCGCTTCATCATCGCAAAAATCTTTTAAGCCACCACCTATCTGTCTGAGAGAAAAAAACTCTAACGCGCTTCTAAAAAAACTATTGTCGGCCATTGTTGAAAATACTTTTCACATCATTCCAATTAAATGACGTAATATTGATGAAACTAAGATCCAAATATATGATTAAAAAGATTTTCGAAAAAAAATGTTACTAATATAATTAACAGAGAAAAGGTCGCCCAACCCCTATTTCGGGTTGAACTGGAGCCGAATGATATACAATTGAAAAAAAAAATGAAACCCATCCAATTTATAGCGCAAAGTTTCTCTTGCACCGCACTGTACGGGACCTGAACGCTTGAAGAGCCACGTAAGCGTTCAGGTCCCGTACAGTGCCACAATTGCCAAGAATATGACCATACTAAAACTTACTGCAAATTACCTACAGTTTGTGTTATCTGCGGTGAATTGCACGGTTCTGCTTGCTGTACGAGGCTAAAAGATCAAGCTGAAAAAAATTTAGTAATTGTGGAGGTAATCACACTGCTAACGACAGAGGATGTCCTGTATATTCTTTCGTTAAACAGACTATGGGACAAAACCCTAAGTTAGCTCCAGCTCAATCAGCAAACGCTTTCTCCTCCAATTTTTCTCCAATGAGCCAAACAAGTACTTCACGTGTATCATATGTCGATGCTGTTAAGACAAATTCTTTTCCCACGCAAAAAGTGTCCCCTCCAAGTAATTCAACAAATGCTAACACAAGCTTTAATTTCAGCCGCCTTGAAGCCACTATTGATAATCTGGTGCAAACTATAAACAACTTTACTACAAATATGACTAGCATGATGCAAGAAATGCTGCGAATGCAGAATACTCTGCTTCAAGCATTAACACGAACACAAAAATGAGTTCGATGATACTAAGGACCCGAGAGGAAAAGCATGCGGTGGATCAGAACTTTTAAAAAGTCAAGACTCAAGCACTATATTCTTGATAACATCTGTGCAGAACATCTACAAGCAACTAATATTTGTGTTGACAATTTTTGTACAAATTTCGTTATATCAATTTACTCCCCTCCAAGATTCTCAATCACTGAGGATGAATACGAGGATTTCTACAAATCTTTTGGGCCTTGTTTTGTAGCAGCTGGAGACTACAATGCAAAACATACGTTCTGGGGTTCACTCCTTATTACACCTAGAGGAAGAGCGTTGTTCAACGCAATTTCAAAAATGGGCTTGGACGTCATTTCGAGTAGAGAGCCCACTTACTGGCCTACAGACATACAAAAAATTCCGGATGTTATAGATTTTGGAGTCATGAAAAATATTTCTAGGGATTTAGTTCATGTCGAAGCTTCCCTAGATCTCTCCTCCGATCACTCTCCCACAATCGTTACAATTTGTAGCCCACTAAGAAGTGTTTTACCTCACCCATATGTGAAGATGATCAATCGTGTTAATTGGCTGAGATTCAAAAAATATCTTAGTAGTCATTGCACGGAAAACATAAAGCTAAGAACATCCGATGATATTGAATCAAATATTGCGAATCTTAACGAAAATATTAAGCAGGCTGCTGAACATGCTACTACCTCCCACCCGCAGACTGGGTTTAATAAAATTTATTCTACGGATATTGAACGTCTCGTATATGAAAAAAGAAGAGCTAGAAGGGAATGGCAACAACACAGATCACCACAACATAAAATCAGGTTTAAAGACTGCACTAAACGACTCCAAGAGTTGCTTGCATTTGAAAAAACTGCATCTCTTAAAAATTATCTGGAAGGTCTTGATGTCACACCAGCATCTAATTACTCTTTGTGGCGCGCTGCGAGAAAGCTTAAAACACCCGTTGAGTTTACACCACGTCTGCGCACTTCTACCGGAGATTGGGCAAGAAGCTCCGGGTATTGAGAAATTAGTAATCAGATGTTGATGAAGTTGCCTCGTATTTCAATTAGAATCCTGTTACTTATTTTTAATGCAATATTACGACTGGAGTATTATCTACACTACTGGAAGCTTGCCAAGGTCAAAATGATTCCAAAGTCGGGCAAAGATCTTACCAAGGCTGAGTCATACAGGCCAATAAGTTTACTGTCAACAATGTCAAAGCTCTTCGAAAGCAAACTCATAGATTGGTTCAATTTATAAGAATAACATTTGAAGAAAAGAAATATTGTTCTGCCCTATTTATTGATGTTTCTCATGCATTTGATAAAGTATGACATGAAGGCCTTATTTTAAAATTGAAATCATATCTACCAATAAATTTTCTGAAGCTATTGAAAAGTTATATTACTACCCGGAAGTTCACGGTTCTTCATGACTGTGCCCGAATCTATATCATCCGGTGTGCCACAGGGAAGCATAATGGGGGCAGTTTTGTATTTGATTTATACTTGTGATATGCCTTTGAGCTGCAATATCCATACATCTACATTTGCCGATGATACAGCCTGCCTTAGCATGCACGAAAACCCTCACGAGGCTTCCCGATATCTACAAGAACATATTACACAGCTGGAACTATGGTTAAACTTATGGAGAATTAAAGTTAACGAACGAAAGTTTCTTTCTTTCGCTTATTTATATTGAAAACAAAAACAAATTTTTTTATTTTGTTTTTGTTTTCAATATAAATAAGCGAAAGAAAATTTCTGGCCGATATTGTGAACCAGGCCGGTAAAGTATATTTTTATGTACATATTACCTAGCAAAAACAAATTTGGTACAAGTACTAAGACAAAAAGGAGAGCTTCGGAAACCTTACGAGGATGCAATAACGTAAGCGAATGACGAAATTTTTTATTTCGAGTTTTGATTGTTTATTTTTTTTTGATTGTTTATTTTTTTCGAATGGCATTAAAATGGCAAATGTTATAAAAAGTGGATTTAGCAGGTTTACACTCTAAGCCGACGATAATATGTGTAATATACATACATATGTAAGTAGACGTGTTGTCGGCAATGTTACTCTTAAAGTACTTTTAATTAAAAATGTACATCATCATTGAAATGAACTTTAAAACATTATTTAAGCATATTTAAACAATTTACCTCAAGCGTGCCTTCGACACTATCATGAATACTAATTACAGGCTTAAATAAAAATTATTTCCTACATCAAATTTTATTTCTAAACATAATTTTTCAAGTTGACATTGAACTAATTAATGACCGGCAACGTCTTGGAAATGAAAATCTAAGCCACCCGTCATTGATTGCAACATCATTAAATGTGTTCCTACACATACATGCATACATATGGGCATTTCCACAGAAAGTGGAATGATTTTTTCTAACATTGTATTAAATTTTTTGTGTTGAAATTTTCAGCTCCACAACAATTTTTAGAAACAACACACAGTACGATTTTATTTATGTAGATTATGGGTCCTCATGAAAACATTCAAAAGTCTCGCAAACTGTGCATTTTTACACTCTCTTAAATAAAATGTCAAAAATTGTGACTCGTGCAATTATGCATTTTATAAAAAACAGTTTCCTTGAATAATTGCAGCTGTTTAGTTTTTGGTTTCTTTATGAGGGTGGCGTTGGCTAATCATCGGCGAAGTAAAATAACCAATAAAATGGTAAGCACAGCTTCAAAATTTAATACGCCTCATTTGAAAACAGAAGGCGCTGCAACACTGCATTATCAAAATGCGTGCAAAAAAAAAAGAAGCAGAATTGTAAAAGAATGATGCTTTCCTCCATCTCTTCCTTCATCACCTGTCTTCTCTGTCACTATCTCTTCCCTATCACTCTCTCTCACTATTTTCTCTTCAACTAATAGGTAGCACATGATCCCTCATTGTATTGGTCCCAAGTGCAATGGACTCTAAATTTCACCCTTTCTTACCAGCAGCCTGCTAACCTAACCTAACTTAACCTTATGCATTTTTTAGACACAATAAACTTAAGTTACATTTTTACCCCATATTCATAAAATTTAATGGAAAAATCATGTTATATAAAAATATTTAATTAAGTCATCAAAACATTTTCGTTAAATTCATTTGTATGTATGGAAACTTTGTCCTGCAATTCAACTCTGTATATTATATACTCGTACGAGTACAGAGCCGGACAAAAATATTCATACAGCACCCACCTTTGATTTCGACCTCTTATATATTTTGAACAAAAAGACACAGCCGGACAAGTTTTAAAAAAAATTATTTGTTTATATGTTTCATATAAAAATATGAGAAAAACTAGAATTTAGAATGCTGCTTAAGCGAAATAAAAACAAATATAAATAAAAACAAATATAAATATTCTGTTCAAGGCACGAATTCAGGTGGACAAAATTATTAACACAGCGTGCTGTATTATTTTATGAAATCAAATTTATAACGTATTCTATTCATTCTATTTTTATCTTTTGCAGTCGAAGTATCATTTTTGATCAGAGAGATAACCATATAAGAATGGTTATTTTTGTGTTGAAAATAGTAACCAAATTTTAAAAGTACACAAGTACACAGTGGAAAAAAAGTAACCAATTTTGGTTAAAAGCAACCAAAACGGAATTTTACTTCAAATTAAGATTTACTGGCTTTAACTAAAAATAATAATAGTTACATTTAATACATATACTATACGTATTATTTTGCTTTTCAACGTGTGTCCCGTTCGCTATCGTTGGTGCAGTTTTTTCAAAAACAAATATTTTTTAGAGCTATGCTCTTTATGTCAGACACAGGAATTAGGACGTGATATTCGTAGCAAAAATAATGGACACTGTTACAGTTATAAATTTATTTTTATTTAAATTTCTTTGTTTACAGTTTTTAGCTTTCGTTTTCTTTATTTTTCCGTGTTCGTAAAGAAGGAGATGCCAGGTGACTTAGATACTAATAAGAACTTAAAAAAGGGTTGCTAAGTCTGCGTTTACATATGCAGATATTTAGACATGCTAATATTTGCGGCAAATTTGTTTTGTTTTATAAATAAGTAGCTTAACCCGGTGTGCTTTGCTAATCCTCCCCCAATTAAAAAAAAATATTCTAGTGAATAGTTGAGTTTAGTGGACCTCTTCCATATGAAGGAGTCTATTGAAGTCACTATTAAGTGCATGTTTGTATACTAATATTTGATCACATACCAAGTATGACCGTCTTATAGCCGTTTAATAAGTGACCACTCATACACATACACACAAACCCAAACACAATGAAAATAAAACATCTGAAGGAAATACTAGGAACACAACTGGCAAGAATAACGAATCTTTCGTTGCGAACTTTCGTCATCAGAAGTAAATGATTAAACAGAATACCGGCATAAACACATTTTCCATACAAATTGGCACAAAAAAGCAGCCGCAGAAAGCAGTCGTGAGATCTATTTTAGTTTAAGTTTAAAATTTGTTAACGCACTAATAATACCAAGTAATTATTTTACTTTTTAAGTAAAATATTTTTTTTATTAAAAATACATTGAAACTGATTATTGAGGGGTTTAGCTGGATCCTATGCGCATTTCACTGTTGCTAATGCAGATCATCAGGGAACCTTTACCCAAAAATTTCTTAGAACAACTAGAGTTAAATATTAAGCTTTCAGTTAAACAAATTATAAGCTCAACAAATAACAAAGTTGAAACAAGAACTCAATAATCAACATGTTTTTATTTTCTTACTTTACCATTAGTGCGTTAACAAGTTTTAAACCTAAACTTTAATTGTAAAAATTCCCATAAAAAATACTAAGATTCTATTTTATTTTGAGAGCGTTTTTTCTTATGCTCTCACATATAAGTACTCATTCTCTCAAAAATGTTACCATACTTTCAATAAATTTCATATGTTTTTTAAACAAAACTACAAAGAAAAATAAGCAAGTCTAATATGTTCTTGAAATAACAACAGTTGACATTAGCTTTAAAAGTGTCTTACAAAAACTATCAACAAATAAATATCCAGTAAAAAAAAATGGAAGTCATTCTGAAGGAACTACATTTTCATTGCTTCCAAAAAAACGATATTTTAATTTGGCGATAATTAGCAGAAAAAAGAAGTTAAATTGATTTTAGTCACATAAATTCATTGAATTCCTCTATAGTTTTAGAAAATACTGACCATGATTAAAAAAAATCGATTTTCTTGAAAAAAAAAATTATAAACTAATTTTGGCCTAAAAGTTAAAATTTATTTACCTAAATTAAAATGAAAACACTGTTTCGCGCGTAAGAAGAAACAAATTATAAAAATGGGTAACTTTTTACCATTTTTTCTAGAAGAAAATATTGTTATAGAACGCCAAAAATTAAATTTTTCTTAAAATCGCTTCCGATTGGGTGATTAGGCATCGAAAAAGAGAACTTCTTGCAATGACAACCCTATGTAAAAATCGTTAAAAATGTTCCAAATTTGCACTGCTTCCGAATCGCAAACTCTACATTTTCATGACTTCTTTGGAGTGTCTTTTTTTACTGGGTAGGTAAAAATAAATAGGACAATCAATATAAATATTTAATTTTTCTCGATGCGAGAACTTCTTACAGAAACGAGGCACTGGAAATGCCCGTATTTATTAATCGAAAATGGGTTTTGTTATAGCCGTACTCAACCATTCCGAGTTTCTCTTTGTTGTAATAATACATTTTATATTTGAGAATACTACTGAGAGCATTTCAATACAATTAAAATAAATACTCACAATCTTATTAAAAATTCAAAGCATGATTAGATTAAATAAGACAATTTTTTTATTTGAAATTTTTACTATTGAATATATTTTATGTTTAACAATTTTAAAAAACTCTGCTGGTATAATTGTCCATTTACCACCTACAACACAGAAGAAAAGCGGGGATTAATAATGTAGTTTCAAGACATGAAAAAGTAGTCGTACAAAAAAATTTTAGTTCGTTATCACCTCAAAGTGTTGACTTAAAAGAAGAATTAGAAAAACCTTCACACCAAAATTGTTTAAGTTTAGCAATCAGTGGATACATACTCGTATGTACATATGTATGTAGAATAATTTTTAAATACATAGTGAAATAATAGATGAATAGACGAGGTGTGTTCAAAAATTAAGCATGCACATTATTTATCATGATGTTAATAAGCAACTTTATTTTTAATCGATTCAAGCATTCATTTAAAAAACCAAGTACACATTGATACAGATTATATTTCGTATATTCCGTTGTTTATAAGAACTAAGGTTTTCCTATAACCTTCACTTTATGCTCAATGCTAAACATTTTTGTGATTATATAAATGCTTTTCCTTCCAATAAATCAGCTTCATCCATGTTTTAAAATTTAACAGGTCCTTAGACACGAAAAGTTACTCTGCAAATTCTTAATTCAGCTGTGAGAAAAACAGAAAGAGAAAGTATTCCTCCCCCTGCCTTTCTCCCAGCTGATTTTGAGGCTTTGCGAAGTAAACTTTGCCTGTCTAAAAGGTTTCAAACTAAAATTAATTTCATTCAGTTTCAGGGTATGTTGTCTCTGTTGGCCCTTTCGTTAAGCTATGAAAGAAAAGAGTATTATTATTTTGACATACATTTGTACAAAACTTTGCATTAACATTTCTCTCATTTTCTTGCAGATAAACAACGAAACTTATACCGCGCACATTCCACCATTCATAATTTTTCGTACCGAACTCTGATTCCAGTAGCATTTTTAAAGGTAAGAGTGGTGTTTCAAATTTCACACATGACGAAATTTACCTAAATATGTATCTACTCGTATAATGAGTATTTACTTCTCAATGATTGTTTTGTAAGTGCAATTTAGTCACACAGACAAATTTCAATTTAATATTTTTCGTCAATGGTTTTGCTTCATATGTGTTTCATGTTAATCTAATAAGATTTATTTATAGTAATTATCAAAGAAAATTTTTCCTTTTGAAATAACTTTATTTCACGTTGATTTAACATTTACGTACTGTTAAAATCAAAATGAAGAATCATGGTCAATCAAAGTTATTTCAAGTTGGAACAACATGAGTTTAATTTAATTTAATAATTGTATTTTATTAAATATTTAACTCACGTGTGCTTGGCACAGGCATCATAAAAATGTTTGTTTGTGTACAAATTGGCTTCTCCGGCCAAAAGTTGAAGTGGGCACTCATCGCGTAGTAGTCAATGCAGCCACAATAACTTTAAATATTCTTTAGATACACACTAACGGTGTAAAATATTTTTTATGAATAAAGCAATAAATATATACCATCATAAATAAAATTTGAACTCAACATTATTTAATTTATAATTTAACATTGATTGGCGAAAACGCCGGCATATACACGACTCTTTACAAACCTCTTATTAAAGAGTCGATTAAACGGTACCGCTTTTGGCATATTTAGCTGTCAAACTTGCAAAAAGTTGTCGTTAAGAATTTTGATAACGTCAGAATTAAATTTAATATAAAAAAAAAAAATACTGAAATGGAAGGAATTAAAACATAAATAAAAATGCAAAAAATAATTGATTTTTATTAAAAAATAGATTTTTATTCTTAGTTTTTAAAAATTTTAGCATAATAATTACAACCCAAGCACAATTTACGAAAATATATATATTTTTTTTTTTAACAAACACAACCCGCAAAGCGATTAGCTTGTCTGCAGAAAACATCCAGGGTCTATGGTGGGAATCGAACCCACGACCTCTGAACTGAGAGGCTGGCATCGCTACGAGTCGTCCTCAGCAAATGATTTAAAAAAATTTTTTTTTTCGGGCTCCATGTACAAATCTATGAAGTCTCGAAATATTTTCATTAAAAACCAGTTCTATCGTACCTTAAAAAATAACGAAAACTGACTTTTCCTTGCTGGTATGTATGTAGGTAGTTCAGTAATTTGCCTGTCCTGTAAAAAATCAGTTACCGGGACTAGTCTGGTTTTGTTCTTGAGGCATTACGTTCCACAACACTTAAAGTAACACTCAACACTCAACATTATTACCACGTTGACTGCCAACTACGAGATAACTCGCATATTGCGTTCTTTTCTAGAACGCCAACTACGAGTTATCTCGTTCTCTGTATACTTGCCATTTTTCTGCAGCCACGACTGAACTCGGAATATATGAGTTCTAATACCGATAAAAGTCTTCTGGGAAAAAACAAAAATCAAAGCTGGCTTGCATGAACAGTACATTTATTAAAAACTAACAAAATATATAGTTTAAAAATGTATTAAAATTACGTATATCGAGTCGAATATTCGTCTACGAGAATTTTGTTCTAGATTAAAGGAAATGTGTACAAGTTTTCTTTAATCTATGACAAAAATGTCGTAGACGAAAATTCGACTCGACATACGCAATACGGGTGAATATTTTATTGTTGATGATGTGATTAGGTAATTTTAGGCCAAATTTCTGACAATTGCGTGTTACTTTTATTTAAATAATTCTAAAATAATTGTCAATTAGTTTTTTAAATGTTTGTTAATTTTTCTCTTTCTTTTTTTTTTTGTTTGATTTTTTGAGTTTTCATGACAGGCTGCCTCATAAATCTTTAATATGGTGTAATCTCTTACATTACTGTTCTTCTACAAAATTGTCGTAGGCGAAAATTTTACACGGTAAAATACAATTTTAAATTCGACTACGCCTACGCCAGTCGTAGAAAAACGCCTACGCCAACCACGATAAGGGTGATTATTAAAAAGTCGATATGTTTACATTTAGTTAGAATTTTTTTTTGTGTATTTGTCTTATGTAGAGACAGTTGATAGAAAAAACTTATTTCAAACATTTTACATTGATTTTCATTATTTTATTTTCTTTTTCTTGTAAATTATTATTTTTTGTTATTGAAATAATATTTTTGTGACATTTTGTTTTCATTTGACACGCGATTACTGGAAATATTGCAGTAAAAACAGAATCAGTGTTGTCTGTTTTCGCATTCCAACACAGAAACACTTTTCTCACAAGTCGAGAAACGAAGGAATTTTGTGTTTCATACTTCATGTGAGATATTTTACGAAACGAGCTACAGGCTTTTTTTATTTATTAAATATTAACCAATCGAACGTCATAATTATTGAAAACATTTAACAAATTTAATCATGTTTTATTCTTAATGCGTAATTTAGTTAAACAAATTATGCTTTATGACTTCAAAACTTTGTTGATCTGGCAACCACAAACGTCTTTTTGATAAACAATATCAGCTGACTACTAAAAAGGAAAATTAAATCACGTAATGAATGTTAAGGACTCCAAAAAAAATATAACGTTTTCATAAATTTTAAAATTTTATGTTAAAAATAATTAATTTTATTATAAAAATAAATAAAGAACAAATCAGGCAGTTCGGTGACTGGTTTCAAATCACGAGATCTTAAAAATTTTTGTGTGCAGAACACCTTTTCAGTGATTTCAAATCACTTTGCTATAAAGTGATTTACAGAACATGCCTGATGATTAAAAAATTAGTTTCATAGTAAATGAGCTTAGGGCCGTTATTATAACTTGACAATAAAGTTCCGCATAGTTTATCCTATGCTTAACAAAACTGATCTATAAAGTGACCTTTACAATTTTGCCATTATTAAAACTGTCCGATAAAATAAATATCTAATGTAATTTTTGTATTGTGGCAATATTGCTGCTGATACTGTCTACTTTTGATACTCAGTGGCAACGAGTTGCTTTGTTCATTTGCTCTATTATTAACAGATTGAAACCATTTTTATATATTCTTTTGTTTTTGTTTTGTGTCATAATGCAAGCCACATACCTTCCGACCGTTGAGACAACATGATCAGGTTGTATATGAGATTGTAAAGTGTGTGGGGTCGTCGCATTACATTGTGTCTCGGTTGTACGAAATATTAAAAAGATTTGATTTTTTGGCAAGTTGTATAGACAGGTTGTAACATTTATTTCATTTTTATAACAATGGACCCAATTGGGAATTCAAACTTGCGTCTAAAATGGAGAATTCAACAAAAATAAGTAATTTTATTATTATTAATTGTATAAAAGTTTTCGTGGAGGAATTGCTTTTGTATATGCATCGGAACTTTTGACAAAAGGTCATTAAATACTTCGTCTGCATCCACATGTAATTTTTATAGTCCTTTGCCTCACTTTCTTTTGATATTTTCAAAAGTTTGTTTTATATAAACCACACCTTTAACCAAATTCTTTTATTCTGCACTTTATTTTACATTCTTCTTCTTATTTTTTCACCAAAAAACCATCCACTACAATACCCGATGTCATGTTTACTCAAAAAAAAAAAAAAAAATTAGAAATGAAGTTGTGCACTAATGTTGTACACGTTGTTGTATAGTTTGTGCACAAAACGCACAACTTGGTAATCCAATGTGTTGTACCAAAGATCGCAAGTTGTGTGGCCTGCATTATGTTTTGTGTTACATTATATTTAGTTTGTGTCATATTTTGTTCAAATAAACTTAACTTGACAACTTATAAAAATGTGGCAACTTCAAATAACTAAACCTCACGATAAAAGTTCAGGTTGGGTGAACTTGCCTTTAACTTATCGCTTTTAGGTTAAACTGAAGTTATAATAATGAAAAAGTCTTTATTCGTTCGATAAAATCCTACCTTTCACTAATGGCAAGTTGTAACAATGGCCCTTAAACCTTTTAAATTTACATACAACTCAATGGACATACATACATACATATACATACATATCCATACATATATGTATGTACATACATATTAAACAAATCTTCGCTCAAGAGGTGATGGTGTACAAGTCTCTTGCATTAAATTTTATTTCTTCAATTATTTTACATTATTAACTCCAGAAAGCCATTTTTCTTGAGATGTGACTATGTAGCAATAAAAGAGCAATTTGTATGCACATATATAATTTGATTCTTAAGTAATAATGTGAATGATTTCTGCATAAGACTCTAAACACATGGCGGCAGACTGTAATGCGGTTTTGTGGTCGAATGCACTTTTTTCTGCAATTATTTCTTTTTTAATTCTTTCGGAATGCAATCAAATAATGATATAAAATCCCTTGCTGTAATTATTGCATTGCAATGTGCAACAGCAACATTGGGCAGTACAAAAAGGTTTTAACGAAAGTAAATATAATAATGAATTTCATTCAAATGGATTCTTTTGAAATCTTTTGTGAATAATTAGGTTGCAGTATATACGGATGCTACTAATGTTGATGATACTAAAATGCCTGTATGCCTGTATGTACTATGTTTGTATCTTATTGTGAATTGTGACAATAACATACAAACATACATACATGGAAAATGCATTCTACCGTATTCGATATAACTTATAACTTTAACTGTCTTTTGTTATCTGCGGCGTGGGGGGCTTGGTTGATTTTTACGGAGTTTTAACTCATGAGGTTCGAAGGAGTGATGCCAGAACTTGGTGGGCGAAAAATGCTAGATGTCGCTGTTAAGTGTGCTAAAAGGTGCCAAATTGTAATAATGTGGGCTTTCAAGGACTTTGTTATATTTTAATGTAAATAAAAAACTATTATTACATTATTTTATCTAACGTTTCGCTGGTATTTTCCAGCTTCTTCAGGGATAAATTTTATTTAATATATATGGTCTTAAGTGTCATAATGTCTTAACATTTTAAAATAGTTTAAAAAAATTGTTGTTGTGACTCAAAGAAAAACATCATAAAATAATAAGACTTTCTCAGCTATGTTTATTGTTTATCATGCCTACACAATGATGCTAACTTTTGAGACTCAAAACGCGTACAATTTTTTTAAAATTGGCTAAAAAGGGCTAAATTGAAAAAATATACGTTTAGCACAACATAAAGCAAAATTGTTGGAAAAAGTGCGAAAAGGGGATAGCTTTAAAATGTTTCTGTTGAAAATCAAAACAACAAACACATTTTTGTAAAGTAATTTATTAGGAAATAAATAACTATCATGAGATCAACACATCATAGCTTGAGATGTTACACTTCAATAAGGTACATATTTCATTTACATTTCATATTACATTTCAATAAACATACGTAGTAGTAGTAAACATACGTATGTATGTATGTATGTATGTTTATACATACATTTAAAATTGGTCATTATTAAATAAAATTTAGATCGCTCTTCCAAAAACATACATTATCTGTTTTAGCCTATACTGAATATCTTTTAAAGCACAACCAATTTTGAAGAAATAGAAGGTTATTCTATATTCTTCTTTTTTAAATTGGTAAATCACACTAGCAAAATAAAATTACTAAAACAATGCTGCCACGTTACTCCATAAGTAGATATTGCTAGATTAAAGGAAGAAAAAGTTCGCAAAGATTAAAATGTAGCCATTTCGAGCAAAAGGTAAAAAGGGGCTAAGAGGGCTGAAAGATAATTGCAAAAAGTGCTAGATTTGCGCATTTTTTAGTTCGGGGGCCAAAAATTTTGTTTCGCGTTTTCAGTAACTGAAATCTAGCCCGAAAAGTGTTTAAGTTGGCATCACTGTACACGTGTATTAGTAAATACAATTGATTTTTTAAGTAGCTCTCTTCAGATTTTATAATATTGTTTCTTCGAAATTATACCCTAATTAACTTGAATCATTTAATACAGAATCAGAATTGCCTTCCAAATAATCCACATCCTCAGTTTTTATTTTTATTTTATTTGTCAAACTTTGTAACAACTTATTACATATATTTAATTGTGAAATTTGAAAATATTTGCCATTTACAGTATTTAAATGCGTTTTTAATTCTAACCACAGTCAAGGGAATTTTATTTGCGACAGCGTTTTTATTAAACGCGCTAAGACGAATTGGCATCACTGTTCTACAGCGACACTTTCATTTTCAGAAGCAGAAGTATGAGCAGAAGCAAAAGAAAATCTGAAGTTTTTAAACGATGTTTTAAAATATGTACATACGTATGTATGACGTAATTTTTATTTTTATATATACTCTTGTGCATACATAAATAAATACATACATATGTACAAAACATCCCAGCGGGAAAACTCAGAAGACCTTCTTACTTCAGGCCTTATTAAAGGCATGCTTAGGAATTTTTTTGATTCAATTACTATTCTTATCCAACTGCTAAAGAATGTCTCATATAAGGCCTTGATTCTTTCGCATAAAAGATAGGATACACATTCCACACTTCGTTCTATGAGAAAGAAGAAGAGAAGGAGTAACATATTTTTTTTTTTTTTTACCAAAGCAAAATCCATTAATCTGAAGCCCTTCCAAAATATCTGGCGAAAGAAGCAAGAACAGAAGACCTACCCCGCAATGACAACGCGTGTAAAAAAGATATGAGTATGGAATGGAGTGAGCAGGCCTTGTACATCCAAAAGAAGGAGTATAGATGCCTTCTAGAAGGCATCCTTACTCCTTCTTGTTCCCGCTGGGTATGAATGCACGAAACATCTCTCTAGTCAGCCTAGAACCACATGTCTCTATGTCAACAATCTTTTCTCTAGCGACAATTGCACTAGTTGAAATGTCGACAACATTCCTTTTATGTGCGAGTAGAGATACGTTGGAGACAACAGTTCTAGTGTATTTTTGGAGACATTGTCAAATAACGCGTCAATAGTTGGTTTTTCTTTTTTAATATGCTGTGCAATAATGTTAAAAAAATACATATGTATGTGTGTGTAAGATTGTTGCCCCAACCCTATTAAAATTGTTCACGAGGGGCACTAACATGTACTACTGAATCTTTGGTTAAATTAGAGATGGGCGCGTGTTGAATTTTTCCAACACGAACACGAATGCCAAGATGTCCAATACGCACGCGAAATTTTTTCAAAACACGAAACTGCACAACACGCACGAAATCAAATTGAATAGCAAAAAAGCATTTTTTTTATATTCAAATAGATACCTATTATTGTTTAATTTCAGCACTTTAAGCTTAAGAGACTCCTACACTATCAACAAATTTGATGGTTTTATGTGTTTGGCGATACAAAATATTAAATTTTTTCTTTATTGGAAATTCATGCATACATATTTTAACACCCACAATCATTTCGTGTTTATCGTGTAAATTTTGCTCAACACGATACGACACGAACACGCACGAAAACATATTTTCTGTCACGAACACTTCTTGCTGAGCCGTGCGTGTTCGTGTCACGAAAAAAAAACACGACACGCGCTCATCTCTAGTTCAAATGTCTCCATATGGTCGTAAAAGAATAGTGCTAAAGTCTACTGGTAGATTTTGAATGACATCCCTATGTTATATGTCAATAGGCGATTATACTGGCTGGGGTACACCTGCTCAGTAGTACTATTGACAATGTCACTAGTAAATCACTACAATTTTACTATTGACATCGAGCGAGAAAATATCGATATTGTAGACTAGAGCTCCTAAAATTTACTAGTGAATCTTTGGTGCCAATGTCTCCATATGGTCCCAAAAGAACTATTTAATCAGTAATGTTACAGTCTAGTGGTTGGATTTTCAATGACAAGCTAATGTTAAATATCAATAGATGATTACATTGGCTTTGGTACACCTGGTCAGTAGTACTACTGACAATGTCACTGGTAAATCACTACAATTTCAGTATTAGCATTTCCTGCAGGGATGTGTACTTTGTTTTACGTTGGTTTGTTTTTGTGCGAGGAAAAACTTCATTGTTCAGGAAACCTGTATTTCTTTCATATTTTTCTATCATGTACATACATAATCGTATGTATGTTGTTGCCAGATTTTGGTGTTTTATTGATTTTGTAAGTCAAACATGTCGTGTTGAAGATTTCTTGAAACTAAAGAATTAAACTCCAGGTTACACGACTTTAAATGCCGATACCCCACAAGAACAGTGACATTCAGTTGACCGATTGGTTGATCGCTAGCGATGAAGGATACATATACTCATCATTAGGTAAAACGAAGTTTCTATCACATTATTGAAAACAAAATGAAAAATGTGATGGACGCTTTTATGTACGTGTGATTTGCATCTTTATCTAACAAGTGAATTCTTTCTACTTAACTGCTTTTTACTAACCAATGATAGTATAAATATTAGCCACAATTTAACTGATCATACTTGGTGGATGATACGTATTGTCAACGGCGTTATGAAACACTACAATTTCTTCGAAGACAAAACAATTAAAGTTTGGAAAGTCAGCTTAAACATAAATTATTTTCTGATAGTGTCCGCATATTTTTGGCAAAAATTCTCATTAAACCTCTTTTTGTTCTAATCTTGCATGACACTGTCACACGGGATGTGAGTTTACGAATCAGCTGATGAAATCTGTAACATAAATAAAACATGTTGCTGTTTATTTAATATATATCGTAACGAATGTGAGGTAGAAATCAACAGAAAATAGATTTTTACGGAGCATACATACACACACACGTATAAAGCATAAAGGAATACAATAACAGCTGACACGTTCTCTTGCAGCCTCACATATTTACTAACTAACATCCAGATTTAAACGGTACGACAACTTCAAAAGAAATACCAACTTTTTAGGTCCTGAAATCTGCAATTAAAGACGACTTTTACACACGCGAAGTCTATTTTGCAAAGTCTTAAGTTTTTCGGAGAGAAGGGAAAAGAGGATGGGAGTTCTTTTCCCTTATTTCCTACAAACTCAAATTAAACTTTGCGTGTGTAAAAGTTGTCAAATAAAGAGACAATGGTGTACAATTCTTCAAATAAAAACACTTAATCAACAGTGATGTTAAGAGCTGTTAAACACACAATGTTAAATTAATTCAACGCTAGAATACCACGATGTTAACTTCGCTGGTCTTTTCATAATACCAGACTCGACTGACTCACATTTAGCGAATGTATCTTCCTTTTTACCCGACTGTGTTTATCAGCCTATGTATGTACATATGTATGGATGTATGTGGGTATGTATATATGTGTGTTCCTTTGCGACCCTATATAAACCGAACGCGTGGACCGATTTTAATGATTTTTACATCAATTGATTTGTCTTAATCCTGGGAGTGACAATAGTCAAAACTCAATACGGCGGCCAATAGACGCCAAAAATAGTCAATTCATGGGTATCATTCGACAGGTAGTGTAAAATTATCTTTAGGTTCCTCTTATGATTTTTCATTTCGAATGACAATTTAGGATATTTAATGGTTCAAATTTGGTCGCAGTTGGGTTTTTTGTTTTTTTAATTACTACTTATACTTATCATTATTATTGTTATTATCATTATTATGGTTATTTTGTGTATGTGCGATGATAATATAACATCATTGTAGAAGCATTTCAGTTGTGTTTATTTGTCTTCGTCTGCATCGGCCTGTGTTTTTGTGTGGTTGTATATTTCTCAACAAGCAGAATGTACGAGTATAACATATACAATAGAGTGGCATTAGAATGTATGAAAAAATTAACTTTTGATTTTCGTAAAAGCCCAGCCGAATAACACTTAGTCTAAAACGTAAATGGGGAAAATGTGATCTAAATCGGACTACTCTAACCCGTGCACCAACAATTAATTTGAAAATTCGCTATTTTTGCACGAGCAAGCTCTTTTAAATATGCTAAGTTTTATTCGAAATTTTTGGTTGAAAAAATTAACCCTTTGCTGTCGTGTGCGTCAAAATATATATTTTTTAATTTTAAATATATTTCGCAAAACCATTGTAAAAATAATTAACGAACGAATATATTAACACGTCTACGCATTGGGTTAAAAATTACCGAATCAATTCAATTTTTGGCAAAATATTTTTGATTGTGTTATTTTTAGTCCCAAAGTGAAAATTATTATTTTTAAAGCCTTGATTAGGGTTTACCAAATTTCTGGAAAAATAACTGAAATATTTGTGAAAAAAATAAGTGTAATTTTGACCCACATGACTTACAAGGGTTAAAATTCTAAAATAAGATTAAGTATATAATTTAGAATATATATAACAGCATTCTTGTCGATTTTCAGAAAAATCGGATTAAAATTGACGGTTTCTTTAATCAACTGCTGGTAAATCGGCGAATTTTTTAATATTTGAACTTGGACCCCGGTGGGGCACGGGTGAGAGTAGTCCAATTTAGCTCAAATTTTCACCATTACGTTATACAGTAAGGCCCAATAATTGAGTTCTCAATTATATGTATGTCATTCAGTTATTTGGCACTTAAATTTAAGTTGCACTTAAGTGTAGTTTAATTTTTTCAGTCATAAAATTAAATGCTCACTTAAACATTATGGAAGTATGGTAGCACTGTAAAATGTAAATAGTTCTAAAAGAAAACTAATGTAGAAAGTTAAAATTGCCTAAAAACATATTTTATGAAACCAAAAGAGCATCCGAACGCATTTTTCTATTTATTTATTCCATGATATGAAACTATTTACTGCATATGTTATATATTTATGAAAATTAAACGAAATTTTTTTAATACGACCACATGATGTTCATGTACATGTTTTCAATAAACACTCACAAACATAAAAACATATGGTATGCTCGAAAAACTTAAATAGAACTTATATACGCAAGGTTGGGCATTTAAGTATTATTTAAATGTCTCTCAACTTTGCACTGAAAAAATCAATTTCTTACTTAAATGGCACTTAAAGATAAATGCGACATAATTGATAAGTCAATTATTGGGCCTAAGTGTTACAATAATTCGCCTGGGCTTTTATGAAAATCAAAAGTTGTATTTTCAATGACACTTTAATTTACAGGCTGCGCAACATGCGTATGCAATCAAGCATGTTTCGTTGTTGGTCGCATATATCGTCGCTGATTTAACTAACTGACCTAACTAAGATTTTGAAAATTTAACAGGATAGCAGCTTTTATGGTTGTTTTATACATTCATTCTTATGGCGTCGGAAATCTTTTCACTTATATAGGCACAACAGTAATGCTTACAGTCATGAAAATTGTAGACAATTGTATTATGATTTATAAAGTCTAGTAAAGCACTTAACACACACACACTATATTGTGTAGTCTTGTTTATGGTCCCATTTCGTGTTGCATTGGAGGTTCCAAAAATATCAAAATATTTTGACATTTTCAGCAAGTATTTTTAGCAAGCATGCTTGCTGGCTTGTATTTTCAAGTAATCTACATTTCTTTTCATGAAATGCATTTCACTGTCGGAGAACAAAGACAATTTTATATAAGAGAGTAAAAATCAGTTTTAGTACGTCAATGACTTTTTTAAATTATAGCAAAAAGAGTAGACTATACAATCAAATGAAGAGGAACTCTACATTGACGATTTCCTGTGGAACATTATTGTTTTAGCGTTTTTGCCTGTTTTTCTTCCAGATAATCGATTTATTTCAATTCTATCTGGCAACTGCAGTTAGTTACATATACATACTCGTAAGCATGCTCTTTGGTTTTTTCTTTCATTTGAATGAATTTCATGCATACTCGTATTCGATGACGTGATGCAGTTGAAGGAGTTTGATGAAATTAAATTTAATTTAAACTTTCTTTTCTACTATGTGTACACATTAGGGTGGGTAAAAAAATTTTTTTTTCTCGTATCAACTTCTAATAGCGCAAATATGTTTTATTTTGGTCTGCATTAGACACCTGTAAAATACGAGTATGGTTAATTTATTTTTAGTGTAAGAGCCCGCGCTTTGATATTCAATTCTGTCACATTTTGAATATAACGACCATATCCCTCTTTTACATAACAACATAGCATTTTATTGCAGAAAAGCATATGTATTACTGTATCATAACGACTTTCAAGTTTGCGAGAATTCAGAATTTTTAATTTTTATTTTATTTAAACAAACACAACCCGCGAAGTGATTAGTTTGTCTGCAGAAAACACCTAGGGTCTATGGCGGGAATCGAACCCACGACGTCTTTTTATTTGAACTGTTTTATCGTTATTATGGAAACCAGAAGCCAAGGTTACTTCTGCATGATATTCGGAAATGTAGAAGATATTAATGATAACGTTTTATCAACTTACGCAGATGTTATGAAATGCTATAAGTGGAATAGATTGCAACTAAAAATGTCGAGGAATACTACCAAAGAACCATCGTTTTTAGATATTGCAAAACTTGTAGCTCAAAAAGCGTCTCTTCCTACAGTTTTGTTTGAAACACAAGAGGCATACAACTAATAAACGGTTATCATATAAAGTGCAAAAATCTAAAAAAAGTTGTCGAAAAAAATATCCGTTTATCAGAAAGAAAATTTTCTCCGACTTAGCAGGGTTTTGTTTGATATTTTTTTCCTGTAAATGCAAACAAAGGTAAAAGGCAATATAAGGTACCCAACAAAGAACAGAAGTTTTTGAGTGACATCGAGTTCTTACAACTAAATTCAAGTCACGACAAAATTAAATGAAAACAGCAGGACTTGGAGTAAGTAATTTCAGTTCTTCTTGTGATGATTCTTTTAATTTACCTTCCACATCATAGGCAGAAGAAAAAAAACGAGGAAACAAAAAAATTTGTATATATAAAAAAATTTTAGTTTGCCTATGTTGTCAAAAACTTGTGACCGTTATGGTGTTTCTGATAGAGCAGCGGCTGCAATTGCTTCTTCTCTATTGCAAGATAGCTCCTGGCAGTGAACCAATTGATAAATCAAAAATACGACGGGAAAGAAAAAAGTATCTAAAGAATATATTCAAAACCAGAAGCAGCTATCTTTAACTTTGACGGCCGAAAAGATAAGACGCTTAATATTATTAAAAAGAGAGCTAAGAAATACCGACAAATATTGATTGAGGTACTTCTAAAAGTATTGGAATGCCAACTATTGCCCTTCTTTCGTCTCAAAAAATTAATAAAGAGAATTTGATGGATTGGTTGTGATGGTACAGTCACTAACACTGGGAAATTTAATGGAGTAATAAGAGTATTGTAAATAAAAAGGACTTCAGCGAATGGAGCTACATTTGAACGAATTGCCATTAAAACATAGATGTTGTTACCAAGATGTGTTACCAAGGGACTATATTCGCATGATGGTTCCATTGGCAACTTATTAGAAAACTGCGAAAAACTGCCCATAGCCAAGTACGAGAGAATTGAAGGCCAGCTTCCGGGAATACAATTTGAGGGCTTAAGTACAGATAAAAAATATTTATATGAAATAACTATATCTGTTATAAGTGGACACTGCCGCGATGACTTAGCTAACAGGTCCCAGGAAAAATATCCCATTCTCGATGGCTAACAAGAGCCAATAGAATTTTACGTTTATATATTTCTACACAAAACCCGTCATATCAGCTAAAAGTATTAGCTGAGTATTGTGTAAAAGTTTATTCTCCAGTATGGTTTGAAATAAAAACAAATTCAACATGCAACATGGGTCTAAAAACTTTTGGAAATCGTTAACAAACTCACGATACCTTCCTGAAGAGATAAAACTATTTTGCCTATTTTGCTCACCCAGAAAACTCATTTCTATTTGAGGTCCCGACTATAAATTTTGACGCAAGTAACTACTTTGAAGTTATAAAGAATTATCCACCAATTCTTCGAAATATCACTACTGGAGAAATAAATGTGGCAGTTGAGTATCAAGAAAGTGACAATCTAATTTTTGCCAAGCTGCCATGTCATACTCAGGCGGTGGAACGAACTGCGAAAATAGTGTCAGAAGCATCCATAACTCTATGCGCTAAAAAATCAAGACGAACCTTGAGTCAAGACGACAGATGCCCAGATTTGACAGTAAACAATATTTTGTGACCAAAAAGTAATAAATATAATTTCGTGATTTTATTGTTTTATGTTCGAATTGTCGTACACTTACATTCAAAACAAAAACAAATTTTCATATTTTGTTGTTGTTTCAAATGTAAGTTTGCGACAAGTCGAACGTTGTCGACATCGTGAAATTGGCCCTTAAACTATTTTAACATGTTAAGACATTATGGCACTTAAGACACTGCAGTGCACTGGTGTGAATACCCCAATTGTTTTTTTAAGTTTAATTAAAAATGTTTTTAGTTTTAATTAATAATAGTTGTTAGTAAATAAAATATTAAACTTAAAAAATGTTTTTTTTTCAAAAATACTTTATTCTTATGAGGTCCGGCGCGGGCGTCACATCTTGAGACTTTTTATAAACTTTTTTTTTTCAATTTTTATTTGTTTTAAAGTAAGATAAAAAATATTGGTGGCTATACTGGAAAACGCGTCGAAGAAGTGAAACTTTACATTAAAACAAAAACAAATTTTCAAAAATTGTTTTTGTTTGCAATACATTTCTAAAATGAAATAAACGTGAGAATTTCAACGCGTTTCTCTCTCTTTTTTGAAAACGGTTGATGTTGCATGAGAAACGCGTATTCCAGAATAGACTCCATTGCTATTAGAATATGATTCGAGAACTTAAATTTTTTCTCATACATCAGTAACCCACCCTAATGTAAATATGTGTGTGTATGTATATATGTATGTACATATGTATCAGTAGTGTTTAATTTTTCGCGTTTTAAAGAAGAGGTGTAATTATCTGCAATGTTAGGGCAATTTAATTAATCTATCTTACCTTTACATTTGTGGGTATTAACTGAAAAGCAATACTCACGGAAGCAGTGACGTATTTTAGCATTTTCACTAATAATACTATTTTTGTTTTTTAAACTGCAATATCTAAGTGTGTGAATTTGCTATTTTATTGCTGCTTAGTTATTACAATTCATTAATTTGTATTGCTTGAGCTTAATTAAGTGAAATTTTAATATTTTTTTAATTAAAACTGAAAAATGTAATAAAGGGTCCTCCAATAAGAAGTTAAGCGTAATCATTGGATTTTCGTTTAATTGTAAAAAGAAAAATAGGAAGTCTTGAACCGCTTGAGTTCCATTGCCATAAACCTTCTCTTTTACATAGTCCCAAGAGGATATTTTGATCGTCTCTTCGAGAACTCTTAGGGTCAGAAGACTTTTCACGCAAAAGTTCTATGATATCGTTACATGTGTGGTACGTAGCGGTGTCTTGTTGAAAATAAATATCATCCACATCAATATGTTATAACTCTGGCCAAAAAAAAATCGTTAGTGGAGTACTTAATGTCAAAGATCGACGAGAAATGGAAAAATCTGGGGTTCCTTAACACTATGGGCTACAACAGCAACATTCTCAGTTGTTCTTTAGTGACGTGCACGATTTCAATTCTTCCCATCACTAATTTGTCCCAACATCTCGAATTTTTCCACAAGTTTCGCAATTTCTGCTTTAGGGAATTTGAAAAATTTCGATGCGTTGTTGAAATTAATATCGATCGTTCTATTTTTGTTAATTAAATAGATTTTACATGTCATCTGTAAAATAGCGGCCTATTCAAAATTAAACATCCTTTTAGAACACCCTACAGCAGGTTGATTTATATGCTTTGTGTTTGAAGGCAGCGCATTGTATATTGTTATACTTGAATATATACAGTCGACGACAAAACTGTTCATAAAAAAGTTCGGCATGAAAATATTTAATTTTTATATTTGTTAATTAAGTACAGAGATATCAAATATTAATGAAGAAGAGGTGTAACTATGCATACTAACTTAAACGATAACTATACTTAAATATCTAAAATAACTTAATTCAAAATAATATATATATTTCAGTTTTAAATACCAAGTAATTTTGAAATAAATATTTGGTATGGCCTCCATACGAGTTTTGGGTGTTTTTCACTGATTTGATTCTCTCTGGCATGCTATTTGCAAGATTTTCGAAAATATTTGGACTTATATTTTGGCACGCTCGAAGAACCCGTTCCCACAATTCATAAATTTTGGAGCAACTTTTTCGGCAAAAATCGTTTATTTTAAAATCGCCCACAGATTCTCGAAAGGGCTTAAATCCGGACATGTGGAGGCTATTCAAGAAGTTTTATGCCTTTATCTGCCAACCATTTTTTTTTTTTTTGTTATTTCTGCTATGTGCATCGGGTCATTATTCCGTATAAGCATGTACATCGCTTTGCCCACATCCAAGTCTGAGTATATCAAAACTTTGGGTATAGAAATGCTCCAATAAAGTAATACAGTGTGTGGTGCACCCAGCTCATTGCCACGAAAATATTCCGAAACCATCAGTGAACCACCCCGAACTTTATTTGCTTCTATATTTATGATTTGATTAGACAATGGCAAGACTGTTGTAAATTAGAGATGGTAAAATTGAGCTTGCATTTAAAACAAATAACGTTTCAGCAAATTGTAATGCTGAGTACACATCTGGCATTCCTTGTGCTGTGATCTTGTGATGTCATTTGCGAAATGTCTGCAACGTCGTTCACACTATGTTTTTTTATATGAAAAGCATGCCACACAACGAAAAATATCGGAAATGATAAACCTTGGTACTAGTACACACTATTGCGATGTCACAAGATGCCATAGTGTGTACTCAGTATAATACGATGAATCAAAACAATTTACAAATTCCATTTGCACTGAAAAATTAGTGTACAAAGCTGAAATTTGCATCAACTGACACCACACACAGTGGACCAAACACAGCGATACGAACTTTAGCTTAATCAAATCATAAACATAAAAATATTTATGTTTTTATTATGTTTTTCCATAATAACACATCTAGTCGTCTTTCCCTATTCATTTACTTTTGATATGTAATATGATTCATATAATCATGTTTATCATTTAATTTATGTGGCTTTTAAAAGTCAATGTTTTTTCTTAAATTAATTGGTTCCGATGGCGGCGTTTGAAATTTTGATAGTAAGTAGAATTTTTTATTTCTAGACAAGAATTAAAAACATAAATTCTTTTTAACATGCAAGGTTAAAATAAACCTTTATTATTAGATATTTTTTATATTTTAATTGAAATCTGATAGGGTGATCATACATATGTTTAAAATAGTGTGTATTAATTTCCTGCTACATTTATGGAAGTACTGCTTTAGCACACGGTTTTGCGAACTTTAATTTTCTTACATTAGGATGGCATGATTTACATGATTTAGAGTGGCAGGTACTGTGCCTCGTTTCTCTAAGGAATGTGAGAACTTTTCGAGTCGAAAAAATTGCTATCATCCTGTGAAATACAGGGTGAGTAAGAAAAAAAAACTATACATGTACATATGTATATTGATATATTTTGTAAGTTAATTCAAGTTTTTATATGAATAACCCCTGTGTAAAATAGGACAACCAATATAATTGTTTAACTTTTCTCCATGCGAGAAATTCTCACAAGTTAAAGAAACGAGGCACTGGTGGGTCAATACTAGGACTTCTACTTGAGGTCTGTGGCTCATGAACAAAACATTGGTCCTCACGATTCGGCTTCTTCTGCGTTCGGCAAAAAAATTAATTTTTTTCGAAATTGCCTTGCAGTAAAACCTTATAGTCGAAGGTGAACTATTTTTATTTTGCCTGTAAGGTGGTACGCTCTACTATACATTTTACATTTGTGTTTTGCATTTCATTTGAATATACCACCCAAACCAAATGTTTCTACTTTTTCTGAAGTCAGACTTGTCGTACCGAATTCGTTAAGACATTTCGGTAGTTTCTCTGAAAAATTTTTTTAGTAAAAATTTTGAAAACATTAAGGGATTAATTTT
This sequence comes from Nowickia ferox, assembly GCA_936439885.1. NCBI lineage: Eukaryota > Metazoa > Arthropoda > Insecta > Diptera > Tachinidae > Nowickia > Nowickia ferox. The sequence goes on along the minus strand of OW387027.1, from coordinate 32,744,094 downwards.
GTAAAACGCAACGCTAAGCGTTGAGAAATTTTGTAAATAAATTAAATTACATAAACAAAATTAATTTAATTTTTTTCCATATAAAATTTGTGAACTCTTAGCGTTGCGTTTTGCAAAATAAGGCCCTAAAACTTTGATTTTTAAGAACATAAGTAAAAATCTTTTTTTTTTCTTTTTTTTCATATATTTATTTATTGTATCTTCAAAAATTAACTAACAATAAGTAAAAATTTGTGAATAATTTTTTTTTAAATAAATATAATCTATATATCGCATATATGATTTCTAGAACTATAAGACCTGTGGAGCTGAAATTTTCAACATAGGTTTGGGTCAATACCGGGTAGGTTTTCATTTTGTTTTTGACCCAACAAGTGACCACTGTATGGAGTAATTTGCAGTTAAAACAAATAATTGAGGGTAAGACAACATTTGCCGGGCTCATCTAGTATATTAATAAAAAAGAATTGTAATAAATATTAATAAATGTGAATATGTGAAAATTATTTTGACAAAAGCAGTAAACATAACGGTGAAGCGGTACTCTGCTGTACAAACAGAAATAAATCGTACCTACATGCCGTTACGAATTCGTACCGACATATTGGACCGATTTCGTATCGTTGCGAAGTCGTGTCAACCATTTCGGTAATATTTCGGTTCCGAAATCGGAAAATTTTATCGATCAGTCGTTACGAATTCTTTATGAATTCGGTGGGTTTGGTTTGGTGGGTATGTTCTCGTACATGTGTATACATACGAGCACATATGTATGTATGTATTCTCCCCTAATGAAATGAAACGCAATTTATACTTGTTGACTTTTGGTGGTGAATATTTTGACCCAAATAAGTTTTGCAATAGAATCTACGAATATGTAGGTCAAAAAACAAATGTGCTTTTATCGTGCTGTAAATTTATAAACTACATACATACATACATGTATAGTTCATACAACTTAGAAAATAATTTTGTACAGGGTAATAATTTAAATATCAAGAAAGGCTGTTTGGAGCACGTCTACGACATCTTAGGAATAAATGAACCTCAAAAATATAAGTTCAATAAAACCAATATTTAATCGAATTCGGCAATGAGAAATCTGAGTTTAAACTCCTACTTTTTGGTGTAATAATTTTTTTTTGTGTACAGCATACGAAATTTATGGCAAAATCCCAAATTTTATGTTCATTTATAATACTAAGAATTTAGTATTTGAATGTAACGGCTACCAAAATTTGTAACAGGGTTGTAAGCAGGGTTACTGTTCACCCGACTAAAGTCGCAATTTGACCCTTTTTTTAACGGTCTAAGACTTTTTGTGAGACTTTTTTTCATCACCGACATTTCCGACTTTTTTTTAATTTTGTTCCGACTTTTTACCCTTTTTTGTGAAGCTTCTCAAAAAACAGTTAATTAAAAGTTTTCTGATTATTTTTATCAAAAAATCGTCAAAATAACGTCGGCAAAATTTAAAAGCAATTCACAGATTTTTGTTCATTTGGCAACACTTTTATCACTTTTTTGCAACCATGTCATGCAAGGCGAATCAATGTGAATTCGCCTTGATGTCATGTATAAAATGTATTAAAGAAATTTTTCACAAATTTTCAATAGAAGTTTTCAATATAAGCATGTATGTATAATGCAACTGTATGTGTTATGAAATATGATAAAAATGGATTCTGCAATAAGCTTTTTGTTTTGTTTCAATTGTTTTTTCGTTTTGTTATGCTTTTTATTAATAAAAAACGTTAAAAAAAGAGGTGCAACTTTTGTTTTCTCAAACTACTTTTTTGTGCGACTTTATTTTTACAAAACGACCTTTTGTGCGGCTTTTCTAAAATTCCTAACGGTAACCCTGATAGGGAGTGAATACAGATTTTAAATGCTCAGCAAATAAGTTACCTTTCTGACTGTCGCTTCTTGCCCATCCTCCGGTCGAAGGGCGCAATGGTGATTTCAGCTCAACGGGTCTTTTAAGATTTCTAGTGGCGCGCCATAACGAGTAATTAGATATTGACGTGACATCGAGACCTTCTAAATATTTTTCCTGTAATGCAGTTTTTTCCGACGATAGCAACTCTTTGAGTCGTTTAGTACATTCTTTGAGTCTGATTTTATTTAGGGGTGATCTGTGTTGTTGCCATTCTCTTCTAGCTCTCCTTTTTTCACATACAAGACGTTCAATATCCATAGAATAAATTCTATTAAAGCCAATCTGCGGTTGGGAGGTAGTGGCATATTCAGCAGCCTGTTTAATATTTTCGTTAAGATTGGCAACGTTAAATTCAATATCTTCGGATGTTCTTAGCTTAATGTTTTCCGTACAGTGACTACTCAGATACTTTTTGAAACCCAGCCAATTAACACGATTGATCATCTTCACATATGAGTGAGGTAAGACACTTCTTAGTGGGCTACAAATTGTAACGATTGTGGGAGAGAGGAAAGATCTAGGGAAGCTTCAACATTAATTAAATCCCTAGAGATATTTTTCGTGACGCCAAAATCTATAACATCCGGAATTTTCTGTATATCCGTAGGCCAGTAAGTGGGCTCCACAATCGAAATGACGTCCAAGCCCATTTTTGAAATTGCATTGAACAACGCCCGACCTCTCGGCGTAATAAGACGCGAACCCCAGAACGTATGTATGTTTTGCATTGTAGTCGCCAGCTGCTACGAAACAAGGCCCAAGAGATTTGTAGAAATCCTCGTATTCATCCTCAGTGATTGAGAATCTTGAAGGGGAGTAAATTGATATAACGAAATTTGTACAAAAATTGTCAACACAAATATTAGTTGCTTGTAGATGTTCTGCACAGATGTTATCAAGAATATAGTGCTTGAGTCTTGACTTTATTAAAATTGCTGATCCACCGCATGCTCTTCCTCTCGGGTCCTTAGTATCATATAAGGTGTAGCCATTCATTTTAAATAAGCTTCTCGAAGTCAAATGAGTCTCAGAAACTAACATAACATCAATATTTTTTTCCGAAAGGAAGTACTCGAGCTCATTTTTGTGTTGGCGAATGCCGTTCATGGCTTGTTAATTAATGCTTGAAGCAGAGTATTCTGCATACGCAGCATTTCTTGCACCATGCTAGTCATATTTGTTGTAAAGTTAATTATAGTTTGCACCAGATTATCAATAGTAGCTTCAAGGCGATTAAAGTTAAAGCTAGAGTTTATGTTTGTCGAATTATTTGGCGGTGAAACTTTTTGTGCTGGAATAGAATTTGTCTTAACAGCATCGGCATACGGTACACGTGAAGTAGTTGGTTGGCTCATTTGAGGAAAATTTGCCTAGTAAGCGTTAGCTGATTGAGCTGGAGCTAATTTAGGTTTTTGACCCATAGCCTGTTTAACGAAAGAATATACAGGGCATCCTCTGTAGTTAGCGGTGTGAGTACCTCTACAATTACTACACTTTTTATCCGCTTGATCTTAAGTTTTTGTGTGGCCATATTCTTGGCAATTGTGGGATTGTACGGGCCCTGAACGCTTGTGTGGTTCTTCAACTGTTATTTTTCGGTATAAAAAATATTTTAAAATATAAATTGGATGGGTCTCATTTTTTTGTCAATTATCATTTGCCTCAAGTTCAACGCGAAATAGAGGTTGGGGGATCTTCTCCCTATTTAATGTATTTGATAAATTTTTTACCTTATATCCCTGGAGAACGAGCGCATCTTTTATTTCTTCGGGAACAACATACGAATCTATGCCCTTCAAGACAATCTGTAGGCCTTTAGCACTCTTAAGCTGGTAATTGTAGAAACTTGTTTTACTTTTTTCAAATTCAATAACCATTTTGCGAAAATCTTTTCTTCAATGTGAAATTTATTTTCACCAATGATCGAGATTAACTTTTTAATAAGGGCGTTTGAATTTTTTTCTCTCAAATAGATTGGTGGTTTCTTAGAAGTTTTGTTCGAGGATTCATCGGGTTTGTTGTTGTCATCTTGCAATATTTTAAAACGGTTTTGACGATTAGTAGAGAATGCGCTGTTATCCCTGGACATCTTTGGAGCAGATGAAATTTTAGAAGAATTTGGGCTTCGCCCACGCTTTACCACAGTTATACATATATCTGTCCATTCCGACTTGGACCTTGGATTTTGAGCTACTGTTATCTGTAGTGATAACTTGGTTAATTGATGAGCACGAGCCCGAAGGTGACGATATCGCTGACTTATATGAAGAAGTACTAGGCAATTGTAATGTTAACGAATCACTAGTTGGCATTGGACAAAAAAGAAAGAAGTTGATCGGTGACGAAAAAAATACTATCATCAGGTTCTTTATTTTTATTGTTTTTATTAAGAGCTTCACAACTCACAGTAAAATATGCATTTCTGCCGTTAGAACTCACGTCACAATTTTTTTATTTGAGGTACTCATATAGAGTATTCCTCAATATCACTTTGTTTGCGGTTTTTTGTTTTTTTTTGTCTCTTGTTATGTAAAAAAATATTAGCAATATTTGCTTTGCTTATTTATCAAAGTTAATATGTATTACGAATATTTGTATTACGAATATTTTTTGTATGATTTTTTGTTTGTTTAGTATGTATAAAAAAAAACTCCGCTAAGACTTCTTTTCACTATGAAGGTTCAACGAGAACTGAGTTTTTATCATTAAGGCTGTAGCTCCTGTTCGCCACGCAGTGAAAGATTACATTAATCACTCTGTTGAGTTTTGGTACACTGACGAATCGAAATTTAATTTATTTAGATGTGATCGTTGTAGTTTTGTGTGGCGAAGAGAAGCTCAAGCCTTAATGATAAAAACCTGAATAAAACGGTGATGCTTCACCAGTGTGATGTGGTGGTATGAGGCTCAATGTGGTCAAATGGTGTAAAAATCCGGGTTTTATAGAGCGAACAATAGATAACCTGGATTATTTAAAAATATTAAAAGATAATTTAGCACAGTAAGCTACCAAATTAAATATAACTGGATATGATTGATTAGTTCAATATAAATACTCGAAGAATCGTCCTAAATAGCAAGAGAATAGCTTTCATACAAACAACAATAAACAAAATACAGGCACATCCTTCCTAGAGCCCTGGCCATTGTATTAACGAGATTCTGTTGACGCATGTGGAGAAAAATTTCGCGAGCTATAGATTAAGGGCAGTGCAGCCAGATTAGGGGATTTGTCCCCAAAATGAGGACTTCGCCTCTCATTTTCGGACATAATTTCGTGGGGAGGGATTTTTCATTTTGAACTCTAACATCACTTTTTCTTATATTTATGTATGTATGTATGTATGTTCCTCTGCGGCCTTATATAAACCGAACGTGTGAATAATCCCGGGAGTGTCACTAAAGATATGAAAATTCAATATGGCGGCCAACAGACGCCATTTTGTAAATACGAAAAATATAAAAAGTCGGCGAACAATGGGTATCATTCGACACGTATTTTAAAATCATCTCTCCTATGAATTCTCATTTCGAATGACCGTTTAGGATATTGAACGATTCAAAGTTGGTCGCCAGTCGGGTTTTTTTTATTTTTTTTTTTTATTACTACTTGTTTTACAGATTATTCTAAAATAATATTAGCACTTAATGAGTTTAATTTTCATGTATCAGGATACAAATTAATCGTGGGTGTTGACATTAAATAATTTAGTACTGGCAACATTTCTGTTTTTAAATATCTTTCAGAGTAGTGTGCCAATCTTACTATTTAATGCAGATGTAATAGCAAAAAAAAACAAAAAAAAACTACTTACTTACTTACCGTAGCTGTAGCAAGTTTTATATGTAGTTTCCACAATGCAAGCAAGCGACTTGTCTAGGAAAAATATATGAAAAGCACTAAAATTTTTGAGTGATTCCTATACATATTTTCTAGACAAGTCGCTTGCTTGCATTGTGGAAAATACACATTATGCATTAAACACATTCACCACAGCAGGCTACCGACTACAAAATGTCAAGGATATAATACACATGTATATATGAGAGTGATTCTTTCAAAGACAGCAAGGCAACAAGGCGGCAGGTTGTTGTCTATGCTGATTTTGTCGTTGTAGTCCAATTAAACTAATTTCTATTTCTTTCTATGCAATGAGAAAATTCAGTGTTGCCAGTATAATACAAAATGTTGAATGAATGATATCGTACAATTATTTTATATCATTTAACAGAAACAATATCCAAAAATTGATGTAAAGCATGAATTGATGCATTTTTATACTTTTACGTCATATCAGTACATTTTGAAGGAGTAATTTAATTTTTATGCGAAATATTTGAAGTTGGCAATACTGAACTATGTATTTATACTTAAATGTGAGGAGCAGATGGTGCTGCTGCCGTCTGCAAAATAATTAAGTAGCCGGCTACGAGGCGACAAATGCTGCTAGCGGCATTTGAAGTCGTGTGTTCGTGTAGCCTGCTGTGGTGAATGTGTTTAATGTATTAAATTTAAAGCATTAAATACATTCACTACAGCAAGCTACCGACTACAAAATGTCAAGGATAGAATACACATGTTTATAAGAGAATGATTATTTTGACGGCAACAAGGCAACAGGCTACACGTTGTTGTCCGTACTACATTTGTCGTTGTAATCAAATTAAACTAAAATCTATTTTTGATGGCAAGAAAAGAAAAACAGCGTTGACAATATAGCAAAATATGTAAATCAAATTGGTGATTAGAAAAATTTTTTATTGCAAAATAAAAAGAAAGTTACACAATTTTAATGCTTATGACAAAAGAAATTATATTTTTATAAAGCGAAAAAAATTAAAATTCGCGAAAAGTTGCAAAATTTAAAAAAAAGGAATAGTATTGATTAAGAATCGCTGAAACTGTAAGGAATGCCAAAAATGTGCGAAAATGACGAAAATTCGCAAAAAATTACTAACAGCGGGATGATAACAAAGTCTAATATTGTTTAAAAGAAACTCTTAGGAAGCTAAAAACATGCAAAAAGTCGCTTTTATCGCTTTTATCGCGAACTTTTAAAAAAATCGAGAGAAGTTGCCATACTATTGACCAAAAATCGCCAAAACTGTGATGAATGCAAAGTATTAGATGAAAATCGTGAAAAAGACGGAAATTCGTTAATTGAAATTGTTAAAAAAAACCGCAAAACAGTTTGCAAAAATTCGCGGGAAGTTGCAAAATCGGAAGGAAGCCCTAAAATTAATTAGAAATCTATAAAAAACAGTTTGATAAAAACACGAAAAAAGCAATTTAGCGAAAAATTACTAAATGTTTTAAAGAAGTTACTAAAGCTGTAAATAGTAAAATTCGCAAAAAATATAAAACAATTTGTTTTTATAGTTTTTAATAAACTATTTTATTAACCCCCGACCAAAAAAGGGGTGCTATAAGTTTGTAGTGTGTGTCTGTGTATCTGTATGTCTGTACGTGTCCACGTGCAGACCAAGAATCGGTCCAGCCGTTTAGAAGATATCAGATCTTTTCTAGATATATCGGGGGTTTTTAAAATTTTTGTTATTTTTATAAATGTGAAATATTTAAAAGCGGCACTACTGAAATATATATTTATACTTGAATATCAGGTTCTTATGGTGCTGCTGCCGTTTTCAAAATAATTAAGTAGCTAGCGGTTCAAAAAAATCTTTTTTTTTTGTTTTTGTTCCAATGGATGAGTTAAAGCATCATTTTAAAATGATATCAAACAACAATATTGAAAAAATATTTTTGGGACAAAAATTAGGATTTTTCTTTTGAAATTAAATTTTTCTGGCAGCACTGATTAAGGCAAAAATTAACTCAAAAGTATTCTGCAGGGCATATGTACCTTCCCGTATTACCAAAAACCCACTTCAGTAATACATTAAAAATTCGTACTAAATGTGGCCACGTCTAGCATTATACTCATAGAATGAACTGGGTTTTTGGTTTAGCTCTTTTCTAAATGAAAAGTTAGTGTACAATTTATTTTTTGTTCCTGATAATATAGTTAGTTTACGTTATGTTATTTTTTAGCACTAAAAATAAATTTGTAAATAAATGAAAGATTTTCATAATTTGCTTTTAAAGTGCTTTTTTTAAGCTTAAAATTTTAAAGGGCAACAGAGAAGTACTCTCAAATTATCAATTTCATCACCTTATCATTTTTGAACGGATTTACGCAAAATTGTTGCGTTGTTCGTTTTCACTTTCGTACGTAATTGGGTTTCTGTTACTCAACTGGGTGTAAACAAAAAGTAATTTACATACATACGAGTACGTTGTTCCAGCTTTAAATAAATTATATAAATACAAAAGCAAATATAAAATCGAATTTTATTTCTATTTGTAAAATTTCAAAACTTGATGCAGTTTCTTGTTATTTTTGTATTAAGGTGATACAAAAAGAATACTAATTTTCACAACCAAACAAAAAAAATTTCGTATATCACAAATTTTCACCGACTTACTATATAGATATGATTATGTGTGCTTTAATTTTTCATCAAAAATAAAATGAGGCTTGATTTGAAATTGATGGTTCGAAATCAATCAAGCGCTTTCTGAAGCGATAGACGTTACAAAATAATTTGAGAATAAAAGGTTTTTCAGAAAAAATCTTAAATCAATTTTGTTTGCCAATTTATAAGAACCTATTTTTTGATGCACCTTAAAAAAGCCAAAATACTAAAATCAATAGTCTGCCGTGCTACTGGGATTACCTTGTATATTATGTTGTTTAAATTATTTTAGGCATTTTCCCTATTCAGTGTGTGTGTTGGCGGCTTTCATCGAAACTGCTTAATGAAATTAAAATGATTTTACACTTTTTTCGCCTACACAATATTTTATTTCAAAAATAAATTTTCCAAATTATGCCTCTGCTTTGTTGTGTTAGCTATAGTACGAGAGTATGTAGGTCACGTGCGTCAGATAAATAACCACAACAATAAAACAACTTTTTTTATTAAGCGAATGCAACCTGGATTTTTGTTGACGATTGTTATGAACTAGTTCGATTTATAAGAAACTTATTACGGCGGTTTGTTTTCGAAACTTATCATTGATGTACTGTCACTACGGCCCAAATTCACAGTCATTAGTTAACTAATAGCAGTAGTTTAACCACTCATATTTGATTCGCAGCTCTTTGTTTACCATAAGTTAAACCACCAAATGTCATTTGTTAACAAATAGTTAGACAACAGCTAATTCGTTGTAAACCTTATTAGTATTATTATTTGTGAAAAATTTTAGACACAATTCACATATATGTCCGTTGTCAAGCACCTTCTTTGTATTTAGCTGTAACACATTCTTTTTTTATTTTCTATCATATTTTGGTTTTTCTGAACCGATTTCAGCACTAATTCAATATGTTGTTTGGATAAAGTAACTGTTTTATACATTTTTAAGAAATAATATAACCAATGTAAACAAAAACCATATGCTATATCAGAGCTGCCAATAGTTAAACTTAATGATTTGATAGGGTTACCATTCTTTGCCCATATTAAGAACTTTAGTTAAACAATACACTGTGAATATGAAGTATTAGTTAAACAATAGTTATCATTTTAGTTTACTAATAATAAACTAATGACTGTAAATTTGGCCCTAAACGACACAATCGTTGATATCTGCAAAACAACGGTAAATGTATTTTTTTTTTCTTTTTCTTTTGCTGCTGTCAATTATACTCAGACGAAAGATATTTCAATGTAGATAAATAATAAAAATGTATGTATGTAAATAAGATAAAACTACAGCCAACAGATGATACCTATGGACGAGTAGTAAGTAAATTTTATGGCCTTAGAACCAATTAGATATTATTAAAATCAATCATAATACATACATATGCACATATGTACACTCCGTTGACATAGGATAGCCTGAATTAAATTTTTAAAGAATAGTAGACATTTTGGTGTTTCCTTAAAAAATAGCAAATATTTTTTTAAATTCATTGTTAAGAGGGTACTCTGTTGTTATTAGGGGCCATATATTACGTAACACCCTTGGGGTTGGGGGGGTGGGGGTTCGAGTTTTGTTATGATTTGTTAAGGGGGGTAGGGGGGTCTGTAAAATTGTTACGTAACATAAATTTTACTAATTTCGTACAAAAACACTTCGATTTTTCATTTATTTATGTTTATTTATTTAATTTATCAAAGAAATACATAATAATCAAGAATCATGAGTGTTAAATAGATATAAATATATGCATATACATATGTATGTACATAAATACATAATTTTTAATATTTATATTTTGCAAGCTTATTTGATTTTTGTCTACGCACTGTGTTAGTCTAACAGAAAATAAAAATAAAGGAACAAAAGTATTCGAATTCCCGAATATTCGTCCATTCTCAATTACTTGCATTTTCCCATAAATAAAATAAATAAATGCATAAATCCTAAACGAAACTTAAGAAAATGCCATAAAAATATTTGTATATTAGTTTGTAATAACTAAATAAAGAAATTTACTTCAATTCAAACAAAAAGTTATTTAAAAATATATACATATGTATGTGTATGAATTAAGTTAAATTTTTTTTTAATAAAAACTTAAAACAATTTAAATTTTTTTAAAGTTCTTGTTACGTTATTGTGAGGGGGGGGGGTCTAAGAATTGTTACGACTTCCTACTGGGGTGGAGGGGGAGGGGGGTGTAAAAAATCGAAAAAAATTGCGTTACGTAATATGTGGATGGCCCCTTATAACAAAAATTCCAAATGGGTCAGTAAAAGTTAACTGAACTTTCATTATAGTTTTCGTAAACAGCAGGAAAAATTTTAATATTTCAATGTTAACTTTGATTATCCTCAGTGATGAATTTTCAATTATTCTTTGATGTTTATGTCAGTTTGTATCAAAATATCTTTAATTGCAATAGAGAAACGTTTTATTTGCACAAAGACTTATCACGATCTACAGGTATCTAACCGCGCTACTGACGGACAACTTGGTCGAAGTCCAAAAGTTATGAGCAATTATTTTAAGAATCCATCAGAGTATTCCAAATGGTACAAAGAAAAGACTTACAACAAGTTTTCACCTCGATATAGACGCAAAATTCTCTAAATGGCTTCGAATTTATCTGTGATTTTAAGTAGAATTAGAATGCCGGACTTACAGTCAATAAAACAACAATTAACAATGTTATAAAAACCTCGGAGTACTTGAGGCATTGAAAACTTAAAAATAAAGCCACCATTGGAAGACGTACATAAGCAACAGAGACTTAAATTTGGGAAAGACCACATGACGTAGATGGTGCAACAAAGTCATCAAACGAACGATTGAAAAAAAAGTATTTCTTTGCGAAGAAGGGCTTGTGAACGTCCACTTTTTTCAACGAAAATTTATAGCCTTGCGTTATCGCAACATCTGTGCCAAATTTCAATAAAATGGATTGAGTTAAACGCTTTAGATTTGTTTCTTTTTAATTCTGAGCTTTATTTGCATAGCCACGCGTCCTTGATTAAATGTCCGGGTCTACTAGGTCTACTTGAGTACCAAATTTCACCTCTCTAGCTATAGCAGAAGTGCTTCATAAAATTGATGAATGAGTCTTAAAATATGCACTTTTTACACCTTCATATCTCAAAAAGCTTTTGTTGTAAAACTTTCAAACATGAATTAATTGTAATTATGGTTTGAATTTACGAATTTTACGATGGCGGGTAACAAAGTTATGAGAGGGTAAAAACACGACGAATGGCATCTTCCCGCGACTTCGCTCACATCCAGAAAGGAACTGAAATTGAATCGTTTATTTCAAAAGCCAGTCAAGCGTAAGGCGGAAGGAGAATGTGTTTTTAGCAAAGTGAATAGTGATAGTAAAAATCCATCTATAAGCAAATAGTGGAAACCAATCAAGTGCCGTCACTTGTGGGCTTGTTGACATAGACCTGTGATTTCAAGAAATGTAATGGTATTAAATTACACAATCTAAGGGGCCAATTCTGATCAGCGGAACGAGAGAGTACACGACCAGAAAATGAATTGTTTCACGGGATGTATGGCATGTGGCACCGTCTTGTTGAAACTTGTCGCGAATATCGAGCAATTCTTGTCCACGACGCCGAATTGAGGTTCCTGGATTGTCACCGACGCTCTCACGAACTGCTTCGATATTGACATTTGAACTGCTTGGACGACTAGTGTGAATTTTTCAATTAATATTTTCACAGTTGACGAAATTGAAACACTATTCCGACCATATTTTTGAAGTATTCGATCGTGTAACGCTCCATTTTTACTAACCCTAACCTGGCAGCTGTCGAACTGTTTTTTAGTACTATAAAAAACACAAACACAATTTGTAAGTACGATAGGAAAGTTGGATTGGAAAAATGTACGTAAGTAGACACAAGTTACCAAATATCCCTGTCGGAGAATATGTGGTTGACTACAAAAATAAATAACTTACAGTTAATTTTTCTTAGACTAACTAAAAGCTAACTACAATGTCATCCAGAACAAATCCAAAATTAATTCTTAAGTTGAGTACGTAATCGAATTTGGTGGGAGCCAACAAATTTATTCTCAGCTACTTTGAAACTCATTTCAATTTTATAGTAAACATTTTGGTGTTGTTATCTTAGATGGTACCTTAGCTGGGTAGTAGCGAGTTGACTACACAACGTGTGATGATACATGTTCGAACCCCAGAAAGATTTTTTTTTTAATTTACTGACTACCAGGTGATTTAAAAAAAATAAACTTTAAGTTAGTCGAAAAATCATACAGAGTAAGACAATTGAATTGCGAAATACTTAGGTTAAAGTTAGTTTAAAGTTAACGGAATTTCCAACAGGGATGTTACAAAAAAAAATTTAAGTTTATAAATGTACCCAGTCAGCTTTTTATGAAATTAATGATTATATTCGAGTCTTTTTCGACTCCTACGCGCTATTAAAATAAGCATTTATGCGCTCGTTTTCGAGTCGAAAATTAGTGTTCACTCGAGAGAAAATGGTACCGCCGCAAGTCTTCTAAAAGAGTCTTTTATGATTCGAGTTTCTGATCAATTTCGATTCACTATCGAGAGAGTTTGTGGCAGTACATACAGTTTTTTTGTTTCAACTTTTTATGTACATAAATTCACTCACAAATTTAATACACTTTATATTTTTTGTTTTTACTGCACGAGCTTGCTGTTTAGTTTTTGTTTTTTAAACAAATCACTTTCCAAGTATTTCTGGGAATCATTTTCGAGTCTTATTTTAAGTTTTTGATCATCTAAGGTAGTCGCTTGTGACGAGTGCTATGAGTTAAAGAATTCGTTCCGCGGACGTATTAAAATAATTCATTACTTTCCTAGGACATGTTCTGTGTTAAAAATAATGAATTCTGGAATGAAAAATTATACATGCTGTGTGTGCATTACCTTCTCCTTTACTATTCATTACCTTTTCCCATTGGGTTATATGTACATATGTATGTATGTATTTATGTATATAAATTTGTTCAAATAATTATTTCCCATTTTCTTTTGATAAAGATTGTGTTTTTATAAAGAGACCTTCACAAGTTTTTTATTGTTAAAAAATACACAATAAAAAAAACCAGGGAGCGCAAATAAAGATTATTTTACAAATTTAATTAAAAAAAATCAACCCAAAAGTCCTGCGTGCACAAGGAATACGAGGTCTGATAAAAAAATAACCGTTATTTTAAATTTTTTCAAAAAGTATTTATTTATTCATCAATAACTAACTATCTTGTCCCCTTCAAAGTAATCCCCCTCAGATATAATGCACTTATGCCAGCGTTTTTTCCAATTCTCGAAACACTTCTGAAACGCGCTTTTTGGTATCGCCAACAAGTCCTGTTTCGATTTTTCTTTTATCTCCTCAATAGTAGCAAAACGCTTTCCTTTCATCGGTGTCTTCAGTTTTGGGAAGTGGAAAAAGTCAGCGGGGCCAAGTCCGGTGAATACGGTGGTTGAGGCATGATAACGGTTTTGATTTTAGCCAAAAACTCACGCACAAGCATCGATGTGTGAGCTGGTGCTTTAACATGGTGCAAAATCCATGATTGTTTTTTCCACAATTCTGTGCGTTTCTGACGAATTGCTTCGCGCAAACGGCGCATAACTTCAAGGTAGTATTCCTTATTGACCCTACGACCTTGTGGCAAGAATTCATGATGCACCACGCCATTGCAGTCGAAGAAAACAGTGAGCAAAACCTTCACATTTGACCGAACTTGACGTGCTTTTTTCGGTCTTCTGGACGCTTCCATTGGGATGATTGGGCTTTGGTTTCAATGTCATAGCCATACACCCATGATTCGTCACCATTATGACCTTTTTGAGGAAATCTGGATCGTCGTTGACGATGTTCAACAGCTATTGAGCGATGTCCATGCGACTTTGTTTTTGCTCAAAATTTAGTAAAAAATCGAAGAGCACACCAAAACACGACTAACCTTTTTATTTGTCAAAAAAACTGACAATCCAAAATGGCTGATATTGCCAAAATATTTAACAGACATGTGTACCAACATAACAGAAAAAAAATGCGAAAATCGAACATAAGTAACTCACGAAATTTGAAAATAACGGTTATTTTTTGATCATACCTCGTACATTTGTAGTTGATTAAAGAAAAAAAAAACCACATGACTCGCCGCAAAATCGCAAATCTACAATAAAAGGGGGAGGGGGTATTTCTTGAGTTTTATTTATTCCTCAGAAAATAAAAGTTATTTCTTCAATTTTATTTATTCCTCAAAAAATAAAAGTTATTATAGCTATGCTATTTATTTGACGACACAGGAGCTAGGACGTGATTTTCGTAACAAAAATAATCGACATTAGTACAGTTATACATTTATTTTTGTTTTGATTCCTTTGTACTTAAAACCAGAGTATGAAAATAAACGAAACAAATTGTTTGATTTTGTTTTGTGTCGTTTTTTGAAGTGAGTGAAACAAAAACAAAACAAAAAAAATGAGAAGGATTGGTCAATTTGTTTTTGTATTATTTTTGCACATGAGCACACACCAGAATTAATTTAATCGTAAGTTGCCTGAAAAGAAAATAATGGAAAATAAATGGAAAGTTTTGAAATATTTTCGGCGAATTTGACATCATCATATAATATAATTTTATTGCATTGTTATTTAACACATTAAGTTTGTTTTATATAGTTAAGCAGCATAGCTATAACCGGGTGTCCTAAGACACATCTCTTCTTTTTTCTTAATTTTTATTTCTTCCTCAGAAAATAAAAGTTATATATTTGAGTTTTACATTTTGCTTAGAAAATAAAAGTTATTTCTTTTGAATTTTACATTTTGCTTAAGGCGTGCGATTTTTGAGAAAATACAACCATGGTATGATGGAGTTTATGAAAAACTTCAAAAGACAATAACAATTAATCAGATCAGGTGTATTTTTTCGTAGATTGTGCGATTGTGTAGGATAGTGAGTCAAATCCTTTAGGAAATAAAATCTGTTTTTTGGAGTTTTATTTTATTATTAATCAATAAAAGATATTTCTATATTTATGATTTTATTAGGCTAAAGTTCTGATCGCTCTGTTAGCCAAATTACATGTGATAATTTTTAAGCAACAAATAAACACCAAAGTTAATATTCTGAAAAACACTAGCAGAACGGAACAAATAAGCAATTTAACTGGCATGTGTATAATTAGTAAAGAAAAAATCAAGGCGTATTGATGCCAGGTGGTCTGGAATTGCAACTCTTCATATTCGCGTTGTATGCTGTCAGAAAATTTCCAAACGTTTTACTTTGATTTGAGACAAGAGAAATTAACAGCTGATCATCAGCTGCATCATATCGCCTAATATGAATTCGCCTTGGAACAAACAACAATGGCAAACTGTTGCAAGTTAGAGATGGTGAAATTGAGCTTTCATTTAAAACAAAAAAGGTTTCAGCAAATTGTAATGCTGAGTACACATGTGGCATTTCTTGTGTTGTCGTTTCGTGGTGTAATTTTAAAAATGCATGCAACGCCGTTCACATTATGTTTTTTGTCACACAGCGAAAAATATTGGAAATGACAAACGTTGCCACTAGTACACACTATTGCATTGTCACAAAATCCCATAGTGTGTACTCGGCATAATACGATGAATCAAAACAATTCACATATTCCATTTGTATATAAAGCTGAAATTTGCATCAGCTAACACCACACACAGTGGACCAAACAGAATAACGCTGATGACTAAGGTTTGGCGGTCTTCGAACAGCTAATTGTTCCGCTCTACTAGCGTTTGTCGGAATATCTACAATTAACTTTGGTGTTGTTTGTTCCTTAAAAATTATCACTTGTAATTTGGCCTGATAAAATCACAAATATAGAAACAACATTTGAATTAATATTAATTAAACTAAATAAAATAAAAGATATTTTTGGAGTTTTTTTTTTTGCTTGTAAAATAAGAATTACTTTCTGCATTTAATTTTGTTTGCTTCGAAAAACTTCCGGGATAATAGTAACATTAACCGGTTAAAGCACCCCATATACGATTCAATTCAAATTTCAATTCAATCAAAGCTTGTATGGGTCTGTCAATTGATTAGTTTGGCAGTTGTCGAGTGGGTTGAATAAAAATCAAAAGATTTTGATTTTTCATGTTGACTAGTAAATCTTTCAATTCGATTGTGCTGTGTCTTTTGATTAGCTGTCAAAATTTATGTTTGTAGCTTTATTTTGTATAGAAAAAGTTATGTATTTTTAAAATTGTATTTAATTTCATTGAATTTTAAATAAAAAATATAAAAATGAATGAATGAATGCAATAGAAGTTGTAAGTTTTTCAATTTCTAATTGTGAAAAAATATAAATTTGACTGTTGAATGAAAATCTTTCAATTCAGTTTATAAAGTGTGTGGCCAAGAATCAATGCATTGAAAGACTTAATGGACAATTGAATACAAACGTGTATGAGGTGTTTAATGGTCGAATTTATCGCCAGAGTCCATGTTAAATAAAATTAATTTTAAAAATTGTGTTTTTTAAGCAAAAATTAAATAAAATACAAAGAGTAATTGTTACTATACAAACAGAATAATAAATAAAAAATTAAATAATTATTATATTTTAATTAAAAAATACAGCTCAAAAAATTATTTTATTTCCTAAGCAAAAAATTAAACTAAAAAATTACTTTTATTTGCCCAGGCAGTGATTCCTAACCTTTTTTCTGTTGCAGCTCACTTAACGATTATAAAATTTGGCGGCACACAAAGAAAAAGATAAGTTAACAATTATTAACTTAGCTTTAACACACTGCCTAAAATATGTACTACAAACGTGTATTAAGGGATTAATTGTAAAAATAATTAATTAATAAATAATAAATAATAAAAATACTTTTAATTCGAAATTTGAGCTTGATGTTTTTCTATAATGGCATTGATATTTGGTTTGATGTTGTCTTCTACATTTAACAATCTTGATCTCTTTTAGTTTTAATTTTGGTTACCGCTGAAAACCCGAATTCACACAAGTAAGATTAGAAACATTTTAAAAATATGTTTAAAGCTTTTTTTAGATATCATTGGATAATCGCATCTTATGTTAATCCAAAATGAATTAATTCATTCTTCTTAATGTTTTAAAATTACATCTCGATGCATTGTGTTGTTTAATTAATAAGACCTGTAACACTCTTATCGATGTTTTTATAGAAAACATTCACCTGTATTACGTATGTCGAGTCGAATATTCGTCTACGAGAATTTTGTTCTAGATTAAAGAAAATGTGTAGAAGTTTTCTTTAATCTACGACAAAACTTTCGTAGACGAAAATTCGACTCGATATTCGCAATACGGTTGATTATATTAGGATTGCTCGTGAACATTGTCGTAACAATATGGTTCCTCACTGTGCTGAGGAATAAATAAAAATTAAGTAATAAATAATAATAATAAATTTTAGTTTCTGAGGAATAAATAAGACTCGGAAAATAACTTTTATTTTCTAAGCGAAAAATAAAACAAGAAATAAATATTAAAAACAAATTTTTAAAATAAAACTTATAACCTTTACGGTCCCTGATAAAAAAACATAAGAATAGCTTTTCAAGCACTTTCATATTTGTAAAATAAACCAGGGATCCAAATTTAAACTAAAAAAATCACTCTAATAGAGAACTGCTACGTGCACAAGGATTATACCAAGATACTCCATGTTACATGGACTACCTACAAATTTTGATTTTTTTTTTGATTCTTATTAAAAAACTCAACTTTACCGATTATTTTTTGACTTTTATTCCTCATAAAATAATAGTTATTTCTTGATTTTTATTTATTCCTCAGGAAATAGCAGTTAATTCTTGATTTTTATTTTTATGACTTTTATTTATTCCTCACAAAATAACAGTTACTTTTTGATTTTTATTTTTTTTTTTGCTCAATAAAATAAAATATAAAAAAGTAATACCCTGTTTCCACAACACGGACGGTCGACTTGAGTAGAAAATTTATATAAAAAGCACTCAGTTTTTTGAGTGATTTTCATATAAATTTTCTAGACGAGTCGCCTGCCTTACTTGTGGAAACAGTGTATAAATTTTATTTAACATATAAGATTTTTTTTACAGATTCTGGCGATAAATTAAATTTTAAAACAGGTAATATTAATTTTATCGCAAAAATTACGCTTTCTAAATTTTAAAAATTAAACAAAAAATAAAAATCAGAAAGTAACTGTTATTTTGCGAGGAATAAATAAAAGTCACAAAATAACTGTTATTTTCTGAGAAATAAATAAAAGTCACAAAATAAACAAAAATCAAGAAATACCTGTTATTTTCTGAGAAATAAATAAAAATCAAGAAATAATGATTAAAAAGTAATTTTTAAAATAAAAATTATAACCTTTACGGTCCCTGAAATAAACAAATACATATTTACGTACATACACTTGTATATATATTCATGTATGTTCATTTAACATAAATTCAAAAATAAATATTTTTTTTCGTTCACACTAATGTAAGAAGGGTTGATTGAAAAAATTATTCCACAAATAACTCATCATTTCAATGTTCTGATTTTGTTTGATTCAAAAACATGTCAAGGCCGTCAAGTTTTACTTTATACTCGTATAAGCTCAGCAATCAAATAAACTAATTTTTTTCATTGTTCTAAAAATACAGAAACAAGTAGCACAAGAAAAAAGTAAACAATCGCCAAAACCAATAATCACAACTAATTATTTTTATACAATACGAGTATAAAATTTTTTTTTGGATTATTATTAGTAGTAGTAGTAATATTAACAGGGCAATCGAAAATTAAAAATTTCGGATTCGATGTTGCGTACTGAATTTTCGGGAATAATAATTGATCAATTCACAATTTATTGTAGGAGTTGTACCTATGTTAAGCAATAGCTGTTTTGATTGAAAGTTTCTATTAAATATATACAGTTGGCAAAATAAAAACTTGTACAGCAAACGGCCCGCTCTTTTAATCAAAGTATCTCTGTGGCCCTTTAAAATTTTAAGCTAAAACCAAAAGTAATTCAAAGGCAAATTAATCAGCTTTCTATGAAAATGTTTCATTTTATTAACAAATTTATTTTTATTGTTAGAATATAACATATCCTAAAATAACTCTATTTTCAGGAACAAAAAACTTGTACACTAACTTTATCCTTTAGAAAAGAGCTACGTGTATGAAATCAGTAATACATTAAAAATTAGTTCTAAATGTGGCCACTTCTAGCATCTAATACATTATTCTCATAGATTGAACTGGGCTTTTAAAAATATATTTTTTTTTTTGCTTATAAGGATGGTACATATATTCTTATATATAGGTATGTATGTACTATTTATTTATTTAGTGATTTAGTTAATGGTATAATCCTTAAAGACTAATAACTAAAATACTTAAAATTAAATTGCATAACGTGAGTTACATAAATAATAAAAGTTATAACTTATGAATTAAGAAAAACAATAATTTTGTGCTTATTGATATTATAATTTAAAGAAAAAAGTATTGGGAGGTATATTTTTCGATATGCCCTGGGGAGCACTTTTGAGTTAATTTTTGCCCCTAATCTACCGCTCGAGCAATTTCTTCTCCATATATATACATACATACGCCCATATATATACAATGGCCAAGGCTCTAGGGAGGATGCGCCAGCAATTTCTTTTATATTGTATGGAAGTCATTCTCTTAATATTACGGACAAATACTTTGGGAGCTAACTGTGCTAAATTATATGTTAGTATTTTTAAATAATGAAGTTTATTTATTGTTTGTGCTATAAAAACCGGATTTTTACACCATTCGGCCCCATTGAGCCCCATACCATCACATTACACCGCTTTTCTTCGCCACACAAAACTACAACGATCACATCTAAATAAAGTGAATTTGGATATGTCAGTGTCCCAAAAGTCATTAGAGTGATTAATATAATCTTGAATAATAAAAACTTGAATAAAACGGTGAAGAATGGTTGAAGAGTGAAGAGGTTTTAGAAGAGATCTATTAAAGCAACAGTTTAAGTACTCAAAAGAATAACAAAGCCATTTTGCCACAATGAACCTAGAGGGCGACATAGGGGGAATTACTGTCTTTCTGAAAATATCTAACCAATTTTGATGAATTATAGATAGATCAGAGTAAATAAAACACACATTGTAAAAATAAATAAATAAATTGAGGGTAAGAAAACGTTTGTTTACATCTGGCATTTCTTGTGTGCCATGTGCCCAAAAAACGTAACCACTAATTACTAATAAAAAACTTATTGATTCAGACATGTATTTATTGATTTAAAGTGTCTCCAATCATTTTGAATTATATAAAATTGTCTATTAGTTATGTATGAAACTGTTTAACTTAATAAATACGTGTGTGAGTCAAACAGTTTTTTATTAGTAATTATAATATACAATTATAATTATAAGCCCGGCCTAACTCATACAAATGTACATATGTATGTTAATAACCATAAAGGTTGTTTTATAGAGGTATAATACATTAAGTTGGCAACACTTTTTTAACTGGTGTCCATTTTGTCAGCTGCCAAGTGATTGAGTATATTTACACGGGCATAATTATGCTGGCATAACATGGCACCTTGTAGGCAAATTCGGTGAAAAAAATTGTTTTGAATTGTGTGCAACACGGCATTATTAAAAACGTGCAAAAAAGCAGAGTTGTCAAAAATGAATATTTCCTCTATCTCTTCCTTCACCACCTGTGTTCTTTATTACTATACCTTTCCTAACGAAGGTAGCACATAGTAATAGTAGTAGTAGTGGTAGCATTCATTTCCTGAGCGTTACTTCTCTTTAAAAAAGAAATTGTTTTGTGGTTGGCGAGAATATTTAAAAATTATGCAGAACAGGGATGATTAAAAAAAATCACAAAAAAAACAGCATAACAATTAAAGAATAACATTAATATCTCTTAAATAATAAGACATAACTTAAAAGAAGCCTGGAAAACTCAGCCTAATTAAAAAAAGAGGAATGCGGAGGAAGACGATGAACCTTTCCCAGTTACCTAAACTTAGAAAGTACGTTTAGTTTACTGGAAATGGTAGGCCAGTGTTATGTACTTACATAAGTATGTATGTACTCGTATGTATGTAAATATGTTCAAATATATAAAATTGACACTGCCAGAAAAAATAATTGTATTAATTATAATTAATACGATTTGTACAGCTTGAGAGCCGCAAGTTACAAATCACTGTTATACTAAATTTAAGTTAGAGTGGCATCAAAAATTTCCAAAATGAACTTAACTCATATCAAAATACTATATCTAATATGTGAAAAATTTGGTTGTAAAGAAAAAAAGTTTGGCGACCACTGTTGCACAAATTTTATACTTTGTGTTGATATACGTCTATTAAATTGTACTTTCATCATCCTGAAATCTTAAATACACAGAAAGCGCATAAAAAGAACGCGAAAGCATCATGTACTCGTATGTAGATTTTTAACAAAAAGTCTTCTAATAAAATATATAATAACTCAGTCAATTTCTAAGGAATTTTTTTACACAAACCTTCGGACTACTCCAAATCAACTACGTTTTATAAATAAAGTCATAAATAGCATGGTTCCAGTACAAAAAAAAAACACTCCATAGGAACAAATCCAAAGTAGAAAAGTGAGAATAAAAACCGAAACAAATATATTTGGTGAAAAAATACACACATACATATATTTGAAATTGACTGAAACAAAATATATATGGTTCGAAAGGTTTTAGTCTCTTCTTTCTAAATCCATTTATAAGTTAAAAATCGGTTATTCAACCTAGTTAGAGGTTGATAAGTGCCTACGGGTACGAAAACCCGGTTTTTAACCGCGTCTCAAGATTCTAGGGGTGTTTGGAAAATTTCAAATGCAGATTGTTGTTATGCAACAGGTATTTTAATTTCATTAAAGTTTGTTATACTTTCCTAATTAATTTAAAATTACAATCGGCAAATCGTCTAACAAAAAATTGAACACATTTTTTTGACAAATCTTCATTCAATAATGATGTGAAAGAAATTTATAATTTCTTAATACACACCGCATGGAAAAAGTTATATGGGCAGCGAACTTTTTCAAAATCACCAAAGTTCGTTGGTTGGTAGCGACCCCTAAACCTTAATGGAAAAATTTAAAAAATGTCATGCGCCGTTTTTTCACGTTGCTTAATATAAATATATTCCGGTTGGCCCATAACAAAATCCAATGTTTTTTTTATGAACCAGCCTAATATGTATGTATGTACTCGTATGTAATAACTAAGTCTAACTTAAAATATAATTTAATTTTCAATGAATTTAATATATTTAGTTCTTTATTTATCGATATGTATTTTTCTTTTTTTAATAAAAGACCATTATTAATTTATTTAAATTCTCGTAATGTACTCGTACATCCATATCTATTATGTATGTACATATTTATGTATGTATGTATGTATTTATATTTTCAGTATTTATTTTACAAAAAGTGACATCATCTGAATAGATCAAGCATTCTGCCCATTCTAATTACAAACTGCTTTGTGTTTCAAATGGTAAAGACTTTAGCACCAAATAATGTATTTGTAACTGTGTATATGTAATATAATATGTAATGTAACTTTGTATACATACATATCGTCGCTGTTTTAACTAACCGACCTAACTGATATTTTTTGGAAAAATAAGTTAAGTCCTTTACTAGACTTTATAAGTCATAATCAGGGACAAGGACTTCATGCATTTAAAAAAGGTATTTTAGCCGCCTATTATAATGTGACATAAAAAACGTAAAATATACAATAAAAACAGTAGAATATGAACGTATTTTAAAAATTTTTTATTCAAAAGAAAAGCTTTCAATTTACATGCAACTAAATAAAAATATAAAAATATTTTCTTTTCTCAAGAGGAGCGTACAAGCCTTTTACATAAAATTTTTATAACGACTTTTTCTGTTTTATTAACTCCAAAAAAGAGCGATACGTGAATAGAAGAAGAAAAGTGTTGTTACATATTTATTTTCATTTAAAAATTACATATTTTTTTATATTTTCGAATGTGAAGTTCAATCAACTTGTTCTTAGAAAGGTTTTGTGGATTGTAAAAGGCGTATGTGGATGCAATTGGCTCAAATTTAAATGATGCTTTTTATAAATGTTATATATTTTTGAACTCAACCATTACAATGAATTGAATATTAGCTATTAAATCCGTTATCTTTTTTGAAAACCATACCAAGTTTCCGCAGAACTGTTTCACTACTTTCGGCTTTAATAGCAAAAAATTAAAATTTCCGTTCTACAAAAATGCAAGCGAATAAATTTGTCAACAATATTTTTGGAAACTTGAATTTTTGGCAAAATATGAGACAAAAATATGCAAAAAAATGCAATATCAGCAATATATGCAAAAATATGCACTAACAAATCGATGCCATTTTTACGCAAATTCATCGTTTCGTAAAGATATTTCGTTCTTACCATTATCAGGGCTGAGGTAAAAAACATGCATTTGCATGAAACCCCTGTCCCTGGTCATAATACACCTTGTCTACAATTTTCATGACTGTAAGTAAATATTACTATTGTACCTATGTATGTATATAAGTAAAAAGATTTCAGACGCAGCCATGAGAATGAATGTATGAAACAACCATAAAAGCTGCTCTACTGTTAAATTTTCAAAATGTTAGTTAGGTCAGTTAGTTAAAACAGCGACGATATGTAGTACATAAATGTTTAAGTAAGAAAATAAGAATGAATTTTTATGTGGTACCAATTTTATTTTTGTAGTTAACAATTTTTGTAAACGTCACTAAACTATTTAGTTTTCGCCTTATAGGGCATTTACATTGCCTCAAAATCTAGTACTTACGAGATTCCTAGCTAAATCTAGTTGCTTTTTACTACAAAACAATATCTATTTTTTCAAAAGATTTGTGGGAAGTTTACTACAAATCTAATATTTTTATATATTTTTTATTACCCTTTACAACATAATTTATATAGGAGGTGAGTGAATTAGCTACGCTCTTCACAGTTTTCTATTGAAGGTGTGTGAGTGAGCTAAGTCGGCCTTTTTTCGTTACAATTTAAGACTAAATTTCATCAGACAAAGGATTTTGTCTCGGATACAAAATCTCAAAAAATGTCCAAAAAACTTAGTGTAAATGATATAGATTTCGTTAAAAATTTCTAATCAAATATACAGTATTACATATATGTATATTTGAGATGGGATCGTGGGTATCTTTTCACTCACGGTCATGCACACTCACGAACAAGATTAAATTGCTCATGCACGCTATTTTTTAGCTCATGCACGCTGATGTGAGTGGAATAAATTAATCACAATCAAGAAAATTCACGCTCATGAAAAACTTACGAATAAACTGAAGAAAAAATTTAAAAAATTAAATTTTTAGCACATAATTTTGCTACAAACTTGTTTCAAAAATAGCTGACATACCAACGCCTAATAATGAGGTCTATACAAGAGCCCAGGTGCAAGATAAGCTGCCTGTCAAACAATGTGTATGTAAATATAAGTCCTTTTGTTTACTTTTGGAGTAAAATCCAGTAGTTGAGCAAATTTTGGGTAATTTGGAAAGTTTACTCTCAAGAATGTCTCTTGAGTAAATTGAAAACTTCAAGCTCGTTTTCTGCCAAAATTTTTTTTGGAGTTATGACGTTGTTTGAGTAAATGAGCGAAGAAGAGTATCCAGGGATAAATTGAAACTAAATAAAAAATTGAATTTTCCCTTTCGAATATAAACTACGAGTATTTAACATCAATAATTTGACTTTACTTCAAATGTTCTAAAATCCCAAAGATGGGATTACAAAAAAGTTACCACATCTTAAAACTCCTATTTGTGTGCATTTATTCGCCAAAGCGTTAAATGAGCTTTTGACCAAGTATGGACGCTATCGACAAAATTCTTCAAAATTTAATTTATTTTGGAGTTGAAACTTTCGTAAGATTTCTGAGATTCCCAAAAGCAAATCTTAGTTTAGTTTTCTTTCCAAATGGAAACAGAATTACGGGACCATAAATTCGTGTAAAATACAGTAATGACTGTACTGTAAAATAATTTTACTTATCTGAACAAAGAAAGAAGATTTAAAAAGTTTATAGTATCTAAACCATTTCTCGCTGATGCTTCAAATAGATATTTGCCTAGGTACATAATGTATTTTATAGTCTTTTAATTGTGAGATTATTTTTGAAAAGAAACGTAGTGATAAGATAAGAATAAAATATTTTGCTTTAATTGTTAATCGTACATATGTTTAATCTATTTTTGAATTTGTTATAATATTTTTGCAGTGTGAGTACATCACAATATACTTACATATTGCTCTTTTATTGCAACACAGACATATCTAAAAAAAACACGTTTTTGGAGTTAGTAATGCAGAAAAAAGTACACGCGCCTCTTGAAAAAATAAAATATTTTCATATCGTCGGGTGGTTACTGGTTTGCCGTATGGAACCAAAATGTGTTTTCGAGAAAATCGATCAAGAATGTGTGGTTTATTTGTTTTATAAAAATACACGATAACATTTTTTGTTTAATAATAAAAGCAATAGATACACATGTTTTTTTTATTCAAACCTAAAGCTGCTTAGCTTTTTACACGCAACATGAAAAGTTATTAGGACTTGCAGAATAAAATACAAAAATCTTTGGTGCCGCATACCGCACTCATAACAACAATATTGCCTTTCAAGTAGGTCAAATTTCAAGTAGGTCAATTTAGTGCATTTGCTTAGGTAAATATAAAAGGGGAAAGAGAACTTTATATAAGATATCGAAAAATGGGTAACGAATTTGAAAAAGGACACATTAATCATATATAATCTTTTCCTGCGGCAAACCAACAGCCAGGCTTACAGTTATTGTATTCTTCAAAGAAGTTCTTATATATGTTCGTATATTTCTTTGGTTTATGCTCTTTGAGTAGACTATGCAGCATAACAATTGCGAATAATGATATTAATACTTTTACATTGGAAGTTTGCCTCATATCCCAAAAAGTGTTGAATGAGGCAAAACTATTTTTAAAATGCTTAACAATGAGGCAATATCTCCTGATATATTCAATTAGCCAACTCACAAAGTCTTCTAAAGTCATAAGTGATAAATTACTATTTAAGACCAAATAGCACCGTTGTGAACGGCCTGTTGTATTTCCATATAAAAATTGTCATAAACGTTAAATTCAAATGACAGAAAATAAACACATAGGTTTATTTCTATTCTTTAGGTCGGTGAAAGACGACTGACTAACTGCTTGAATTTTTTGTTTTTAATTCGAAATATTAAAAAATGTCTATTTTGGTGATATGATTTTCCGATTTTGCTAATTCTCGTGAATTTTTGCAATATCACGATGAAAGCGAGTTTTTTTTATTTTTAACAGTTTTTGTGATTTCTAATGAATTTTAAGGATTGTTTCCGATTTTGCGAATTCTTGCAAATTTTTGCAATATTTTAACAGTTTTTTTTGTGAATTTTAAACTTTGCCCTTAACGCTACTGTTAGCAAGTTTTTGCGAATTTTAACCATTTTCGCCATTTTTACCGAATTATTGGCATTCCTTATCAGAAATTTTTAATAAAAATTATGTTGTGTTTAACATTTTATTTTTTCGCGAATTTCTGTTATTTTTGCAAATGATTTTTGCCACAGTGAGTATTTGCATAATTTAGTATTGATGGGATACAAAAATATCCATGGCAAGGCAGAGATTTCGACTAGAGCTGTTAAGTTGTCAAATTTAATGGTGTTGCAAAGGACGAATTTACGCAACGAATTCTTGAAGACAAGTTTGTCGAACTATGCGAAGTTCATCGTTCTTCCCAATTGTGTTTTTAGCATAACTCTTGAACGTAAAAGAAAATAATATTTATGTAAAATAAATACGAGTAGCACACTGAAAACAGAGGTAACAAAGTTTTATTGTCATATAATATTTTTATACGAAAAATATGACCAAAATTTTATGCCAGTCATAAACGTTTATTACTTACAACAAATATGACACAATAGAACATTTTGTGAGTTGGCTCAATACTCGTATATCGGAAAACTGGAACGATTTTGAAAAAAGGAAAAAAAAATTCATATTCTATGTATAATCAATAAATAACTCAATTTTTTTTAAATGTTCTATACGGCAAACTAGTAACCACCCGAGGATTATGTATCTTCATTGAGTTGTATCTAAATTGAAAACTTTAAACTTCTTTTCTACAAAATCAGCTTTTTTTTCTGCTGCAATAAAGAAGCGATATGTCTATAGGAACTTTTTAACTAAAATGAGTTTAAAAATTAGAAATATTTTATATTTAATGAATTGAACAGGCTAATGTTCGTATCGCCTTTTAAGCCAAATTACATGTGATAATTATTAATTAACAAATAACATCAAAGTTAGTTGTAAATAATTCTGACAACACATAGTTGAACGGAACAGCCAGCCGTTTTCGAAGGCCACTAAACCTTCATCATCAGCGTTCTTCTGTGTTTGGTCCACTATGTGTGGTGTCAGTTGATGTAGATTTCTGCCTTATATACGAAACTTTTTTGCAATTTTTTTTTTGCGCATTCAAATACTTACTGCAGCAGCAGAAAATAAGGGATTATTATAAGGATTATAAGGAAAACGCCAAAAAAATTTATTTATTATTTTGCTTTGGAAAATAATACATTATATATATACATTTGAAGAAAAAAATTAACAAAATTCCGTATACTTTTCTTTCTGAGATGAGGAAAATTACCAACCTAAAAACCCTTCCTTTTTGTAGACTCTTCTTGTAGCAACCTGAAATGCAGGTGGAATTCAGTACCAGCCTTTAGCTTTATGTATTTGTACCAAAACGGAAAAAAAATCTAAAACGACAACACTAATTATGCATTTAATAAAATGTTTCTTCTATTTTGCTCTCTTTTCAGATTAGCAACCCGACACATAACTTCATTTGATTAAAAACACCAATTTTTCCTCCAGTCTTTACAGCAACTTCAACATGGGTCAATTGGTTGTTAAGTTGGCTGAACCAGTAAATAATGTTGCGCACATATTGCGTGGTCGTCGAAAACGTAAACGGAGTGTAGACTCTTCAAACTCCAACAACGAACAAACAGGTAGCGAAACCCAATCCCCTAAAAAGTAAGTACAAATTGTGATTTATTTATGTTTTTATTCTAATTATGTATCTTTTCCATTGAACAGAAAAAAACTACTGACTACCACACAATATATTTATCAAGCACTTTTTAAAGAGCAGAAAAACTCGGATATTGCAATAATGGCCCTAGGGAAAGTGTGGAATTTACATAAGGTTTATTTATCACAAAGTCCATACTTTTATAGCATGTTTAATGGATCGTGGAAGGAATCCTGTCAGGATTTTGTTCATATAAAAATTTTAGATGATAGAATTACATTAGAAGGTAAGCTGAAAATTTATATAAAAAAATTATTTAAATTTAGCTGTAGTTTCCACCTTATCAAATCTTGGAATGATTTCTATAAATTTTTTTTAAGGAAGTCTTGTATTTGAAAAAAAATTTTTAAAATTTGGTTTTTTTGTGGTGCATTATCCTTATCCTAATATTGCAATTGTAATTCTTCTTCTAGTTTTTTTACCTTTTCATATAAATATGTATATAATTGTTTAAATTTATTTGATTTTCAGTAGGTTATTTTCATAACATAGTGTCCACACCTGACGATTTTATATCATAACTCGTAGTATAACGCCGGCAGAGCAACTGTCATTTTTTCATTAATATCAACACAAAAGATGATGATGATTGATGATTTTATATCATGTTGTATCAAACAAATTATTCATCAGGTGTGGACACTATGCAAACTCCTTTAAATCAGTGATGCCAACTTTTGAGCACATCAAAATTTAAAAATAGCACAAAAAGCGTAATCTTGAGATCTAAAAAGCGTAAGAAGCACTAACGAGAAAAACGAGTGAAGATCCAAACAAGTGAAGTTTAATAATGTTTAATATTTTCTAAACTTTTCAACACCTTTAATGAAATATATCACACGATAAAGACTGAAGAAATAAATTCACCAAGTTTTTATTAAAGTAATTTTAAGAAATACAAAAATTTCTTAAAAGCACTACTTACTGCTTTTTCTTAGTTTGACACTAACGCTCAAAATTTTACCTTTTGAGTCTTCAAAAAGTACTAAAAATAGAAGCACCGAATTGGCATCGCTTTAATAGTGACAATGCCGCCAAATGAAAAAGCACCGAAAGGGCGACTTTTTGAATTCGAGATTAAGATTAGTTTATTTCTCTAATTAACTAATTCGAAAAATAACTTAATCTCTCTTAATTGAGTTGGATGTTTTTGAGTTGTAGCTTAAACTTATTATTATTAGTATTACCATACTGAGGAATAAAATAGTGGCGACATTTTCTGTACAAAAGTCATACATGTTATCAATACACTTTGATTTTTTGTGGGAAGAAGAAGAAACTGGAATATTTTGTTATTTACAAGTAAAATATTGCGCGTGTTAAAGGAAATAGATAAATAATATAAAATATATTTATTTATTTATGTGTTTTTTAATTATTTTATCATATAATTTTTACAAAAATTTATGTGTCTCACAAGTGTATGTTGTCAATATTTATGTAAGATTAAACCACCACGATTGGCTGCTTAAACTAACAAGGAAAACCATATAATCGACTACCTAAAAATTACAAATGAAGATTAAGGTTAATTTAGGGCCAATTTCACGATTTCGACAACTTACATTTGAAACAACAAAATATAAAAATTTGTTTTTGTTTTGAATGTAAGTGTGCGAAGAGTCGAATGTTGTCGACATCGTGAAATTCGCCCTTAATCCTCCAATCTTGAACTCAAAAGGTCGCCCTAAAACTACATTTCTTGGATTATGTCATGCGTTACTGTATGACAACTGCCATCCATTATCAAAATTAATTTTTTAAAATTGTTTATCTAATTTGTTCGACCTTTTTATATGTTCAATGAATGAAACTTTTTAATTAAGCTTTAGGTCGATTTATATATTTTTAGTTTTTTATTTCGATATTTCGTTAAGCTTTGGTTAACTTCTACAGGATATTTCTTATTTTCTGTTTTCGGATATTTAATTTTTGTCTATTTTTTAAATATTAAAAAACAGAAAATAAGAAATATCCTGCAGAGGTTAACCAAAGCTTAACGAAGTATCGTACTAAAAATATATAAATTGACCTAAAGCTTAATAAAATAGTTTCATTGAATTATTTTTCAAATATAATAAATTCGATTTTTTCAGTTTTTAGTTCATAATTTTTTTTCCAATTTATTTGGACAATATAATAGGAAAACTAATAAGAAAAAGTCGCATTCAGTTTGCAATCGTATTTCATGATTCCATTCAAATTATACGATTGTAGTTTCACGTATTCGAGAAAACTTTTTGTTCAAATATTTTATTTATAAGTATTTATATAAAATAAGTATTTATATAAATTATATAAACAAATGTGTGCACGAGTATGTATCTTCAGAGTAAAATGAAAACAAACAAGTTCTCTTTCAGCACTAGATGCCGTCTTCGGTTCTATGTATTCAGATGAGATAGAAATTGATCCAAAAGGCGTTGTGTCCATACTAGCCACTGCAACGATATTCCATTTGGACGGCATCATTGATAAATGTGCTGAAGTTATGATTGAAACAATCAATGCTGAAACTGCGATAAATTATTATGAAGCTGCCTGCCAATATGGCTGCCAAAATGTCAAGAAGTCTACATTCATATGGCTGGAAACAAATCTTTTATGCATTTATATAAAACATCATAATTTGTTAAGACAAATTAGTATAGAGCTAATGACTGCCTTAATTTCTAGTCCTGATCTTTACGTTATGCAAACAGAATTTTCTCTTTATACACTCTTACGCACATGGATTTATTTGCGTTTAAATCCAAATTATGATCCTGAAAACCCCCAACACCAGCAGGAGTTACAAATGCAATATCAACAAACACAGCAAATAGAAAGTAATAATATGAGCTCTAGTCTAGCATCCTCAATAGCATCGTCGTCGCAATCCTCTAATACGCAATCGGGTAGCAATACTCCCTCCAGTACCAGTGATATTATACAGCAATATTTTGCACATCGTCGTGAGAAGCGTTCATATTTATCAACGCCTGATGGCCATCCGTATTTAAAACCCTTTTTAGCCTTGCGTACTCAATACTTAACAAATCATCATATGGATTTAAAAATTGTACTTAGTGATAATATTATACCCAAAGAATGGCTGCATCATCACGTTTTAAGTCATTGGAATTCCATACTTAAAGTGGACCACTTGCCTGAGGAGGGGTGAGTATCGTGAAAATTGTGCAAGACTGTATTAGTACAAACATATCCAGCATGCATATGAACATACCAGATAATAACAAAAGTATCGTTTTGAGTACTCCTTGAGCACTGGCTTTTAAGCTTAAATTAGACTTGCAATACCATATTGCCATAGCCATAACTAAAACCAAAATTCAATTGGTTTCCCATTAGATTGGTTCGAACAGCTGTTTTGTGTGGTTATGGTTATGGTACGTCTAATTTAAGTTTTAAGCAACTTAGTATAAAATTTATATGGAAAGCACTCAGTTTTTGAGTGGTTTTCATGAATAACAACATATGTTATGTATTTGTCATTTCGAGTTTTATGATGTTAAATTGTTGTATTTCAAATCCTTTTGGAAAATACGAACGTATATACACTCTTTTTTTGCTAAAACAACAACAGAACTTCATACGTTTTTAAATAAGATTTCAAAAGAACTTATTTTTTTTTTTTGCTATACTGAAAAAATTAAATTTTTGAACATGGGCTATTGTTATTGATGAAACCCATAGAAATGCGTACAATTAAAAATAAAAATCATACTCAGAAGGAAACATACTCATCAATTTAAACTATACACAAGCAAAGACTCATACACATTCCTTGAATTACGCAGTACAAATCAAAGTAAAATTATACACTGTATCAGCTAAATTTGTACAAATAAATAAAAAAATACTCTGAGTATTTATTCGGCTTCAAATGAACAGATACCGGAGTAGTTTATTTACAAGAAACTTCAACCATCTGTGCTGTCATAAAAGTGAATTGGTAAAACGGTAAAATGGCAATGATGTTGATTGCATCACAGGAATGGAAAGTGCGATTTAATAATTATCGACTTTGCTGAAGTCGTTTCCAACTAGGTATTTACTAGAAATAGATTTATCACTTTACAAATTAATAAATATCTGTTCATTGACGAATTTTGTTTGAAAATTGGTGGGCGAAATGCTGGAAAGAAGTTGTTTTACAATTCGAAGTATTATTAATCGCTTTAAAGGGGGCGACAAGCTTCAACAGTGTTAATTAAACAGGCCGCCTTAGAGATTTAACTGGTCCTAAAGGCTTGCAAATATTGACTAATAACCACCATTAAAATTTAAGATAGCTTTCATTAACTTTAACCTTTAACTACTGAGGTGAAATTTTTGGACATGCATACCTTCTGACGTGGTCGTGACTATTCCCTGAAAATGCTAAAATTCAGTAAAAGGTTGACCCGCAGATTCTACAATTATAGTTTTCTTCTTTCATCGCTTTTATTTTACTTAATGTATGTACTTACTTAATTATTTTACTGGTGTACGAGGTGTGTTCAAAACGTATCGCGAATTTCGAATTTTCGCGGGTTACGTATATTCGAATTTTGATTTTTTTTGTGGCGTTATGTTCGGCCATTTTGAATGTTCAGTTAATTGTTGACAGCTGCTTTGCTTGCACGTGTTTTGGCTCGTCTTCGATTTTTACCTATTAAAAAAAATCGAACAAAGAACTTGTATCAAACGAAAAACGAAATTAATTGTGCGGATGCATTCCGAATGTTGACTGTGGCATACGGAGAAGCTACCTTGGACCGAAGAAACATTTATTTGTGGTACAAAATGTTCTCAGACGGACGAAAAAATTGATGAAGTGAAGAAAATAGTATTGGCCAGTCGTCGAATCACAATTAGAGAAGTTGCTGAGGACCTAGACATATCGATTGGCTCGTGCCATTCGATTTTTATCAATGATTTGGGCATGAGACGGGTCGTGAAATTCGTGCTAAAATTGCTCAATTTCGACCAAAAAGCATCGCATGAACATTGCTAATGACCTGTTGGACTCCAAATTTTCTCCAGAGAGTCATAACTGGTGACGAATCGCGGGTTTATGGTTATGACGTGGAATCCAAAGCTCAGTCATCTCAATGGAAGCTGCCGCACGAACAAAGGTAAAAATCGAAGACGAGCCAAAACACGTACAAGCAAAGCAGCTGTCAACAATTAACTGAAGATTCAAAATGGTCGAAATTGTCGGCATAAGTGAGAGGCATGAGTACCAACATAACGCCACAAAAAAAAAATCAAAATTCGAATATACGTAACCCGCGAAAATTCAAAATTCCTGATACGTTTTGAACACACCTCGTATGAAGTTCTTTTTCATAATTTTTTTTTTCATATTTCATTTTGCAGACTTAAATAGAGCCCTGAATTAAAATCTTTAAATTTCTCATATAATATTCTTATTCGTATTCGCGAATATCAAAAATTTAGGCCCCTATTATGATTTATAACCAAATGGATATTTTAGTTGTAGTTAAAAAATTTTTATTATGGATTACAACTTTTTTCACCATGAGACAACTGCTTTTTATCAGTTGTATTTTGGTTTTTATTTCGAGTGTTGTATTTGCTTTGCTTCATTATTCCAGACGCCAACCAATCCTATTTGTGAACCAATATTGTTGCCATATTCATAAAACATGAAATCTAAAAATGAAACACAAGGCCAAAACTTAAAATATTTAAAACGTTTTGTGATGGCTACTATCGTTTCAAAAAAACATAGCATAGATAAAAACCTTTTTTTTTCGAGCATTGTTTCGAATACAACTAGAATTAGTTGTAATTCAGAATGCCAAAAAACAGTTGAGTTGTTTTAAAGTTAAGTTGTTACAATTTCAACTAAACTTGGTTGAGTTGTAAACCGTAATATGTGTATGTACGTACATAAGTACATATGTATGTATGTACATATGTATTAAATTATTTTTTTTAATTATTTCTTTTCATAATCGCTTTAGTCCACAAAATCTTGAACCTGAAGTATTTTATAAAAATTGTATGCGCTGTGGTCGTATACTACTCGAACCGGGCTATCAGAAATGGCGTTGGACTGGTTTCAATTTTGGTTTAGATCTAATACTTATAGCCGATTCCCGTGTACTTAGTATACGAAGACATCACCGTAACGAACATGAACGTTTGTTGAGTTTGCAAACAAAGAGGCAATTTATGATAAGGTAAGTTTATAATTAGTGACTCCAAAATGACATAAAAAATGAAATTTCTGAACAAAAATGAAGTTAGAAAGGTGATATGTACTCTTCCCATCAGAGAACTGATTGGTTACTCTGTTTTTGAAGTTTTTGATTACATAAATCAATCCAGAAAACGGATTGTGTATATCACTCAACTCTACCTCTTCCCGAGAAAAATTTGTCACTTTTTATTTTTTAATTATAATGCTAAAGTACAGTTACCCGAGTTTTTTTTTATCTAATCCAAGCTAGAAGTTGAACTGAAATACAGTTAAAAGTTTTTGTAGAAACAAACTTTACTGATACTCTGCAAGGAGTGCTTATTTATATAGGGTGTTTTTTATTGAGGTATAGAACTTTAAGTTGGCATCACTTTTTTAACTGGCGACCATTTTGTCAGCTGTCAAGTGATTAATATTTAGTTTGGTTTGCCATTTTATCATGAACAGGTTGACAAAAGAACAACGCTTGCAAATCGTGCAAATTTATTTCGAAAATAATGGTTCAGTTCGCGAAGTTTACCGCAAGCTCCGTCCATTTTATGGTCGACATAATCGTCCATCAGAGCAATTAATTCGGTTAACCGGTCAATTGGCCACCAAGATCGTGTGATTTGACACCATTGGATTATTTTCTTTGGGGATATGTGAAGTCGCTCGTCTACGCCAACAAACCAGAAACGTTAGGGGACTTGGAAGCCAACATTCGTGGCGTTATTGCCAACATACGGCCCCATATGCTCGAAAAAGTGGTTGAAAATTAGACCTGTAGAATTGGCTTTATTCGAGCCAGCCGCGGCGGCCACATGCCCAAAATCATATTTAAACGTTAATGGCATAAAATTATCCTTCCAATAAAGCCAAATTGATGGACATTAAAACGATTTTCTTGTGTTTTATTTCAATTCGAAGTTCTATACCTCTAAAAAAAACACCCTATATTATCTATGCAGCCATTGTTTTAGGAATTAACATTTTTTTTTACAATTCCTCAAAAAAAGGAAATAAGTGAGACACTTAAATTGATACTAACAGCCCTTTTCACAATGAACAATTAAAAGCTAACAGGGACTTTAACTGCAAGTTTTGTATGAAGAATTTGCAGCTAAAGTTCAGGTTAACTCTTAACCGTACATTGTGAAAAGGGACGTTAAACTAATAAACTTATAACTAATTACCAGGGCAAGGCAAAAAAAGCACAAAGAAATTTAAAAAAAGTAAGCTAAAAAACCCAAAAAACCCTTGGAAAAAGCTCAAAATAAGCAAAATATAGCAAGAAAAATCATATTTTTATAATTTTTATTCAAATAAAGGTTTATTACATATTACAATCATATGTTTTTTTTAAATTTTCGAATAGGAATGATCTCCGATTGTCGCACAATACCGTAGAATATATAGAAAATTTACGTTCAACTTTAGTCGATGTTACCGGGGCATATTTAAAAGCTAGCAATTCACATGGGGATAATGTGTCAATATATTCATCTTTTTCTTTTATATTGAAAAATATGTTATTTTTAATCTTAGCTAATGTTTCCAACATAATGAGTCCAACATTTTTATTATTCAAAATTGTCTTTAATGTATGCTAAATCAGAATTTACAGTTGGGTTTTCAAATAATAATTTTGCATTGCAAATGGCCTCTGTCTCTTCATTAGAAAACTCGTTTAAAACGTTGTTTATTTCCGTAAAATTATCGCAGTCTGGTCGTACAAGGCTTTGGGGGTTTGCTTATTGTTGGGTACATAGAGTGCAATAAACTGGTACGAGTGGGTGCCTGAAAATGTTTAAAATTTTTTTATTGATAACAAGTAAATCTGCTTTGAAATATATTACATGTTTACCTTAAGGAAAACGGCTTTGCAATTGCTAACAAGGGAGATGACATTAACAAAATGTAAACGAACAAAATCTGCGATTCTGTGCAACCCATGGGCTAGGCATGTTACGTGCAACATCTTTGA
This sequence comes from Nowickia ferox, assembly GCA_936439885.1. NCBI lineage: Eukaryota > Metazoa > Arthropoda > Insecta > Diptera > Tachinidae > Nowickia > Nowickia ferox. Next base: position 32,707,213 of record OW387027.1, on the reverse strand, counting down.
ATAAAGGGTTTTTATGACCGCATTGCAGATACCATATAAGGGGCTGCATCAGTAACCACAAGCATAACATTTCTGTATTTAATACCTACATCAGTTAAATGTGTATGAATATATATACATATGTATGTATATACTTAAAAGTTAAATTTAAAAATGAGGCAATTTACATATATACATATTTACATTTCGGCCATAATAACTGCAAACTATCGTTGAAAAATGCCGCCATTGAACTAACATTTGCTCGTTCCACATGTGCTAAGTTAAGTAAGTAGGACTTTTCTTTTTCCGTTTCATCCAATAAACCAAACACGAAATTTGCAACCAAGCGGCTCTCACAGTCAGTACTTGCATCTAATGACACTCAAATTTTTTTGTTTGCTGCTTTATTTTGGAGCTCTTTGATGTATGTTTCATAAAGTGTAGTAATATATTTTTTTCTTAACATCGTTTCAGAGGGTAAAGAATGATTTGTAAATTTTTCAAAAAACGATATAATGCCACGACCATTGACTTTATGCACATGTATATTTGCAGTGAAAAACATTTTGCATAACTCCATATGAAATGGATTTATAGTTGGATCATCTGAGTAGCTAGTTAACAATGACTGAGTGCTATTAACATTTTTCTTCTTTTCAAAAGTTGTTTTATGTTTTGATATGCCAAAATGTTGTTGAACATTATACATTTTCATCCCACTTATAGTACAATTAAAAATTACACAAAACAAAACAGAATTGTCGGCCTTTAATAATCCCGGGTAATTTTGTGCCATACGGGTATTGAACTCTTTTTTTGTTTCTTTTGGCATTCTATTTCTAACTTTTAAACTTTAATTTTTTACAAAACTACAAGCGCTTTACTTTTTTAATATTTTACCGTTGTTTTACAAAAACAAATTCAATGAAAACTGATGAAGTTTTATTTGAATACTCAGGCTTAAGAAAATACATAAGTAAGAAAAGGTACAACATATTAACTTATTTACAGAATGACTCAAAACCTTTCTTCTTTAAAGAAAATGATTGCCAACTTGCATAATAAGCAAATATAAGCAAGGTGTATCACATAAAGCATTTCTTATAAAAAAACTAAGGAAATAAGCAAAAAAAAGTTTTTGAAGCAAAATGCTTTAAAAACTTGCCCTGCTAATTACATGCAAATAACAGAAAACGGACAAAAAATAAAATAAAACAAACAAAAAAGAAATTGAAAAGTTCATTGACTAGTGTTATACACCGTGTCACTCCCAAGGGTCAGCAAGTCCGTTGGAAAAAAATATCTAAACATCTGAATAGACAGCAGATTTCCAGAACCATAAAAACATCTTACCAAAGGATTCTTCAGTGAACGTACACCTTCCAGAAACTTAAAACCCTTTTCAACAAAAAAAAAACATCCAGCGGGCTAAAATCTTCCGTTGTTGGACGAATGTCAGCAATATGGCGAGAAAATTCAAAGTTTTCATGGAAGGTGACACTAAGGTATTTCATTCTGTCTGATATCCCAATCTCGTCCCCAACACGGTCCTATAAAAAGCTGTAAATCATACGGCCGATGCCCGTACCAAATCCTAAGTCTATCATCTTATAGATAAGCCCATCATGTCAAACAGTATCAAATGCCTCGGCAAAGTCCAAACCCACCGCCATAGTCGGGCATCTCCTGGTGGTATTGCCAATCTTTCTCACTGTATTTAATAAATAAGAAGTTGGTAGCCGATTAATCATCATGAAAACGCTGCTACAAAACCTTTTCAGACAAAACTAAACTTTTCAGGAGACGGGGTTTAATTCAAAACATTACTATGTAAAAAATTTTGCTATCAAAGAAAAAACTTTGGCCACCACTTTATACCAATTTTGTACTATATGTTGATCTATGTTTATTAAATTGTAGTTTCATCATACTGGAAGCTACAGTACGTAGAAAGCGCATAAAAAGAACACAAAAACCATTAGGCAGAAAATTTTTTTAAGTCTTTTAATAAAATATTTAATAGCTCAGTCAATGTTTAACGGATTTTTTACTACAAACACGCGTTTTAATCGCAATCAATTATGTATTAGAAGCAAAATCATAAATAAAATGATTCCTAAAACCGAAAAAATATTCACATATTTGGTGAAAAAATACACTCATATACCTGAAAGTTACTTAAATAAAATATATCTAGTTCGAAAGATCTAAGTCTCTTCTTTGCAAATTAGCTTTTTAATATGAAATCGGTTAATATTCAACCCTTAGCTCAAGATTTGAAAATCAGAAAAATACTCGTAGTAACACATCCCAGGTATCTCTACTTCATTCATTTTTATCAAACAATCACTCAATGCTTATACGCAAACGATGGAAATTAGTGCAAAAATGTACACACATCTCGTAAAAATTCTTAATATTTTTTCTAGTTCTTCTAAAACAATTTTTGGTAAAGGTTTTCTATCAGAAACTGCCGGTGGAGCGAATAAAATAAATACTTTCGGCCATTTTGGGTGGTCTAATGTACATACACCACAGAGGCTTATGTGGTGCTCTGCCCTCTAACTTTATAATAATTAATTATTATTAAGTTTTTAATAAAATAAATAAATAAATAAATATAATAACAAAAGAAATAATTTTTCTTATGCATTTCAGAGCTTCCATAACTTCCATTAACTCTCAACGGCAGCCAATCTTTACACAAAAGTCCGATATAACATCATTGTGTTTGGAGAAAAATGAAGAAGTCACATTAATGGTAATGGATGCCAAACTGTTGCATCCACTACTGATCTCAGTGAATATATTGGTTGTACCACCGACATCACAAACAATAAAAGAAAACTTGGTTTGCGATGAGTTCGCCAATGCCTCAGTGCCAATATCTGAAATTGGTGCAAATTGTGGACGATCTATAACGCCTACCAATAACATCGATGAATCGGCCGTGTGTGTTGTACCACCATCGCCTCCAAATGCACTCCTACCGCCGCCAGTCTCAACTAACCGTTCGGCTTCGGCCACATCAACAGTATCAACTACTTCTTCAACTGCTTCATCCTCCTCATTTTCTTCCACTGACTTCTTGTAAAGGAAGATAATATTTTAAATCAAAACTTTCGAGTCAGAAAACAAAAGAAATTTGTATTAAATTGTGCTGTGTGATAATAAAAACAATTGAAGCGTCATAAGTGTTAAATGCACACTCGTTATCTTGTAAACAAAATACTTTTACTACATACATACATATATTTATAATTATTTAATTTTTTTTTGTAAATATGTATTAGCATATAATTTGTTATACTTACGTTTCACTAATACTTTCAAGCCTACCTACTTTTTCGCAAATTAAATTTGCCTTCGTCGCCGTTGCTACTTTCTTTATTTTGCTTATCCTGTTGCGTAAAGAATATCTTTAAATTATTTCGTTTTTACATACATATTTCTCAAAAAATAATTAAAAATTAATTGTAAAATTAATCATCATGTATTTATATATTTTTTATTTTTGCTTATATTTTTTCTACAGTTGTTCTATTCCATTCTAAATAATGAAATTTATATCGATTTACATATAAAGAACATAATACCACTTACATTTACATACATATGTATGTCAATATTTTTTTCTTAAATATTTTAACTAATTGATACACATATATGTGAAGTTTTCAAATAAAATTAGTTTGTTTTTCTAACAAAAAAAAAAAATGAATTTTAAAAATATTTTTTTTTGAGTCAGTGTAAATCAGTAAACCGTAGAGTCAACAATGTTGAAAGTAAAGACATCGTGCGGTGGATAATAAAGTTAAGAAGTAATTAAGTAAAGACAGTGAGTCTTTAGTAGTCAGCTACTTAATTATTTTCGAGACGGCAGCAGCACCATCTGCACCTCATATTTAAGTATAAATGCATAGTTCAGTATTGCCACCTTCAACTGTAATGCAATGTAACTGTAATGTAGGAAACAGCTGATCGATATTTTTATATGAAAAGTAGGTTACCTTACATTACATCTCTATAACTACTTTTCACATAACAATATCGATCAGCTGTTTCCTACTGTTGCAGTTACATTACATTACAGTCGGCTAATTGTACGATAACATTCCTTCAACATTTTGTATTATACTTGCAACACTGAATATTCTCATTGTAGCCAAGGAAATAGAAATTAGTTTAATTGGACTACAACGACAAAATCAGCATATACAACAGCCTGTCGCCATGTTGCCTTGCTGTCTTCAAAAGAATCACTCCCATATAAACATGTGTATTCCATCCTTAACATTTTGTAGTCGGTAGCCTGCTGTGGTGAATGTGTTTAATGCATTACGCAGGGTGCCCTTTATACTACAGGAAGCGGATCTAGAATGTTCGCCATGTACTTGTAGATGACGTAATAAAATGTAAAGTTAAATGGATGAAGCTGTATTACTGCATGAAACAAATAATACAAGATAATGCATTCAAGTTGTAAAAATTTTTCGCTACTGCGCATCTACGTCACAGTAGTAGATTAGCATAAGCGCCATTACACAAACATGTGTATTTGGCATATGACAATCCCGTTTACATTTTTATAGCAATGTAATTTTGTGATTTTTTTTCTTGTGGCTGCTACGAAATTGTTTTTTATATTTATTTTCTAACCTTTTACACAAATTATAGTTAATTTTATATTATAATTTATGTTATACCTATTATACTTCATAATTTTGTATTATATGTATAAAAGAGTGTTCAGCACACTGTTTTAGTTCTTGATAATAAGTGGATATAGTAAATGAAATAAATAAATGGAACACACTTGTTAGCGTATATAGATTTTAATTCAAAGTTTTTCTTTTTCGGTTCGTGAGACTTTCAATTATTTCGCACTTTGAAGTACATTCTGTGAAAAAATAACAAGTTTATAGTTTTTTTTCTGATTGGTAGAGATGAATTATTAAGAAATTTTTGCTATGAGTAAATTTTTTTCATTAATTGTTGCGAAAATTGCTTCTAAGGCTTTCGTATCCTATATAAGTACATGAAGGAGCTCAGTGCTCCTCGGCACTGTCTTTCCATTTGTGGCAGAAGCTAATCCATTTCTTTAACAATCTAAGGCAAAAATTAAAAAACCAGGAGGCAGCAGAAGGGAAAGAAATTCGTTAATTTTATTGCAATTTAAATTTTTTTTTTTTTACTTAATTTTTAATAATATCCATACTTTTTTTATTAATTTATCTTTTAAACACTCCAATTTTTTTATTTTTAATAGCACACAACACAAATAACTCTTTCACAATGCAATATTATTGACTACAGTGACGTCAACAATACCAGCTGGTTTGTGTACAAAGTTAACGGACATGCGCAATGCGCTATCTTGTATTCTTTGTTTCATGGTATTACTGCATAAAGATGTCGCTGCTATGCACAAGTTACCATATGTGCTGTCGTTTACTATTGGTAGCCAGATGACCAAACATTCTTCTAATATAATCTGGAAAATTCATGTTACTGTTTCTAGGCGCTTGTAGATAATTCGATTGGCAGTTGTTTTGAATTTCCGAATAGTGTGCAACGACTTTTATGTAGGTAATTCCGTGTTTCTGGTAATACAGAGTTGTTACCATGTGTTTGCACTTTTATGTATACGTGTGTACGTTTTGTTTTCTAGATAGTTCTTTTTATTTATAAAAACATTTACATTAGCTCTGTTCGAATATTTTTGCGTAGCAATATTTTTCTTTTTATTTCAAAACGAATGTATATGGGGTAGCAAAACACACAGGGGTTTAAATTGTTAAGCAATAATTCCCCAAGTGTAATGTAATTACAGTTAGATTTTAATAGAAATCGAATAAGAGAATAAAAATCTCAAAACTAAAAAAAGCGGGATAGAAATTCGAAGCGCGATCGACATATGAAAATCGGAATAATCCCGCCTAAAGCGGAATGTCTAGTCAGGTTAAGTATGCAGGACAAGAAATTTAAATATCTTTCGCAAAGTAGACAAAAAGGGCAGTTTTATAAGAACAGTTTTTAATTCCATGCGTATTATTTGAACAAAAAGTTAAACCATGGACCTGTTTCTTAAAACTACAAGTTACAAATCTACAAATAAAATCACACAAAACAAACAATAAAATTTGGAAAAGTTATATATTGCAAAAACTATACTTATTCGCAAGGGATTAAAACAATGGAAAAATCTCTCAAAGCAAAAAGCAATAACTCGAGAATATGCTTACAGCATATAAATCGTCAACTACAATCTCATTTCCAGACAATTGCGAATAATTTCATAATTGAAAAAAGTTTTAGATTGATAGATAAAAACCTTAAAATTGTAAGGAATGCAAAAAACTTGGAAAAATTTGCGATAGTGACGATAATTCGCCAACAAATGGTAACTTTAAAAAAATATCAAAGTCTGATACTTATTAAAAATCGGAAAAAATTGCCAAAATTATGAATTTTTTTTTTCAAAATTATGAAAATTGGCACAAATTTGCTAATATCAATATATAGATGGATTAAAAACCAATAAAATGATAAAAAGAAAAGATTTGGCTAAGAATAATTTTTATCTGTTACGCATTTTCTCCGGCATTAACACTAAAAACGTTTGTTAGCTTATTTATTGAATGCTCCATACATGTATCAGATATGGTTTCCAAACCCTGATATCGATAACTTCCCTGTAAAATATAGTAGTCATTGCACTTATTCCCTTTTAAGACATTCGCTACGACATGATCGTTTACCGTTAGTCCTTTTTAACAAATCAGTTGTTATAGTAGGTGGTAGATCTACCTCTTTTGGGTATTTTACTCAACTCTACAAATTTCCGAAAAAAATCTACCACTTTTTTTATTTTTTCCATAATAATTCTTAAGTATAGTTATGTATATACTTAAGTTACTACCCGAGTTTTTTTTTATCTAATCCAAGCTAGAAGTTCAATTGAACTGAATTGGGCAACCTACACATACAGAGGAGCATTACAAATAAAATAAAAATGTATGATTTTTCTGCAAACACAAAATGTTTCAAATTAATTAAATAATAATTCCTCTAGACTTGTAGAAGCAGGTTTGGTTAGGACAGGAATAACACGCTGCACATCAATCTTAAATTAGATCAGTTTTAGTGATTAGAGATCCGTAACCCCTGAGTTCAAGGACTATAAGGTGGCTGAAATTGATTTTAGTAGAACACCCTCACTGGTAATTCCAGATAGGGACTATTGGGTCAAACACAGTAAGCTATATGAGGGTAGTGTGGTCTTTACAGATGGGTTAAAAATGGGGAAAGGCACAGGGGCTGGTGTCTATATCCTGGAAACGGACATTCGTAGTTCTTTCAGACTGCCGAATGAATGCAGTGTTTTCCAACCTGAGATCTTGGCGATCCTCAAGACCACGGAACTGGTGGCCAGGAATGTAGCTGAAGGTGGAAAGGTAACCTTCCACGTCGACAGCCAAGCAGCACTAAAAGCTTTGAAGGGACACAATGTCAAATCGAAACTTTTTCATGACTGTAGGAAAGCCCTTAACTTGCTTATGGCAAATATAGTGTCAGACTAGGTTGGGTTCCTGGCCACAGCAGTGTTGAGTTAAATGAAATTGCCGATGAGCTGGCAAGAATGGGGTTAGTTGAAGGAATGTGTGACACATCGGTGAAACTACCGATAGATTATTACTACAGGGAACTCAGTAATTGGGTAGAGAACTGGACCAACAGTTCATGGTAAAGTAGGGAGGATTGTAGTCTCGAGTTATGGATTGTAGGATTGTAGTCTCGGGTTATGTGACCAAAACTTGGCTTAGGAAGATCCAAACTGCTACTAGATATGTATAGGAAGGTGACGTAAATCATGATAGGCGCATTTACTAGTCACTGCTCGCTCAGAGCAAGAACCAGCATTTGGGAAACTGCGACTCTAGATTTCCGTAGGATGTGCGGGGATGAAGAGGAACCAGAAACCATAGAACATATTATCTGTCACTGCCCGAAGCTGCAACGTAATAGGCTTAGATGGCTGAGTAAACTAGAGAACATCACATGCTTCATCATGGGAATTCAGTGGCTTAATGACGGATAATAGGGTCACTTCTGGGTACAATTAGGGGTAAATATTACTTTTAATGGGCAATAGAAGACAATCACAATGGACACAATTGGGTCTCCGAGTAGAGGTGTGTTTTAGCACCACCCTTCCTAACCTACTAACAAACTAATCTCAAATTTTCTTATATCATTGCTTTTGAATTAAACATTATTTCACTGTAAATAACTCGTATTTCCTAAATAAACCATTTTTTCATTTTTGCAATACGATGTTCAACTGCATAATGCAATAAATTTTTTTTAAAGGAATGCTATGGAGAACTGCACGTCTATGAATTTTGCGTTTGCGGTCGAAAATCAGTACAAGTCTTCTCAAGGCGCTCGACTTGGTCGACGGGTTGGGAACATTTTTCCCCAGTGGCATAACATCTTGCCATACACAATTCCTTTTTGGTCGACACCAACTTCTAACATAATCCTAACTTTTCAACAAAACAAGAATAATAATAATAAAATAAGCACAGTGGTTTAATGTTGCAAGTGTGTTTATTTTTTAAATGTTATTCGTCGGGGAAAGCGGGTTAAGAACCAAATGACCACTGACTGAGCTACTTCGGAAATCTATCTTGCCTGTATCTTAACCACTGCCAAAAGTCCTAAAAATTTTAATTTTTAATATCTTGCTTTTCATGAGCAGACAAGTGACGCGTAACATATATGGCGTCCAATGAAAAGGCCTCATTACAGGTCTAATTTACTTGGAAACTTTACTGAAAATAATATGCCTTATATTTTACACATTAGATTACACGCATAGTTTTCCAACCTAATGGAAGATTATATTGTTATATTGAAAAATATATTTGGATATTTTCAATTCGTTTTTATGCAATACTATCTACCGTATTCATAAAAAATTTAATGTTTATAAAGGGGTTATTTGACATATTTATATGGGAAATTTGTCAAATAAACCTAAAATATTTTTTATGAATACGGCTGTACATGTTTTTAAACTCTTCAATAAGTTTTTCCTCCGTTATTCTAATTTGTTTTTGATAGCTATTTGTTATTGTCAGCTGATTAGTTGTCAAAACAACACAAGGCGTTAAAAAGTTTAAGGTTAACCAACTGTGTGCGGCAAACGCGTCAAAGAGTTTTGTATGCAAAAACACTATTACCGGTTTTAGACACGCAAAGTTTACTTTCTTTGCAAAGTCTTAATTCAGCTGTGTGAAAGACAGAGGGAGGAATATTATCCCTTTCTGTGTTTCTCCCACCTGAATTAAGACTTTGCAAAGTAAACTTTCATTGTCTAAAAAGGGTAAATTTCAATTTCATTTTTTTTGACTACTTGCCAACGTTAGAACCACATTAATAAACGTTTTAGCAACGTTGGCCCGATTGCATTTTTCTGCGTGAGTACATAAATTTTCAGAAGCTGTTACTTCAAAAATTCAGTGAGAGTAGAAATTAGTGATTTTTATTTTGTCATTGTTATTCATCAACTTGTTGATTTTCCAGTGTTTAGCTTTCCAGCATGTTTAGTTAGGAGGATATCAATTAGAATTGCGATTGCCATAGTGCATGAGTTAAGCTAATTAAAATAATTTTTTTAGGGTGTTTTTTTTTGTTTTTAATAAATAAATTCCAAGTATAAGTTTAGACATAAAATAAACAACACCTTATTACCCTTTCCTTTATAATAAAAAAGTTAAACATAAAAATTGGAAATATAAAACAAATAACAAGAATATTGAAAATAATTTATAGATCAAATATTTGCGCTTTAAATTAGGGAATACAAAAAAATATATATATACATATAAAGCATAAGTATCTATTATTTCCATATAAATAGAAAAACTATAACAATTTATTAGTTTTAGAGGACCACAACTTTAACAAGCCAATTTTAGTAAAATATCTAACAATGAATTTAAGTCTTAATAATAAAATAACTCCGGAAAGTTGGTTTCATAAATTGGTTTTTCGGTATTTGAAGAAGTATTTTGAGGGGTTTTATTATCGATGGCCAAGGAGTTGAATAAATCATTCAAACGATTTTGTATGACATCGTGCTAAAAATGTATTAAATTTATTACAAATGCAAATGTGAGAAATTTCAAACTACCTTAGGCTCAGTACGTTTCATTAGATCTTCGAAATCGCTTTCGCGGAAGGTGCGCACAATTTGCATTTGCTTTTCCTGCTGTTCTCTCTTGACGGATTCGGAAGGTTCAGCCAAATAGCGTTTCATTGCATCGACAGTGTACTCGGGCGCCAAAATTTTCTAAATAATTTTAAATAATTAACAATTCGAAATTAATCAATTAATTTTAGTTTATCTCATCAACCACTTACCTTAGATACGCCTGGTGAACTACTTATGCTGTCTGCATCCGCATTATAAGCCGTTAAATCGGCTGAACTATTCCTTTGTGTCATATTACTACTTACAGTCTCCACCCATGAATGTCTATGGCCAGGATTATCGGCTTGATTGAGTACATATGGTAGTCCTGTTTGCAAACGATTGAAATCCATGCCAGCATTTTGTAAACACTCGGCTAATGCTATTTTATCTATTGCCAACTGTGGCACATTCATATTAAATTTACTACTGCATTTCTTTGGGTCCATTAGTGGCGGTAGGAAATGTGTGCCATCATGTTTGCGATCTTCAATTATTTTCTGGGCATATTCGAGTAAATTGTTGATGCCTGTAACGCGTGCTGTAAGCGTTAGCAGCGCTATGGAAATGGCGTACAATGAACATTTGTGAATGTCACTCAAACTTTCAGTGGTTACAGCAACCTGTTGTATACTGGAATGTAAGGAAAAATATTAATAAAGAAATAGAGTATTTTTTCTTATTACAATAATATGGATTAAATGATAAACAGCCTCGAAATATCTAAAACAACAATGTTTAACGTATGGTAACTACTGTATTTAGGGTAATTTTGACCCCATACAGTGATTTGGTTAAAAATACCGTAATTTTGTATCTAATCTCAATTTTACTGGGTTCACACTCAGACATTTTTGTTGATACTATTTTCAGATTCTGGAAGAGAGGGGAAAACAATGAAGAGTTAGGATAGGTTTGATTGGACTGGATGCTGTGGAGAGAAAGTAAGTATCAGCTCACTTAGGTAAGAGTAGGGACAGACAGGATAGTATTTTTGTGTGTGTTTTTTTTTGCTTTTGTAGTAAAATGCAGTAAATGACTAGTTACAGCAAAAATTGTAAAATTTACTCTCAAAAAGAGCGGTAGCCGAAAAAAGTACTGGAACGGAAAAATCAAGGCACATCAATCAGGTACCCGCATTTCTACAACAAATATTACAACAGCAATAACCCCACATGTACTTTGTTGGTATAAAATACCATCTTACTTTTCAAAACAAGGTAGCATCGTCCGAGTGTATGTTTCTTATAGGAAATGCCAAACACCATATAAAACTGAATATTCGCTAGGTGTTTGAGGAAATCCAAATTAAAGCATGTTTTTAGGTTTTGTAGCTACACATTCCAAATTTGACATTTGGCTTGGTATAATCACATAAGTCACCTGTTGTAGTGCTGCTATCTAATAAATGCGCCTTGGGAAAAATAGTACAAACTAGTAAGAATAGAAACAGCTGACTCCAACTTCACATAGTGTTGAAAATTATATAAACTTTTGACTATTCAACTCTTTTAATTATTGGTACTCGATACAATATTTTTATAACACGAACAATCTAAGAATAAATTTTGTCATTTATTTCATGTAATACTTGTAATTAATTTCTTTTTGATTCCCTTGTTTTGTTGTTGGTTAAATTAATAAAAATTGCATGACTATTTCTTAATGTTACCGATTACCTTAAAAGCAAGTGCAATACTAAGTAACCAGATACTTTACAGTTTTACAACTCTGAGTAATTAAAATAAATTGCAAAACAAAGGATTAACAAAATAAATTAAAAAATATGTATATTAACAGTTATTATTATTATCCTTTCAGTCGTTAAGCAGCTCTGGGCTGAAGATCAGCTCTCGCGTCATCGTAATTATTTCTTAAGTGCGGTCAGGCTTGTGTGTGTTGTTTGGCCTTCGAGAGTTTTTCGTCTCGCTCGCACTGGTTGACTGATCTGCCACGGATAACTGTATAATCTTGCGATTTTTTTGTGGAATTTCGTTGACAACCATGTTGCTACTTCTTATGTGAAGGTATAGGTCGTGTGTAGTCAGTCACAAAAACTTTTTTTAAAATACTGTTAATAACATCTTGAGCATATGGTCTATGTACTCCGCCCATATTTGTGCAACCATATTCTGCAAATTTACTTTGTAGAATATGTATGAATAAATAAATAAATAAAAAAATATAATTATGATTTATAAATTAATTTTTTTTAATGACTCACAATTTTTGTTTAACATTTTTTAAAATTTTTAGCTTTTCATTTTTTTAAATTTTGAATCATATGTTTTTATCTTACTAAACTTTACTACTACAAATTTCTGCAGTAAAAATTTGCAAAATACTCAGGCAAGAACTGTCACTTTACTCTCTCAATTTGTATTCTCATTTACTGTATTTTGACCAAACGAACGCAATTTAGTAAAATGCAGTAAAGTTTATTAAAAATTTTTAAAAACTTTTGCGTACGCGAACGCAATTGTTCTAAATTGCTTACATGCACTGTATATAAACAATCGGTAGTGGCTATTTCTTTAACTTAGGCAAGTTTTCAACTATTTTACCAATTTTTTGAAATTTCCATTGTTTTTAAAGTATGACCCTAGCATAAAATCGGGGAACTTCGACATAGAACATTGTTTTAGCGAATTCATCAACTTGACACGACTGAAAAAAATGCTTTTAACGTATTTTTGGATGCCGTGGTCACTATATCTGATAGCAATTCGCTTATTAAAGAAAATTCTTTCACCATATTCTAAATTAACGGTCAAATATTTTACACTGGGCTACTTTTTGTGCAACGGAAAACTTAGTAAGCGCCACGACGCACAGTGTTTTGTTCCCATATAACGATGAGACAAAAATAGAAGGAGTTGAGCTAGGCTTCTGAAATTTAGTTGAGAAAAATTTAAGTTTGAAAAAATCGGACCAAAGACACGCCTACCGCCCATGGTCTAAAAAGTAAACATTTTTGAATATAGCAAATATTTGTCAAAATAAAGCTGTATAAACTTATATTTTTAGTAACCATCTTAATAGCATTTTGTGGGTTAGTTTTTAACGTAACTGTGAAAAGGACCTTTCGTCCTGTCAAGTGTCCTTTGAAGAAAATATGCAATAACTTTTACAAAAATTAACATAAGTTCATGAAAGTTGAAATATTTGTACAAATATAATAGCACAGAAGTGTTTGGTTTTGATTTACTGCCACGCACAGTCACAGTGTGACTGTCACGCAAATTTTCTTTGAAAACATATTAATTCTTGAATGATTATGATTGAATATGTTTCAGTTTCCTACTCTTACGCATGAAAAACACGTATTTGAGTTGTCACTCACTCTCACGTCAAAATAAAAATACGTTTTTTTATATTTCAAAAAGGACCTATTTTAATTGAAATTTTTACTTATTTTTTATTATTAAAGGTCTGATTTGAACATCATTAGTGACATTGTATATTGTTATATATATTTTTTAAATTATGGTGCTCCTTCAAAATAAAAAAGGATCTGAAGTTATGAGCAAATGAGTTATTAAATCCTTATGAGTGTTTATCCGAGAGGAATTTTTAGCATGCGACAACCGCACCTTTCTCATATTTTTGTGATTGGTTTCTAACACTTCTTTCAAGAATCAGCCTAGAATGTTCTTTCTATTATGACTGGTGATTTTAATTAGTAATTTTAAAATAAATAATTACAGGAAATTTTTAATGGTCTTACTACGCGTATGATAACATCATTTCCGTGAATTAAAACTTTGTGTACAGTACTTGGCATATAATACCATTCATAATGAATTAAATACATATTTCTAGTCACTGTTAAGAAGTCTTTAAAAGATTTTCTACCATATGCAAAAAAAAAAAATAAAAATAACGTGTGCTTCAAGTGTACTTTAAAACCTGTTTTTGTATGGAAATTTCGTTTTAACGTTTGAAGAACACGTTATATTTTTTGCATATGAGGGTTAATGTTTATTTGTGAACCACATGAAACCACTCTTAGGGCTAGTTTTGAACATAAAGATAAACTCTACTTGTCAGTTAAAATATTGTTTTTCAGATAAAGGTTATCTAGTTAATAATCTAGGTTTAACCGAGCGACATTGGGCAGTTAAACTCAAGTTAGAACTGTCAAATGATAAATATAAAAATATTACGCAATTGAAAAAAAAACGGTTTTGCTGAAAAGTTTAATAAATAAATACATTCATACATAAATAAAATGGATGTTTCTTATGACGACGAAGATTTTAGTGATTATTAAGCCAGAATAACTTGGATAGGACAATTGCGAGAAACATAAGAGGGATAAAAACACGTCCAAATCATTTATGAAGTGCAATTCTTGCAAAGATTTCGTTTAACAAAGGAGTCTGTGGATGATGATTTTAGAAATAGTTGCAGAGAAATTATATTTCGTTGGATTTTAAATTTGGTTATCTTTTTATGTTTTATTTTTGTAGTGTCACTATTTTTTAAGTCCATGTTATTTATTTTTTAATTTTCCAAAAATTCAGAATTCAGTTATTGAAGTTTTTTTCAAAATAAATTTAAAGAATTGTCACATCGCTTTTTAAGTGTTGCCCTATTTTCATAAAATATTTTCAAGAATGCCACATCTATATTGAAAACAAAGTATGGCATTTCTAGCTAAATTGACAACAGTCAATCCATCACTGAAAAACAGCATGCGTGGTTATACCGCGTTTAAATTTGTTTCTTGGTTAACTCAAACGTATGTTAAAGTAAGTTTAACTTATTAGTAAAAACTAGCCCCAAGCGTACTAAAATGTATTTTTATTTCATAATTTGTTAAGGTTTTTGTTGTTAATTTACTAGTTTTTGTAAGCTATTGAAAAGTGGTTAGAAAAAGCAAAATATGCAAATTTTTAATTGATTTGTTTTTTAAGTTGTCGCTCGAATTTTATAATTTTTTTTCCGAATTAATAGATGTCCCTATTAGACTTCAAAAACAGGAAAAAACCAGAAGACCATATTTTTAATTTTTTTTTATAAAATCAATCAAATTTTAGGAATTTTTGCACTCTAAGTCAATTACATTCGATTTTTAAAGCAATAAAAAATTATTGGAATGCATATTTTTAACACAAAATGTATATTCATTTCATAGAGAATATACTACGCTATAAAGAAAATTAAAATATTTTGTTCTTATTTGAGAAAAATTCTGCAATTAATATTCTAAAACATTAGAAAAATTACCTAATTTGTGACTTCAGCGCCCTCTTGTAGCGTAAAAAAGGGGAAGAATACAATTTCTTTTTCATTAAAATTTTTGATTTATTATCTTTTGTTGTATGAAGTTAAATCATTAATAATTTCCTAGTCCATTTCATTGAAAATTTGCGTTAAATAGCTGATGTTAATAACAATCTCTACCCCAGTAGATTGTAGTAGGGTGCTGATGAAGTGCGCGGCTGCACAGAAAAATATCGGTATTTCCCTCAGCTAATAGTCTAATTTAATTTTTCTTCTCTTCTTTAGAAACTCACAATTAATAAAAATATTCCATTCAACAAGAATTGAAATTACTGAACTTAAGAAATTATTTCTGATTAGAAGTTAAATCATTTTAATTTTTTTAAATGTTTTAGTTTTTTTCCTTAAATCTCTTTGAAAAGTCAGAAAATTCCAACCAAAATCGATAATTTTATCTTGTAAAAAAGTACACATTCTTCAAAGTTGTGGCAAAATTTTCAAACATCTTTTTTAGCAATATTTTAGAAAATCTAACAAGTAAACCAAAACAGAAAAAACAGAGGACCATATTTTTTGTTTCTTTTTAATTCTCCATTAAACTTGAACGTTTTTTAGTTTTAAGTTGAATAATATGAGTTTTTTTATGCAAAGAAAATCAGTTAAATTTTTTTTTTAATTTGTTATAACCAGGGACAAGGGCTTCATGCATTTAAAAAAGGTATTTTAGGCGCCTAAAATATGACATTAAAAACGCAACATATGCACTAAAAACAATGAAATATGCACATATTTTGAAAATTGTTTGTTTAAAAGAAAATTTTTAAATTTACATACAACTAATAACGATATGAAAATATTTTATTTTCTCAAGAGGTGCGTGTACAAGCCTTTTATATTAAATTTTTACACAATATTAAATATGATATAAAGCTCTTTTCTGCCTAAACACGCATTTTTAATGTTTCGTAAACATATTTCGTTCTTGCCATTATCAGTGTTAAGGGAAAAAACATGCATTTGCATGAAACCCCTGTCCCTGGTTATAACTTATTATTTTTTATACTCTTAGCGTTCAGGAAATCCAAATTTTAATCTTCTACTCAAAAAACTGAAATTAATACAATTGTTTGCTTAGTACTTAAGGCACACAATTCACTGACTTCTACCCCCTTTGGCGGGGTCAATAAGAACTAAGACTTCAAAATTCTTTCAAACTGGTTTGAATTAGATTGTTACCTATCGAACAACACAACTTTTGCAATATAAGACATGATTATTTTTTGTATTTTTGTCTATGAAACAAAGCACTGTGCGACGCTTCATTGCTGCTTACATAGCGACCTGCTTGATATGATTGTTCTTCACACAATCCTTATTAATATGTACATATATTTGTAGATTCTTACTGAATAATTATGTATATAAGCTTTAAATGTTTATAAACGTTGTTTTCGATAACGGGCAGACTACCGTAAATATTTTGGTATTGTATTGACAAGACATCGAAAAAACTTACAGAATAAGTGGGATTCTCATATCGCAAAAATTATTATTTTAAAAAGTATGTTGTTTTATTGAGCCACTGGGCTTCCAGTCAAGTGGCACGCGATAAAACTCTGCCCATAGACTTGAAATACTTATATTGATTTTAGTATAAACCAAATGAGAGTCCTAACAGATATTATTATAAACAGTGAGCTCAGTAAACAACAATGAATATGAAAGAGATGTAAAATATACACTTATGCCTACTTTGGAAGTCATGAAAATGTCATTCCCCAATAATGACTTCCACGTTTTTTTCTTTGCTGGCAAATAAATAAGCTATTGTTGGCAGCAGACATGAACATTTTTTAACCTTGATGCACTTACCCCAAAATGAATAACAAAAACTCTTGAACAGTTTCACTGCAAGCCATTTCGACTATTAGCAATGCAGCCGTATTATAACTAGAAGACAATGGGTCGACTTTATCCGACAACGCCATGCTGTCGATTAAGGCCTGCATTATATTCGCACCGTATTTGTGAGTAAAAATAATATCCGAACGAGAGGGTGGCTCTTGCGACAGAGCTGCATACGGTTTAATGCTGACCATACTCAATACCTTCTCATTCTGATGACGATCCAAAAGAGCTTGGAAAATTTGCATAACAATTATACGTGTGGGATCGTGAGGATTGCGAGCCATTTTCAAAAGCGGCTGCAAGAAACTGGCCGGGAAAGCCTTTTCAAAGGAGACAGTACTGTATTGTGTGCCAACTTTCAGTAGAGATTTCAGCAGAATATTCTGTAACATTTGATCGCCCTTGCTTTTCTTCGAGAGATCCGGTACAGTGTTCATGATGAACAGCATGATTTCTATCTTCTGATAATCAGGATGATGATTTGCAAATTCACCCAAGGCATTGATGAGAGCCTCTTGGTACTGCGATTCCTCTGGTGTAATTTCCGAAGTATTGCTTACACTCGTTCTCAGATGAGTAAGTAAATTGTTAATAATATCCAAAGCAGAAGGCCCAACGCTTTCACCTGCGGCAATGGCAATGATTTTTGAAAGCACTACCGCCAAAGAAGTGCGAGTTTTTGGAGAAGATTTGAAGTTGTTATCTAAATGTTGCATAAGAGTCTCTACGACAGTATAAGAATATTGAGGCTGTATGGAAATCATCACAATACGAAAAGTGTGAATAGCAAAAGTATTTGGCACCCATAATTCATGACGATCCAAGTGTCTAAAAATTGTTTTAATTAAAAAAGAAGATGTATTTAATTTAACTATTATAACTTACGTCAACAACGGCTTCAATACACTTCTTATATGGCCATATGAGGCACGGCCCACTAATTCACGCAACACTTCCTCAGCCAAAACGGGCGGAGTAACAGTCGTTGCATCTTCTACGGGTGTTAGATCGCCAGACTAAATGAATATTGAAATATTTATTAGTTAAAAAATGTCGTACACTAAAATAAAAATCGCTAATGTGGAAACATGTACTAATTAAATTTAAGGTCCTCATTCTACACACATAAATACATGACTCTAAAAGGCTTAAGATTTTGCATGAAAAACAGTCAAAGGCCGTGTCTTTAAATTTTGAAAGTAAGTGTAGCTAATGAGGCGTTTAATTAAATAAATTGTGTTTGATTTTGTCTTAAGCTTTAATTGGCTAATAAAAAAAATTGGTGGACTAAATTTATTTGGGATGTCAAAAAATTAAATAATGTCATGTTAAATAATTGCATAATTATTATTAAAAGAAAGAAATTACCGCCAACATATTTTTCTTCAAAAACATAATGTTAACGCCGAACTTTGAATAAAATTTTCAATGTTATTTGGTGAAAAAATAACGGTATTTATAATGCAGGCATTTGAAATAAAATTGCAAAGAAAAAAAAATAAGTAACATACCACAAATTCATCATTAATAAAGAATGTTCTTTTTTTTTGTAACAAATGACAGACTACACAACATTTCAGTTGAATACAATGTCTGCCTGCCATTTCTGCCCTCCATTTTTCTCTAATTGTAGTGCGAACCAACCACATTAAGCTCAGTTCTCACCTGCATATTAAATAATAATGATGGTACAATTTTTTCCATATGCTGCTTTTCCCAAATGTTTTCCACTAAATCATCGGAAACAGTCTTACGTATCACACCTTGCAGTCCTTTAATGCCAGCCAATCGTATACTATCACGCAGTTCGATGTTATCATTGTTGCCATGACACATTGAGGAAAATTTTGAAATGAAAAAATCATAGCGCCGATGGTAGGAGGGAGTGTCCTCATTAATGTTGGCAAACTTTACAAACTGCAAAGAAAATTAAAAAAACAAATAACGCAATTATAAATATGAATGTATACTCGTACATACGATGTTACAAAGAATAAATGTATAAAAAATGGGAGAGACACTTAAGTAAACACGTGTTTGTTGGGCTGCCTAGCGAAAGTAGCAATAAGGTCATGGCAAACGTTTGTAGAAATAAAACACAATACATAATAGGGAAATATGATAGAAGATAGGACATTTCCTTATTAATTTCCTGTTGTAGAAACGCAGTTTTTATTTAGTTAAGTTTTTATTATTACACGTGTATGTACATACGTATGTATATGTATACATACGAGGTGTGTTCAAAAGGTATCGCGAATTTTGAATTTTTGCGGGTTACGTATATTCAAATTTTGTTTTTTTGTGGCATTATGTTGGTACTCATGCCTCTCACTTATGCCGAAAATTTTGGCCATTTTGAATGTTCAGTTAATTGTTGACAGCTGCTTTGTTTGCATGTGTTTTGGCTCGTCTTCGATTTTAACCTATTAAAAAAAATGCAACAAAGAACCTGTATCAAATTTTGTGTGAAAAACGAAATTAAGTGCGCGGATGCATTCCGAATGTTGACTGTGGCATACGGAGAAGCTACATTGGACCGAAGAAACGTTTGTTTGTGGTACAAAATGTTCTCAGACGGCCGAGAAGATGTGAACGACGAAGAGCGTGCCGGACGCCCGAGCACTTCAACAACAGACGAAAAAATTGATGAAGTGAAGAAAATAGTATTGGCCAGTCGCCGAATCACCTTGACATATCAATTGGGTCGTGCCATTAGATTTTTATCAATGATTTGGGCATGAGACGGGTCGCCGCGAAATTCGTGCCAAAATTGCTCAATTTCGATCAAAAAGCATCGCATGAACATTGCTAATGACCTGTTGGACTCTGTCCGCGACGACCCAAATTTTATCCAGAGGGTCCTAACTGGTGACGAATCGTGGGTTTATGGTTATGACGTGGAAACCAAAACTCAATCATCTCAATGGAAGCTGCCGCACGAACAAAGGTAAAAATCGAAGACGAGCCAAAACACGTGCAAGCAAAAAAAAATCAAAATACGAATATACGTAACCCGCGAAAATTCAAAATTCGCGATACTTTTTGAACACACCTCGTACATACTTACACACCAAAATATTTCACTTGAGAAGGACTG
Organism: Nowickia ferox; assembly: GCA_936439885.1. Classification (NCBI taxonomy): domain Eukaryota; kingdom Metazoa; phylum Arthropoda; class Insecta; order Diptera; family Tachinidae; genus Nowickia; species Nowickia ferox. The sequence continues at coordinate 32,686,733 of OW387027.1, read as the reverse complement.
GCGTTTGGTTTATGGTTTTAAATACTTACATACGTAATTTAAATCGTGAGTCAAGGCCACGGTCAATTGATGTTCCAAATAATTTCGTACTCCAAGGTAACGAATCTAAAAAATTAATTTTGCATATTGGATAGTTGGACATGGTAGGAACGATATGTTCGTCATGTATGTATGTATATTTTCTTATGTTCACCGATTTCTCCGTCATTGAGAGGCTTCAAACTTTTTGGGAAATCCAGCGAAAAAGTGGTGGTGTAAGAGTAGGGCATGTTGCCACTAAGGAAAGGATTTTCATGCATTTAAAATCGCATTTTATGTACATAAAATATACATTAAAAATATAAAAATATGTATTAAAAAATAATAAAATATGCATTTAATTCTTTTTCAACATTTAATAATATTAAAAACTTAAAAGAATCAGCTTCATTGCTTTCTTAACAAACATAACTTTTATTTTTGTAAATTGTCAAAGGTAAATTTCTCACGATTTTTTCAGAAAAAAAAAACATTTTTATTGTAAAAATTAATGTTCCACGACAATAAAAGTTATTGATGCATATTTAAATGCTGTAAGTTCGTTTATGGAATATTCATAATTTTTTGTATAACTTTATCTAATTTATTTTTAATTTCTTTACTTATTCTGTCTTTCAGAGCATACATTTTTTTTACCGCATCTTCAATTAATTCAACTTGAGCTGTTAAGAATCAAAACCATCTAATTGGGCTATAGTGTGAACACGAAAGCCATTCTCTGGGTGCACAAATAGTCGGTTGCTTATTGGTTTGCTGCAGTCATAATGTATTTTGAATATATTGTGCCGCAAACCAATATCAATTTAGTGTTTAAGGTTTTTTTTTATTAAAAATTTTTTGAACTTTGTTAATATAAATATGGTCCGGTCCCCATAAAATTAATACGGAACCGGTAAAGAGCGCAAAAAAAAATTACACAAAAACAGGGCATTTTTAAAATGAATTGAGTTTTGGGATGAATTGTTTTCGTTTTCCTCTTTTTTCTTCTTACACAATCGTAAGAATCGCAAAAATACTTTGCAACTAATCGAAAAACACCAAAATTTGTTTTATAGCATGAAAAAATTGAAGAAATGTATTAAAAATATACATTTATAATAAAATATGCATAAATATGTATTTATTTTAAAATATGGAAAAATATGCACTAACAAATCGATGCCATTTTGTCACAAATTGATTGATTTGCAAAGATATTTTATTTACGTTCAACTACGACCAACGACAGAAAACATGTATTTACATGAAAATCCTTTCGCATATTGATAATACTATATCAGTGAACGTCGTCAGTGAGCGTCTATAAACTTGGTGTGAATTACTTTATGTGCAAGAGCAGGGCTTCCTTCCATAGAAAAATAATAACTTTAAAAAATTTAAACCGACTTTATGCACTAAAAAGTATTAATATATGCGTTAACTACTTAACTATTTGCAGTCGGTGCTAAGAAATTTGTTAACTAAACGCAGAAATAAAATTCTATGTTTTGAACTCGGGATTAAGGATTTTCTCCACCATGGTGTTTCCCGACACCAATAAAGATTTTCTGCATTGTAAAGTTTTCCTGTCTAATAACGTTTTCCGGCACTGCCGGCCATGCATTTTCTCCATCATTGTATTTCCCAAAACGGCGCTGCTTGTTAATGATTTTCTGCACAGCTCTTAATTGATTCAAATATTGAACCATCACATTCAGAAATGCAAAGAGAAATCACAATCGTCTATGAACACTTTAAATGTCAATAACTCAAGAAATAATGTGACCCTTATTTCTTGAGTTATTGACATTTAAAGTGTCCAATTTTTTTTACTAAATTTTTTTCTTATTTTTTTAATTTCCTATCAGATAAGCTATTTAATTTTTTGTTGGAGATTTTTCGCAGTTTCCTATAGAAAATTCAGAGCCCCATAACTAGGGAAATAGGCGTAGCCGCCAACTTTTTTATTTAATGTTTTTTTTTAAATTTTCTATCACATAAACTATTTTTTTATTTTCTTTGAAGCTGATTCACTAAACTGCATTTAAGCCTTTTATTTAAACCATGATTTAAAATTTTGACTTAATATTTTCAATAGTTTCCATTTTATACAGTTTTTTGCTACTGCTGTAAACTTATGAAAAGTGATGTTATGTTATTTTGCATTTTAGGCGACGATATGTACACGTGACGTAACCTCTATTTTTATATTTTTCCACCACACACTGCTGTTATACCCATGTCATCTTAAAGCTGCTTAAGCGAATGATTTTCTCGGCTATATAAAATTTTGTGTCTGTAAAGTGAAAAGGGGAAGGGTTTCAAGCGCGACGCAAAAATGTTGAAATACAATAGGGCTATTTTTGCTGCCAGCAATTTTTGCGCATTAAAACGGGGAACTCATTTAAGCAGGGCGCATTTAAGCATCAACTACTGTAGCAGGAAAAGCTGTCGCAAAATTTGGTTTTAACAAACATAAATTGCAAGTTAAATAAAATTTCTTTAAGCACTTTGGCAAAATTTAGAATAATCGACCATTTCAATGAACACTTGTTAAATATCTTCACCTACTGTTAAATCCATTAAGAATATTTATTTCAGAAAATAAGCTGACCTAAGGGAAATACCATTTTAAACGTGTTAAGCAACAGTTTAAAAATAAAAATACGTCGCATTTACACATTAAACTGTAGTTTCAAGTTCAGCAAGTCCCTCAGGTTTACATGAATGGAAAATTAAAAATGTTAACCTTGTACAGGTAAACTTTTAACCAAACTTGTGTCGCTTATAAAAGTTAAAGAAAATTATTTTCATAAATAACTATGTATATTAATTTTTCGAAACAAAAGCAATTTTTCAAAGAGAGTATTTCGTGTCGAAAGATAAATAGTACTTTTTGAACAAAATTGCATATATGCGAATATTTCGGTCGGTATATCAATTGATTCAACACGAATGTTTGTCTTGAGTTCATCAACTTTCTGAGGTTATTGGCATACACTTGCTTTTCAATTAATCCCACAAGATGTCCGAAAGAGTCAGATCTGGAAATGTGGATGTGCGGTTTACGACAACTTTAATACATGAAAAAACGTGTGCTATTTATAGTTAAGAAATTTTCGTGAGTCCAATACAAAACATTTTCTAAACACAAATTAATAGTATGCTCGAGAGTTTCATGACAACCCCTATGACCACTGAACAAAAGAAAAACATCATCCGCGAAAAGAAATGGATTACAAAACGTTGAGTCAATGGTACTAGGCAAGTCATTAATATAAAGGATGAAAAGAAGAGAACCCAAAACCGATCCTGGAGGGACATCTGAAGAAAAGGTAAAAAATGGTTATCTGCCGGTTAAGTACTAGGACTTTAAGAGCCTGCATGCTGTTCTTGAAAAACTAAATTAATTTCAGAGTTTAAAAAGCATTCTAGCAAAATTGATCGATTTAAACGCCTTTGATAACTCCAACGATATTAAAACACTAAGATAGTCGTCATTGATGTTGCTTCTTATTGAGTCAGTAAGACTCAGAATGAGGGAAGTAGTATTTAACCCGTTGCAGAAAGCATGTTGTGAATTATATGTATTTTAAGGAACATTTCGGTCAAAATATTTTTATGTAATATTAACGATATGTAAATGTAAAAATCAGATCAACTTCGATACATCTGAAAGTTTTGTAGCACAGCATCATTTTATAATTTGCGATTGTGTCAGTGATCCCAATATGTATCTGCGACACCGCATACTTTCGCAAGGAAAAAAAACGGAATATTGATACAGTTAAAGTGAAAAATGACAATAAAATTGCAGTTCCAAGAAAATGACAAGCAGATCTCTGGAATTTACTAAGCAGAAGATTATAAGCCGTAACAAGCAACTTGTAGTATTCTGAAGAGTAAAAATCCATATTGTAAAAGTCATTAAAGCCCTTACGTTACCCCCTGAGTGCTAACTAAATACTCATCTCAAGGATTTGAAATAAAAAACCCATTTATTGTACATAATAAATTTTCTTTATTTTACTTTTATTATTATTTATGTACCTTTGGATTTATAGATTGTTGAACTTGTTTCGCGAGTATATTGCTACATTAATTTAGTAGTAAGTAATAAACAAATAAAACCTTAATGTTTCTTTCATTAATATTGGCATTACTGATAAGAATATTATTATTTGTTATTATGAAATGCCAACGAACAAAATCATGTCCAAACAAACAACATTTGCTGCATATTACGGAAAATATTGCACAAATGAAGAAGCTATTAATTTCTACCTGTGAGAAGATAAATTTCGAAATTTAAAACCCAAAACACAAACCAATTACATTAACAGAGCTATGTTAACCTGATAACAGAGCTCTGTTAGACATGAAAATCTTGGAGGTATATACTCCAAATGGAATCCTGATAAATAATCAATAAAATGAGCTAAAAAAAAATCGGAACATGCAGGCTATTATATTTTTCTTTATAAAAACAAAAAAAAAGTCATAAAAATTTTGAAGAAACTATAATTTTTTAACTATCAAGTAAATAAAATTTTTTTATGGAAATTTTTGAATTCCTAGAGAACGAACATACCTGGGCGGCTAAATTTTTTTGGAGTTTATGTCTTTTGTGCCCTTTTATGATACCCAAATGTCAAAACCCGTAACATTTGCGTTTTTCAAAAATATTTTGATTTTTTCTAAATTTTCAAATTTCGATTTTCACTAAAGGACGAATTTTAGGGCAAATGTTAAGGGTTTTGACATCTGGATATCATAAAAAAAACTGTGCCGCAAACCAATAACCAACAGACGACTTATTAAGCATGGTGATAGTTATTGAAAATGTGTTCGCAACGTCAACTTGTGGCTGACATACATACACACACACGTATACAGCAAAGAGAAACACAGTAACAGCTGACACTTTCGCTGGCAGCCTCACGGCTTTACTAACTAACATCTAGACTGAAGGCTCAGTTAGCCGACGGTAATGTAATGTAACTGTAATGTAGGAAACAGCTGATCGATATTTTTATATGAAAAAGAAATTACGTCACATTACATCACTATAACCATTTTCATTACTTTTCACATAACAATATCGATCAGCTGTTTTCTACTGCTGCAGTTACATTCCATTACAGTCGGCTAACTGAGCCTTTAAACGATACGACAACTTCAAAAGTAAGACGATACGATTTGACTAACGAAGCCGATTTGCTTTCATGAATAGTTATTAAAAAAAAACCCAATTGCCTTCGGCAGAGTTTGAACATAGAACCATCTGCATTATAAAAATACACTCTACTAGTGCTCCAGGCAGATAATAATTTAATTTGTTTTATTACTTTGCAACCGTTCCATAACTGCTGTAAATTAATGCAGACGGTATGTATGCTAAATAATCAGGGCAATCATGAATAAAATTCCGCGAGAATTTTTTTCTTTTCCATATTACTTGCGGGAAAAATTTCTCGCGGAATTTTATTCATATTGCCCTTAAAATTATTTGTGTTTTTTTCTTAGTTTCTTAGCCAACTATGATTGGCTAAGATCTATTGAGAGTTTGTCTATAAACACTGGGTGTTTTAAGTTTTTTAAATTATGGTTGAAGTCTACTGAAGTGTGGCTTAGCAGAACGAAAGGAATCTAAACATACTAAACCAAAAACAAATAAATTGCTTAAATTTGTATTAATTTTGACAAGCGTTAAATTAAAATAAAATATTGAAATAAATAAGTCATTACCAGGGAAACCAGAAATATCTCTAAAACAAGTGTTTTATGCTCATTCAATATGCACGAAAAACTTGAAAATATGCACTAAAAACTCAAAAATATGCTCTTAAAAATAAAATAAGTTGGTTTATTTGTAACTGAAAATATATTTTTAATTCTAAAATAAGATATGTAATAAGACAAAAATAAAATAAACCGAGAAAAAATTAACAAAGAATAACTGCCGTATTAAAAAGAATAATTTGAAGTGCAGGTTGAAACAAAATTGCGGTACAAATTTTGACTAAAGCAAATAATACAAATTAATTTATTTTGTATACTCTCGTAAAAATTTAGCTTCAATTTCAAAAGAGAGCACGATATCAGAATTAAAACTTTGGAGCGGTATTTTGGATAAATAAGACAAGATATTTATTTATAATGTTTATTGCAATAAACAAAATATTGACCTAGATTTTCAAATAAAAATTGTTACTGTCACATAACCTAAATAACCTTTTTTTTATCAATATTCCTTCAACGACTTCTTGGGGCAAAGTCCGTCACAAATAACAAAACCGAATTCTTATTGAAACTAACGTCTGTAAAACTGAGTAATACATAAGAAAAATTTATACACTACATGGAACAATTTTGACCAACACATACAGAAGCGTGTAAGCACATTAAAATAAAAAAATTATATAAAGTTAAATTATGCTCTAAAAATTCGAAAATATGCTAAAAATATGCGTGTAAGACTGATATATGCAAAAATATGCTTTAAAGGGTAAAATAGGGAAAAACATGCACTAACAAATCGATGCCAAAAGTCATAAAATGTTCTGAAACGGATAAATATCTTGTCCCCGCATTAATACGTCACAGAAAAAACATGCAATTGCATTTTTGCGGTTTCCCTGGTCATTACTAATTTTTCGTTGAGATGCTTTTGTATGTACATAAGTATATACTTAATAGGAAATGCCAATATGTAATAAAACTGTGCTGATTTACGATCGACTTTGTTATATGTATTACTAACAAATTATTCCCCATACAATGTGTTCTTTGGTCTATTTTTTTATCACGTGCTTGTCATTGCGTTTTTAGGACATGACAACATTGGAACCAGGAATTCACCGGTACACTTTAATAATTGCAGTTTTCACTTTTATACTTTTTACAAGATTTCCACATTAGAATAGTTGGATAGTAAATAGATGCTTTATTAAAGAAAAAGTGTAGACCAGCGTTGCCACTTTCTGTACAGTAGTACAAAAACTGTACTATTTAAACTTTTTTGCACTATTTTTATACCACGAAATATTTGTACTATTTTTGTACTATGTATTTTACTAATTGTCAAAAAAATAAGAAATGCTACTTTTGATAATTAAAATGGCGGAGTTGGTTTGAAAAATGCTAAATTGAATATGTTTTAATTTCAACAATCGTTTATGAATACTGGTGAATGTATATGATATGCCTTATTTATAATTAAATCAGTGAACCGCACGCCATACCACAATTGTGGACAAGAAAATCACGTCACTGAGCAAGCGACAAATGAAGTTGTGCACGCATGTACGAATTTTTTCTTGGATTTTTGTTTAGTTTCTTTGAGCACACCGAACGAAATTAAAGTTCAAATTTAATAAATTTGCGCAGCAAACAAAAAATAATTATAATTATGGAAGCTAAGAAATTATTTCGTGATAAAAAATGCTTTTGGCAATATGCTATACATTTTATGTTATGAGACATTTAAAAATAATAGGGGAGGTAATTTAAGAATGCATTTTAATAGATTTCACAGCGTTGTGAATAAATTTAATTTGAAATTTATACACTACACTGTTGAATGTATTATTAGATGTTTTACTTTTTACTTAAGTTTTTATTAAATTGCTTATTTACAAAAAATATTCAAACAACTAATAACCACAGCATGTATTTTAAATTTCAAAACTTTTCTTCAAGTGTAACTTTATTTTACTCTCATTTTTCTCACCAATACAAACATATTTTATTTTGCGGATCACTGAATTAAATGCATATCCTTATCTTTACTAATATTATAAATGTGAAAGTGAGTTTGTTTGTTTGTTTGCTACGCTTTCACTACCAAACTGCTAGACCGTTTGTAAAAATTATTTCACCAATGAATTTTTTTTTCGCGTTTTAAAAACGGGTTTTATGTATTTTTTGAACAGAAAAGCGCGAGCAGATCCACGGGTAAAAGCTAGTATAATATAAATATATGAACATAAATACGTATATCGTTACCTTAATAAGTCCTAGTTTACACTATGCAAGTCTTATTGCTAAGCTGATTAGTTTGAGGGAGCGAGAGAGACAAGGGGAAAAGAAACGTTTCTTCATTGTTGCCATTTTAGCATTTTCACTGTCAGATCTGGCATTTTCATTAGTTAAAAAGCATTAAACTTTCAAAAAATTCTGCTAGATGCTTTCTGGCAGAATTTGTTGAAAATAAAAAATTGTAATTTGTTAAAAAAAATTCTTCTGTGTAGAGGATTTTTCTCATAAAAGTACATGTATTGCAGGCTAAAGGTTCCCTGATGATTTGCACTAGCAACAGTGAAATGCGCATAGCATCCAGCTAGCCCCTCAATAATCAATTTCAATGTATTTATAATTAAAAAAATATTTTACTGAATAAGTAAAATAATATTTTGGAATTAAAGTGCGTAAAAAAATTTTAAACGTAATTGTAACATTTTCAAAACACACCAATTATTAACTATTTTATATTTGTATGTGCTCTAAAAATACCTGCAAATACTAATAAGTTTGTATAAACATGAAATTCAAAGCCATTTCAATAATTTTTTCTACATTTAAATCTGGCATTATACTTTTCTTCTGTACAACATTTTAGCAGAATTTTTTAACCGATTTAGCATTATCTCATCATCATTTTCTGCAACACTGCGTTTCTTTTCCCCTCGTCTCTCTCTCTCTCTCTTAACAAACTAATCATCTTTGCAATAAAATTTGCATAGTGTAAACTAGGACTAAATGAAATCCCTAACTCATTATTTTTTTTTTCAAATCGAGTTAGAGCGTTTCTTTATTAACAATATACTTTAAAGTAAAAATATAATGACCCCTTTATATGAATTATAAATAAAAATAATCTGCCTGGCTCACGATGTCGACAAGATATTTCTTTTCGCTTATTTATGTTGAAAACAAACACAAAATAACTAAAATAAAAATAAGAAAATCAGTTGTCAAAAACTTTTTGTACTATATGATTTATTTGATTTTATATCATTTGTGCTTAGCTTCTGTACAATCTTTAGGCTCTTTGGTGGCATCAGTCGTGTAGACGCTGCGTTGACAATGTCATCAAAAAGTCACTAAGCAATCGTAAACAAAAATGGTGATTTGGAGAAAATGGACTCCAGGTTTCTTCGATAACAATAAAATGCATACATATAATCAGGCATTTCTTTTGATGCCATGAAGTTTGTACTATTGCTGTTACTTCTTTTAACATCGCATTAATTGAAAAGAGTAATAAGCAAATACAGGGTGTCCGCTGGAAGGTATACTACATACTTTGTATAATTTTTGATTAAATGAAATAGAATGGATCTTATAGTGATAAATGCTTTATTTAATGTCGGCAATTATGTATGGAATACAATATCAGACAAATGTCCGCCTTTTGAGCACATTTTTCATTACATTCTCACACATTTCATTAATTTCTGGTTTGTTTGCATAAACCTTGCTTTTCAGATATACCCGCAAAAAGAAGTACGGCGCAGTCAAATCTGGCGACCGTGGAGGCCAATCAACATCACCATTTCTTGAAATAACTTGTTGTGGAAAGAAAAAAAAAATTAAATGTTTTAACGATTAAAACACGTTAATTTATCGAATATTTTTCCATAATAAATTTGCCAAGAGTCTACTTCACGACTGCCATATATGAACTGTCGAGACTAATGTTTACCAAAATGGCGGCATGCTTTAAACTTTGTTTTAGAAATAAAATTGGTTTCTTATTATCTATTTGCACTGGCTAAAGTAAAGTTAAAAATAGTTTTTAATGTAATCAAATTTGAGATTTTTATAAAAAAAATAAATTAATAACATTTTAGCACACCAAAAAACATTCAGAAAATATAATTCTTACGATATAACAACACTAATTCGATTCATTGGACTAAAATATATACTACAACTTTTTTGATTTAGTATTGACCAATTATTTTAATTTGAAATTTATTTGCTGGTGGTTCAGCGTTGTCGAATAATAAAATTTCTTAAATTGACCAATTATAAATTTCTTGAAACTAAAATGTTGTTCATAATGTTCATATTAGTGGGAAGTTTACATTACCAAGAGTTCCCTGTATGTACAGGCAAACATATGTATGTATGTATGTATGCACATACAAGGAAAACTTAAAAGTTTCCTATAGATATGGGATTAGTTTGTTTAATAACCTTGCATAGTTTTAGATATGCAATGAAATTAGGCGTAAAATGTGATAATATCAATGAAATACGTACCAATATAATTTTAAACATTGAAAACTTTACTGAATCAACTGGTGTTTTTTTTTGGAATTGTTACAATTAAGTTTAACATTTGTTAACGCACTCATATTCAATTAAATTTAAAAATATCACAAATTACTATTTAGCTGCGGGATTATTATGTAATCCGAATCGAACGGAAATGTGTTCGAATTGTAATGTTAATAACATACAAATTCGAAGAGTTTTCTTTTCGAATCGAATTGCGTAATAATCCCCCTGGTTCCTATGCGCATTTCACTGTTGCTAATGCAGATAATCAGGGAACCTTTACACAAAAATCTCCTAGAACAACTAGAGATATTATGTTAAACTTGCATTTAAGCAAATGAGAAGTTCAACTAATATCAAAGTGCATGTGTGACAAAGTATGCAAATATGAGCGTGTGAAGAAAATTTTACAAAAATATAAATATATATTTTACCATTTAGTACGTAAAATTAAAAAAAGGAAAATCTCAGCAACGCGGCAACAGCTGTAAGATGGCGCTGTTCACATAATTTCCCAGTGTTGCCGTGTTTTTAAAATTGGTATGGGGTGAAAGAGGACATTTAGAGCAACAAGCGCAAACAATTTTTAAACTAAGAATGAACATCTTCACCCACTGAGCAAAAAATTCGTATGACCATTAAATTATTAATGCAGCCAACTTGAAAAAAAGAATGATGCAGAAGTTCTTATTTTTGAGGCTAATTTCACGTACAGTTCTCAAAATTGAGTCCCAAATCAATGAGCTGAAAAATGTTGTACTGTATAAAGAAAGCTTTCATAACGGACATGATTATGTGCACAAAATGCACTGGAATTTAACGAAACATACAACTAAGAACTGTTATAAATGTGCTGCATCTTCCCTTCTAAAACGACCCTTTCCTTTTAAAACGTCATCTCATTAGGCCAGGATTGAATGTTTCCAAAAGTCGTGCCTTTATGCATATTTGTAGTTATGGCAATAAAATTAACGATTTCGCTATTAACACAACAGGTACATACATATATATTAGGGCTTTAAAATTTTCTAGAGCGAAATTCCGAAATTGAAAATTTTCATCTCCAAAATTCTCAAAAAAAAACTATTTTTGTTATAAAAAGTGTACACTATTAATCATTCTTACTGCATTTTAGTTCTTAATTTAGATATTTTTAAGTTCATTGCTGAAGGAACTCATTTTACACAATCATTGGTCATTGGAACATATTAACATTTACGAAAAGGCAATTGCCCATTTCAGAAGCCTTGTTGTATTGCTAAAAGTTGTATTTGAAAAGAAAATTTCAATTGAAATGTCTGTAATAAGACATTTAAAATGTCTCGAAATCTAGTACTTGCGAGATTTTGAGCTAAATCTTGCTGCTTTTTACTAGATTTCATATGCAAAACAAAATACATTTCGTCTGTAGATTTGTAGGAAATCTAATCAAAAAATATGATTGAATTAGCTACGGCCTGCTTAAAAAGGTGTGTGAATTGGGTACATTGCAGTTGTTTGGTTGTAGTTTTAGAAATTTTCCAGTTAATGGGTTTTCTTTTGGATGGATAAAAAAAACTTAATGTAAACGGTATAGATTTTCATAAAGATTTTAATTAAAATCTGTTAGATTTTGGACAGGTGTAAATGCCCTTTAAACAAAAATAATTTTATCAAATGTTTTTGTTTTCGTTTGCAACACCCGAAGGAATTTCATACATGTGGGATACATACTCTGGCTTTATGTACTCTACGTCGCCATTTTTGGTTCCGTTTGGTCACAGAGACTATTGAGCATGGCAAAGCAATAATTGTTAATTTTATTGCCACCGTTAAAAAAAATACTTGATTCACATCACTCTACTCTTGCGAGAGCTATGTGTAGTAGCCCCAATTTTTTGTTATGTCGACAACTGGAATATAAGGGTGAATATTAATTAGGTGTTGGGCCTAGAATTTGTTGAAATGAAAGTTCTAAGAAATTTTTGGGTAAAGGTTCTCTATGACATTCGTTAACAACAGGAACTAGCTAGTAAACTTAAATTTATTTTTAAGCAACAATTTGTATTAAAAGTAAAATAAGAATTTGACATAATTAGTGCCTTAACTGAACTGCTGAACAACTTGCAGATTTTTTGAGTTTTTCTATTAGCTTTAGTTAATATGCGATATTGTGTACGCTTATCTGCCTCAGACTCATAAAAAAATATGTTATCTTTTAAATAAAAACTTGGAATTGTTAATGAGTTCGAATAAGACTAGGGTTTGGGATATTCCGGACTTTTGCATTTCCCTGGGAACGGGAATGAAAAAATCGCATTCCCGCAAATTCCCGGGAAAACCTAATTTTCTAAATTAAGTACATTTATTAAATGAAAGTTGGCGAAATTTCGATTAATGTAAAAATTATTTTTAAATAAAAGTTAACACAAAAACAGTTCTAAGACAAATTTAATGTAACTTTTACTTAGTAAGAGATCATAGAAAGACTAGTTGACGACTGTTACTGCAATTAATAAACAATTTTATAATAAGGCTTGTATAGCATTTTATTAAGAATTTGCATTGCTGGTTTCTCATTCTGCTTGAAAAATATCCAGGAGGATTCTTTCCGTTAAGTGGAAGTGAGTTACATTACTATACTCAGCTGCGCCAAATTTTACATAACCTGAGCCACAGTCCTTCTAAATGTCTTTCAATAATAGCGTAGACTTATAATAAATTTAAGTATTGTCAACTCAGAGTTTTTACAGCTTCTATGAGCTTAAACTTTTCACAACACTATCGAAAATTTGTTCCCTAATTCGGCGAAAAATCACTTCAAGATTGTTTAACATAGAATTATTTACTTTAGGAAACGATTTGATTAGTGCAGTCATTGATATTTATACAAAGTATTACACTTTCTTATTTTATGGTGATTAAAAGATGGTCATTAAGCCTGTTTCAGACTATAATACAACTATTAATACTTTTGACTAAAATGCCTCGCTGATCAGAGTTTAATTTTCTACAAAAGTGTTAATACTTGTATTATAGTCTGAAACGGCCTTTAAGAAATGCATCTTGCATGTAGTTTTCGAGTCAAGCAATAATTTTTCTTGTAGACAAATTAGAAGAAATGGTAAGACTTCAATTTTATGGAATTTTTATGAAATTTTCGCATAAATTTGAACCGCTCATATTTTCATTTTATATTACGAGTAAAAAACAAATTTATGGAGATTTTTCTGCTTGTTTATCGGTGTCGGTGTCGAAGGAATTCTTTCTTTCCTACAGTTACATTTGAAAGAAAAACAAAATTTTAGAATTGGTTTTTGTTTTAATTAAAAACTTATTAGAATCAGAAATTTCCTTCGAACAGGGTATTCGTGTTGAAACAGACGATGAAAAACGTATCAACTTTAAAAGAGAACTTAAACAATTTCATGGTGTGAATTTAGTCATACGCTCATTCAAACGATCTTTCATAATAAATATATATAAAAAACACTGAAAGTTTTGATATTAAAGTAAAACAGGATTATAATACAAATTTCTTATATGAATGAAAATAAATGTCACTGTCACTTACGCCATTTTATAAATATGTGAGCCACAAAAGTCTATATATTTATGAAATAGCGTGCACTTTTAATTTTCCGTTTTCCCGGGAAAATCACTAAAATTTCCCGGGAATACTGGGTAGACATTTCCCAGGTTTCCCGTTTCCCAAACCATAAATAAAACGTATAATGGGTGAGTAAGCTGTGAAGAGGTTGAGTTTCTTGTTATTTTAACAGTTCGCAGATGTCAATAAAAAATTGAGAAGTTGATTTTTATAAATAACTTTTGGCAAACACTTTTTTTTTAATATTTTAATGAAATGTGACATTATAAAATTAAATATTTCAAAAAATGTTTACATACATCTCTCATAACTAGATGGAAATAGGCCGGGAGCTTTCACTGCATATACATGAAAATCTTAACTGATATTTTCTTATTGATTTTTTTTATACTGAATACATGTACTAGCATCTGCATCAAACGCTTAGATTAGGACGAGTTAAATATTCTAGAGTTTTCCAAATTTAGAAACACGCTGCAGAACTGCGTCGGTAACTAAAAACCGCTAAGGCGACTTAAATTTTTCTTATTTTGATGAGAAATTATAATTACAATAATAACCGGATAAGAAACTGAATGTGTTTTTCACGTGCAGAATTAAAATGGATTACCGTTAAATTTAACCACTAATTACCATACTTTCATGCAAATGCATGTTTTTTTGCTGATAGATAATATATTTAATGCTAAGAAATCGGGGGTACGGATGGACACTATAAAAAACATCTATGTTTTTTTCGATGCGATGCATCACAAACATACGAGTACATACAATAGATTTTAGTCGGTATTTCACGCCACAATATATTATATAAATTTTTATGAATGGAAGAATTTAAAAATTATTTTATTATTATATTCGCCACTGTGCATGGGTTTGTATTAAAAAGATAAATAACCAACTTACCGAATTTGTAGCCAAAATTTGTAAATTGGGATTCGAGTCTTCAAGCAATTTTTGCACCATGCGCAAAAATGATTCAACAAACAAATTCAGGGTGGTTTGAGCATGACAAGCTTGGAGTAAAATATCCATGGCTTCCATAGCAATTTCCACAAATCTAGAAATACATTGAAATGAAATTTGTAAGTACATGATGCCACAAACAATGCTCCAAATAATTGAATACTTAAAAGTATTAAGTTATCAAGCTACGCTGATGGTAAGTAATAACAATTATGTTATGAACAAATAATGCAAATCATTCATAAGTTTAGTAATAGAACTCATAAGAGTAAGCAATTATGAGTCATGTAAATTCTTATGTACAAATCAGAGCTGTAAATGACTCATTCCTTTTTGATTTTAATTCGTTACGAATTAGCTAAATCCTTAATTAATTCTTTTCACAGCAAAAAAGAATTGAATGTAATTTGAATTAATTCAAACGAATTTAGGAGAAATGAATTTTCAATTCGTTTCCAATTCAGATGAATTTTGTAGAATGAGTTGCAAATCGTTTTCAATTCTAATGAATTTGCAAAGTGAATTGCAATTCATTTCCAATTGGCTTGAATTGAATTGATTTTGAATTCATTCAAATGAATTAGAACAATGAATCAATTCAATTCAAATGAGATTGCTAATAATTTTTTCTAATTCATTTGAATTAATTCAAAGTCGATTCAATTCAAATGAATTGGCAATGAATTGCAATTTACTTTTACAAATTCATTTGAACTGGAAATGAAATGCAATTCATTTTTGCTAAATTCATTTGAATTAACTCAAATTTCATTCAATTTATTTTTTTGTGTGAAAAGAATTAATTCAAAATTCGCTAATTCATTGCACAAATGATTCGCGAATTATTTACAGCTCTGGTACATACATATGTATGCATGCGTATGATTTTATTCACATACACAAAGAAAAAAATATTGTTTAATTTTTTCATTTAAGTGATTACTTAGAAATTTTGATTAATATTTTAATTGTATATATGTTTATATTAATTGAATTTACTGCGTTATCAAAAAAAGTGTTATCAACAGAGCTTAACTCAGAATACTATGAAATGGTTAACAATTATTACATATTAATTGTATGTATATAATGTAACTTTTGTTTTTATGTGTGAAAATCGAGCTGTTTTTTATAGTATGCCGCATTGTTTTGAAAAAATATTTTCAATTAAAATAGCCAATTAATCTTTTAATTGGTTTTAATAAAGGGTCCGCCATCTAACGTTTTTTTTCAACTAGTGCTTATTTCGTGAATGGTAACACTTAGCTCATGTCTGATTTGACAGATAATTAGTTGTATCCTTCCGCTGAACGAATATGGTTGTGTATACGCTTGAACAACGCTGGGAAATATTGCCTATTTTGCCAAAAAAAAATCATCTTTTCAGATGAAGCTCATCTTGATCTTGGCGGGTATGTAAACAAGCAAAATTGTCGCATTTGGGGCACAGAAAACCCGCACGCATACATTGAAAAGCCGACGCACCCAAAACGAGCCACTGTTTGGTGCGGATTTTGGTCCAGAGGCATAATTGGGCCAATGAGCAAGGAGTGGCCGTTACAGTCAATGGCGATCATTATCGGGCCATGTTGAACGAATTTTTGTTCACAAAAACTGAATAGGAGGATATTGGCAACATTTGGTTTCAACAGGACGGCGCCCTGTTAAAAAAAAAGTTATCTGGCGGACCCTTTATTTTGTATGGGAGAAAAAAAAACTACTCAGCTTAATTTTTATTATTTTTTTGATTCGTAGTAATTTTGACATGCGTTGAATAAAAATAAAATATTAAAATAAAAAAACAGAAATTCATTTTGTTCCCTTTTGTTGAGAAATAGCAAGCAAATAAAAATGAGAAATACTTATAGACCAAAATGGATGGTAAAGTTAATACATTGGCGGTATTTGGGGTTCGATGCAAATGGTCTTGCGTAAGTACATATGGAAAATATCGAAGCCTTTCTTTAACATCCAATCACAAAATACATACACAATTCAAAGAAAAGCTACGATATTCTGTAAGAGTATCAAACACCGAATACGGCTATTGTACTTTTTGCACCATTGGAACTGCAAAAGCCATACGATGCATCAGTTAGGCTTTTTGGCACAAAAGATAAATGTTTCCATTTTTGGACATTTTTTATATGTACATAACATCATTTTTTATATTTTTACACTATTAGATTTTTTCTATGTTTCAATTACCATTTTAATTGAATCTTTAAAAAATTTTAATTAGTTTTTTAATTGAATCTTAAAAAATATTTCAATTAATTTTTTAATTGAATCTTTAAAAATATTTCAATTCAATTTTAATTGAATCTTTTAAAAACCATCAATTAAATTTTTAGTTAATGTAATATTTTTTTAATCGAAAAAATCAAAAAAATTTTCAATTAAAATGGATGAGTTAATACTACAATTTCCGTGATTGGTTGAAAACTGATTAATTTTTTAACTGAATCTTTGTTTTTTTAATTGAATCTTGTTTTTACTTTTTTCAGTGCATGTGTACTTTTAGTTGTTAAAAGTTTCAAAGGCTTGGAGACTACTACTCCTACAGCATACCTAGGTGCTAAACTAGGGCTGTTTTCGGGATGTATGAAATCGGATCAGTTGTATGTAAAAAAATTCCAAAAAATTTCATAGCGATAAGTTGTGTTTTAGGGGGTGCGTCCGCCCTTCAAATTAAATTTGGCCTTCATGCCCATTTATTCAATGCAATTTGTTTGCATATGACAAAATTTTATATAATAAAATTATATTTATATGGAAATTATTTATACTAAGCATGTACAATACGAGCTTATATCTATTAAATTATTTCATACATATACTACGTATTAAAAAAAAAACTAAAAAAAATTACATTGAATAAATGGGTTTGAGGGCCAAATTTGAGGGGCGGACTGACCCCCTAAAACACAACTTATCGCTATGAAATTTGTTTGTATTTTTTTTACATAAAACTGAACTGATTTGGGGGGGAGAGAATATAAGAAATCAAGAAAAAAAAATTCTCCATACAACTAACGGCCATGCTAATGTACATATGTATGTATGTATGTATGTAATTAAAAACAGTTATTTGCCTCTACTGAAAACTTTTAAATTTTGAGTTAGCGCTCTTTAGAGGATCTAGTGCGATATGCATGCCATGTACTTACTTGTAGCGTTTGCGATTTATATCCTTTGTTGCTCTCTGATACAAATATTCACCAATGCGATCCAATTTATCGGGCGAACTAAGCGAGTAGAATGTTAACTTTTCCATATTAGATTTGACTAGGCCATCTTCGGGTATAGCGGGAAATATATTGTCGACCAGACGCTTATAGCGTGGTCTTAAGGCCGAACAGCAGCCGCAACAACCTAACGGAATAAAATATGGATGAAAACAACATGAACAGAGTGGATGCGATACCGAGGGCCGCGGTATCAATATACGCATGCATTTATAGCTAAACATGTTGTAAGCCAAATTCGAAATTTGTATGTATTTTATTGGTTAAAAGAGCACAGAGGAGCTCCGCGTAATATATTATTACATTTTATTTATTTACATATTTTTAATAAATTTATTAAGAACGCAACTCGACAAGAAATTTTATTTGTTTATTTATTTACACTCTTTGTTGTGTTTATGCCGAGGAAGACGATTTAGTACTAAACAAACGTTAATATTTCTAAAGTTATCGTGGTGGTAAGAAGATTTTTTCGTTGGCTGACTATTTTGTCCATGTATAGCGTTTGTGTGTACGATGACGGCACGTGAGTGTGTATGAATAACGAAAAGAATGAACGACTGTATTTTTTTCTCTACGTATGTAAACTAAAGTTTTTTACGTTCATACATACTTATGTATATATGTATGTACATATGTACACACATTTGCACTTGTTTGGCAAAAATGGTAACAAAATTTATACATAAACAAAATGTTGTTGTTAAAATACACAAACAAGTTATCGTAGGGCTCCTCAATTGTTATCGTTTGTTCAAAGTTTATTTTCAAATTTTGTTTTTGCAGTTGTCATATCGTTGTTGAACATGCAAACAACAAGTTGAGACACTGATTCTCATTTAGTGGGAAGTTTTCCAGGGATAAGAAAATTTAAAATAAAAGTTCAAATCACTTCACCGAAAATGGTAAAGGGGGTATATTTTATGTATGTATATACATTAGTCGGGGTCAATTTGTATGGATGACAAAAAATTAAAAAATCGTATAGTAAAAACGAAATCTACATAAACATAATTCTAATAAAATTCTCCGAAGAAACCATGTGTGTACAATCAAACTCTATACCGCGCCTCTCGACATGAAAAGTTATTTCCTTTTCCTGAGCTGCTTCTTGTTTCGTTACTGCCACCGAATAGTATTTTTTTTATATATGTATATGTATATTATTTTTTAATTGCAATCTATTATTACATAATATGATAATAAGCAAATTTGATGAAACATAAGAATTACAGTTTTAGTTGTACTTTACAGTAAATACAACTATAAAAATAGAAAACAAAATCTGTGGTTTACAAAATTATTAACAACAACTAATTATAATTTAGTTTAGAATGGCTGTTAATTAAAATTAAATAAATAATTTATAAATAATTTATGGCAAAAAATGTTTAATATATATGTTCATATAAGTACTAAAAGAAGAATAGTATTAAAAATAAAAAATATGGTTCCAGGACTGGAAAATTAAAACTTTTTTTGGAAAAAAATAAATAAAAATTATTTTTTTCTTTTTAATGAAACATATTTTATATTTTGGGAAGATCTTTAATCAACAGTTTTTTTAATATTTATTCCATTTTGATATAAAAATCTAATTTAACTATAAAATTGGGGACTCATTAGTCTTAGGAAGTTTTGTGCTATGTTGCTTTTTACGTCTCATCACAATTATGTTTCAAATCCATGGTCATACGTTGACAGCTTGACGAGTTCCCAAAAATATGTTGTCATAGCTAAAAAGTAAATTAAATAACATGTTCCATTTCGTTTCCCTGAAACTGTTCATTTCTGCAGAACAAAATCGTTTACAATGGCAATGGGATGTTTAAATTGAGACACTGAACAGTTTTATAATATTAAGTTTTTTTAAATACCGGAAAATATGGGCGATTTTTTGGGAAGTTTATACGCTGGTTTAGTTAAACTAAGCTCAAATTTATATGTAGTTTACACTCAACAGTGAAGCATACGTTATGTTTAGTTTAAAAAATAATATTGTGACAGCACTAGAATAAATGTCAAAAACAGCTGTTTTGCAGCAGGCTATCAATTCTTTGCACAATCAAAAATGCAAAAAAGTTAAAAAAATTTAATTAATGGTCACCAAATTGTACTGAGAAAGGAAAGGAAAAAAGTATAAAAGAATAATAGTGTGTAAGAAAACAGGTCGAACAAGATCTTAAGAAAAAGTAAAGACTTGGAAAAAAGTTGAGTGCTCTTTTAACGAAAAACATATGGTCTGTAAGTAACAAAACCATATGGCCTGTATTGCTAGTTTAAACGCCCAATTTTATGCGTTTACAGATGGTTTAAATACTGTATTGATTTATAGGTTTGCTAGTTTAAACACTGATTTATTAGCCCTAAAGGCGACTTTTTGAGTTCAAGATTAGAGATTAAATTAACCTTAATCTTCATTTCTGATTTTTGGGTGGTCGATTATATGGTTTTACTTGCTAGTTTAAGCGGCCAATCGTGGTGGTTTAATCTTACATAAATATTGACAACATACACTTGTGAAACACATAACTTTTTGTAAGAATTATATGATAAAATAATTAAAAAACACATAAATTAATAAATATGTATATTTTATATTATTTATCTATTTCGTTTAACACGCGCAATATTTTACTTGTAAATAACAAAATATGGCAGTTTCTTCTTCTTCACAGAAATACATACATGTTGACTTTTGCACAGAAAATTGTGCCACTATTATGTTCCTCAGTATGGTAATACTACACATAATAAGAAGTTTAAACTACCACTCAAAAACATAAAACTCAATTAAGAGAGATTAAGGCCCTTATTATGAGTTGCGTTCGATTTTCGATCTTCGCTGGTTATCGAACATCGAAAATCGAATGTTCAATTCATATTATGAGTATGGAAAATTTCGTTGAGCAACGAATATTCGAATATTTCGAACAGAATTTAGTTTTCGATGAAGTATTTTAATATGAAAACTTATTAAAAGCGATTAGTTTTTATTTTTAGGTAAAGTTATTGCAAATTTTAAAAATCACTCTGAGTGATTTTCACAATATGAACATTCTCTGTCGAATGACCGACCGTCATAATGCCAAATGAAAATTCGTTCGATCAGTACTTTCGATTACAGTCGAAGATCGAAAGTTGCTCATACCAAGGTCCTAAGTTAATTTTCGAATTAGTTAATTAGAGAAATAAACTAGTCTTAATCTCGAACCCAAAAAGTCGCCCTAAGAAGTTGGTAATCACAGGAGTTCGTTGACGCAAATTTAATTCACCAGTATTCCTACTTTAGATTTTTACAAATCTTTTTAGATTTCTGTTGCAAAAAACACTTTTTGTATCGGAATATGTTAATCGTCAAAAACTATTAAATCAGCTTTTGAATTTGTTGGACTTCGATGGACTTGGTTGTTTATAATTATTATTATTATGTTTTAATTTTTTTCTTATTGATGACGGGTTTCTAGAGCCATAAAATTCATCTTCGCATTAATTTTTATGAAGTTAATAAGACTTTAATGTTTTTTTAATTTATTCAGTTTATTATTGTTACATTTTGAAAATTTGTTTTTATTTTCCATAAAAGTTATGAAAGGGCAAAACAAAGTCTGAATTTGTTTGGTTTTCTTCAGTGAAGAGTTTGTTAAAAAATAAATTTTAATTTAAATTTTGTTTTTGTTTTCATATACATAAATATTACTTTGGTAACGCAATTAAGAGGATTAGGGCTTTAATAAATTTTTCGGTCAACTTTTTTATTACAAAATTTATCTTGCAAAAAAATAAATGCCAATTATAAATCAGTTTAGCTCAACTCACTCCATCCATAGAAGAAAACTTGTTGAAAAATTTATTTTATAAAATTTTCTGTACAAAAATTAAAATTTTGTGATACATTTTAATGCCCTAATTCTGTTCGACGATTGCATCGTCTTGTCTATGGAGGAAAAAAAGCCACAGTTGTGATTCTTTAAAACAATTATTATTTATTGTCCATGCTAGAAGGTTCGTGTATTTGCTTTATGATTTTGTTCTAAACATTGTATCCAACACGTACTTTTTCAAATATTTTTCAAACTATAGTATAATACTTTAACTAAAGTGAATTTTTAATCAGGACTAATTTCTTAATCGGGCTTAAGATCAGTATTTTCAATTCTTATTGAATTTAATTTCTAATTAATTAATTATATAATTTTATTTAATTAATATTTTTCTCTTCATTACAAAATCACATTACTTAATGAAAAAAATTCATTCAATAAGAATTGAAAATATTGAACATAAGCCCGATTAAGAAATTATTTCTGAATAAAATTTTTGCTGTAACACAATTACCACATTTTGCAAATAAAAACCTGAATAGTTTTTTAAACAAAGTTTTCTGGAGCTTTTCTCGGAACCCCTGAAATATTTATAATCCTATTGTACTATTAATGTTTTGTTCATATAAACTTTTGTGCTATGGATATGGTTAACCTATTTAAATATAATTAACGCAGGTCTTGCTTAGTAAGTATCACGGCCACTTAAATTGAACAAAATCATTGTAATTGATAGGTATATTCCCAAAAATGTTTGTAAAAGTATTTTAATTAAAGCATCGAAAGCAAAATTATGTTCGATAGACAATTCGTTTTTCAAGGAAATTTTAACTCATACGATCGGTTTGAAATCGTTTTGAAAACGATCTTTTTCCATCACATACCTGAATGACGAATTTTAACCTGCAGTTGCCACTGAGCAACAAAGGAATAAAAAGAACTGGGAGCAAATTACGACACTCGTTATCGAACGAAATTACGAAATATTTCAATAGAGTTTATATGGATATATTTTTAAGTTTCGAATCGTATCGAATGCCGTAATTTGCCCCCTGGTAATAAAATAGTCCTGAACTACTACCAATGGTAATAGTAGTTTTCTAAACACAACCAATGCTAATTTGAGCATTAAAATGGTATAGGGAACCATTATAGTAAAATACTAGTTGGACACTAGATCGAACTCCTGCAGGTATGTTCTAGATACTTCAAGTGTACATTTTCATACATACATACATACTTATACATACGTTTGTATGTATGCATGCACGTATGCACATACGAGTATGTACTATGTATATAGGATACACGTAGTATAAATATATAAATTATTAGTCATCCATATCAATGGGTACACCTTCCTAATATACAAAAATTATACCGACAGTATTCTCACCTCCAACAGAGAAAATAACGATATAAATATGTACGTATGTACATACATATAGAAATATGTACATCAAGTACAGTATGTATGTATTACAAACGCCTTAAAGTTTATTACAGATATCTATGTACACACATATGTATACATTATTTATTATTAATTCAAACCGCAACACCACAATCTTTGTAATCTTATCACAAATAATTCATTTGGAATATACCGATTTGCTTATAATTTCACGTTATTCTAAATTGTACACATTTTATGTTTACAGAAACAAATTTCTTTAAAATATTATATGCTTTCAGCGACAAGTATGTCCATTAATTTTTCACCGTATCCTTATATGTATATTTTTTGAACGATTCATGGCAAGCAATTTCTTCCAATTTTTTCTTATTTTTCTCATCTTACCCGACATTTTTGCTAGGCTTTGAGCTCAAAATCTGAGCAATCTATTTAAAAACTATTATTCTAATCGTTTTAATAATTTGCAAGCTATTTTTTATTATGATTAATTTAACACAATTCAATAGGAAAAAATGTATATTAAAGCAAAAACAAAAACATTGTCAATACGAGAGTTCAGCAAGAGAGAGAAAAACTATTTTGACGTGTGAGAGAATTTCCTTGCTTTGACAACCAGCTGTAGCCATTAGTGATGCCAAATTTCTTAAGAAACTGTTGTATCTACATTCGGTGTTTTTTTTTGGAACAATACGATATTAAATAGCCGTTAAATTATTTTGAATTTAACATTAAATTACATAAAAATTCAAAACTTAACTCAAGTCAAATAAGCATAAACGAAAAAAGAACACAATATTTTAATTCCATTAAGCTATGAACTACTTTAGATAATGTATGTATGTATGTATATGGTCATATGCCCGAGTAATTATATCAAATTTTAAAAATTACCTAAAACGTGACGGCCTTATGTATAATCAAAAATTGGCGTGAAGTTAACATAACGTCGGGTGGTTATTGGTTTGCCGCGATAATAATGTATTCTTAATATACTGTGCGGCACACCGGTAACCACCCGACGATAAGTGGCAAAATTGAAAATGGTCTCAACTTGTTTTGCCATAAAATTTTACATTGAAAATCATTTTAGGATGTAATCGTGTGTTAAAACTACATTATGCGGCGATTTTCAATGTCAAATTGTATAGAGGAACTCGTCAACACGGAGTCCAATTTTGTCACTTATGCTAACTTCATGCCAGTTTTTAATTACATATAAGGCCGTGAATAATCAATCGTCTTACAAAAGGAAGTAGGTATGTAAAGTTTTATACGTTATATTTTAGTTTGAAATCTCAATTTTCAACCTTTTCAACGGTATTGTTGACTTAAGCCAAAGTATTGAATTTTTCAAATGAGTTGAAGGAGTCCTACGGTGTTTTTGAATATCGAATAATGGGCGAATTCATAAGACATAGCTGTTGAGCTCAACAGTTGTGAAACTGTTGGCAACTGTTGGCCCCAACAGTCTTAGAAACGGCTTGATGGATGGATGTAATTCAATTTTATATCTTTATTTCGTTACTTTATCGCATTTGTAACGTAAAATTTAACAAATATTTGCTCCTGCCACATAACAAAGATTATAAAAGGCGTATTTCTATTCGATCAGCTGTTCAGGCTGAGCTCAACTGTTGAGTGGAGTGGAACTACTTAACTATGCGTTTGTAAGACAAACACTCAACTATTGCGCAACAGCTACGTCTTATGAATGCACCCAATATAACAAAAATTGCGATCGTAAATTGTTCATCTCTGTTGAACTTGTTTTCGTTTTCCTCTTTTTTGTTCTTACACAGTCGTAAAAACTGCAGCTTTTAAATACTTTGCAACTAATCAAAAAAACACCAAAGTTTATTTTATAGCATGAAAATACTTAAATACTGTATTAATATAAACATTTATAATGAAATGTGAAAAACATGAATTAATTTTAAAATATGCAAAAATATTCACTAACAAATCGATGCCATTTTGTCGCCAATTTGTTGAATCGCAAAGATATTTTATTTACTCTGAACTACGGCCAACGACAGAAAACATGTATTAACATGAAAGAAAAAATTCTAAAAATAGGGGCATATTTTTGGTAATATGTATAATGAAAACGATTATTGAGAAAAATTTCCAAGATTTTTGACATGAATTAAAGCATTACTGGCTAATAATCCTACTAATATTATAAATGTAAAAGTTTGTATTTTTATGAGTTTGTATGAAAATTGGTAGACGGGTAGCACATGATCCAAATTAATATTAAGAGGTCCTTTTTGGGGTATAAAACAGGCACGAATTTGTATTTTTGGGACTTTTTCTGTTCTTGCTAAAATTTGTTATAAATACAGTTTACAAGTCAACTCTAGTTTCTTTCTGGATGCGAACAAAGTCGGGAAAAGGTGCTAGTGTAAATCATCTACGAATATTTGACATGTGTGTCGATAATGTAAGAAAACTAGCTGACCCGGCAAACGTTGTTTTGCACAGAAATTATTCCTAGAGAATTTCTAGGGTAGAAAATATATAATAACTAACTAATCGTAAATTTGTGAGAATGTGGTGTATGAGTCATAGAGGCAGGGAGTGTTGTGAACGACGACGAAATATATGTAAAAGAAACCAAACACCAAACTTTTATTGTTTTAAATTTATTATAATTTATACTTATATTCATTGTATTCAAATTAACTCATACCAAACTTGAAGACTCTTGCTATTATAGCTTTCAAGGTATAATATTTTTATAATTATTTTGTGTTGGAGGTGACCCTTCCCCCGGTCTTATTTTACCAATATTTTCTATTACTTCTCACCTCGCTCTCAAAAGAATTTATAACAAATTTGAGGGCTCTTGTTGTTATAGCTTTCAAGATATAAGATTATTATCAAATTCTTTGTATGGGGGTGCCCCTAACCATTGACTTATTATACCAATATTTTGAATTACTTCGCACCCCGCTCTCAAAGGAGCCTATACTAAATTTGAGAACTGTTGCTATTATAGCTTTCAACATGTTGGATTATTATTAATTACTTTGTATGGGGGTGCCCCTTCCCATGGCCCTTTTCTACCAATATTACTTCACACCTGGCTCTCAAAAGAGTCCAAACCAAATTTTGGGACTCTTGTTGTTATAGCTTTCACGATGTAAGATTATTATTAATTACTTTGTATGGGGGGTGCCCTTTCCTAAATCCTATTCTATCAATATTTGAAAATACTTCGCACATCGATTTCAAAGGAGTCCATACCAAATTTGAGGGCTCTGGCTTTTATCGGTTCCATGATATAAGATTATTATTAACTACTTTTGAAGGGGGGTACTCCTCCCCTGGTCCTATCCTAATAATATTTTGAACTACTCCGCACTTTGCTCTCAAAAGAGTCCATACCAAATTTGAATACTCTGACTCCTTTAGCTTTCAAGATATACGATAGTTCATTCGTATGGGCGTGGTACAGCCCACTTAAAGGTACAAAAAATAGACTACGGCGTATTCACAAACCTATCGAATACACATAGAAAATTTCATAAAAATTCAATTACAAACATCGTGACACGAGAACTTTATATATACGAGGTTTGTTCAAAACGCAACGCGAATTTTAAATTTTCGCAGGTTACGTATATTCGAATTTTAATTTTTTTGTGGCGTTATGTTGATACTCATGTCTCTCACTTATGCCGACAATTTCGGCCATTTTGAATGTTCAGTTAATTGTTGACAGCTGCTTTGCTTGCACGTGTTTTGGCTCGTCTTCGGTTTTTACCTATTTTGTGTGAAAAACGAAATTAAGTGCGCGGATGCATTCCGAATGTTTTTTGCTACTCTTTCACGCCCAAACTGCTAAACCGATTGCAAAAATTCATTCGCGATTGGAAAGCTACAAGTATATAACACCAGCGTCAAATATAAGATATTTTTTTTCTTTCGAAAAACACATTTTTGCGTTGTTTAGGGTAATTTTCGTTTCGGGTTAGAATGTTTAACAAGTTTTAAACCGGTTTTTATGTATTTTATTCAAACAGATGAACGCGAGCGGAGCCGCGTGTAAAAGCTTTTAATTATATAAAATCCCTTTATATTTTTGGTATTTCTTATATATTTACATACTCGTACAAAATGTCTTCTAAAAAGTAGCAAAATATTCAAACAGTAATCTTTTGGTAGGTAGGTCGTCGATGCGAGTTCAATTGCCCATCAATGCCGTCAAAATTCCCGCCATTTTCACGCAAATCATAAGTGGGAAATTTAGCAAGCAATAAAGTTGTGTTCATATTTATAAAATAAAGTGTTTTAATTCTAATTATTTTTATAATTTTATTTAATTCAAAGTATGCAAGGTATTCATTAAAGAACCAACCAATTTCATAAGTTGGCCTTTCTGATTTGCTTTCTAAAATTTATGAAGTAAAATTTAGTGAACCAAATTTTGTTATCCCAAAGCTTCCGGTCTATTTTTGTTTTTATTTGTTAATGCAAAATAAGATTTTGAAAGTTGTGCGAGACTGCATGGATGCATATGTATGGATGTAGGTATCTATGTATGCATTTATCTTATTTGAGTTTCATTACATACATATGGTGGTTTGTTTTAACAGGAATTTGTTATAAATATGACCTTGTCTCTTGTCGAACGTATGTACATACATACTCGTATGTAAGGCAGATCAGTAAGGCAGACCAAATTCAGCACAACAAATAGTATAACAGCAAAAACCACATGCAGTTTGTTGGTAAAAATGTAAATGCCGGGTGATATTATCAGAGCGATCCATGTTTCGCAAGATAATGTTCCCTACACATTTTATAAAAAAAAACAAAGACAAATTTTCATGTATTATTGTCTTCAATATTGAACGCACCGGAAAAAATTAACTCCATGAAAAATCGCCCAAATTTTGCCCAAATAGATTTCCCTTATAATAGAATTATGACAATATACGAGAGTGGATCATTAATTCAGTGACTTTTTGAAGAAACACAGGCTCTTATATAAAAAGTTATTTTATTTTTCAATCTAGTCTTCTTTGAGTTCTAGACACTTCGTCCAAAGTTTCTTCAGTTTTTGTATACCTTCCAAAAAATAGGATTTTTCGAGGTCCTTAAAATAGGCATTTGTTTGGTCAATAATTTCATCATTGGAGCTAAATCTCTTTCCACCGAGCCATTTCTTTAGGTTTGGAAATAGGAAGTAACCACTAGGGGCTAAGTCCGGAGAATATAGCGGATGAGGTACCAATTCGTAGCCCAATTCATAGAGTTTTGCCATTGAGACTGCACACGTGTGTACCCGTGCATTATCTTGATGAAAAATAACTTTTTTCTTGGTCATATGGAGGCGTTTGCTTTTTAAATCCTCATTAAATCGGTCTAATAAGTTGGCACAATATTCGCCGTTTATTTTTTTTACCTTTTGAAGGTAATCGATGTGGATTATCCCGCGTGCATCCCAAAAAACTGTTGCCATCACCTTATTAGCCGACAGAAGCAGGTTCAGTAATGGATTCATGTTGCATCCACAGTTACAAAACGCGGTTAAACAACTCCAAAAAATCCTTTGAAGTTGTCACACGTTTACGTTTATGATCAATTGAGACCAAACGCGGCAACCATCTTGCAGACAACTTTCTTAAACCCATCTGATCACTTAAAATCGAAACCACACTGAAACCATATGAAATGCCTATGGCATCAACAATCTCACGCACTTTTACTCTTCGATTGGCCAACACCATATCGTGGATTTTTTCGACATTTTCGGGTGTACTGGCCTCAATTGGCCTTCCGGAACGTTCAGCGTCATTTGTACTTGTGCGACCACAACGAAAGTCAGTAAACCACCTTTTTACCATTGAAATCGATGGTGCAGAGTCCCCATAGTATTTATCGAGCTTTTCCTTGGTTTGATTGACGGTTTTTTTTTCGTAAAAAATTACGTTTAATGAGCACTCGAAATTCACTTTTTTCCATTTTTAGAAAAATACACGAGGTTGTATGTTTTGAACAGCTGTTAAACGCAAAGTAAATGAGGACACTTGCTCAAAATTTGACAGTAGTCTATTAACAGGTGGTACTTGATGGGAACAGTGTTGCATTTCATATAACTACGAGGGAAGTTCGAAAAGTCTCGGACTTATTGATCCGCCTTCGTATCTAATAGCACAGGGCAACACAATTTCTAAGGCCCGTGCTTTGATAGTCAATTTGCGTAATTATGCTAGTGAGCTCCAATGCCTATAAATTAGTTTTTTTGAATTGACTCTGTATCTCGAGATTTTCCGTTATAAAGAAAAAAAGGAGTATGCTGCAACACATAATTTGAATTTACTAGAGAACCAGATCTTCGATTAAATAAAAAAAACACACATAAGTATAGGCAACAAATTGACCCTTAAATTACGCCCTTACTAATATTTTAACAGTCTTATAGTTCGAAGATATTCAGAAAGTTTTATAAAAAAAATAAATTTTTTTTCAAACAATTTAAAAAGTAGTGTTTTAAAAGACTCATTAAAATTTAATTTAAACTGAAGAAAATTTTAGATTTTATTCTTAATTATGATACCTTTATATGTATGTTACAAATAAAATGAACCAAATTTATTAAAATCATTCCATTAATTTTGATTTTATTCACAATTAGAGTGGTGGCACATATTTTAAAGATTTTGTAATTTTTATTTATTTTAAGTTGATTTACAAAAATTAAAAAAAAAATAAAAATAATTAATGTGATGATCGTAAAAGATAAGCAAGAATAGTTAAATATACTTAGGTAGAGTGACATAACTTCGTGCTAACCTGAATAGAAAAATGAAAAAACGGATAAAACAGAAAATGAATAGTGATACTTACAAATGTGTTTGCCAAAGGTAAATCAATAATTGTATACACAATATTTCTCATATTCCATTTCATTGAAAATTTGCGTTAAATAGCTGATGTTAATAACAATCTCTACCCCAGTAGATAGACTTGGGTGCTGATGAAGTGCGTTGCTGCACAGAAAAATATCGGTATTTCCCCCAGACTTATAGTCTAATTTAATTTTTCTTCTTTTCTTTAGAAACTCACATTAATTAATAAAAATATTTCATTCAATAAGAATTGAAATTACTGAACTTAAGCCCGACTAAGAAATTATTTCTGATTAAATTAAAAAAATGTTTTTAAGAAAATCGTTTTGCACGGGATTTCCTATTATATTGTAATTATGGGCAATCTCTTCATAAGCTCCAGCAGTAGTCTGCCATCATATGGCGATCCCATCGGCCTGGATATCTTTCCTCCATGGTTTTGAAATCTAGGTGGAATCGTTCACCTTGTTCCTCACTATAATCACCTAGATCCTCGGAAATTCATCTAAATGACCATGCAAATAGTGCAATTTGACACTCATATTTGTTCCTAGTTGTTGGATATCTTGAGGCATTTTCCCTACTATTTTACGATATTCCTTTGCTTTGCCATTTTCTTCAAATTCGAATTGATTCATATGCTTTGTGAATTCTGATTTGTTTATAAGTTTACGAATTTCTAGTCCATCGAAAAAGCCTCCTTTCAACTTTGCTATGCTGAGACCAGAAAAAAATTGGAACATATATTTGAAGCAATCTCCGTTTGTTTATTAAGTCCAAGTTTGATATGTAGTGGTAGGAGGATAATGTTTTCTCGACTTATGAGAGGTTCATGAACGATATTGTTCCCTTTTGCTACAGTCATATTTGTTCCTAACGGCCACTCTTTTCTATTCCAATTTTCGTTTTTCGCACGGCTTTCCCATAAGCAAAGAAAGCAAAGTATATCCATGTTGATGACCCAGTAAAAAGTTCACCATTTTTGAATCTACACACACTGACCACTGGTATTGGTTGAATGAAATTTTGTGTAAAACGAGTTTTGCATTTTCATATTCTTGTTTAAGATTCGTTGAGTGTCCAATTGGGATCGAAGCCAATTTATTGCTAATAGTAAAACGGATTTTAAACTTCTTTTGGAACTATCAATAAAAAGTCGCCAGTCTGATGGTTGGTATGCAGGAAGGCCCATTAAATTAAAAAGCCTAGAAGTATCATAAACTTTTTCCATAAAGAAACAAATAAATATTTTTTTCAAAATGTTTTTTTTTGAACAACTTTATTTAATTTTTTAAATCAATTTAAAATAAATACAAATTTAAAAAATCTGTAAAATATGTGCTACCACTCAATTGTGAATAAAATCAGAATTTTAATAAGTTTGGTTCATTTTATAGCCATCAAAAGTTTGACGCACAATAAGCCGTTCAAATGGGCTTAATAATCGACTAGTTAGTGGAATCCATAAATCTGTGAAGGCAGACAATAATTGCTTGAACAGTTAGTATTTCTTTTAATTAATTTAATTGGATAAAACAATCTAATATAAATTCCATAAAAATTTATTTTATCATGCGTACAACGCGTCACTTTGAATTTTGTTTATATAAATTTATGACATAAGGGATAAAGGGATTTTTGTTTTTGTAATGTAACAAGCAAAATCCCTTTTTTTGTTGTAATTGTACATTTGTTGCCTCAGTAATACCACCTTTTTATTTCATCATGAATGATAGATTGTAACCGCTGTAAACTGTTAACTATAGACTGACTCACTATAGACTCATCTGCCGGCAGATGTGTCGCTCTTTTTATACTTTGGACAAGGCTTCCAGAATGTGACAACAAAGTCTAGAAAAACTCAATGTTTGTTTTCAATCGCGCAATTAGTTCATGGGTTAACTACATACTCGTATGTACATTCGTGTGTATATGCATACCTCATTAAGTCCTAGTTTACACTATGCAAGTCTTATTGCTAAGCTGATTAGTTTGTTAGGAAAGAGAGACGAGGGGAAAAGAAACGTTACTGTTCCCCTCGTCTCTCTATCCATCAAACTCATCAGCTTAGCAATAAGACTTGCATAGTGTAAATATGGACTAAAGAAGCAATTTGTGGTGGTTGTTTAGTTTATATTTGTTTTTCGTCTGAATTATCATGTATGTATGTATGCACAAATGTATGTATGTGTATCTTTTTTAGAAAGAGAAGTTGTATGTACGCATGTATGGATATGCTATGCATGTGTATGTGGTTCTTTAACAAAACGAATTCTGGATAATTCGTTTTGTTGACCAAATGTTTTTATTATAAAAATATTTGCATTGACTCCGTTCAAATATTTTTGCGCAACAATGTTTCATTGTTATATAAAATACTAGCTGAGCTGACAAACGTTGTCTTGCCTTCAATTATTTTTTTAACTAAAAATTACTCTACACAGAGTTCACTTGTTGGGCCAAAAACAGAAACCTACCAGGTATTGACACGAACCTGTGTTGAAAATTTCAGCTCCACAGTTCTTATAGCTCCCGAGATCATGCGTTACTAACCAACACACTCAGCGGTTTGATATACCATATAGATAAAGTTTAGAAACTCAGGTTCTTAATTTCAAATATTAATATTAGTTAAAAAACAGTATATATTAAGATTTTGGCTTACAAATGATTTTTATACAAAATTTGAATTTTGTAAGAAGAGGCGAAAAAAATGTAAATACTATTATTTAAACATTGTAAATTAGAAAATCAGATCCTTATTTTCAAATATTTATAATGTACATATGTATGTAGGTATATTAATAAAAGTAAACAGTAACTGTCATATTAAGAAGATTTTGACTTAGAAAATACTTTTATACAAAATTTCCATACACAATTTTTTTCGAAGTATTTGTAAATTCGTGTTCAAATATAGCAAAAATATTTTAGTTGCGAATACGAAAAAGTACAACTGAACTGACCTTAAAAAATTAAGTTTTCGGCATAAAACTTTTTATAATAAGATCGGTAGGCAGGACAACGGCATAAAAAATATGCCACATTTTGGATCTTTAGAAAATTTTTGGTCACTTATTTAATCTAATTTTTTTCCGAATGGACAAAAAAATAAGTACACGGCGATGTTTTACTCTTTAATATAAGTTAAGAAAATATACCGCTTCGATAGGTGTTTCAGCAGGATAACGCCCCGAAGCACACGTCACGCTGTGTGAAGGATTGGTTTCAAGCCAATTGTGTTAACCTTCTGGACTGGCCAAGTCAATCTTCGGACATAAACCCTATTGAAAACCTTTGGGGAGAGCTAAAGGAAAGGATATCATTTGGTATGATATCATATTAGACACCTGTCGCAAACATATGTATTAACAGTATGTCAAGACGAATGCAAAAATTTTTTCAAAATAAAGGGAGGAGGCACGGGTTAATAAACAAATATTAAAAATAGAGCAATATAACTCGAATTTAAACTTATTATTTAATAATATTCAAAATGTACTTATTATTTTGACCACTCATTTTTATCTATATTTTCTCTTTGATACCGTAAAAATGTCAATTTTTGTTTATATCTTTTTTCTGTTGCTAAAATAAAAAACTTTTCTTAATTTGTATTAAGGACTAAAACATTGTCTTGTACTTATTATTTTGACCATATGTGTATGTACCTATTCATATATTTTTAAAAATAAACAGAATACATAATTAACTACTTACATGATGGATCTGTACATTTTTGTATAAAGGTGTCAAGAAATTCCGGTAATTCTCTCGGTTCGAAACAGCATGTTATTAAGGCCATTTTTATAAAGAAAATTTATACACAATTATGTAATTATAAAAATAAAAAATGCACGTGGTTTGTTGACAAGAAATTAATAAAACTTTTCACTTAATGAACAAAGTGCAGAACAAAACAAAATAACGAACTCTTATGTTAAAAATAAAAACATTACACTTTTGCTTGATGTAAATAAAGACACGCACACACAAACATTTAATCACATGTAGTACTTAAGGCTTATTACACACACACTCGTTTAATCTATTAATAAAATTGGCACAAGTTTCCGTTTCCACTTCTCATTTAATACAACAATGTACATAAAAAGTGCGAATGTGTGTTCGGTTTAAATATTGCTATGTATGCATATGTGTTTGTTTGCCAGTTCTTTTGTTTATCAATTAAAAGAGCATAACAAGTGTACAATAGGAACAATTGCTTTGTTTAACCTTGAGCCGATTTACTCAGAAGACATGTTTCCAAATTTTGCTTACACTTACAAATTACGGTTCTTAATTTAGTTTAATAAAATTTACAGTTGCAACAACGATTTTACTACAAACCGAAAGAGAGCGAGAGCGTATGTGTGGGTGATGAATTTTTTGTTGTAGAATTACATACCAACAGCTGATTTGATTTTTGTTTTGTTTTGAATTGTAAGTATTTTTTTTTATTTGTTGTATACTTTTATGTATTTGTTGTTGTCAAAAGAACAATTTTTGATGTCGTTTCGTTTTTTCGTTGCTTTTGCCTTTTTTTAATTTGCATAAAAAGCTTTCTTTTTAAGGCTTTTAATACTCACATACAAATAAATGTACACATTTATGTGTAGGTATACTTATGTAGATACATACATATACATATATTTTTTTTATCAATTTCTTTTTAAAGAACCCCCACACTTTGTGGACGTTTAAAACGAGTTTTTGCTTGTGTATACTGTTGAATATTGAACTGACATATTTGACATAATTAACGTTTTTCTTAGCAAAAAACTTTTTTCTTACTAATTTAGAATTATTAATAAGTAAACGAGTTCAATATATTTTGCTTATACTTTTCTTTTATTTCACATTATCTACATACATATGCACTTAGGTGCATTAACAAGTGCATCTAATAGGTTATATTTAATAAAGTAATTTTCACTTTTAATACTGGAATAAATGCTTATTTTTTAGAACTGAAATGATTAACTTTTTCAACTTTATATAACATGTATTTTGGTAGTTATAGCTATGTAAGTATTTATAGTAAATTAGTTAAATATCAATCAACCAACAAAATTTATTTACTTAACAAGTAATTTGCACTTTTATTGCTATATTTATAAACTAAATATTATTTAATTTTTAATATCTATAAAATTTAATTTTTCACTAATTTTTCTAACATAACATAATAATCCTTTTGGACATTTTATGTGCTTAGTCTAATAATATCTACAAACAACTAAATGATTGTATGTGAAAAATTGCAATTAAGCTTTTTGGGTGTTTTTAGGGTTTCTAAGCTTTTAGAAGGTTGGCAAGATAATTTCTAAAAGCTTTTCGTTGTAAAGCAAAATTCATTGAAACAAAAAATCTTTCATAAATGTGTGACTATAGTGTCTGTTGTATATTTAAGGTCAGCTGTAGATAATTTCAAAAGCGATTTGTGCTATTTTAAGTATTTAAGTAACGTTACTGACTGACTGATGTATCAACGCACAGCCTAAACGACTATAGCTAGAGAGCTGAAATTTGGTGAATAAGTTCCCCTTCTTATGTATAGATCCACTAAAAAGGGATTTTTGGAAAGTCAAATACTAAGGGTGTAAAAAAGGGTAAAATTAGTATCTTTATATGTCGGAAACTACATTAGATAGACTTTAAATTTTAAAAGCACACGAATGCTGCTAAGAAATAAGCTGACACGTGCTTCGTACTTTTTCGATATGTGTACTTCAGGGCTTAAAAGGGGGTAAAAACTGAATTATTGAACGTAGCAAAGAGCTTTTTGGCGCATTATTTTTTTTAGACAGAGTCTCGAATGGATTTTGACACTTTCTGAAAATTCGCTTTTATAAGGGTTCCCCTTTCGATGTATAAATCCACTAAGAAGGGATTTTAGGAAAATCAAATGAGGGTAAAGGGGTAAAAAAAGGGTAAAATCGGTATCCTTATATCTCGGAAACCACATTAGATAGAATAAAAATTCTAAAAGCATACGAATGTTGATGAAAAATAAGCGTATTTGATACTTTTTCAATATGTGTACTTTTAGGGGTTAAAAGGGGGTAAAAACTGAATTTTGGTGCTTTTTTTGCACTTGACATATCTTCTAAATTATTGCAAGTAGCAGAAAGCTTTTTAGAGCGTTAATTTTTTAGACAAAATCTAGAATGGGTTTTGGCACTTTCTGAACATTCCTTCTTAAAAGGGGTAAAATCGTACCCGTTTTCGGATTTTTCTTTTGAATTTCATTTACATTAATTTTTTATTTTACATATTTTTCAAAAACGAGAATTATGGAATATTTCAACAAATGTTTAACAATCTTTTAGATTAGACGGAAAATCATCATTATAGTATACGAGTTTAGCGTATATTTATTTGATTCTCAAATGAAAGGGCTTGGTTAATACATATAAAATATCCGCTAACAGAGTAGCGGGCAATTTGCTAGTTTTTATTATAATTAGCTTAGGAGGATTTTTTTGTGTAAATGCCCATATACTGCACGGGAAAGAAATCAATATTTTTTTGTAAATGCGTAGTTAAACTAATTAAAGACTTCTGAAAAAGGAGTATTTAAAAATTTTCACTCGTGAAAATCCATGAGCGTGAGTGAAAAAGTATTTTTTTTTTGCCTTAATATAAAAATAATAAACTAAACATCCCTTCTTAAAATTTCTCGACAATTTTGATTTACGTACTTTATCAAGTGTTTTGTGTGTGATTTTGAATAACGATTGAGTGAAGTAAAAGTTTCAATAATAAAAATTTATAGTTTTTTGAAATTGAAAATTAAAAAATGGAAAATAATGTTGAATGTGACTTTAATATTAATATAAGTCGTCACGCGTGAGAAAATTTTTTTTTGTGAGATTAAGTGATACAAATTTAAAGACGTTAAGAGGGAGGCTTCCAAAGTTTCATTTCAATAAATTATTTAAATCGGTTCTGCCATTTGGTTGTAATTAATTATGGCTTTAAAAATGGGTAAAATTTATTATTCCATTACAATTTTCTACTTATATACTTACCCTACCACGTCAAACTATCCAATATGCAAAAAAAACGAATTTCGATTTGTTATCTTGGTACCGTAATTTATACGATGTGCCTGGTTTCAGAGTGCTGAAACTCCTATGGACGATAGATAACTCAATAAGAAACATTTCAATCCTGCGGCACATTTCGCTAGAAGCTAGGTAGTCGAATATTTTATTTCTTTCTTATTTTTAATGCGGTTGTGCATTTTAATAATAGATTATTTTTAATACCAGTGCTTTACAAATTTTTATTAAGTGTGTTCGTTTACTTCAAAATTTGCAAAAAAATTTACAAACTTGTACTGGATTTTTCTGAAATGCGTGCGTTTAAACATGAATTTGCAAAAGAAAGCATTACTTGAGAGAGTAAAGTGACAGTTGTTTGACTGATAGTCGGCAATTTTTTGCTGGACAAATTTATGCCAGTAAAATCCAGTAGAAGAGAAAAAAATATGACTAAATGAAATAAACAAACAAAAGTAAGCAATCAAAATATCTTAAGTAGAATAAAAAATATGCAAATTAACTAACATGTGCATAATTAGTGAAAAACAAACGACAATGGCAAGACTGTTGTAAATTTATAGATGGTAAAAATGAGCTTTCATTACAAAAAAGCTTTCAGCAAATTGTAATTCAATGAATCAAAACAATATGTGAATTGTTTTCCATTTATTTTATTTGCAATAAAAAGTTGCGTATATAAAGCAGAAATGTACATCAACTGACACCACAACACAGTGGACCAAACACGAAGAAGGTGTAGTGGCCTTCGAAAACAGCCGGTTGTTCCGTTCTACTACGTGTTTGTCAGAATATTTACAACTAACTTTGGTCTTATTTGCTCATTAATAATTATCACATGTAATTTTGCTTACAAAGCGATACGAACTTTAGCCTGATCAAATCATAAATATAGAAACAAATAAAGGTCGAACAATAATAATTAAAATTAACCAAAATTAATACAATTATTAATAAAAGGGTTTAAAAGACGGAAAGCTGAATTAAAAGTACAAAAAAAAAAAACTGAAAATAATTATTTTACATACATCTTGAACAAGTTTCTTATCACTTTGTATGTTCCAGAAGAGCATACAATACCAAGTTTTCTTTTCTTAGCATCCATTACACAAATTTTTCTTTTAATCGTTTTATTTACATTAATGTTTTAGAGATGTAAAGTTTGGTTTTGTTTACTCGTAAGTTAAAAACTATTTTCTTTATTTGCTGAAGATTGCGGTAAAAGTAAAATAAAATCAGTAAACGCGAGATAAAATTACTTAACGTGGGAAATAAAAGACTCTTAAGTAAGTCCCTTTTTTGCATTTATGATTTTTTTTCAAAAAATCTAAAAGGTTTAAGTGTATAAGAAAATTTTAATAACTTTAATTGTCAATTTCCTGTCTTCAACTATCTTCAACAAAGTGAGAAAACTCGTAGAATATCGTAGAAAGAACTTTTATTTTCTATAATAATATTGTAGGGGTCAATTAAGCTTAAGGCTTTGAATTCATCTTCGAAGTTAAATCTTATTAAAATCCTATCGCCCATTTTTAAATTTGATTAACTTTAGCATCCGCAAATACATCCTTGGCATATATTCCCAAGTAAATTTCTTCAATGTCTAAATAATTATTCGCATCTTTATAATCCACCAAATAAAAATGATCACACTCAAGCAAATCTGTTTAAAAAAAAATTATTCATAACCTTTTCAAGTAGTTTTTGCATTTGAAAATATAAATTTTGTATTTCTGTTATTTCAGTTGATAAATTATGTACAAGAACATGTTTAAAAACCATTTAAGTCCCAAAATTATTCGTGCATGTTCTGTAAACCGAATACGAGTAAATTTAAAATTTAAATATAAAAAATAAATAATGGCGCCTTGATGTGTTTTCAATCATACATACTTAATTAATTTCAGTATGATATTTCAAGCTCTAAAAAATAGAAAACTTCAAAAAAGTCTGAAAAAGTTCGCTAGTAGTGCATTCAATTTGTATAAATCGAGCGTTTTTAAATCGACTCGATTTACAGAACAGGCAGGATTAAAACAAAAATTAACATTGATTGCATTTTACTCCTTACTGAGATTTCATATTCTAGCAAAAGCTGTCAAGTTCTTCCTCAAGTTAAACAACGTTGTTTTTGGAAATTTTCCCCTGGTTTCTTACAATTGATATTGATCCTTTTTGGATATGACATTATGGACTTTTGCGTAATAAAATCATTTGGATTTAAAGGCAAATTAGTTCGAAATAAGCACACCAAAATATAAAATATGATGTTTCAAGTAGAGAGCTGCATAATTAAAATTCAATCATCGCAAAAATTTTGGCTTGTCGCCATGGCTAATTTCCTTGTGAAAAATAAGTGACATGAAACCAAAAACTCGAATCCAAACAAGCATACGTTATCTTAAAATTAATTCAATAAAACCTAAAGCATTTCATATACATATATCAATGTCAAAGCAAACAGTACTCGAAATATTTCGTTTTAAGATAAAAGGAGTTGCATTTAGAATAAAATTTAGAAATTGTGGATTAGGATTTTCTTGCAGTTAAGGGTCGATATAAAGTATTGGATATCGATGGTCATACATTGACAACTTGTAACTGATTTTTTATTATTTTTCATTTAGAAAACTACTAAATAATTTTCAGCTATTTTATTTCTATGCTAGTAACGCTTTCAGTCTATTTATAACGTAATTTCTTCAACTGAGAAGTTGTAAAAACCAGTTACGTGTTTTCAAAGTACGACCATCAATATGAAAGCTTTTTGAAGGTCTAAAACTTGTAAGAATCATGTTACTGATGGGCTATTTATTGAACTAATTTTATGCACAACTGGACCCAGCATCAAAAGGTTTTTAAAATTTTGTATGTACTGCTTTTTATATTTTGTTAGAGAAAATACAGAAATATATCAAAATGAAAAAAACACACACATATACGTTTTGTTTAGGGGTTTTACATAATAAGCGAAAATTTAGCAATTATTGCAAACTAAATTTTTATAAAAACGCTAATGATTTCTGTAAGTAAACGGGATACAATTCCGAATTAAATACTAATATGTGTGTTTTTCCAAACATTGAGAAGTTTCTAATAATTTGGGGGGGGGGGGCAAAATCTAGACAAGGGGGTGGGCAATGACCCCGCCCCCACCCCAGAAAGTCCTATCTAATCTAATGTATGTACATTTATGTATACGATCCATATTATGTACCAGTGATAGGAAATGAGATTTGCATTTCAGTACCAAAAAAAATTGTTTGAGTACTTTTTTGATCTCGAGAGTACCAAAAATTATTAAAATTTTTTATTTAAATTTTATTAACAAATAATTATAAATATAAAATTATTAAAGAAATAAAAAAAAGGAACACAAAGCACATACACATATGTACATATGTAGGAGGTAAAAATTTTAAAGTTATAACAAGAAGAGTTTAGACTTCAATAAATTTTTCACCAGGATGAGACTTCATACTTTTGGAACATAAAGTCTGTTCATGAGATTTTGGTAAGATAAAATCCTTTCGACATTTGCAGATGAGTGAGCTACTGTCGATATATCAGAAAATCTGGAACTTCTAAACTACTGATTGGATTTACCTGAAACTTCGAACATCTTTAGAGGAGGACTTAGGCCTTATAACACATGTCTTTTGGCATAAGCTGGACAGGAGTAACAGTGGATCAAAACTTAGCACCTGGGACTCCAAAAAACATCTGAGGCTTGTAACTTTTTTAAAAATTATGTAATAGAAATATAAGTTCCAGATTTATTACCAGACCAGAAACTGCATATATTTTCTGTTGTTAATGGTTTCAGTTCTTCCATATCAGCCAATGCTCTATATTGGTTGTAAATATTTTCAAAATTTTTCTTTTCGGTGGGAAAAATTTTAAATTAAAAGTAGTATAATGCTGTTGGTTTTGCCAGATAAAACTTACTAAACCTTAGAACTTGACAGAATTGAATATAAAACTTTTTAAAATTTTCTTTAAACTGATTCAAAACAGTTGTTTCAATGTAGTTTGTGTTTATATATATATCTATATATACTTTAACTTCTGTGCTACATAAAATATTATGGTTTTCGTTTATATTTAATTGTTAAAGATTACACTTTTCAAAAATATCTTTACTAATAAAGCTGCGTGCCATTGCGTCTTCTGACTGCATTTCTAATTGACTGTGAGAGTATCAAATGAGTTGGGGAGTACTACGGTAGTTTTTCATGTCAAATAGTATCAAAAAAAAAGTACGATCGTACCAGTTTTTCCATCACTGGTATTTACTATTTATATGTACGAGGTGTGTTCAAAAAGTATGGCGAATTTTGAATTTTTGCGGGTTACGTATATTCGAATTTTGATTTTTTTGTGGCGTTATGTTGGTACTCATTAGAGATGTGCACGTGAGCGGTTTTTGACTCACGACACGCACGCTCACGCAGAAAAATATTTTACTCACGCACTTTCACGCACGAATGATTTTGAAAATTTTCACGATCACGCACGCTTACGTATAAAATATTCTTAATCACGCACGGGGGGTGTACAACTTATCACGATCAATACGAAAAATATATAATTAATTTTTTATGTTTGTTGGTTGAAAAATAGGTTCTTACATATATGTACATATGCATTATGTTTGCAGGCTCACTCTACCTATATGTATGTATATACATATTAATGTACATAAATCAGAGCTGGCCACCGAGAGAAACACGAGAGTTATGTATTCGCCTATGTGTATTCATTTGTATAAAAAGCCGATTGATGTTCGGCACTCTGGTATTTATTATAAGAAAATTTAAAATTTTTAATACAGTTATATACCCACGCAGGAGTGTTATCTCGTGAGAGCGTGAGAATTCGTGAGTGATTCTTAAAAAGATCACGCACGAGTAATTTTTTTTAAGTCAGGGTTACGCACTCACGCGTGATTAATT
Source organism: Nowickia ferox (assembly GCA_936439885.1). Taxonomy (NCBI): domain Eukaryota; kingdom Metazoa; phylum Arthropoda; class Insecta; order Diptera; family Tachinidae; genus Nowickia; species Nowickia ferox. The sequence continues at coordinate 32,644,502 of OW387027.1, read as the reverse complement.
ATAAATTTGATCACGATCACGCATGATTCACGCATGACTCACGCGTGACACGATAAAATCACGACATTTGTACATCTCTAGTACTCATGTCTCTCACTTATGCCGACAATTACGGCCGTTTTGAATGTTCAGTTAATTGTTGACAGCTGCTTTGCTTGCACGTGTTTTGGCTTTATTGATTGGTTTTATTATGAAATCTTAAAAAATATATTTATTTTAAGGTGTTTTATTTCCGCGTTTCTTTTATAGGAAAGACCGTCAGTCATAAATATTCTAGCAAATACATTCCTGACATTATTGTCTTTTTACGATTCAAGTCTAATTAAAGTTCCACAAAAGTAGAAGAGACAATTATTTCTTTTCTTATTAAAGATGTCTTAGATAAATACTTGATTGATTGTAGATCATAAAAAATTTAATTTTTGCATAGATTTCGTCACTTATTTGAAAGAACCAAACAAAGGAGTTCATTGTTATTTTCTTTAACAGATTTATTGACATTTAATTAACTAGAATATAAAAATGTACACATACATACATATAGCGCGAATAAAATATTGATGTCATTCCAAAGCTTTGATATTCGAACGAAAAGTAAATAAAAGTCTAATGTGCATATCGATGGCTGAATATAAAAAGGATGTAACTCGATTTTTTTCCAAAATTGCATCTTTAACGTTTTCTGGTAGCCAACTTATAATTACTGAATTACCTTGAAGAAATAAGTACGATACAGTTTAAAATGAAGCATTTATGGCTATTTAAAAAATTACTTTTGCCTATAAATGCTTTAGCTTTTATTCAGTTTGAATTTTTCAGCGATTCCAATACATTACACACAAATACACCTCGTCACAAAAATTTATTGCAATAGTTTAAAAAATAATGCTTTTACAAGCAGTTTTGCAAAGCAGTTGTACAAGCACTTATTATTATGTTTTTACCTTCTCCTGTTATTTGAGTTAGGGCCTTTCTACTTGTTAAGAGCGATATGTACTAGTGATGTAACGAATGTCAATTTTTGATATTCGCGAATACGAACTCGAATATTTGAAACGATGTTCGCGAATACGAATATTATATGTGAAATTTATAGACATAAAATTGGGGTTCTATTTACGCCTGCAATATGAAATATGAGAAAATTGTTATGAAAAATATCTTCATACTCCTGTTCGCGTATTTTAAAGTTAATAAAAACTACCCAAACTTTTAATGATCGCCATTAAATACTATTTTAAAATTATACAAAGCACAAATTTTTATAAAAATTTAATGGATTACTACAAACTAATATTTTTAGCCATTTATTTAAATTTCGTTTAAGTTTTACGTGTTTATTTATTTAATTTTTTTTCGAAAAATATTCGTATTCAAATATAAGGATATCTAAAAATGTCTGATATTCGGCAATTCGAATACGAATATTCGTGCACTACTAGTACTCGTATGTACTATATCGTCGTCGAAAATCCAAAAGTACGTATCATTAAAAAAATTGAAAATCGTGTTTTTGATTGATTATGATGTGATTAAAAAAATTACATCTTTCTTTAAAATTATAAGATTTTTTGCTTCACCTGTAAAATTTGAAAACGTGCTGTTACATACTTTTGGATTTTCGACGACGATATAGTACATACGAGTACTAGCGATGTCACAAAATGCCATAATGTGTACTCGGCATAAGTTGAATCTCAACCGATTTCAAATTTATGAACGGATTTATCCCCACTCAAATGGTAAATAGTACAATTAGAAGCTTTTCGCCATTTAAATCAGCTGGTGACCTAATAGAAGATAGGTTGGCTCATGATACAATTATACAAGGTACTTGCACGACTACAACAAAATTGCAACACCAAGAAACACACGCATTTTGTTGGTAGAAACAAACAGAATTTAGTCAAAAACAGATGTCTTTTGTTTTTAAAAATAACAATTACAGGGTAACTAAAGTACAATTGCAGACGCGGCATTCATGAATGATTATAGTCATTCAGTGTTGCCAATATGTGTGTAATATACAGAGTTTGTAATTTCTACTCACATGTGTATAATTACCTATAATTAGATTCATGTATAATCTGTGTGTAATTCTACTTTGACTTCTATTTTTGTTTAATTTTGTTTTAATTTTAACCTACACACACAGCCACATGCAAATTCATTGGCAACACTGTAATCATTTTATTCACACACATACACTAACATTTTTGCGGCTTGTAAACAAAGTTTGACAAGTTTCTGCATTGTATACATTAACAGGCTGGGCTTGTGCAAGTACCTTGTATAATTGTATCATGGGTTTGGCGAATATATTTACCACCAAGCAAGAGTTGTCTCGATACCAAAACCAGGAAGGAAAAGATATAAAAACCCAAAAGGGTAGAGACCAATAAGCTTAACTCCATTCTTACTGAAAAAATTGGAACGAATTGTGGATACAATGTTGCAGGAGTAAATACCTAATTAAGCATCTTTGACTTAGATAAAGGAGTAACCACTTGGATAAGTCATATAGCTCATTTACTGAAAGAACACCATAAGTCAAAAAATTTAATTTTTAACTTAATGATGCAGAATGAATCCCCATGTCGTTCTTCATATTGTATAAAAATTTCATACAAATATCTTGTCTACTCAGATATTGAGAGAAAAATTAAATCTAAACCTTTTGGGAATGCAAAAAAATTTGCAAAACCTTATTAAAAGCTAGATAATACAATTTGTAATAATGTTTAAAAAACAGTCAGGAGGGTTTATAAAACAATTAGGAAGGTTAAAACATGCAAAAGACGCTTTTATCGCAAAGTTTGCAAAAAACATGTAAATATTAAAGTTCGCAAAAAAATATGAAGTAACAAACTTTTGAATAAACTTGAATAAACTAGTTAAGTTTTATAAATGTGAAATATTTGAAAGCGGCACCACTCAAATATACATACATAAATTTATACTTCAATATCAGTTTCTTATGGTGTCGCTGCCGTTTTCAAAATAATTAAGTAGCTGGCTATTAGGCAACATTTGTAGCCGGCAGCTATGTAGCCTGCTGTGCTCTATGTGGTTATGGCATAACAAATAAATAAATAGTACCACACTTAATAAAGTTTTCCTTTTTTATATTTTTAAAAATATATCATCTTTTTGCCTTCAAGTTAAGTTTTAAATACTTCCATTTATTTACAAGATTAAGGCAAATCTATTGACGTAAGAATCATCAAAATCGGCTGACTGGCTAGGCTGTTTTGTTGTGATTGTTCTTTGTAGTGCAATAAAATTTCAAAGTGTTTTATTAGCTGTGGTAATTTGTAAGTAGTAATACACTACAATAACAAATACACTATATTTGTCTCTCTCTTTTTTCCACGAATAAAAAAAAACCTGATTCGAGCTTTTTTAACTTTCACTTTTTACACTTCTGTATATATTCTGTGGTTTGGTCTCTAGAGCTCGACAAAGGATCACACATACAAAAACTGAGACACGTACCCATACTGGTCGAGCAGTCAAGTAAAAACAAAGAGTGGCTTGAGGCACAGTTAAAAATTATCCAATCGAGCTCAAATTTTTTCGGTGGTTTTTTGGGACCAAATGCAACGTTCTTGCTATGATACGAATTCGAAAAAATTAAAATAAGGACCGGTCTAATATTTATGTATGTATATAGATGCAGGGCTTATTATATTCAATACTGCTGAACACGTTCTTATTTTTTTTTTTGTATTTATTTTATTAAAAAAAAACAATATTTTCTTTAATTATTAGCTCTATCGAAACTTGGTAATAAATCATTATACTTAAAAATATCGATTATTAGCCCTGAAGACCTAAAGTTGTAAGTAGAGAAAGAGTGTCAAGAAATCAAATAAAATATTTTTACAGCCGACCAATTTTTCACACTTTTGAAATCGTCGTTTTAGTCAGTATTAATTTAATTCTAAAAAAAACATAAACGAAGTTCGAATTTTTACATACTAATTTATATTGCTTTTAGCTAAAATTTGCTGATGTTTAGAGTTTTACAACCTTTCAGTTATAATTAATAAGCTGGCTTTCGTTATTTTTTACACTTGCCTTTTTAAATTACCGAATTATTTAAATTCTTGGTTTTAATGGATTTTGTTTTCATGAACATGAGCTTCTAGCTAATTAATCAAAAAGACGATACTTATTACATTGACGTTTTATAAATTCATGATATTTTTTTTATTTATTTATTTTTTTTATTTACTTACATCTATACTTTGTAATAAAAAAGATCAGATGTTAAGCTTCAAGTTTTTTCTTACAATTTTTTTATAATGTTATTGTATTATTAATGAAGTTGTCATCTTAATGTGGTAACACTTTTCGCTCCAAATTTATGTATTTTTTGTATTTAATGGGCTTAAGGTTAAATCAGACGTGTCATAACATATTGCCATAGCCATAACTTTTACCATATGCATAGAAATATTTGCTTCACCTACACACAGAAACATTTCAACTTAAAATCTACGTAAACACGGTTAATTTAATATTTTTTGACAATGATTTTGTCTCGTATGGTTTAAAGAAAAGTTGTTCGTTTAAATTAACTTAATTCCATGTTGATTTAACATTCCCGTACTGTTAAATAAAAATGAAGAATCATGTTAAATCAAAGTTATTTGAAGTTGAAACAACATGAATTAATTTAATGTAGTCATTGTATTTTGTTAATTATTTCACTTACATGTCTATATTGGGACAGGCATTAGAAAAAATTTTGTTTGTATGTATATAATTGGCTTCCCCGACCAAGATTTTAACTTGGAATTCTTCACGTGGTAGTCAACGCGCTTACCGCTGCATCTACAAGAATCTTAAAGATTCCTTAGATGACTGACTGCTGACAATTTGATTACTTTCCAATGGAAACAACTAACTATTTTAACATTGCGAAGTCCTCGGCGGTAGTCAATTGTCTCCTTCTGCACTAATTTTTAACTAACTTATAATTGATTTTATTTAAGTCACTTGGTAGCAGCGTTGCCACTAATGGAAAAATAAATTACACAGCTGCAAGTCTAAAATAGTGCAAAACCGAGAAAACGAGATATTTTTTTAACATATAAAAACCGTACAACAAAATTTAAAATGTAGCAAAAAATTCACTAATTCACAAATATTTACTTCAACGAAGAATAATTTACCACTTTCATCTTAACATTTTGTCAAAATTTCATAAAATATTCTTTAAACCAGGCATTTGAGAATTTTCTCAACCCTTTTCTTTTCTCAATTTAAACTCATTTAACTAGAAGTACTGAGCGATACTTATACATGCTTTAGTTTTTTTAAGCGAAAACTATTTTTTCCAACTTCTTTTTATCATTTTAGGCTCATAATTTGCACCATAATTTTAAAATCGATAACTGGTAACTCATTTTTGGGGTATCGGTTTTAATTAAGTTCAGTTTACAAAAAAAAAAAATCTTTCAGCAGAAGCGTTTAAGAATGGTAATATCATAACTTTTAAATTCGGAAAGAGAATAGCTCCAGTACAGATTTTACTTTGAAAAATTTTAGACCAGTAAATTTCAAAACATCCAATTTATCACATATATTATGGTCTTAAAGTGACATTCACGCCACTCATTGTCTAATTTTTGATAATCTGCTTAAAAAAGGGAAATCGATTTTTATTTCAATGATTGTGCAAATTTTGATTCTACTACATCAATAAAAATTATAAAGGTCATCATGAAAGTTGCTTTTTTATATAAAATTTACTGATATCTTTATACATTACATTTTGTAGTGCCTCGGAACAGTATTTAAGTAGCTAAATTAATATAAATTCCACTTTGCTGTATAACAAGCTGCTCGTTTTTATTGGTCAATCATAAATAACTCATTTTGTTTAAAAAACAAATCAGTACCCATGTTCTGTAACTCCCGCGTCGAGAAAGTTTTCGCTTGAAATGTGTGAAATGAAACAAAAATGCAATAAATTGAAACAAACAGCTGCTTTTCTCACTAAACTGTGTCTGTAACTTTTTTTGGCGAGTAACAGCTGTCACGTAAAGAAATTATACGCCAATTTACAGAAAAAGTGTGTCTGTAAAATTTTTGCGAAAAAAAAGTTCCCGCTTTGAACTGTCAAATTCACTCACAAATAAAAACTCGGTGAGAAATTAATTCAAAAATAAAAAATATATTAAAAAGCCAAGTGCGATGGATAATAACACGGAAAATGTTAGTATTTTGTTTTTTTAAAGTGATTTTTTTCATTATTAACAATTTTTCTTTTATAATTTTAGAAAACTATGCGAATTTCTAAGCAACAAAAAGAAAAATTGGTAGACTATGTAGTATATGTCTTCGCAAGAAGACAATTTGATGGCATTAACTCTTTATATGCACCACTAAAACAATTTTGTTTTAACAATCACTTAATTACACCACAAAGCTATTTTTATTTTTTGTATTATTGGAAAATATTTAGTAAACAATAAACATATTCTAAACAACAAACATTAAAGTCGCACTATACATTATTTCGTACAGCCGTCTGTTATATTTTCGCCGCCGTCGTTTAAAATTGTTCAATTTTAGTAAATTTTGGTCGCCGTCCACGACATTTGTGATAAGCGTTCACAACGTCTGCGAGGTCACGTCGGTTTCGACTATTACATTTTGACATTTCTAACGTAACGACGTAATCACTTTTGATTGTTTTCGACATGACTTACAGACACACTTTTTTCTCACTTTTCGAGAAACGATGGAATATTTTGTTTCACATCTTTTCGACGAAAGAAGTTCTCGCCAAAGTTACAGAACATGGGCACTGCTTTTATGTAATTAGACAAAAAAAAAATTGCACAACTTTGATTACTTCAACTTTTAATTTGCACAAAAGCAGGGATTAAAACATTAAATTAAAATTAGTCAAAAGTCCAAGATTGATTCAGTTATTTTTGAATGATCTCCAAAAACTTCCAATCTTCAATATAATCTCAATACTTCATACAAAGAAAAAAGTATTCACCAATTAATGTTTTCAATTAAAAATTATTAATTACTAATTGATTCAATTAAATTTTTAATTGTATTAATTAATTTAGTGGAAAAACTTAATTGATATTATCAAATTGTTTATAGGTGAAAATTTAATTAATTTTTTAATTAATATTACAAATATTTTAATTAATATTACAAACTCATTCATATTACTTTTTTGTGTGTAAGGCCTTTTTAAAAATTTTATTGGAGTTTTATTAAGACTTACAGCAATATGGTTTTGTTTATATCTTTATAATAAACTTTGTTGGAGATATGGAGATTTTCCGCAGGCATGAAGTTTCGCCTGTAGAATTTTGTAGCACATATACATAACTCGATTTTGTCTTAAGACGACTTATGCTGTTATCGCTTTAAAACATATAAATATAAATGCTATTAAATCCAAATACTGCAAAATTACACAAAAAATTTATGGTGCGAAAATAGTGCAAAGAACTTAAAATAGTACAGATTTTGCACTATTACACAGAAAGTGGCAACGCTGCTTGGTAGTCAGTAAATTAAAAAAAATGTTGTTGGAGTTCGAGCTATGTATCATCACACGTTGTATAGTCAACGCGCTACTACCCAGCTAAGGCACCATCTAAAATAATAATCAGCGTTGTTATCTTTTAAAATTCAAAAAGCACCGAAACCAGGAAAAAAGCGCGTAATTTAAGTAAAAAACCACAAAATTTAAAATTTTTTTATTTTGCATTTCATTCTTAAAATTTTAAATTTGAGGCATCCGATACACATTTTATTTCTATGAGAATGAGTGAATTCTTCAATCAATTTGACGAATCATTTTGAAGTTATTATAAAAAAATTTTTAATTTCTTTCGTCAATGAACAAACGAATCTCTCGAGTTTAATCAAATTGGCAGTAATCCGCAACTCTTTCTGAGGTTAGGAGCCGATAACATTTTGAACGCGATGGGCTTACCAGTTGAAAATTTTTTAAAATCAAGGCTTACAAAATTTGGGTTTTTATTAAATTATGCTGTGGAAACATTCTTTCGGCTGCAGGTCAACTATCTGAGAAAGATAATAAATTTTTACCGAAATAAAAAAGGTGTCAAAAGTGTTGTGCAGCAAACGCAGTATATAAATAACAAAGCTAATAATAAAAAAAAGTGATTTGCAAGTTATATATAAAAAATATTCATATGTATATGTGTGACAGCGCATAGAGAAAGGGACCTAGGATAAAGAAATAAATTTTCACTTTTTTTTTTTTGATGTGGACAACATCTGAACATCGAATGAGACCGACCCCATGCCCCAAAAGTGTTCCCTCCCAGAGATATGCGCGTTTTATGAAATGATGGTGCACCGAAGATACACGTATTTAAATCTTTAAAATGGCTCTCCTGAACAAAACTGGTTTTTACCCTTAGGTCCCTTTCTATTTTGCGCGTCACATATATAATTATTTTAGAAAAAAATTTTCCATGGTTATTGTACATTGGTATTTTTCCTGTGTGCATTGGGTATCGTCAGATTTTCTAAATATCAGCATTTTTATTCGATTAAAAATATTAGGTTTTAAAAATTAAAAACAAATTTTACTTTATTTTTATTGATCTTTTTCAATTATTTTATAAAAAAATATATTACAATGAATAAATAGTTACAAAATATTTCCTTTCCAACCACAATTAAATTGAAATTACAAATGACTGCCAAAAAAAGGAAGGTATGTCTATCTAATATGTATTCAAACAAAATCAAATAAACAATAATCAAATAAAGTAAGAAAAAATTTAAATAGGTAGTAATTACATATTAACAGCATCCGATCTTGGAGATGGGGATGCCAGCATCGGCTCTAGGCATGACATTTGTAGTGGAATTTAAGGTAGGGGCCTGTCTTCGGTCGACAGAGCTTCGTTTGTTAACAGCAGGGTGCTGAGCTTGAAACACATCACTATCCCATTAGCAGTAAAATTTCCATTTCTCGTTGAGAAACAAGCACATGTAGAACTTATTGCTTTAGTACAAAATCTCTACTGAAATGCAGTGCTTGGAAATACCCTACAGTGGTGAACTTTGATTTGTAGGAGCTCCTTTGCAACTTTCAGTTTAATAATTAAATGTCCTTACAATTTAAAAACTAAATAAAATCAGAATAACAACAAAAAAGAATAAAAAAAAGTCCGCGAAAAAATAGCATAAATTTAGCAGCGAAAAGTTTGAAACTGGCAACACTGTTCAACTTTACTGAACTGAGTAACATTTTAAATATAGTTTTTGAATTATTTCTGCTATTATTAGCATAACATTATTAATGAAATTTTTAAATTTTCTTACCTGTTTGTTCTTATTTTGCTTATTATGAAGAGAAAATATAATTGTTTCTTTAACAAAGTCAGACCTTTTACAATATTTATTTGGCGTGTGTGCTTGGAATTTTAATAATCAATCCACAAAATTATAAAATAAGTAACAACTCATCATATCAATTTTTTGGCGTCACCTACCGTCATCATCATCGGCAACTGAAACTTCATGATTATCAGAAGTAGCAGCAGCACAAGAAATAACGTGAGTAACGAAACCCGCCATTAATGGCAGTTGAACGTCACATGCGTAAGAATTTTAAATAACAAGTGTGCGAATAAGTTTGCAAGTACCCTACACTCAGCTTTCATTGATAACTTCGAACGACACGATTTTTAAGCGTAATTTCTCGATGAAAAATTTTTGCTTCTTTTGGAGCAAACATTATGCTCAATTGTAAGAAAAGCGAAGAGTTGTTTTGCGTTGACATGTTGACCCTAAATTAAAGAAAACATTTTGTGATGTTCTTTCATCTATTACAAAAACGTCCTAGTCGAAACCGAAGTGAGCCAACCACGATAAGGAGTAACAACTATATAAAAAAGAGAATTGAAAACTTAGCACGATTTGTAAATCATTCCATAACTTATTTGTAACATACCCAACAAACTTTTAGCATGCAATCTCAATTTTATTGAATTGCTACACTCGTTATTTGGTATCGTTATAAAAATATTAATAAGAGCAAACAAACAAATTTTCATATTTAAACAATTTATTCCTTTTTAGGTATCACGAACGAACATAAATACTTTTTCCAGTAGAATTGTAAGTAGTTTTAAAATTGTTAATAATTACAATTTTTTTTGGTGATTTGATAAGAGAATTTTTGCTGGGCAGTTTTTCGAAGCCTTAAATCAGTGACCGGCGAATAGAAAAAAGTTTTGAAATAAATTTGTATGTATGCGTTGGTGTATTTGTATTTGAATTTGTGCAAGGTACGAGGTGTGTTCAAAAAGTATCGCGAATTTTGAATTTTCGCGGGTTACGTATATTCGAATTTGGATCGAAGACGATCCAAAACACGTGCAAGCAAAGCAGCTGTCAACAATTAACTGAACATTAAAAATGGTCGAAATTGTCGGCATAAGTGAGAGACATGAGTACCAACATAACGCCACAAAAAATCAAAATTCGAATATACGTAACCCGCGAAAATTCAAAATTCGCGATACTTTTTGAACACACCTCATACATTCATATAAGGTGTACTCATTTCAATTCGCTTTGAAAAACCAAAGGGGCATTTGCAGGATGTTTTACTTCACACCTTTGGTTGATAGACCATTCAGAATTGGCACTTATGTGTGCGAGTCCAGGTGGAAACGTTTTGCTTGATTTTACTCTCATCGGTCGTGTCCCCTGGTGGCAGATAGGGGTGTCATGAGATGAGTTGAGGAACACCTTGGCGGTTAGGAACTCGTAACATTTTTGATTGCTAATGACTTACATTACTTCAAGCGTAAAGGATTAACCAAAAACCATGGAAGCAATGAATAAAAAAGAAAAACTTATGGTGTACCAGCGGCTAGTGTTGGTGTACAAACAGGCCTCCAGTCGTCATCAAAAAGCGTCTGTTAGAAAAGAACCTCGGAGGTGGGCAACTTGGCTTCCGTAGTTGAGAAAGTATCAAGAAGGTGTGGCAAGGAACAATCGGATCTAAGTGTGAGCTTTAAGCATCCCTAGCCACATACGATGTGCACGGTTTCGTATTTTTCTGTCCCAAAAAAAAAAGAAAAAGATTTCCCTGAAGTCGTGAAACAAAGTGCTAGCATAGCCAAACTCACCACGAAAAGGAGGAACCTATCAGGTACGCAGAGAAAAAAAGCAGCCAAAATAAATCAAAAAGAGTTAAACAAAAGAAAGGCGTCGAAGGGAACACACACACTGTTTCTTCTCGGAGGGATCAAAGGGTGAAAGGAACCCACCAAACGAAACTACACCCAAATAAGCGATGGCGTCGGGCGAAATATTCAGTTGCTGGAGGGACTTTCAGAAAGAAAGCCTCAAAATCACTGAAAAGGAAACCGGACGAGACAAGAGTCCTGGAGTCGCCTATATATGCCAAAGTGGCACGGAATAGGATGACAAAGGAGCTTTGCTATGCTGACGAGAATACTCCACAAATGCATATATAGATCAATATATTTATCAGGAACGTTATGTACCTACACCCAGAGAAAAAACAGCTTAAAATCAATAAAAACCATATCGAATTAATAAGAAAGATTAACGAAAGTCTAGTCATGTTGAAATTTCTTATAATAATATGGAAAAAAATTAAATTGCTGTAATAATTTATTAATTTTATTTATTTTTAAAATTATTGAATTAAGGTGACGCGTTTTTATTTTTACGTTGCAGCTTTTCCCTGAGTGTACAACTGGAGTCCGACTCCTGTGTAGCGAAACTACGAAACTTGATAAAAAGCATCAAAGCCCCATGAGAAGACGGCAGTCTCTACCTAATAAAGAACGCTGACATTTAAATTGAATATTAATTTTGACACGTAAGATGAAATGTACACGCTTATATGAAACATGTCACATAAAGTACTTTTAACGCAAAGCAAAGCGATAAGTTAGGCAACTCTCAACTTTTTGCGTGCTTTAACAATCAGTAGGTATAATTATCTTAATCAAAGTTTTTATTGTGTCATACACATTTTGCTTTAAGCTTTTCTGCTAACGCTAGAAACGTCACGCAAAGCGTTGAAGTTGTATCTGAAACCGCCTTAAGGCATCCCTTTACATAAAAGGATGGGGAGGCAATCTTAAAACTGAGACTATCACAAAGAAGAGAAAAGATCTTCTCAAAGACAAGATGCATTTACAGAACCTTTGCGAAAAGATCATACAACATAAGTAACATACTTCTAGTTTATAAAATTCAGATTGTAGCAGTTCTCATTGTCGACTTTCTACTTTTTTTTTTAAATTTTTCTTTTTGTTTAATGTGTAACCAGTCTGAAAATTGCTTCCTTCATTTAAGGCCAAAAACCATACCATTTTAACTGATAAAGTTTTTAATATTGTATTCTTTTTTGCCAAAAATGTTTTAATTTTTTCTTCGTTTGGTGCGAATATTTTGAATTCATGTTGTTGCTTATTCGCTTTTTTGTTAAATTCTTTTTATTACTTGTATTTCAAGTGGCTCTAAATAAGGCCACATTAAAACGAAATTTTCTTTTGAAATCTTTATTTAAGATAAAGACTTTTGTAGCAATAAAGAAACAAAAATGTTGATTGAATACTGCAGATACTTCAGGTTTCGAATAATAAAACTGTAACGTTTTATAAGGGGCCGCAAAGTTTAACGCGATTTTTTTTAACATCTTTTTGACAGGACGATGGTACACATTTGTAACAAAGTATAATTTTTTGTGTATTTGGTTTTTAGTTTTCGATAGAAATTAAATATTTGAGACAAAGAATTGACTTAATATTAGAGGGCGTGTTTTACTTGTCTATTTGTTCTGCAGAAGAATGTAGAAGTTAATATTTAAGGCACTTTTGGTGCGGCGAGTAGATTTTAAACTTTACTTAAGATTTTGCTTTTGGTAAAGTAATAATTGGATTAAACTTTTAGGAATGGTCCTATGGCGGCATAATTTAAAGGGCACCAAAATCTAAAAGTTAAGGAATGTAAGTGCGTTTAAAATGCGAAAATTTATTTGGCTAAGTTTTGCTTCAACGAGTGAGAAATTTCTATTAAATTAAAGAAAAGTAATATTAGAATAGTTATATGTGAATTCAAAATATTTACACATACATACATAAATAACATATGTTTGTATATATATATATCTATATATATATAATCGTAGTGTGTGTTTGTTCGTAACCCATGATCTCTGGAACTATAAGAGCTGTGGAGCTGAAATTTTCAAATCAGCTTCGGGTCAATACCAGGTAGATTTTCGTTTTGTTTTTGACCCAACAGGTGACCATTCTGTGGGATAATTTTTTGTTAAAAAAGTTATTGAGACTAAGTCCTAATTTACACTATGCAAGTCTTATTGCTAAGCTGATTTGTTTGCGGGAGAGACAGACGAGGGGAACAGAAACGTTTCTTTTCCCTTCGTCTCTCTCTCCTAACAAACTAATCAGCTTCGCAATAAGACTTGCATAGTGTAAACTAGGACTAACACAATGTTTGCCGGGCTCAGCTAGCAAATTAATAAAAATTAATGTATGCTTTTTCTTGATAATCACTTTTATATAATCAAAAATAACTGTTTTTATTTTCTTATGCTCTTATATCACAAAGAGAGATACAACTGTATTTTTTGACGCAAGAGTAGAGAAAATTATGTATCTGCTGAAAAAGTAGCACGAAAACGGAATACGATTGTCACTGTAGCAGGAATCGAACAGTCCAGTACCTAAGTAGAAAGTTGTGGGCACAAAGAGTTCTTAGTCTGGAGAAGGAAGGTCGCTTGAACTCCTAGAGGCAATGCACAACTGTACGCACATTCAATAATTGCAGACTATGCGTTTTCTTTTCTTGAAAAAGTGCAACATTTCTTAACTTTTTCTTAAGAAAAATGCAATTTAGCGTTCGTTAGCGGATGATACAATAATTTCGAATAAACTCTATATTTCAAATCACCATTTTATTACGAATTTTCATTGAAAAAAGCATTAAATGTTAAATTTCAGCTTTATACAAGTATAATCATTTTTCAATGCAAATAGAATATGTGAATTGTTTTGATTTATCGTGTGTACGAGGTCCGATAAAAAATAACCGTTATTTTCAAATTTCGTGAATTACGTATGTTCGATTTTCGCATTTTTTTTTTCTGTTATGTTGGTACACATGTCTGTTATATTTGTTGGCAATATCAGCCATTTTGGATTGTCAGTTTGTTTTTGACAGATAAAAAGGTTAGTCGTGTTTTGGTGTACTCTTCGATTTTTTACTAAATTTCGAGCAAAAACAACGTCGCATGGACATCGCTCAGGAGCTGTTGAACATCTTCAACTACGATCCAGATTTCCTCAAAAATGTCATAACTGGTGACGAATCATGGGTGTATGGCTATGACATTGAAACCAAAGCCCAATCATCCCAATGGAAGCGTCCAGAAGATTCAAGACCGAAAAAAGCACGTCAAGTTCGGTCAAATGTGAAGGTTTTGCTCACTGTTTTCTTCGACTGCAATGGTGTGGTGCATCATGAATTCTTGCCACAAGGTCTTACGGTGAATAAGGAATACTACCTTGAAGTTATGCGCCATTTGCGCGAAGCAATTCGTCAGAAACGCACAGAACTGTGGAAAAAACAATCATGGATTTTGCACCATGATAACGCACCAGCTCACACATCGATGCTTGTGCGTGAGTTTTTGGCCAAAAACAAAACCGTTATCATGCCTCAACCACAGTATTCACCGGACTTGGCCCCCGCTGACTTTTTCCTCTTCCCAAAACTGAAGACACCGATGAAAGGAAAGCGTTTTGCTACGATTGAGGAGATAAAAGAAAAATCGAAACGGGAGCTGTTGGCGATACAAAAAAGCGCGTTTCAGAAGTGTTTCGAGGATTGCAAAAAACGCTGGCATAAGTGTATTATATCTGAAGGTGATTACTTTGAAGGGGACAAGATAGTTATTGATGAATAAATAAATACTTTTTGAAAAAATTTAAAATAATGGTTATTTTTTGATCAGACCTCGTATTAAAATTTGCTGAAACCTTTTTTGTAATAAAAGCGCAATTTTACCATCTCTAATTTATAACAGTCTTGCTCTTTACTAATTATTTGCACATGTCAGTTAATTTTCCTATTTTTGTTTTACTTAAGACAAATTTTTTTGACTTGATACTACAAGTATGTAGTTATGTATATTTAATTATTTTGCTAACTGGGATAATGTTCAACGCTTTTTGCACACTTAACAACTGGGCTACAGACTGTAGTTTAGGATTGATCTCAAACAAAAGGAAACTGATACTATTTCCACAAAGACCAAGATTCAGAACTCTAGACTTCCTCGGTTGAAAAATCGACAACTTTCCCTATTGAACAGCGGCGCAAAATATCTAGGAATTATACTATTGTCTACTACTCGTGTCGTAGGCTGTTTGAATCTAAATGGGGTCTAAAACCAAAAATCTTTGAATGGATATATACAGAAATTGTGCGTCCAGTACTGATTTAGGGCTTTGAGTATAGTGGCCTGCCACAAGTAAGAAAAGAAATACGTGGTAAAACAACTTTACAGAATACAGAAATCCTGCTTGCGTTGGTATAACACGATCTTTACATAATCGTCCTTCGGAGGCTCTGAATGCTTTACTAAACCTTACTTCGAGCGACTTTTATGTATTGGTTGTATGCCCAAGTAGTGCGGTAAGATAGCGGCATTTAGGTAGTGGAGATCAAGGCCTCATGGATATACCGGAATGCTGGATCAATTACCCTCTACGCCGAGGAAATCTACTAATTGTATGGTGCCTCAGCTGGACTCTGATAAAGGTAGGCAAAATAGTAAGAGAATACTCACCTGACTTACGCTATAAAAAGGATCTGGGCCCATAAAAAACAGCTTTCTCTTTTTCCGGATAACAGCTGTGGCCAGGTATCCAGAGCAAAGCACTCTAAAATCAGCCTGTAGCGGAATTCCCATGAAAGGAGGGACTTAAAAGCTGCCTTACTATCAGAAAAGATAGCTATATGCGCGCCTCTAATGCCCTTTTTTAAATTAATGTCAAGACATTTGGTGATTGCCTGTATCTCGGCCTGAAATACCGTAGGTCATTTGCCCAAGGGCAAAGCAATTTTTACGTTGGGCCCAACAACTTTAGCACCGACTCCATGTTTTGTTTTGAATTCATCCGTAATCAACTTCTGAAATCCAACGCGGGATCGTTTATGTCCTACACTGCCATTGGTGAGATTGTGACATTGAATCTCCTGTTCACAATTCATTCTGTCACTAGGTATTGCTATCAGCCCTAAGCTGGGCATTGTCCTCAGGACCGACGAGTGCCCGTTGCCAACACAACGAGCAGACTTCTCGACACCAATGCTATAAGCGGCCATTGCCGCACACGATCTTATAAAGATTTGTATGGGTGGTAGTCCAATCAAGGCCCCAATGGCTAAGACACGCTAGTCTCTGAACTTTGCAGAGTTTAATTTTCGCAACAGCTTGTCGAGTCTTTTGCCACCAAACAATCGTGTCGTACGTTATGATTGGCATAACGATCATTGTATAGATCCACATGCCTGACGTGTATAGATCCACATGCCCCAGGTGCACCCAGCACAACTTTTCACCGCCCAGATCGCCCTAGTGGCTTTCTGTGTTACGCATCTAACATGTCGGTTCCAAGTTAGCTTTCTATCAACGAAACTGTCCCTAGACCAAGTTTTCTTCCAAGAGAAAAAGGTACCAGAATAGTCTTATAGGACTTGACCGCCAGCCCATGTCTCCCACACCATGTCGTTACATTGCACAAAGTATCGAATTTTCCAGTTGCCTTCACAACCAGGTCATCGGCGTACCCTAGAAGTTCATCAATCAACACCGACCAAAGGAGTCAGTGGTGATAAAACACCACCTTGGGGACACCCTTTGGCTGCCTTAATAGTAACCATATCATTACCCACAGAAGCAGTTATGTCCCTGCTCTCAAACATAGACCTAATCCATTTCACAAGCGCGTGCTCAAGACCTTTTTGCCTAAGAGAGCAAAAACAACAAAAACTAACTTTTCTATGCAAGTTCTGTCTAGTTAGTTCAGGTATTTGTCTGTTCTGTAAAAAAATAGTTAGCGGGACTAGTTAGTCTGGTTTTATTCGCCAGCTCCTCACTTTGGAAGCAATGAAGATGTTTTTCTGTCTTGAAATAATGAAACGTGGAGAATATCCTATAAGGAGAATACGATTATCCTCAAGAACATTTTTAATGCTCAAATATTTTTGCTTAAGATCTTCTAAGAAAATGCTTAGAATGTATGAAGAAAGTTTATTTAAATTAGTTATAAGAATTGAGAACTTTGAAAAATATTATTTCTATTACCGGTATGCAATGAAAATTTTGCATCATACATATATTTTTCTCAGAATCTGTTTTCTTTAGCTTAATAAATTTGAATTCATTAGTCATATTACCCGCATTGTAGTTCCTTTGCTGATTTTTTCTCTTTTAGAAAATAATATTTAATTTTATAAGAAAATATGTCGTACTCGTATATTCGAATGACCATTTCCTTAGCAAATGTACAAATTAATTTTATATTTTATTTTTTCTTGCCCAAATTCATATTGTATTACCGCAAGACCCAAAATAAAAAGTCAATTACAACTATTTTTAAGACAAAGTAAAAAAAATTTTGGTTACTTTTTTTATCAAGTTTTGTGTGATATTTACTATCCATTCCCCAAAAAAGGAGAAAAAAGTAACCATTTGATATCAACTAAATGCAAAAAAAAAGAAAAACAGAAAATAGAAAAACTGAAAATGCATTAGGAACTAGTTTAGTATGCCAACAATCTTAAGCTCAAAGTCGTGCGGGCTGTGTGCTAAACCAACAAATTTTCCAGCTTAGAAAGATTTTTTGTGATGTTTTTTTCTTCTTTTTTTCCAATTACATAAAGTAACAGCAGCAGTTTCGAGCAGTGAAAAATGTATAAAGAAAAAAAAAAAAATAAAAAATTACAAAAAAGAAAAAACTAGTTACTTGATTTAGTTAAAATGAATGTTGAAATCAAAACCGAATGACTTTTATTGCGTGAATGAGTCATACTCTACAAATAAATAAATGTTGCAACATTTTAATAATAATTTTTACATTTTCTAATTCAAATGAATCACTATAGAAGTGAAAAACAACGTTTGATTTCGAACTTTCGGATTTCGTAAATCCACATTGAAAACTTTCATCCCCAAGAAAATAATTTTTTCTCTAAAATAGGAATTTTTAGTAGATTTACTGTAATTAGGAACGTAAAATTTTTAAAAAAATTAAGAGATATAATTTATTTTGAAGAGCGCAATTTTTTTAATTAAAAAAAATCCAATAATAATTAATTTAATTATTTTAGTTTAGTTTATGTTTTACCCAAAACGCCCCTAATTATACTGAAGTGGATTTATGGTTTACAGTGTATATTATGAAATATAAATTCATTTCATGAAATAACTCATAATCTTTTAAGGAAAATGCTCGATATTTGAATGATTGTTAGAATCAAAAACACAAATTTTCGTGAACTCAATTATATTAGCGCACGAAAGTTGCTCAGTGCAACACAAAAAAAAATTACAGAGTTCTGACAATGGATTCTGGTTGAAGTTTCGCCAATTTGGCCTATTGCTGCAGCATATCGGTATATCAAACTATGTATATGTTCTTTACATCTGAAAAGTAGGGTGTGTTTAGCAACTTAAAAGTATTACGGTCTGGCTCACGATATCGACAAGAAATTTTCTTATTGAAACAAAAACAATTATCTTATTTTGTTTTTGTTTCAATATAAATAAGCGAAAGAAAATTTCTTATCGACATAGTGAGCCAGGCAGTTAATTCAAAAATATTTTTGTGGAACATGTTAACAATGTTAACAATCCAGCTCCCCCACTTTTTTTTTTTTTTTAAAGAGAAGCAACATTCAGGCAATGCATGAATGCTTATGAATGAATGCCTACTACTATTACTAGGTATTACCTTCTTTTAGGAAAGGGATAGTGATAGAGAAGACAAGTGGTGAAGCAAGAGATAGAGGAAAGCTTCATTCTTTTACAACTCTGCTTTTGTCCGCGTTTTTTAATAATGCATTATTGCAGCGCCATTTTATTGGTTATTTTACTTCGCCTATAATTGTGCTACACAACGAAGGAGGGCGCTCAGATGTTACATTAGCTTTAGTATTCGCTGAAGCCTGTGCAGTTCAGTGACCAGTGGCTATGCCATGATCATTCCTACAAAAGTCATTAATGACTTTTGGATATCGGGATCGAAGCCAGGACCTTCGGCTTTGTAGTCAACGTGCTAACTACTTCAGCCAACGCCAATGGATTTGCGTTTTCGAAAATGTGAAAATTAATTATTTTGATAGTAATTTGAGCACGGGAGAGCAACTTTTTTCACCGGGATAACTGCAGTGAATTGTATTTTTAATTAACTTAAAAAAAGTCATACTCAAGAGGAAAATCAATCCATGCGTAGTTAAATCAATCCAAAGCGGTGTCATAAGTACGGATTTACTTAAACCAAGTAGAGAAGGTTAGATTCAAGTACGGATATTTCAAATGCTAAAAAAGAAATTTTATTTTTATTTAATTTTATTGCAAGTTTTGATTCTTATATTATTTTTTGTTTTAATTACTGATTTTTCCATTTATTTTAAATTTTTTTTTTGAATTTCAATCCTGAGCACTCTAACTAGCGTTCTCCACTAGCCATGAACTTGGTAAGGGCATCATGTCGGACATCGCAAATGGCTAATGGAAACCGCTCATGTCCATGTTTCGTCCATGCTCTGACATGGATGCCCGAACATATGTCTGAGCAACGATGTTCGCACTGAGATTCGTCGCCCGCAGCCATTTGCCATATAAGGAAAAGAGACAGAACAAAATTGGTATATATTCCATCTTTATTGCACTAACGCAAAATACTTTGATATGCCCGAACATGGACATCGCACGTATACACCACAACAAAGTAATTGATGAATTTTTCACAGTTGCTCTGCCGGCGTCATGTTCATGTCATGTCCAAGTCGATGGCTAGTGGTGACTTAGGGTAAAGAATTTAAAGTTTTTTTATGATGTTTTTTTATTTTTATTTTCACACGTGTATAATTTGTATATGTAGTCGTACTTCATGTAACTGCCAGTTTATAGAAGACAAGTAAAAATTCTCTCGGCTGCCTATTTATATTTAAAACAAAAACAAAGCACTCAAATTTGTTTTTATTTACAATACAAATAGACCGACGAGAATTTTTACTTGTCTTCTATAAACTGGCAGTAAGTATTTTTTACTCAATTTAAGAACTTTGTACTTGATTTAACAATTTTTAAGAATTTAATACTCAATTTAAGAAACTCTAGGATTGAGTTTCTAAGTAATCCCTTTTTCGGGTTGTTTTAAGTAAATGTTAGTGAAATTCGTACTTAAACTTTTAAGTACGATTCGTACAAAAAGTAAGTGGAAAAAACTTGAATTTAGTACGGCTTTTTTCTTTCTGTGCAGGTTCTCAAATCAGTTGTTTTTTTGTGTTACTGCTCCGTCTTTTGTAGATCAATTTTTAAGTTCTTTTTTTTTGTCTGAGAGGATGTAGCTGCCAGTTCAAATCACGCTGGATCATGCTAACTAAATTTTTTTTCTTTAATTTTATGTATTTTTAATTATCGGATTTCTGCGAAACTTAGCACTCGCCCTGTGATCTTGAAATGACACAAGCTTAAAAAACTGAGAGGGCACGCGCTCATTAAAGTGCTGTGTTATATTTCATGTTATTCTTCTTTACCAATTTTATGGAACTTGTTGTCACCCATCCTGAGCTCTAAAAATCGAACGATTTTGAATTTAGAAAAGTGGGCGGGTCCACTCTAACTAACATTTATTATTGTATTGCTCATCCGATAAAACTTGGCAAACGCTTTGAACACTGGAAGTTGCATATTATTGTGCTTAAAAAGGTGGGCAAAGCCATGCCCATTGCAGCTTAGTATTGAATTTGAGTTACATGCAACAACGTCCATGAAAAAGGAAATAATGTTCATGGAGATTATTTTCTTTTCGAAAAGAAAATAAGTGACTGTGGACATTATTTCTGTTTTAGAAAAAATTTATAAATATACTAGATGAGCCACTTGTTGGGTCAAAAACAAAATGAAAACCTACCCTGAACCTGTGTTGGAAATTTCAGCTCCACAGGTCTTATAGTTCCAGAAATCACGCGTTAGTAACAAACACACATTTTATATATATATATAGATAATTTTTAGTTTTATCTTCATTTATAATAATACTCGATTTTTTAACTTTTGATATTTAAAGATTTACTCCTCTCAGTATGTCGAGTAGTGGCTTCGCCAACTAAAGATTTTCTGCCTTGCATCTTTTGGCGAGATTGTAGTATTTTCTCCTCTCAGTACTCGTATGTCGTATGTATAGTGGGCTCGATGGGTAGAGGTTTCCTGCTTTGCTGGCTTTTCGCAGGTTTTAAAGATTTTCTCCCCTCGGCATATCGAATAGTGATTCGGTTTTTAAATAATGAGCACAGACCTTATATCTACTTTTTTATGGATATTATTTTCATTTAGAAAAGGAAATAATGTCCATGATCGTCATTGCATGTAATCTGAATTTCACTGAAATTTGGCATACACTCTGACTTCCGAAAGTGGCATGATCTTGCATTTGGAAAAATCGAATGGAGCACATATTACTAGACCAACATTTTTATATCTAACTAATCACTGTATCTTCAAAGTATTCCACGCTAAATTTCGAAGCTTCTCACTACTGCAGTTCATCTTCCCTCTGTCACGCTGCCGGTTTCCAGTCTGACTGCCAAAATTCATCTTCAAAATAACCATTACAAAATTGTAAAACTCTCAATTTCAAAATTCCTCATTTTCCATATAGGAGAGGAGAGTAAGTGCCCTTGACACCACTGACATTTCCACCGGCCTTCTGCCTGACTACACACTGCCATAAAATTTTATTATAAACTTTGATTATATGAAGACGAATTTTTTTTTCACTCGGTGACAAAAAAGACCCATATGGAGAAGAGTTAGAAAATTAAAATATTCGATCAAAGTAATCCTTGTAGGATTTCAAATAAAACTACTGATCATATGCTTTGAGGGCAGTGGAAGCACCAATAAATACAAAATTAACCCTTAAATGAATGGGAGTATTTTTCAACTTATGATATCCCTGTTTAGCAGCAATTTTGTGTTTCATTTTTAGAAAAAAAGCAAAAATTACCGGTATGGAGAAGAGTTAAAGGGTTACAATGTTCCAAAAAAATGCTCTTCGCAAGATTCGATATAAAAATTCTAAGCTCTTGTCCTACCTACAATAGAAAGGTTTAAAGATTTCTTATGTCGAAGTATACAATAATATTCAAAACGGGAAAAAGAAGGAGCTTCGACACCCTACAGTTAAATAAGACTCAGAAGTTGACTTTTAAAACGCTGATACATGTAGATACATTTATCGGTCCAGGGTGTATTTAACCAGGTGGCAGCCCAAAGAAGCGGACAATTTTTTGCTTTGAGTACATTTATGCCACACATTGTCAAAAATTGTTTTTTTACAAATTTCTTTACCAATTCTTTGACAAGAAGAATCCAGATCAGATAGTTTTACACAATATCACAATATCATTTAAATGACAACACACATTTATCAGTATATTTTTTGAATATACTGAGGAATGTATTTGGAAGTATGCAGTTTTCGAAGCAAATTAAGAAATATGACTTCTGTGACTTAAAAATATTTCATTTGTATATTAGTGTTTTTTTTTCGTAATAAACAATTTAAACAAAGTGTTTCAAATAATTTAACAAAATAGTATGGGTCTTCATGAAAACGTCCAAAAGTCTCGCAAACTGTGCAATTGTGCATTTTTGCACTCTCGTAAATAAAATGTCAAAAATTGTATGGAAATTTATTTACACAAACCTGTTAAGTTTGCCCAACAATTTTCACTCGTAAACTTAAGCTGTGCAATAGTGCAAATTGTAAGCAACAACTTTTTGGTTTCTTTATTAAATTAATTTTTTTGACATTTCATTCATATTCACTTAACTGTTTGCACAAAAGTTGAAAAAGGGCTTCATGAAACAAGCATTGCAAATTTGCCCAATTGCACAAATGACAATTATAAAAGTTCTCATGAAAACCCTTAATATAATTATTATAAATTGTAAAGAGGGCTGTAAAACGGTCCCCAGTGTTTAGGGTTCCTTACACCAAAGGTGAAAAAGAATCCTATTGTTTTCGCTACTCTGTCCGTCTGTCCGTCACAGGCAGTTTTCTCGAGAACCGTAAGAGCTACGGACCAGAAATTTTGACAGAGCATGTAGAACCTTGTTCGCTACAACAACAAGTATATGACAGTTAAAAATTAAAGGACGTTCCAAAACGAATAACGAAAATGTTAAAATCCCATGTAATATACGAGTACATACAATTATATATAGACACTTGAAATTTGCAAAGTTAGTGTATTTTTATACGTACTACAATAATTAACACTTAAATTTAAAAAAATCAAAACTAAAGGGTATTCTATCAATTAATGTAATTTTGACCAGGTAATTTTGACAACTTGCTGTGATTTGGAAACCACAAGAGGCAAACTTTTGCAATTTTAAAAGCGCTAAAACTAATAAAACCCAAAATTTTGAAAACGCTAAACTGAAAAAAAATCGCCAGAAACCCCAATAAAATCTCTAAAACTAAAATAAATCGTTAAAAACAGAAAAAATCGCAAAAAAAGCAAAAAACGACAAACTAGAAAAAATCGCCAAAACCGAAAAAAATTGCCAAAACAAAAAAAAAGTGCTGAATTAAAAAAACATCTCTTAATCTAAAATAAATCGCCAAAAACCGAAATAATCGCCAAATTTGAAGAAAAAACTTCAAAATTAAAAAAATCGCAAAAAACGGAAAAAATCCCAAAACCGATAAAAGCGAGAAAAATAAGAAAAACTACCATAACTACAAAAATCGTCATAACCCAAAAAATCTACCGGTTACTAAATTTTTTTTAAATGTCTACATCAGGTGAGATAGCTTTTTTTTCTTCATTTTATGTCTTTTTATTTTGACAAGCCCCAGTACTCTGCACAAACCAAAATGCGTATTGTTGCACTTATTGTTCTCCTGCTGCCATCTGGTTAAATAAATATTGTATCGGTCCTTGATTTCGCTGTACAGTGTTATAGAAAAACTGTTTTGTTATTGTTTTGTTAAAAAAAGTATGTATCAGAACAATTCCAATGAAAAAAAATATACCTGCTTATCATTTTGTTTAAGATATCGAGCCAATAAAAATATAAACTCCAGCGTTTGCAAGTAATTAAATGTGCAATTTTCATAATTGAGTTACAAAATTGTTAACAAAATAAAAATACCCAAAAATAAATTTAGTTTCTTTCATTGTCTGATTAAACTAAATGCTCTAATTTATATATAATTGTATATATTATATATAATACAAAATGGTATATATATAATATATAATAGTATATACTTAATAGTATCACACCAAAAAAAAAAGTTTGTCTTAAGTAGGACAAAAAGAAGCAAATTAACTAACATGTGCATAATTAATAAATAACAACCGACAATGGTCTTGCTGTTGTAAATTTAGAGATGATAAAAATTAGTTTTCATTACAAAAAGCTTTCAGCAAATTGTAATACGTTGAATCAAAACAATTTACATATTCCATTTGCAATAAAAGTTGGGTATATAAAGCAGAAATCTACATCAACTGACACCACACACAGTGGACCAAACACAAAGAACGCTGATGATGGAGGTGTAGTGGCCTTCGAAAACAGCCGGTTGTTTCGTTTTATATACTACGTGTTTGTCAGAATATTTACAACTAACTTTGGTGTTATTTGTTCATTAATAATTATCACATGTAATTTGGCTTACAAAGCGATACAAACTTTAGCCTGATCAAATCATAAATATAGAAAAAATTTTGTTTTCGAAACCCGTTTCAACAAATCGCCATCAACGTTCACCTAGTTGCTCCACTGTAATGTACATTTTTCAATGTAAATGAAATACGAAAATTGTTTTGATTCATAGCAGCCCATTTTTTTAGTTTCAGTTGATTTAATAGATTTTTTTTTTAAGTTTTGAAGTTTTTTCCATGAATATCAGATGTCAGTTTCGTCTTGCGAATTCCATTTTTTCTGCGTTCTGACCTCGAAATTTAAATTTAAAAAATTTCAATTCTACATCCCATACCTGGATACCGTATTGTAATTGTGTTAACTTCGAATGTGGATTCACCCAGACAACTTTTTTTCTCTATCATTTCAACTATGTACATATTAAGAACTTTTTGTGTACAACAAATGAGTAGATCAACCTTTGAAAAATTGTTGCTTATCTATCAAATATTTTAGAAAGTAGATGTGCTATATCTTCATATAATTTCTTTTATGAAATTGCATCGTATTCAAACTAAAACTTAATGTTCAGCTGCTGAAAATAAGTTTATATTTTCAAATATGTGGGCACACTACAATTGCACATATATGTCTGTATTTATATCTTATACATACTGTAAAAGGTGAATGAAATAAACCGGCTTTAATTTCCTAGTGGGCATCGTTTTACCTTTTAGCACACTCTATAAATGCATGTGTCCAATACTCCATCATGGATATGATGTCAGTGATGGTAAATTTTTACGAAAGTACTTTTTTAATATATTTTGATTAGTACGAGTATTCCTTTGACTTTCATATGTAAAGGAAAGGAAGGAGTATTCATCTCACTTGTATTTCAAATATCGTGTAGTCTAGAGAGAGAAGACGGTGTTTTTTTTAATCAGAACAGAAGCATCTCTTGTTTCCTACTCGTCAAGGGAACTGGAACAGTAGTCATTATAGGGAAGTCCCAGTCTGTTAGTATGGGTTACGAAGCAGCAAAAAACCGTGATTATTTCTACCTAAATTTCATAGAACAACTAGAGATACATGTTATGTTAAACTTTCATTTAAACAAATGAGAAGCTCAACTAATATCATAGTTGTTATTTTCTTACTTTACCATTATTTCATGTAAAAATTTAAAAAAAAATATAAAAATCAACATCAACAATTCATTGCCTAACAATTATTTTTGATCGGCTGCTGTCAAGCTCATAATTTGTGCTTTGTTGGGAATTGCTTTTATATTCAATTATAATATTTTACCGCCCTTTTTCCCAAAGTTAATAATTAGTTTTCTAGTTGTTCTTTGGGTAAAGATCCCTGATCATCTGCATTAGTAAAAGTGAAATGCGCATGGGACTTAGCTAACCCCTCAATAATCAATTCTAATGTATTTTAAAACAATTAATATTTTACTGAACAACCCAGCAAACAAATTCGGAACTAGTTCCAATGGTTTACCACTTTCATTGCATACCAAGCACTACAGATACTGAATTTCATATTCTAAGGCCGTTGTTTATATAAAAAATTGTTCTAGGCAACCTTTTTAGCGAATACCATTCAGTTATTTGGATAACTTCCGTCCTATGACAACTTCGTGTTAAATTCATTGATGTTTCACCAGAAATTGAACTATTTGGAGCTGAGTTCATCAATGCGCTAACTAATGATTTGTATTGTAATTTTTGCTGCAAAATTAAATATTAATTTTGGGAAAAAGTGCGATAAAAATATTAAAATTTAATATAAAAAGAAATTCCCAAGAAAGCACTAAAAAGTAATATAGTTTCTTATCTTGTCAATAATATATATATATATATATATATATATATATATATATATATATATATATATATATATATATATATTTAATCCATTAATTCCTAAGAGGAACTTAGGGCCGTAATAAACAAATTCCATTGAGCTCTATCTAAAGCTAGACGTTTACATTCGCTCCAACTTCTTCAACGATCTGGTTCTATTGCCTTGTGGGTTGAATTCGACGGCTTTCCTTGTGATGTCGTCTGCTGGCTTTCTTAACGTGTGGTCAAGCCATCTATATTTCCGGCACATGATGTCTTCGGTTATAGGCGGCTGTGCGGTTTGGAACCACAGTTCGCCATTGGATATTGTTTCTGGCCAAAATACGCGAAGAATGCGCCGGAGACAGCGGTTTACGAAAACCTGAAGGCTTTGCAAGTCGCTGGTACAGAGGTTCCAGATTTCACTGCCATACAGCAGAGTTGACTTTACATTGGAGCTAAACAGATGCATTTTCGTTCGAAGTGAAATATTTGCCGATCTCCATATTTTGTTGAGTGTGCCAAATGCTTGTTTTGCTTTGGTAAGTCTGTCATGAATATCTTATTTGATATGTAGCTTCCCAGGTAGCAAAAGCGTTGAATTTTTTCTATGCTGCCGTCTTCTAATGAAAAATTATTAGTGCAGGTGGCGTCAGGCATACATATTTGATTTTGTCAATGTTTATCGAGAGGCCGACTTCACGGGCGTGCGATGCGACTCCTGCATGTGGGAAAAAGTATTCGATAACAGGCAAATGTCGTCCACATAATCAAGATCACTAAGTTTGTTTTGCAGACCAAATGTGATGCCTTGTTCTGCATTTACAGATTCAAGGACTATATTAAAGAGCAATGGCGATAGTATGCAGCCTTGTCGAACTGCCTACTGGTGCAGCCCTCGTACAGCACATAGCAGTGCGCATCGGACTCAATAATACTCTGATCCATTTTAGTAAAAGCAGCTGCGGAAAATATTCGTTCATAAGATTTTAAAAGGGCGTATGAAAGTTTATTCTAAGTTAAAGATAAAAATAAAGCGTGTTTTTTTAAAGTGTCACAACTTTGAGTTAACATCACTGCTTTATTTGAACACCCATTAAACAGCTGATAGTTGCTTTTTGTTTAGTTTGCTTTGAATTTTCATTATGCATCGACTTACACCAGAGCAACGCGTGCAAATTGTTGAAAGGTTTTAATCAAAATAATTGTTCTATTCGTCAAAATCATCGTGCACTGCTTCCATTTTGTGCCGTACATAATCGTTCTTCAGAGCGGCTAAGTAAAAAACAATTTCTCTGGAAAAAAATTTAAATTAATTTGTTCGATAGCAAAATGAATTGCGGCTTATCTTTTTAAGACTTCTAATCTCATTTGGAATAATATCTTAATTTAGTTTATACTTTGGTATATTTGAACTTGAATGAATTATTTATAGTATTAAGCACGAAGTTTGCTTAAAAAAATAAAGGTGAACATAGAATTTTCCAATTTAACTGTAAAAGAAATAAATTTCTGAAAATCGACTTGAACGCTTAAATGTGCTCTACTGCAAAACAGTTCAAATATGACTTAAGGCTGGAACAGAATAAAGTAGTTGTAGTACTAGCTGAAGCTGACGACGTAACTAGTAGCGCAGCAAGAAAAAATGCGAACAGAATATTGAAGCTTTCTGAATGGTTACCAAATACATAAATTCTTAAAAAACTTGTAAGATTATACAAGAATAATATGTGAATTTGTTCAATTCACAAGAGCGAATTAACTTCATATGTGTTGTCTAAAAATCAATAAAAATTTTTAAATATCTGAAAAATACCATAAAATACGTTCTTCTTAAGGTGCGTCTCCTCAAGCAACAAAATTTCTAAAATTCTAATATTAGAAAGAAACACTAAAATTTATTAAAACTCGCTAAAACTGTAAAGCAAAGAAATATTCCGGAAAAGTCGCGAAAACTATGAAAATTTGCAAAAACTTGCTAAAATTTTAACGTTTGCAAAGCACAATATTGATTAAAAGTCCCTAAAAATATAAGATAGCAAACAAATTTGGGAAAATTACGCCTGTCCCGAAAAAAGCGATAATTCGCGAAAAGTTGCAAATTTTTAAAGAAGATGTAATATTGATTACAGATCGCTAAAACTGTAAGAAATGCAAAAAATTTGGTAAGAATCGTGGGAAAGACGAAAATTCGTAAAAAGTAACTAACAGCGGGATGACAACGAAGTTTAATATTGTTGAAAAATCGGCAAAACTGTCAGGAAGCTGGAAACATGCAAAAGTCGGTAATATTGCGAACTTTGCAAACATTCGCGAGAAGTTGCAAAATCGGAAGCAAGCCCTAAAATTTATTAGAAATCGCCAAAGCCGTTAAAAATAAAAAAATTTGGAAAAATGCGAAAAAATCGCAAGTTAGCGAAAAATTGCTAAACGTATTAAAGAATTTACTAATAATAATTGACTAAATAATATTTTACTCAAAAGCATGGTAATCTTTATTGACATATACAAACATTTATTTTTTGTCGCGCAACAAAGTTCAAAATTTCGAATCTTTCGCTTCAACTTCCACTGCAACTACTACCACAACTACTCATTCTGTTTACTTCCCTTTAAAACAAGTTTTTAACTTTTGACAGCATGAAGGGCTACTCGTTACGTTGTACTACACCTACTATTATGTTCCAGCCTTTAAGCACTTTTTCCTTGTGGCCACAGATATATCAAAGTAAATGTTAAAACAGAATAAGTGTGCAACTTCAGGCAAAATCGTTGTCAAATTAATAAAGCACATAATAAAATTTACGGCAGTAACTTCAAATGCTCTCTAGCACGATACAATATTAAAGGTACCCGCGAATCTACAACAAATGCACAATAAATACAACAACAGGGCTTTTAATTGCTGTTTTGTGATGACAACTGTCAAAAAACCAAGAGAAAACAAGAGACATGTACTTGCGTTTTCTCTTGTCTTTGCAAAGCTTTATTTATATTAGTACAGTTTTAATAGGCGCCATACGCGTGTATTGGTAAAACATGGTTGCATGTTCTATTGTATTTGCAAAGCTGGTTTGTATTCATACAGTTTAATAGCAACTGTTACAGTTTAGAGGCACTGTGTTGGTAAAACGTAAACAACAATTGGCAGATCACATCACGAAACAAACTCCATCAGCTGGTGCTTCGAGGTTACCTGTATTATTGTATCATGCTCTCTAATTTTTGTTTTATTTTCTTTTGCGCTTATTTTTCTTTGTCGTTTTGTTTACAAAATGTATGAAATTTATTCCAAGTATGGTAGCATTTTTGAGAGAATATTTATTTATATGTGAGAGCATTCGAAAAAACGCTGTCAAAATAAAATAAATTCTATCTCTCGACTGCTTTCTGTTACTATTTTTTTGTGTCAATTTGTATGGAAAATGTGTTTATGCCGCAATTCTGTTTGATCATTAATGGAGCAATTAAATAATTAAAAAGAGCAATTGAACAGTTTGGCGTTACATCACATTTGCGCTTATTATTAAATCGGGAGCTATTGAGTACTGCTCCAAATTGCGGTACTTCAGTAGTTACCATTGCTATGCAGCGCATTACACAGAAAAAAATAGACAATAATTATGTTCAATAAAACCATGTTATTAAAAAAAATTTAATTTTAATAATATTTGTGATTAACGTAATAAAATATTTATCAATACTGGGCATTTTAAAATGTCATTTAATTTAATTTTAACAGAGTTCGTGTAAGAGAATTTGTTATTTAATGGTGTTGGTGTTTGTTTATCATGCTTGTTGATTGAACCAACGCACTGTTCTGCAATTGTTGTTGTTAGTTTTGAATGATCGTGTATTATACGTGTAAATGCCGACAAGAAGCCGACAAACGTCGTATTTTGTTTTCATATATCAGAGATAAGCAAAAGTCCGCCCATGGGCACTTCGTTATGCTCTTATTTTCACGTGAATTCGTACAAGCATGCATTTTACTCTCTTTCATATTATATGTGTATGTGTTTGCCTAACTTTGCCATACCCTGCAGAAAATGCGAATAGTGAAAATGTAGTGATTTAGTAGTGACATTGTCAGTAGCACTACTGACTAGGTGTACCCCAGCCAATGTAATCGCCTATTGACATTTAACATTAGCTTGTCATTGAAAATCCACCACTAGACTGTAGAACTACTGACTAAGTTGTTTTTTTACTACCATATGGAGACATTGGTACCAAAGATTAAGTAGTACATTTTAGTGACCCTCATCTACAATTTCATAATTTAGGGCAACAAACTTAAACACATACATACATACATGTGTATTTTAACAGTATTGCACAACATAATAAAAAAGAAAACCAAACTATTGACGCGTTCATTGACAATGTCTCTAACGTATCTCTACTCGCGCATAATAGGAAAGTTGTCGACATTTCAACTAGTGAAATTGTCGCTATAGAAAAGAGTGTTGACATAGAGACATATGGTTATAGGCTGACTAGAGGGTACATACTATACTATACTATACATATGTATATGTAAATTTTACATTGTAAGTGAATAGAGATGATTGTTTGGAAAGGTTTTTGTTTGATGCTTTTAAATTTATTATGTTTGTATATTGTGATTCTTATTGATGTATTAAGATTCTTGCCATAAACATACGAACTTTTGTAGCTAATTTGGAAATCTTTTGGGTTAATGTATATAGATATTGGTTTATCAAAAAACAATTTTTCAAATTAAATAAAGACATTGTGTCAAATAAATGTACTTCAGTATTTCAAATAATAATAATTTTTTTATATTGTTTTTTATTTCAATTAGAGCTGTGCCAAATCGTTCATTTAAGTGACCGCTCATTTTCGTTCATTTTGTAAAAAAGAACGAGTTCGTTCATCCGCTCTTTTCAAGAAAAAGAACGAAATGAAAAAACAAACAGGTGATTCGGTCAATAAAAAGAGACAAATGCAATGTTTTTGTTATTTTTTGGCAAAATGATCAAAACAAACAAAATAACACAAAGGAAAAATCAGAAAGAATTTTTTCTTGCAATATTAAAGTTTTTTGTGTGGCATAAAATAAGGAATTTGGAAAATATTAATAGCACTAAGAAGTGTTCAAGATGTGTTTTTATTTTGCCACAATTAAGTCTCTGCTGGTAAATAAATCTATGGCCAATGAATAAAAGTCAAAAAGCGGGAGCGAAAATAACTTAATTACGTATGTGAGAAGTTAAAGCAGTTTAAAAAATACATAATGGTAACACTGTTACTAAAAGTAGATAAAAAGGCAAATGAAAACGAGAAAATGACAAAAAAATCCCACATGAACGACGAAAAAGCAAAACAGAACAAAAAAAGAGTCAAGTGCGCTCGGTCATCGGTCGTTCATTTCGTTCAATTTATTTTTATGTGTCAGTCAGTGTTGCCAGTGAAATTTCAAGAAAGATACATTTTAGTTTCCAAAAAGATACATTTTGTAAAAAATTTGAAAGTCCATTTTTAACGTTTAACATTTATAAACATAACCTTTTTATTTCATATTTAATGAATATTGTAAAGAAAATGATATCGTATAAATTAATTTTTATATTTATTTAAGTCATAAATATTAGGCATGTCATTTTTAAAAATACAGTAAGCAAACTTTAAAATTAATTATATGTACATAACTATCTTTGGATGTTATCAAAACAAATTAATTTTTGTGAAAATTAATATACGAGTTAAGGCGTTTTTACTAAAGCGATTATATCAAACAGTTCATAAAAATTTTCTTAAAATAAAAAAATAATAGAACATCTATTTTCTCAAAAAAAAAGGTGTTCATATTTTCGGTACATTTTGGGAACAGATTCAAAAGATACGAAAAATGTCGGGATTACACATGGTACCTGAAGTTATCAAAAGATACGAAAAATGTATCTTTCGTATCCGAATGGCATCACTGGTGTCAGTACTACTGAACCAAAACAGCTCAGTAAAATGACCGGCTCACTTCGTTCATTTGAGTGATTCGTTCAATTTTACTCGTTCGTTCATGAACGACACAGCTCTAATTTCAATACAAATTTTATCAAACTAAATAAATAATAATAATAAATAAATCCAATAGAATTTTTATTGATTTAAATAAAATTTAGCTAAAAATTGCGAGAATTTCAACGACATGTTTTATGGAATGAAATAAATTTTATATGAAAATTTCCTCAAGTTTTAATAAAAAATTACTTAAATTGGAATAAAGTTCATTGAAAAAATTATAAATTATTGATAAGGTGTTTTATTCATTGAAATATTTATATTATTGAAACAAAAATATTATTCTTTTACAATTTTTGTTATTAATATAGCGGATTTCTTTATCACAAGAAATTGGAAAAAAAATTATTGAATACCGAGATTTTTGTTATCAAAGAAGAAACTTATTTTTTTCTGTGTATATGCCGTCTTTCGGATGCGATTTGTGATTTAAATCGAAAGTTTATAAAATTATTCGAATAATAATTATCCCACGGCAAAATCTCCCAATTCCAGCAGGGCTTTTTTTAAAGAAATTTACAAAAATTTTAAGAATTGTTCTGAACTAAGCTCATTCATGCCACCTACTAATATGGTATAGAGACATTAAATTTTATTGCACAATATCAATTACTGAGCAATAATATTGCAAGTGTATGGATACCTTAAGAAATGGAGACTTTTAATGTCAAAAAAGTACTTTTATAACCCATGCCTGATTTATTAGTTTGCATGGTCACGAATCAGTGTTGTTTTAGCAAAAGCCACCACCAACAACAAAACACTTGCTGTAGGAGTAGCAATAAACTGAGGTGAAAAGCTCTTGAACACCTGTTTATTGCATTTGAACAACTAAGTCTCGCAAAAGAACACAAACAGAGCTTTTGTTTTAAACGAAAATGCAAAATAAAACTTAAAGCAAAATGTTTGTTATTTTAAAGGGTGGGCGGTTTATTTAGTAATCAAATTAAACAAAGTTTTTATAAGTATTTGCATTTTTGCTTTTTTTTATATTTGAAACAAGGTTTAGTATCAAGATAATGAAGAGGTGAATAAGTTGTTTATAAAGTGGAAATAATTTAAATAAAGTGTTTTCGTTGTTATTGTTCTTGCTATGTTCAACTCGTAATTTTTGCCATAGAAAAAAAAAATACAGGCAGACACAAAAAATCTCAAGAATGTTTGGGCGATCAGGTTTCGCCTGTTTGTTGGCTGTTTGTCAGTTTTTTTTCCTAAATGTTCCTTTACTTTCAAAGATCATTGCTGGCTGTGAGTGCTGTTGGTAGTAAAGTAGTGTTTCTGTAGTAGTAGTTGTTGTTGTTGTTATTGCTGTTGAGGCTACTGCAGCAGATATTTTCTAAACCTCTTTTTTTATGCAATAACGATAACCTACAACAAAAAAATTCATTCTCAAATTTTCTACGTTCGCTGCTGTTTTTTCTGCCTGCATTGCTGCACATGTGCTTTTTTGTTTTTTGCTGTTGCTTACATTATTGTTGTTGCTGTTGTTGTTTGATACTTTTTACAACTTGATTTGATTTAATGACCGGCTTAAACAGAGGTGAGTTTAACGAATTTTCTCCGCTGCTCTGGTATCTTCCTACTGACTTGTTTAATGCAAAATTTTTTATGAAAAAAAAAATTAAACAAAATTAGTATGTTGCCTTTGAGTATCTGTTGTTGTAGCTCCCACTTGAATATTTGGACTGCGCGTTTGTTTGTTTGTTTGTTTTGGATCATGGTGAGTTTTTCTGGTACGATTTGGGTTTTGTCAAGCTTTAGCTCCAACAACAAACAGTCTCCATTTAGACGTGTTCGGATAAACTTGTGTGCACGCGCTTGACATATTCAGATCAAATCATCTCTTTCATTTTTCTTTGCAAACAATTCAACTTAATTTAAACGACTTTTTTTTGAAGAATTTATATTTACGAAAAACCAATAAATTTTTTAATGAAAACGATTTTTTTCCTACGAGCTTTTTAATTTTATTTTGCGAAACATAAAAATAACAAAAGTTGGCTTAAATAGTGAACAAAAAATAAAAGCAAAGTTATTGTAGGTTAAAAAAAATGCAACAATTTAAAAATAATTGAAAATAGCACGTATGTATGTAGTAGAGACATTCTGTTTGTAATAACATGTAAATAACGAAAATATAAATAAATTTTATAAGAAAAACTTAAAATTAATTTAACTTATTAATTATTATTTTCAAAATACTTAAGCGGAATTTTTGGAAATATGTATACTCAAAATTTTTAAAATATTTTTAATTAAAATTTTGTTTAAAACTTTATATGAAAAAATTTAAAACTTTCGTGTAGTTTGAAAAGTATTAAAATAAATAACAAGTAGGATACAAAAATAAAAAACTTCGAGTTAAAAACATTAAAACATAAACTTGTGCAAATATTGAATTATAAAAAAAGAAAATCATAACGATAAAACTAAAGTAGGTGTATAAGTACATAAATTTTCTAAAAATTAACTACACATTTTTAAATAAGTATAATAACAAAATACAAATTTAGGCAGCACGTGAATTTAAAAAAAAACTAACAATTTCAACAATTAAATTTTTAATAATGCATATAATAAACATCATTAAATAATGTTATGCTATAATCTAACAAATGTTTAAATAAAAAAGCACAAAAGCTTTTAATTAAGAAATAAAATAAAATGAAAATATTATAAAAAACCTTAAAAATTATTGCAAAGAAATTCTGACCGACTTGTGCAAATAAAGCTCTTAAAAAAAAATCATCGTAATTTTGCAAAAGAAAAAATTATATTAAAAAATTTATTTTGCAAAAACTCGTGTTAAATTAAATTCAACTATCAACGATTACGAAATTTCATTACAAACGAAATTATCATTAAGTTTTAGTATTCAATACTGCTGATCAATTCAAAATAAATACATGCATTGTCACGTTTCATTTTTTTAACGTCATGCAATAAACAACTTGACATTAAATAAAAATTTTTTCCATACACAAAAAACACTCAAAATATTGCAAATAAATTGTTCAAATAAAAAAGTAACTCTAATAAAACAAATATTGTCTTCAATATAAAAAAGTTGTGCATTAAGAAACATACACAAGTGTTAAATAAAAAAATAAAACAAAATAATTAAAACAAATATAAATATTAAAATATGAATAAAATAGTATTTTCAACTTTCTAACAACTTTAACTTTATTACCATCACTTTAAACTTAAGGTGAGTGCAGTATTATAAATAATTCTCTCGCTCTTTCTTAATAAATATAATATTTAAGTAACTGTCATGTGTATGTCAGCAAGTTACGTACCACAGTTATACAAAATATAAATCTGACAGTTACTGAATGTGTATGTACACACTCGTACATTTATCTAAACATATAAAGGACTTAAAAAGTTTTAATTCTGTTTTCGTTTTCTAAAGCTCTGCTGTCAAAATTATTAAAGCTTTTGTAACCTATTTATCAAAATCCTATAATAACATTTGTGAATAATTAATTGTTTTTTCATATTGTAGAAGAAATGTGTTTTAAACAAATAAAAAACAAAATAATTAAGACATAAAAAGTAAATTTATTTTATAAATTGATTGAGTTGTATGATAATCTACTTAGTATTTGTTGACAAAAAAAAAATCATTTTACAATTTAGTAAAGAATTTCATGCACATCGATGTGAGAATATCCAGCATTGCTTGCCGTAGGGTAAGCGCAAGAGTGATACGAGTAGAATACAAGATTACGGCATCGCGTGCATAAAATTTAAATTTTCTGTGCATGTATCACCAATGACGTCAAGGGAACAGTGTTTTTATTGGCTAGTAATTTCCAGTTGTCAAACTTAATATAAACTACGTTTATACGCGAATTATTTGCGAATAAAAATATTTGCAAATAAATTAACTCACTGTTTTACGGCGTTGTAAATGTATAAAAACTTTTTAGCACTTCTATAGAAATGTTACTTATGTTTACAAAAAAATTTTCTAAATGTATAAAATAACAAACAATAATTGGTTTTTATTGTCATTATTTTCTTCTATCAATGTTTCTTTGTGCTATATTTATCAATTTATTATTTTTTTATTCGGAAGCATTTGTAAGTGTGGCAACCTCAAGCATTTTATTTGCAAATAGTGCGTTAAAGGCTCAGTTAGCCGACTGTAATGGAAAGTAACTAACTGCAACGTAGGAAGCAGCTGATCGATATTTTATGGTTATAGAGATGTAGTGTAACGTAACTTACTTTTCATATAAAAATATCGATCAGCTGTTTCCTACATTACAGTTACATTGCATTAAGGGTCAGTTAGCCGACCGTAATGTAAAGTAAATGCAACGTAGGAAACAGGTGATCGATATTTTTATATGAAAAGTAGGTTACGTTACATTACATCTCTATAACCATTTTCATTACTTTTCACATAACAATATCGATCAGCTGTTTCTTACTGTTGCAGTTACATTACATTACAGTCGGCTAAATGAGCCTTTCATCGTGAATAGCTTTCTGAATTAGTAATTCGCAATAAAAACAACAGAATGGCAACAATTTACAGTTTTATTTGCAAATAAGCCTTGCGTATAAACGTAGTAATAGTTGTTGCTATTTCCATCGTTCTGGCTCAAAGCAATTTCAATTACAGTGTCGCCAACTCTTATGTAATGCATACCAAATATAATAGATTTTTTATAAATCTTGTATGTTTTGGTATGCATTACATAAAATATTTATGGTACAATAAAAATAATAATACAACAATTTTGAATAAAATTACGATATGAAGCAAAATATATGTATGTACGTTAATTTTGAGGAAGATTACGCCTGTTATAGAAAGTATTAAACTGCTAAAGAAAATTAAATACAGACGGATAGCAAAGAAAAATTTAAATTAAATTTTTTGTTGGCTTAGCAAAAAGAAAACTTTTTTTTTTCATATTTTTATTTATTGTGTCTTCAAAAATGAACTAACAATAAGTAATCAAATCTTAAATCTAAATATAATTATTAGGCCCGACCAGTGTCGGACATAACCTTAGTGATAGTTATAAATAATATATAAGTAGTGATAATCAAAAAGGAAAAAAAAATAAACGTATTTTCAAGAAGTCCCATCTGGAGTGTTGAGAATAAGAGCCCTTGTGTCCCTCTTTTTTAAGCGGATATGTCCAGTAAAGTTCAATATATTACGAGCGAGCGGATTAGAATGTGACTCGAGTTTTGTTAAATATTTGCCTGCGTATTTTGCAATTTCTTCAGTCACTAGTGGCATATTTAAATCGCGATGTATATTTGAATTTTTGATGTACCATGGAGCCGATGTTATCAAACGTAAAATTTTATTCTGCCTTCGTTGGATTTTCTCAACACTTGAAGCTGAAGCAGTGCCCCATAGCTGAATTCCATAGCACCATATTGGCTTCAAAAGCGACTTGTATATCAAAAGTTTGCAGTCTAGGCTGAGTGTTGAATTTCTGCCAATTAACCAATATATTTGAGTTAATTTAAGTTTCATTTGAGTTAACTTAGAGTCAATGTGATATTTCCATGTAAGCCTTCGATCAAGGTGTATGCCAAGGTATTTCACTTGAGAATGTTGAGGAATACTTTGATTGTTGATTCGAATGGGAGAGCAAGTATCTCTTCTTAGGGTAAACGTTATGTGGACACACTTTTGTTCATTTACTTTAATTCTCCATAAGTTCAACCATATTTCAAGCTGTGTGTGTTCTTGGAGATTGCGGGATGCCTCATCAGGATACAGGCTGTATCATCGGCAAATGTAGAAGTTAGGATGTTATTGCTCACAGGCATATCACAAGTATATATTAGATACAAGACTGGCCCCAGAATACTGCCCTCTGGCATACCGGAAGATATAGATTCGGGCACACTCGTGAACTCTCCTTCCACAACAGTGAACCTCCTATCAATAATATAACTTTCCAAAAGCTTTTGTATGTTTATTGGTAGGTATGTCTTCAATTTTAAAACTAGGCCTTCGTGCCATACTTTATAAAATGCCTGAGAAACATCAATAAAGAGAGCAGTACAATACTTCTTTTCTTCAAACCAATATTTTTTTTAAATAAGCTAAATAACTTCATATGTTTACAAAAAGACTGCTTATATTTATTTATGTCATAAATACTTTACAAAATAAATTTGCAAAGTATTGTTGGGCGGGGTAACTAGAACATATGCCTAAGATCTTATTAATATGATTTAAAAACAATTTTTGTGACTGACTATACACGACATATGCTTTTACATAAGAAGTAGCAACGTAGTCGTCAATGAAATTCCACAAAACCCTGACAGCAATAATTACGATGAGAGCGAGAGCTGTTTACCCAGAGCTGCTTAACGACTAATACTGATAATATGTTATTGAGAATTACGTATAATAGTAAAGCAAGTACCAGCTCATCAAAGGGATAAAGGCCTGCAGGAAGCACAAACACTGCCCCAGAGTTGCTTCAGCTTTATAAGCATCTGCCATTTAAATTTTTTTTTCATAAAATTTGCTCTAACTTGATTACCCCTAGAGTAGTCAGATAAATGATCAACCGTCATTAGTTTTTCATTCTTCTCGCCATCTGTATTCTTTAAGGGGCCGTCATATAAAAAATTAATTTTTTTTTAAAATTGCTCATACCCCTCTAATTGTTGTAGCAGTTCCCCTATAGCAGTCAAATGTATTACCCTTACCCAATATTTTCAAGCTATATCACAAAATTAGGGTCTTAAGTAGAGATGTTAAAATGTTGTGGTTTTATCGCGTCACACGTGAATCATGGGTGATCGCTATTTCTAAGAATCACTCACGATTTTCACGCTCTCACGAGATAACAAAGCATGCATGATCGTGATAAATTGTAAACCCCTTGCGAGTGATTAAGAATATTTTATGTGTGAGCGTGGGTGGAAAAAGTATGAAAATATATTTATGCGTGTCGTGAGTCAAAAAATGCTCACGTGCACATCTCTAGTCTCCAGGGCAAAGCATCGTCAAACATCTCCTCTTGGAGTAGAATAAACGTGAATTTTTCTTCTTGAATTCTTTCAATTTTTAACCCCCGATCAAAAAAGGGTTTTATAAGTTTGTAGTGTCTGTCCGTGTCCACGTATAGACCAAACGGCTGGACCGATTTTGATTAAGTTTTTTCTGTTTGAAAGGTGACTTGATCGAGAGGGTTCTTAACTTAGTTTTAAGAAAATCGGTTTTCTAGATATATCGGGGTTTTTTAAAATTTTTAGTTTTTGTTATTCTATAGATTCTCAAATCAAACAACAGAAATAATGACAAGAATAATAAGAATAAGATAAACAAGAATTAATGCTTATGGATTTGTTGGCTCGCATATTTTTTGACTATGTAAATTTATTCTTACTAGGATCGCCCGGTGGTCTAAATTAGAGCACTTGACACTTAGCATATCTTTATTTATTATAAGCTCATGTGTACAAAACAGAAACCAAGAACAAAATTGTATTTTTTTTTCAAACAAATTTAAATCGCTTTTTACTACTTTTAAGACAAGAAATTTGAAAAAAACAATTATACTCGTATTGTGCATATCTACACAAAAATACCTTTTAAACCCTATATGTATGTTTCACCAATATTGGTGGACGATAAGATACTTCAAAGTATTGATATATAAGATTACTTTTACTTGCTAACTCAATGAAAAATTAAATAAAATAATAATAAAATATATCTCTACACAGAAAAAAAAACGAACAAACGATTCAAATCGCACTAAACAACAGCATTGATTAAGCTAACTGATGTGAAGCAGTTAAAATGAAAATAATACAAGAATTTCTGGGGAAATTCTTTTAGCGGTAACTTTACTATAAAAAAAAGAAATGTGTAGGCAAATAAAACAAATTAAAAGAACCAACCACTCCCACTTTACAATATTAATATAAGTAAACTCATACAATCGCCAACCAATCCATTCCAACCTAAAGGAAGCCCGCACAAAGAAGAGAAAGTAAGTTTTCAGATCGGTTCGGTTCAAATAACAGGTCCCTTTGTGTTACCTGAGAGTAAGAAAAGAGATAGTGCAAGTACACATGCTGAAGTAACAGATAGATGGAGAGCAGAGGAGTTTAATTCATTCAAATTTTTTTACAACTCTGCTATTGTGCGTTTTGTAAATTTTTATAGCACCGTTGCAGCGCCTCTGGTGTTAAGTATGCGCGTAATTTTAAGATATGTAGCCGTATATGATAACCTTAAGCAATCGCTTTTATTATCTCAGCCTCAAGGAGACTCAAAATGTGAATATCATTAAGTTTAAGGCATAAAGTATATACCAATGTGAGAGAAAGAGAGAGAGAGAGAGATAGAGAGAAAGAGAGAGAGAGAGAGATTTTAGCTAATAAAACAATAGATTTTGCTGAACCGAATTGCAACAACTTTTATTTACAATGAAATTAACAGTAAAAATTGGTTGCAGTCATCTTTTATATTTAGTTAATTTTAATTATTATTGTTCGAACTTCATTTTGTTTCTGTATTTATGATTTGATCAGGTTAAAGATCGTATCAGGGATGGCAAAGTTAGCACAATTGTAGTTTTTTTTCGTACTACTCAAACTCGGAAAGTACAATAGCACACCAATGACTAATTTAGTACATTTAAGGAATTTCCCTAGTTTCACTCCGCATTTCTTTTCAAACGATTGCATATCTCAATTTTCACTTTTTAATCATGAAACTCACGTTCTTCTCACTTGAAAAAAGTTTTGTGAAAGCAAAACGCAGCGAGAAAATCAAAAAATGTCAACTCGTCCATTTTCAAATAATTTTTCTTCTAAATTCGGATGCTAGAGCACATGCTGTTAATTTGTATATTTTAAATTACAATTTAAATAGGTGTAACAAAATGCTTTAACATCCCAACTTACAAGCAAATTTGTGAAAACGATTCGGTAGCCAGAACAAATTCGATTATTTTAATAAAAATATGTAATTTGAACTAAAAAAATCTTTTAGTACAATTAAGGTCAATAAAGTAGAATTTTTGAAAGTTGTTGGTACAATTTTAAAATTCTCAATGTCGTCTCTGGTTCGTATCGCTTTATAAGAATGAATGAAAATATAACACCAAAGTTAATTGTAAATATTCTGACAAACACGTAGTAGAACGGAACAACTAGCTGTTTTCGAAGTCCACTGCAACTTGATCATCAGCGCTGTTACGTTCAATGATCAAATCATAAATATAAATCTCTTATATTATTTTGCTCATTGTTTTGTAACTGTTAAATTAACCAAGAAAATAATAAATTTGATTCAATTTCTAAAAAGAAAGCTAATGCAACGTCATTATAAATGAAGAATCGTAACAAGTTATTTTGGTTGTTTTAACTAAAAAATTTGTTTTTCTTTTGCAACAAAAATATGTAATAGTAGTTCAGTAACTATTTTAGTTAAGATATTTAAAAAAAAAAGTTCCTTACCTACATATGTATATCATAGCATCGATTTGAGCTTAAAATATTATTAAAATCTCAGTTTAGTATATTATCCCGATAAAATGTGTTTAATTGAAACTCCATGGACTGTGAACTTGACAATTGAAAGTGGTTAGATCAGCCTGTGTACCCAAGTCTACTCTGTATGGTTTTTTATGTGCAGAGATAAATTCAAAATTTCATACCGAGAAACAAATCAATATTGTTATTCTTTAAACAAAAGCTGTTTTATAATGATTCTTAATTGATTAAACTTAACAGAGCTTTTTGTACAACCTTTCGCCTGTATAAAATTTTTTCATGCCCTTATCAGTTGCATTTTACTAAAAATTATTCATTTAAAAATCCTAAAGAATTTGTACTGAGCATTGGATTAAGTTTGGAAAGCTTTAACGTGCTTTTTTGTAAGTTAAATGATAAATTGCCAAACATTAAATCTATCCAAAATTTTTTACATTTGATTAAAGGTTTAAACCAAAAATTACTTCAACCTTTTTTATACGTTTATTCCACAATATTATTTATTAAGTTTTCTCTGTGCGTTTATAATTTCTCCTTCACGTTTTTAGGCGGTGTTTCTTTTCAGCTGTAATAAATGATTGAAACAATTAATTTTCTGCTTGAATTGATGAATCTTTGTCCGAATGGCTGTTGCATGTTTTTAATATTTTTATTTATAAAAAATTATTCTATTATAGAAAAAAAAAATGAAACAATAAAAATAAAAACAAGCAAACAAAAAAAATAAATAAAAAAGAGCGAAATGCTTTTCTTAAATTTATACAAAAAACGCGGTCAGGCTCTTTTTTGTTTGATTTTTAATGCGGGCTTTGTGTTGTTGTTACAAAATGAAGATGTTCCCAGTTTGTGCATGAAATTGTTCTTTTGTTGCCTGCTTAGAGTTTTTTTCATGTGATTTTTGGTGTCAAACGGAAATGTATTTTTTTTGTATCCAGTTGTTTAATTAAATGTAGCGAATTCGTTTGCAGTGAAAGTTTGTGCGAAATATGAACTAAAAATGTGGGTTGAATTAGTTTTTTAGTAATAAAAAAGTAAAGTAATAAAATAGTTATACACATTTATAGAAGCAAGAAGATAAATTAGACAAAAAGTGATTTAGGTTCTTTCAAATTATAGGTGTTGCTTTTTTTTTAAATTTTTTTTTGTAAATGTATTTGTAAGAAATGATTTAAAAAATTGACAACATGTTTGTTCTCATTGACATTTGCTTAGCGAAACTGCGAAACTAACGGCCTGCCCAATGATGTCACTAGAATACGTTCGATCGACAACTAGTATTGCAAACAACAATAACATTAGAAAATTTGTTGTTGTTTTCAATATAAGTATTCGATCGAACGATTTCTAGTGACATCGTGGCACAGGCCGTAAATAAATTTGTTTTAG
This sequence comes from Nowickia ferox, assembly GCA_936439885.1. Lineage (NCBI taxonomy): Eukaryota > Metazoa > Arthropoda > Insecta > Diptera > Tachinidae > Nowickia > Nowickia ferox. The sequence goes on along the minus strand of OW387027.1, from coordinate 32,600,711 downwards.
CTCAAGCATGAACACACGTAATATTAGTTCTTCAAATGAAATGTATTCGCGTATGTGTATTCATTTGTATAAGAAGCCGATTGATGTTCGGTACTCTGGTGTTACTTCCCGCGACTTCGTTCGCATTCAGAAAGAAACTGAAATTTTCCTGTAAACTTTATTTTAACCGACTTCAAAAAAGGAGGAGTTTATAAATTCGTCTCTATTTTTTTTGGCTGTGTTACTTTATAACTCTGTTCATATTAGACCGATTGTAATTTTTTTTATTGTTTGAGAGGGTATAGCTTTCCATTGGTCCCATTGCAAAAAAAATTGGGCGTGGATACGCCCACAAATTCCCTTATTTGATTTTATAATATTCTACTTATTTGATTGCTGCAAAACCTAGCAAACACCTTTGGTTCTTGTAATTATACAATTTTAGAGTTACAAAAATGGGCGGGGCTACGCCTATTAAAATCTATTATTACTCAATCGATTTTTACAAAACTTACCACACATCTTGAGCTCAAAAATAGACACAATCTTCCATTTGAAAAAAATGGGCGGAGTCACGCCCATTTAAATTTAATATTTTATTTTAAGTGGTTCAACTGTACCTATTTTTACAAAACTTAACACACAACCTGAGCTTTGAAAAACACAAAATCTTGCGTTTAAAAAATGGGCGGAGACACACCCATTAAAATTTAATTTTATATCCCATAAATTTTTTTTAGGAAATGTTCTATTAGATCATTACATTGAAAACGGTTTTTTTAGCAGAATTATATTTATTTCATATTAGCAAAAATAGAAAATGTACCAAATGAACAAAATTTTTTCCTGTTTTACCGCATAAAACGTACTTTTTATTTAAATTTAGACAATATGCTATTCGTCTAAAAAATTTCATGGAAACTCAAAATCATACAAACTTTTAGACTTACAGTAATATGTTTAATACATGTCAAAAATCTTAAAAATTTTTTCTTAAGAATCTGTTTGATTCTGTTACGAAAAATATGCTTCGTTTTTTAGAATTTTTTAGAACAATACAGGCCTCTAATGAGTCAAATTGTGCTATTTTTGTAAGTGGTCCATGTCTCAGTCCAGCATATAATCAGTCTGTATACCGAATTTCATTACAAACCCTTCAGCGGTTCTTTCCTTATAAGTAGGGAAAGGATTTTCATGCATTTAAAATCGCGTTTTATATACATAAAATATGCATACAAAATATAAAAATATGTATTAAAAACTAATAAAATATGCAATTATTAACTCTTTTGCAACTTTTAAAAACATTCTATAAGTCCATAATTTTTTGTATAACTTTATACAATTTATTTTTAATTTCCTCCCTTATTCTGTCTTTTAGAGCACAATTTTTTTACCGCATCTTCAATTAATTCAACTTGAGGTTTTAAATAATCCAATCCATCTAGTTGGGCTAAAGTGTTAACATGAAAGCCATTTCATTTTCTGGGTGCACAAATATCAATTCAGTGCTTAATTTTTTTTTTTAATATCAAAATTTCTTTAACTTTGTTAATATAAATATAGTCATCCTTTTTGGGAATAAAAGTTCATGTAGAATGTGTTCCATTTCTTCAAAATTGTGACCGCCGTTGTTGTTGTGTCGTTATCTAGTCGTCCACTTGGCACTTATTGCCAAGGCAACTGTCAAATTCGATTGCCGACACAAGATATCAGCGACTTAACAAATACTAATCAGCAGATACTAATCCTAATGTAAGATCAGAGCGCCCTCCTTCGTTGTGTAGCAGAATCATAGGCGAAGTAAAATAACCAATAAAATGGCTACTAATCAAAAATTAAATACGCTTCATTCAACACAAGAGGCGCTGCAACAGTGCATTATCAAAAACGTGCAAAAAGAAGAGTTGTAAAAGAATGAAGCTTTCCTCCATCTCTTCCTTCACCACCTGTCTTCTCTATCACTATTCCTTTCCCAAAGAAGGTAACACCTAGTAATAGTAGTAGGCATTCATTGCCTGAGTGTTACTTCTCTTTAATAATAAAAAAAAAAGTATTTGCCTGCGTATTTTGCAATTTCTTCAGTCACTAGTGGCATATTTACATCACGATGTAAATTTGAATTTTTGATGTACTGGTACCATGGAGCCGATGTTATTAGTCTTAAAATCTTGTTTTGCCTTCTTTGGATTCTCTCTACATTGGAAGCTGAAACAGTGCCACATAGCTGCATTCCGTAGCACCATATTGGTTTCAAAAGCGACTTGTATATTAACAGTTTGCAGTCTAGGCTGAGTGTTGAATTTCTGCCAATTAACCAATGTATTTGAGTTAACTTAAGTTTCATTTGAGTTAGCTTTGAATCAATGTGATATTTCCATGTAAGCCTTCGATCAACGTGTATACCGAGGTATTTCACTTGAGAATGTCGAGGAATATTTTGATTGTTGTTGGTAAAGGTTATATGGACACACTTTTGTTCATTTACTTTAATTCTCCATAAGTTCAACCATGTTTCCAGCTGGCTAATATGTTCCTGGAGATTGAGGGATGCCTCATAAGGGCTTTCATGTATACTCATACAGACTGTATCATCGCCAAATGTAGAGGTATGGATATTATTGCTCACAGGCATATCACAAGTATAAAACAAATACAAAAACTATATCATCCGGTGTGCCATATGCTCCCCTGTGGCACACCGGTTGATATAGATTCGGGCACACTCATGAAGTCATCTTTCACAACCGTGAGCTTCCGGGTAGAAATGTAACTTTCCAAAGCTTCTGAAAATTTATTGGTGGATATGATTTGGTTTTTTGGTTTGGTAATATTTTACCGTTTCGGTGATTTTTGTTATAAAGGGTGATTTTTTCACATCTTTCGGCTTTGATTTAAAAAAAACATACAATTTTGAATTTATACATTTCTCCTAATTGTATGTGTGTTTTTTGAGTCGGTAGAACGATCTATATAATTCAATGTTTAAAGATGATTTCATGTAAACGTTGACCGCGGATGCGTCTGAAATGGTTCATACGCTGGATCCAATTTTGGCATACTCTTGCCAACATATCGGCCGGTATCTCACGAATAAATTCTTCAAATAATCTCTTCCAGTGCGTAAACAATTGCGGGATTGTCTCTATAGACATGAGACTTACCATAGCCTCACAAAAATAGTCTAAAGGTGTTAAATCGCACGATATAGGCGGCCAATTGACCGGTCCCAAACTTGAAATAAACTGTTCACAGAACTCGCCTCTCAATTAGGCCATTGTTTTGCGTAGTGTGTGGCATTTGGAACCGTCTTGCTGAAACCACATGTCATGTCATTGCTGTGAATGCCGTCGACTCGATAATCGACAGTCATCAACATCACTGGAGGATACAGCTGCGATATTTTCCTCCGTCCGCATTCTACGTATGCGTGCTGGTGGTTTAATGTTCAATAGTGTAATTTTGATGCGAAATTTAGTCACAAGATTCCGAATACCCACCTCAGAAATTCGCCCAAACTGACCATAAAATGGAAGAAGTGCACGATGCACTTTCTTAACCGAGCATGTATTTTGATAATAAAATTTAATAATCTGTAACGTTGTTCATTTACAAGTCGATTCATGGTGAAATTATAGACCAAACTGAACATGTTTAACATTAACAGCTGAGTTGCTAAATACAGCCTTGTCAAGAAGAAAGTTGCTAAAAAACCATCCTTTAGAAACTTCGTTCCTGTTGATTTTTTTAAATTTTTTGGTGTTTTTTTATTTTTTGCCATTTGCCTGTAAGATTCGTTGACTTGGATTAATTTTATTTATTTTTCCAAGTGACTGATTTTTTCAATTTCGCTTGTTTTTTTTCGAATTTCGGTACCAGATATTTGCGGAATCAATTCAAATGTCATCAGTATGAACAATTAAGATTTCGCAATTTCGGCTTTCGTAACGCATTACGCTACGCATAAGCACACAAATACATAACACAATTCTTAAAGCGAATATTTTGTTAAGAAATCAAGATATGTTTGTATGTATGTACATCAATTGCTGTTTATTTGTTTTAAATAGAAGTATGTACACAAATAAATAAAAAATTGTAAGTAAACTTTTTATTTCTAACCAGGCATTGATTCCAAGGGTAAAAATTCAATTGAAGAGCTTGTTCAACGATGACGAAAGAATACGTTCGTTTTAAAATTTATATTAAAGCAACACTAAATTAAGAAAATTTCCTTACTTTTATAAGCTATAGAAGTCATTAGACTTCATTGAATTACATATGTGCTAATTTTTTAATGAAAAACACTGCAAAGTTCTTCGAAGGACTTAAAATCTTAAGTTTCTTCAAACTGCATTGTTTAAATTTATCTTTGCACGTACATTAATAAATTTTTTTTTGCTCAAAAATCCCGCTACTGCAATTCTTTTACCTCTTTATTTTTATCTTTCCACCTTAATCTTTTCTAATTTAACACTTGAACAGCTTCTAATTTGCTCATTAAGTCGATAAACCATAAAACTCAAAGTCAAACTCATGTTATGAAGGGGCTTAAGGTTAAATTTGGGTTTTATAAAGCAGCCATTAGATTAACTGAAAAATGAATACAACCAGTTTAATTTTTTCTTTATTTATATTTATTTACTCAATTTGTAATTCAATATGCTGGGAAATTTATTGAAAAATTATAAATTACTTTAATTTCAAAACAACTTTAAATGACTTTTTGGTTAGAATTTCATAAGCGCAGCATAAAATTACATGCATCCATACAAAGATACTCGTACATACATAAATGCATTTTTACATACTTACATGCATTAAGTTATTTTTGGCATTTTGCGTTTGACTTCTTATTTTTAATAATAATACAATAAATAAACACATTCACAACAGCAGGCTACCGACTGCACAACGGCGGTTCTAAATAGCTATCGCCGAATAAGACGTATTTCTATTTTTGTAAGTGATAAAGAGCAAGTATTGTACTGAAAAAATGTAATAGAAAATGTGAGATGAAAGTAAATTTAATTAAAATTATTGGATATTATTTAACTGAAAGAATATCTAAGAACTGACACGACGAAATGAAAAAATTACACGTTTTTATATTTTTACATGATATAAGTATATTTTAAATAATTATTTCTATAAGTGAAATTTATTTGTTGTGGTTAAGTGATGGCGATATGTATTTCTATTTTTATAAATGAGAAATATTTGAAAAATCCACCTCTGAAATTTATAGATATACATAACAACATATCAGGTGGTTATTATCAGCCTTATCATGAATTCCTCATGTAAAAATTTCCGAATCAAATTTTTCGTTCACAAGGATTTTAATTTCGTTTAATCCAATAAAATTAAAAACTAACATATTTCCAATTTTTCCAACAGAAAAATCTATGTGAATGAATTTTTTCATAAATTGTCAGATTATTTCGCAATCGTATGAAGTTTTTTGATACCGATTTTTCACACGTTCGGAAATTTCCATGTGAAATTTTATTTAGGATAAGCCTGAATGTCTCTTGAAAGTTAATTAATTACCTGACAACAAGGCGACAATTGCAGCTGGCGGTATTTGAAGTCGTGCAGGCTGCTGTGGCCTATGTACTTAGTGCATGAAAATCAAAATGTCGTAACGAATCACAGCAAAAAACTGAGAGTCTGTGCTTAGAATAACCAGGGAACCTTCTTATATATACTAATGTCTTACACGTGTAGAAAAACACTCACGCATCTTTTTTGTAGATGTCAAAAAATTCATGAATTTATATAAACAAATTTGAAGAGAGACTTAGACTGATTAAATAATAAAATAAAATAAAATTAAATAAAATAAAATAAACTTAAATTTAATTAAATTTAATATAATAAAATAAAATAAAATATAATAAAATAAAATAAAATATAATAAATTAAAATAAAATAAAATAAAATAAAATAAAATAAAATAATATAAAATAAAATAAAATAAAATAAAATAAAATAAAATAAAATAAAATAAACTTAAATTTAATTAAATTTAATAAAATAACATAAAATAAAATAAAATAAAATAAAATAAAATAAAATAAAATAAAATAAAATAAAATAAAATTAAATAAAATAAATTAAAATAAAATAAAATAAAATAAAATAAACTTAAATTTAATTAAATTTAATATAATAAAATAAAATAAAATATAATAAAATAAAATAAAATAAAATATAATAAATTAAAATAAAATAAAATAATATAAAATAAAATAAAATAAAATAAAATTAAATTTAATTAAATTTAATAAAATAAAATAAAATATAATAAAATAAAATAAAATAAAATATACTTAAATTTAATTAAATTTAATATAATAAAATAAAATAAAATATAATAAAATAAAATAAAATAAAATATAATAAATTAAAATAAAATAAAATAAAATAAAATATAATAAAATAAAATAAAATAAAATATAATAAATTAAAATAAAATAAAATAAAATAAAATAAAACAAAATAAAATAAAATAAAATAAAATAAAATAAAATAAAATAATATAAAATAAAATAAAATAAAATAAAATAATAAAAAATAAAGTATAATAAAATAAAATAAAATAAAATAAAATAAAATAAAATAAAATAAAATAATATAAAATAAAATAAAATAAAATAAAATAAAATAAAATAAAATAAAATGAAATAAAATAAAATAATATAAAATAAAATAAAATAAAATAAAATAAAATAAAATAAAATATAATATAATAAAATAAAATAAATTATAATTAAATTAAATTTAATAAAATAAAATAACATGCAATAAAATAAAATTAAAATAAAATAACATAAACTTTATTTAATAAAATAAAATAAAATAAAATAAAATTAAATTTAATAAAATAAAATAAAATAAAATAAAATAAAATAAAATAAAATAAAATAAAATAAGATAAAATAAGATAAAATAAAATAAAATAAAATAAAATAAAATAAAATAAAATATAATAAATTAAAATAAAATAAAATAAAATAAAATAAAATAAAATAAAATGAAACAAAATATTGTAAAATAAAATAATAAAACTTAAATAAAATAAAATAAAAAAAAACGATAAATATTACAACTATTAAATAAAATTAACTTAAAAAATAAAATTAAATATATTAAGATAGTAGGGGTTCTCATGAAAACTCGCAAACTGACCAATAAAGCATTTCTGCACTCTCGCAAATAAACAGTCAAAAAATTTATGGAACATTATTTACGCAAATATTGTAAGTTCGCCCAACAATTTTGACTCGTTAAGCTGTTTATTTGTGCATTTTATAATCATCAATTTTTTGGAATAATCTGAGCAATTTACTTTTTTGGCTTACTTTATATATTTTAAAAAACAAGTTATACTTTTTCCATCATATTCATAAAATTTAAAATGAGTTTGAAGTATATTTTAAATTTTTTTCGTACAAAAATTTCTTTAAATATATTTCAATTATATTTTATTTTTTATGAATATATGTAAATACCAATTGGAGCCAATAACTTTTTGCTCAAAAGTTAAAAAGAGGCTTCATAAAACATGTCCCGCAAGTTTGCACAAATGAAATCCTTAATGAAAATGAAAATCCTTAATGCATTTTATTTGCAAAATTAAATAAATTAAAGATAAAATTTAAAATAGTTTTTTTCCTGTTGGTTAAAACTAAATAACATGAAATAAATCGAATCTAAGAAAAATGGAAACTAATTGTCGACAGCGGCTGACGAGCAAATTATAATTAGGGCGGTTGGTGTAGGATTGAAGCGGAAAAATTTTAAAGCTTTGTTAACAGAAACTTTCACCTTATCCTTACTTTATTGCAACATGGTAAGAATTAAAATAAAATCTTTATAGTTTTTTTTTCATACAACTTTATGTATTTTTTTTTAGAAAATAAGTAAATTTTTTCGTGCAATGTCAACACGTGGCAATTGGCAATAAACTCAAATATGCAGTATATTTTTTAAGTCAAAAATAAACAATTTAAAAGTATAAAATAATTTTTAAAAATTATAACCTCTACTTCAACTACTGTTTTGGAGCACTCAATAATAAACTACAATAAATGAACCAAACAGAGAGATATGAAAACTGGATTAAATATGTAGTTCAACACCTGTGAAAAAAATATAAAAAATATCAGCTTTTGTGCTCTACATACTCGTACATGCATACATACGAGTATGTATGTACTCGTACGAGTATGTACATGCTTAGTCATTTTCGGTTCATAAATTATTGTCTTATTTGTTAAATAAATAATTATATTTTCTTTAATGCTAATCTTTAATAATAAATCTCTGAGTTTAATTAAAAAGCCAAATGTTAAAAAAATATTGAAACCAAGAAAAAAAAATGTTATTTGTTTATCGAATAAAGACGAGAAGCCTTTGGCCTTCACGAATGCTTTTAAAAGTTTCACTAAATTTGCTATTTTTGAATAATTTAGATTGAATTGAGTTTCAAATAGTAAATGTTAATGACAAAACGATGACAAACTTAGATTAAGCGAATATTTATTAATAAAAAATAAAAAAATTCAAATAAATTATAATAATAATCGTATATTTGCTGAAATGCAATTATGAATGAGGCTTTAAGTTGGTGCTTAAAGTTACTTGGGAACTTTAAAGTTAAAGTTATAAATTAAAAATTTTAATAATAAAAAAAAATTAAATATGTTTGCTTGTTCTTATATCTTGGCAATTATTGCCTTGGCAATTGTCAAATTCGATTGCCGACACAAGATATTAACGTGCAGACCGTATGAATATGTATGTGTTCAAATATATATTCAGCAACAAATGTTAAAATATATTGATGAGCAATAATCTCTTAACACATGATGTCAAATTAAAATAATATTAGTAAACAGTAAAAAAATGTTTTAAGTAAATAAAATAAACAGATTGAATTTACAGTTGGCAAAAGATCTAATAAAGGATAATTTAAGTATATATATGGAAACAAATACAAATATATTTTGTACGTGTTCGCCACCTTCAGAACACAAGCAATTTGACTTTATCATTCTGCCGACGTTATTGCTTGTGTTCAGACACAACAAATTGCTCGTGTGGTCGTAGTGTTAGCCCCAATATATTTTTGACTTGAGCAAAAGTAATAGATGCAGAAAAATAATTTTTGTTTGCAAATATCGAGCCATAACCGCCGAAAATGCTTAACCGACACATTTTTTGGACCTCGTTTTTTTTTGACGCAAATCGACTCTACGATATCAAATAATCGATTTCGGCCAAAAAATTAAGTTCGAAAATAATGTCGCGTAAGCTTTTTTGGCGGCTATGACACGATATTACACAGTTACTAGCGGAGTGTGTGGTATGAAGGACGGGGAGGGGTGAGGATGAGCTGTAGTTTTGTATGAAACAAGGAATTTCAAAATTCGCTTAGCTTATTGGGCCACATACGAGTATTATGGCTTTCACACAGTCTTAGTTTACACTATGCAAGTCTTATTGCTAAACTGATTAGTTTAGTAGAGTAGATTAAACAGAAACGTTTCTTTTCCCCTCGTCACTCTCTTCTAACAAACTAATCACCTTAGTAATAAGACTTGCATAGTGTAAACTAGGACACAATAACAAATAATGTAAGAGCAAGAGAAAGTACAACAAACACACATACATATTTTGTTTATTTTCTTAAGTGTAAGCTAATAAATGCGTGTGTACTGTGTGTGCATGTATTAGTAGCAATTTTAAACGCTCATAGCTCCCAAAATACTGAACCGATTTCAACCAAATATAGATTGTGCAGATATGCTTCCTATATGAATCATAGGATGACTAGGTCATTCCCTTCTTCGGCTGCCTTGAGGATTCCATTCTATGGCGCTTTTTGTAAAGTCGTCCTGGGGTCTGCGCAACGCAAGTCCGATCCACCTCCATTTACGTTTTTTAATTTCTGTTTCTATTGGAGACTGACCAGTCTCAGCCCATAGCCGGTGGTTGCTTGTTAACGTTTGACCATAAAATTTTAAGAATTTTGCGCAAGTAACGATTAATAAATGTTTGTAGAGCAACCGGTTTAACACAGCTATTAAATATGTTAATTTCCCTTCATCTGGATATATGGTGTGCGTTCCAGACTGAGTTGAGCTGACCGAAGAACTGCCTGGCTTTATTTATGCGGTTCGACACACCTTCTTTTGAACCAGCGGTTGTCGATATTATACTGCTAACGTAGCAGAAAGTCTCAACGCTTTCCAGCTGATGGTTATTTAGGAGGAATTGCTGAGTGCTGGTGGTATTGATTCGCATTACTTTTGTTTTTGCAGTATTGATATTCAGGCCGCATTTTAATGCCGCAGTTTATAGGGCTTTACGTTTGGCCTCCATATCCTCGAATCGGTGAGAAAGTAAGCAGATATCATCGGTATAGCCCAAGTCTTCCAACCTTCTACTGAAGCCCCAAGTGATTCCCCTAAGTGCTATTGTAGTCCTTGCCAGTATATTATCAAGAACTACATTAAATAATAGAGGAGAGTGAGGACAGCCCTGTCTAAGACCAAAGTTGACGTTGATTGGGCTGCTGTCGGTGGTTTCGTGCAGAACGCGGCACTTCGTATTGTTATACATGCCCTGGATCAAAGATACAAGTTTTTCAGGGATCCTTTTACATCTTAGAGAATTCCAAATTGCAAAATGTTGAAGGGTATCGAAAGCTTTTTCAAAATCTATGAAGATTAAATAGAGTGGACATCGCCATTCAACTGACTGCTCTATTATTAGCCGCAGGCTGTTAATGTGGTCAACGCAAGATTTTGTAGGCCGGAATCCTGCTTGTTCGCTTCGGATTTCAAGGATCAGAGCATCGGATAATCGCGTATGTAAAATATTGGCGATAACTTTACCGATCATACTGAGTAATGCCTCTCCAATTCTTACATTCCGTCAGGTTGCCCTTCTTTGGTATGTTAATAATCATGCCTTCTTTTAATTTGTCATCAATATTGCCAGACGTCCAAAAGTCGGATATAATCTCGTATATTAGTCGTGCGCTTATGTTAGGGTCGACTTTAAGGAGTTCCGGGGAAATGTTGCAGAAGTACCGGCGTAAAGGGGATCTCAAGAACGTGTTTGCCTATTTATTATGTAGATAGATATTCAAAGCAAAAAAACCGAAAAGTTTGTTTTAAATAGAAAAAAAAAAACAAATTAATAGACATGTGCATGATTAAAAAAGAACAAATAAAACAACAGCAATAATATTGTAAATTACGGATGGTAAATTTTAGCTTTCATTACACAGAAAGCTTACAAAAAATTCGAGTATCATGAATCAAATTAATTCACATATTCCATTTGCATTGAAAAATATGTAAAAAGAGCAGCCCTTGAAAACAACATGTTGTTCCGTTCTGCTACTGTTTGTCTTAACAATTTACAATTCTCTGTAGTGCAATTTGTTCCTCAAAAATTAGATTGGCCTCTAGCGCACTACGAACTTTAGCTTAATCAAATCAATAGCAGACCACATGTTCTTTGAACTACAGCCCAATTAAATCAAACAAAGATAAGGCACACACTAAACTACCGAAGATTAATTAATTCTTATTCAATTTCTTAATTCTAGTTAAAATATTTAAATTTTGCAAAACTAGTTTCAGTTTACAGATATCACAAAATATTTGCCAGTTCTGACAGTAAATTTAGTTTTAATTAAAAATTTGCATATTAATTTTGTTTGCTTCAAATTATTCTTTATTTGATAGTTTTTCGTAGAATTTATTTTTACATTATCTTGGTTAATAATATTGCTGAAATGAGCTTTGAATTTTAAATTTGAAATGTTTTTAATGAGTTCTAGGTTTTGTGGAATTTTAAGATCAAAGATATTTATTTTATTCAGAAAAATAAATGCAAAATTAAGAGCTTCTTAGTATATTTTTGTTTGTTTTTATAAAGGGAAGAAAATTTTAATTCTTGCAGTGTATTAACTTTTAAATCTAGATCAGCGTGACTGAGGATTTTTATTCTTTTAATTGGATTTTTTGTTTAACTAAATACTTAGAAAATTAGGAAATAGTTCGGGGGCAGGCACAGGGACTGGTGTATATAATCTGGGAATGAACATACGTAGTTTTTTTAGATTGTCGAATGAATGCAGCGTTTTTCAAGCTGAGATCTTGGCGATCCTCAGGGCCACGGAACTGGTGGCCAGGAGTGTAGCTGAAGGTGAGAAATTAACCTTCTACGTCGATAGCCAGGCATTGCTAAACGCTTTAAAAGAACACAATTTCCTGGCCACAGCAGTGTTGAGGGAAATGAAATTGCCGATGAGTTGGCAAAAATAGGGCTGACGTTAGATGAGGAAATGTGCGACAGATCGATGAAATTATCGATAGGTCATTACTACAGGAAACTCAGTAATTGGGTAGAGAGCAGGACCAACAGTTCATGGCAAAGTAGTGAGGGTGTTGGGATTATAAAGTTTCGAGGGCCAAAACTTAAATCAGGAAGATCCAAACTGCTACTGGATAAGAATAGAAAAGTGAATCGAATCGCGATAGGCGCGTTGACTGGTCACTGCTCGGTCAGAGCAAGAACCATCATTTGGGAAACGGGCACTACAGATTTCCGTAGGATGTGCGGGGATGAAAAGGAACCAGAAATCATTGAACATTTTATCTGCAGCTGTTCGGAGCTGCAATGTCAAAGGCATAGATGGTTGCGCAGACATATCGAGAAGTGTAAGCTCGAGGATATCAGGGGCTTCATCATAACGTTAGGTTAGGTTAATCTGGTTGGTCAGAGACCTCGCGTAGACCTTTATTGGTTCTTAGCGATGCCAGCAGATGAGAAGAGAACCTATAGGTATGGCAGCCTAGTTTGTAATGCCTGTATCGAATGACTCCCACACAGATTTAACAAACTTTAGCAATCTGCACAGTTCCACTCTCGATACAAGTTCTAGACTACGAAAAGTGTGAGCACAAAGCAGTTATATCTAGTGCGGCTTAGACCCGGACAGTGACACAGTATATGTTCTATTGTTTCAATTACACCGGGTTCCTTACATTTCCTGCAGGTACGGTCAAGAATTCGTCCTATTTTGACAGCATAGGAAGCCGTCCAGCAGTGTCTACTTGATAACCCCACTAGAAGTTTACAGTTGCTTCTAGTTAATGATAAAAGAAATTTAGTCGATTTGGAATCATAGAAGCTCCACATGATTTTAAAATTTTGTCGCACTCCAACATTTTTGCGCTTCTTTCCTCATCTTAGAGTCTATGATCCCTTTTAGGTGTTGAATTGGTTTTGGTACATATACCGTTTCCTTAGCCGGTAATTGAATTCCCCTTTTGACCAGTGTATCTGCCATTTCATTTCCCTCAATTTCCATGTGTCACCGGACCCAGAAAATATATACTGGTCTACCAGCACATAACATATTTAGGGCATTCCTATACATGAGCACAACCGAGAACTACTTGAAGTCAGCTGAAATTGCTTTAATAGCTGCTTGACTGTCTATATACATATTTGCACGCGCATTCATGGTTTGAGGGGTGAAGGCTAGCTCTGCTGCCATTTTGGCTGCATAGATTTCCGCCTTTATACCAAGCTCCATCCATCTTTGAACCGTCTGGGCAAAATTTGAAACTAGAACCACTAAAGCCTTCTTCTCTTATAGTAATCTGTGGTTTGGCAAAAAATTTCATTACTGGAATGATGTAGTCCGAGCTGCACTCACAGAAAAAATTAATTTTCGAATTTAAACACAAAATTACCTGAATCAAATATAAATTTGTTTAATTCAGGTCCTGCAAAGAAATTTGTAAACTCAAATGCAAAATTTTGCAATAATTTTTTTGAAAAACCTTTGATTTTTTCAATCAACAAATTGTCTGATTCAATAAATTTTTTTTACTGAAATTAATAACCAAATAAAACAAATAACGGTTCTGTACAGTATGCAATTTTTATATGGGAACAGAAGTATTTTCTTTTTTGTATAGTAATTGTATGATTTAGAATTTTTCACTTTAATTAAATTAATTTAATTTAATTTTTCTTCTCTTCTTTAGAAACTCACATTAATTAATAAAAATATTTCATTCAACAAGAATTGAAATACCTGGACTTAAGCCCGACTAAGAAATTATTTGTGATTAAAATATTTTACTTTGTACAATTTGTTGTTGCATAAATTAAACAAACAATTTACTGGTGCAGTAAACAATATTTACTAAAACTAAATTTTATTTCAAACAAACGTATGTTTGAAAATTTTTTGGAAATAATTTTGTCCGTGCTCCATGTCTTCCAGCAATTTACCGTGACCAAATGATTTGTACGATTGTTGTCGTGACTCGGATAACGGATTGGCATGCCGCGTTCACTGCAGTTAATTGTATTAGTTCAAGGTCCAATATAACGTCTAAAGCTGCCAGTAGGTGTTCTTTTTAGAGCTAAAGTGATGCAGAGCTCTGCTAGTATCTGGATACTTTTTAACTTTTTGAGTCGTATGACTTAGTCTCAGTCACCCTCCACCATACAAGTATTCAGTAGGTCCAATATGTAAGAATAGGCGAAAAGCACCATGGTAATGAGTCTCTTCTGTGCACAAATCGGTGGTTAATTTTACATTTTAATGGACAATAGAAGAGAATCACAATGAACCCAACTGGGTCTCCGAGTGGATGTGCTTTATAGCACCGCCCTTCCTAACCTAACCTAGTAAATAGTTTGCAAAATGTGCCATGCATTAAATTTTAGTTTATTGTAAAAGGGAAGCATAGCTCTGTTAAAAAATAACACTCCAGTGTACATTTATAAATCTATTGAATTCATATTATTTTATATTTAGATATACTCGTACACTTCTCTTACTTCCTATTTGCCTTTATTGTTTAATTATTATTAATCATTACATTGTCCAATGCTGCTACCTTACAAAATCATTTCATACGACTTCCTCCTCAATATGTCATGTAGAAAAAAAAATACAAACTTTAAATGGCTTTTAATTCTCCGTATTAGTTTTTAAATTATTTAAATAAAATGAAATGTACGAAAAAAAACAGAAACAAGTTTTGTCCACCTTCACATATTATTGTTACTTTTTTTTTTTATTAAAATGTTTAATTTGAAATTCGAAAGCCCCCGCAGCCATTAACAATCTTTGAGATCATAGAAAAATTAACAAAATAATCAAACGAATAAAATCATCTCGTCAAACGTGACTGCTGAAATAAAAAAACTTTAAAATAAACAGTCACATTCATACAGTTTATGCTAAAATGTAAAAAACATCATGTATGTAACATATTCCTTGCAAAAAATACAAAAAAAAACACATTAAACGTATTTATCCAAATGTCAATAGTTAATTTAGTGTTAGTTTTGTTGTGAACGTATTCATAATATGTTAACCCAACAAACAGCGGGCCAAGTGCTTGATATGCAATTTTTAGAACTTAATGTTCCTCAAATCCAAAATAATCTACGTTGCGTTTGAAATTTATAAATGATAAAAAATTTACAAATAAATAAGTTTCCTTTCCCGAAAATGAGAATTTCTCTAACTACATTCAAATAAATTTCTAACGTTTTCTTCTGATGAAGATTTTTGTTAAAATAAAGACCCTGTATTTTATTTTTCTTTCATTAAATTAAAATTTTCTATCGCTTTGTAAACCAAATTACATGTGATAATTATTAAATTAATTCAAGTTAAACTTGCGATGGGACATGTTTCTCGTAGTAAGATATATTTAAAATTTTATCGAGATGTCTGCCTTTCTCAAGTTAATTTCAAATTGTTGCTTTTTAAGTTTTATGATAAAAGCTTAAATTCGACAATTAGTGAGTTTAACTTGGTTTTAAGATATCGCAATTTTGATGTTTGTTAAACTCTAATATTTCCCAAATCAAATGAAGATAAGAAGTATATATTTATATTTGAAACGATATTATGTGTGAAATTTATAGACATTAAACTGGAGCTCTATTTACGCCTGCAAATTGAAATATGAAAAAATGTGTATGAAAGAGAATTTCATACTCCTGTTGGCGTACTTTAAAGTTAATAAAAACTACCGAAATTAATGCTCGTCCTTAAGTAATATTTGAAAATGATACAAAGCACAAGTTTCTATAAACAATTTAATGGATTCGTACATAGTACGAAAAGTTTTAAGTTTTAATTTTTTTTTGTAGAAAAGTCACTTAATGCCAAACAATCTAGAGACAAATTTTGGTCAAACTGTTTAAATGGTTTTCATTTCCTCATCTCTTTTCCCTCTACATTTTTAAATGTTTTTAATACAAATTATTTCCAGATGATACTACAACATTTATTACCAATAAAGGTAACAAATACATAGAAGGAAATGGTCTTGCTGAGACTTATGAAAATATTTCTTCCAATGCTCAAGGACAAAAAAGTGTCCTGTTAAAAACTATATTCATATTCGTACATAGATATGACAGCGTATAAGTTTTGACAGTTTGACAGTTTTCATTTTAATTTCTTGTTTAACCGAACTAAAGAAAACATTTTTTAAGACAGCAGTTATATCATTCAATATATTTTAAGAATACCTTATTATATTTTAATATGGAGAAATAATTTTTGGACAAATTTTATTTAGAAAAGTACTTTAACTTTTTTGATGTTAATTGTACAAGAAAGGGATAATAATATAATAATATTTTTGAAAATCACAAAAGAAAAACAAACTTAGTAAGCTTAGAAACAAAACCCAGAAAATAATTTTTATTCGATATGAATCTATTTTATTTTTAATTTTCTTTTTTTTTTGAATTCTCAAATAGTTTTTGAAAGTCTGTGCATAAGATAAGAGGTTTATGACTGTTCAAAATATGTAATTGGAGTCTACTGACGATTTGTTAAAGCAACAATGAAATGCATATAGACATCGCTTAACCACCAGCAAATAAATTTCACTTATAATTATGTTCATTAATTTGTAATTTGGCTTACAAAGCGATACGAATTTTAGCCTGCTTTTCTAAGGTATTGCGATAAAATAGAATGTATAAAGGAAAGTTTCATGTTTACTCAAAAGAAAGAGTTCGAATAAATTTGTTATGGAAAATTTAAGTTTTTGTAAAAAATGGTATATCTCAGATCGAATTCAAACTATTTTCCAAAATATATATTCGTTTTCAAACCGTCAAACCGTTACTTGCTGTGGTTGGGTATTTAAATTGAATCACACTACAAGTTACTTTTAAATAATTTTGTTAAGTGAATTGGTTGGCTCTCAAATCAATATCCCCTTTAAATGTTTGCTGGGAATTTAAATTAATTTTAATTGTTAAATTACTGAGAAATTTTCAAATGCACAATTTATAGTTTTGAGGAAACTGCAAATTAATTAATTAGTTATGTTGAACGTATCACAATGGACCCAATTGGGTCTCCGAGTGGAGGTGGTGCGGTATAGCACCACCCTTCCTAATCTATGCTGAACTTTATGGCAATTTTATTTCAAAGTTCACGACTAAATTGTAGTTGCCAATTATTTAAATTGATTTTTTTTCTGCGTTAGAAATTCCATTGAAAAAAATTGTAGGTGCAAGTTCGTGTATTTTTAACTGCACATTTAGGAATGAACAGTTTTTGGATTAATATCACAAATTAGACCAACCATTGTGCATTTTTAAATATCAGCCTTGTGTCTTTGCGTCTGCAGTATTTTGATTTTGTAGTCGTGCGACATCTTAAAGCCACATTGTTGCACTCGAGCGTGCATTAATAAACCTGTCACTGCAAGTAAATTTAAAATCAATTGATTTAAAGTTCTTTTATGGTTTAAATTTTAATTTACAGGAAATAAAAATGAATCAAAGCCAAAAAGACAACAAAACGAACAAAATTTAAGCCTACAAGTAAAAAAAATGTAAGCCATATGGAAACGTGGTGCATACAACCATTTTGGTAAGACAACCTTTAAACTTGTTTGATGTATGGTCATAAATTAAATACATTTTTTTTAATATACAAATCAGTATGTGTTTCGTTACAGTCGTCATTACCAAATAAAGGTATTGACAAGGTAAATCAACTTTTAAATGGCAAAACAATGAACTATAAACAAAATTATCCAACAAAAGTGTTGCTGTTCAAAAAAAAAACAACATTTTACTTTAAACATTTAATGCAGTTTTTATTAAAAAAAATCTCCTTTTTTGTCAATTCTTTAAATCTGAAATTAAAAAGCAACCCAACCAAAACGCCTCGAAATATAAAAAGAAGAAACGAAAATAAAAATTGCCAAAAAATAAATAAAAAGAAACTTTACACAGAACAGAACACCTTCACATTTTTAACCTTGAACTTTTTTCCAATCTGTTAAATATCAAATGACGTCAGTGTGCAAGTGTACGAGAGGCATAAAACTGGGATGTCAGCCAAACAGCAAGAGTCTCTCAGCTTCAGTCCAGCATCAGCATCATCATCAGCATCAGCTTCAGCTTCATTATGAGGTCTTTCTTATAATATTTGCCTGAGTTTAAGGAAAGTGCGTGTATCTCTACATGAAATTTTGTTAATGCGTTTGTGTTTTTGCTTACTTTTCAAATTTAAGAAAACAAACCTTAAAAAAGGTTTGGACTTTAAACTAAACGCCAGCCGAAAGGAAGCTCATTAAAACATTTTTCAATGTTATTTTTGTAAATGTGTTTATTGGCTTATTATATAAATTTGAAAGAAAACCGAAAAGGTAGAACCCAGATTTTTATCTGCCATATTTTTTTTCTTTCACTGAACTGAAACAATTACTTTTTCTGCAAAACGAACAAAATGCTTCATAAGTAAAGCATGCAATTTAATATTATTTGATATCTTTAAAAGTCCAGCGAAATTTGTTTTGTTATATTTTTAACTTTCCAAGCAAATTTTTCTAACCGCCACGAAAGGAAAAAAATTAAAAATGCCCGTAATTGGCAGAGTATGAAATTGAATAAAACATTTCACAAACGTTTGGTGTAGAGACAAAAACTTTTAAAATTTTTGTGCAGTTTTGTACATGAACAAAGCCAAAACGAATACACTTTTTACAATGGAACCAATGACAGGCTATATCCTCTCAGACAAAAAATAATTTTTACAATCGGTCTAAAATATATCGAGTTATGAAGTAACACAGCAAAAAAAAAAAAAAAAAATAGAGACGAATTGCTAATCTCCTCCTTTTTTTGGAACTGCAAATAGAAAATGAAATTTTAGTGGGCGTGCCCATTCGCCCATTTTTTAAATACAAGATTGTGTGTTTTTCAGAGCTCAGAATGTGTGTTTTTACAAAGTGGTCGATACATTAAAAAAAGAGATATGAATCCTTTTTGAAAAAGTTTCTATATTTAATTTACTATCAGCTGACTTGGGTCTAAAATAATAAAATTCGTTAAACTTTATAATTTCCTACTAGGAAATACCGAAGTATATCAATTTAATATTCAGTCTATAATGTATTATAATTTTTTTTTTTTGGTTTTACGATGCGCCGCGACGTCTATTTGTAAAATTGGTAAAATTTTTTTTATAATATTCTTAACGATTCAATTACGCTAAAGTTCGTGGTGGTTTTTAAGGAACAAATTTGCTTTAAAGACAAATTTTAATATGTATTTGTATGTAGTTTCTCGACCTTATTTTTTAATATGCATTAGTGTGGTTTTATAGATATTGTACCTATTCAGGCTTTCAAGGTCATTCAATTTCTTTAAAATGTAGATAAAAGACGTTTTTTATTTCATTTTTCATGTATCCGACGCAGGGTGGCTCAGAATCAATTTTCATCGGCCAAAACCTATAGTTTTTCTTGACATAGATTCTTACAATTTTTACGCCATCAGAAAGGAAACATATCAAAACTAAGGCAGTTAAAAAAATTTGGTCAAAATATTCTTAGTAGTGGGCGTGTTTATGTTAATTAAAAAAAAACCAAAAAAAATTTCTCATATTTTATCTGAAATAAATTACAATTCCTCCAAAACTATTATCGATAAAGGGCTGCGGTCTTCTTTGTTATATTGGGTAAACTGTTTTTTTTAAGAAATGGTATGTGCACACCCTGTACAATTTGTAGTTAGAGTGCGATGTAAGAAATTTTAATCCCCCATATTTTCGTAAAACTTGAAGTTTAGTAGTGTATAACTTTTGAAGATCAAAAGGGATCAAAAACCCGTAAGCCTCCAGAGAAAGACAAAAGTGTCTACTTTAAGCGTATATATACTTTTGCATCCGCCACGACCACTCTGTGGAACACTTTTTTTATTTTAATGAAAATACTCAAAAATTATAACAAAAAATTTTTACCCAAATTGCTAGAAAATTTACCTTAGAAATCACGTAAATGCCATTCTACCTGAACAAAATAAAAATAACAATAGCAAACTTTTTTTTATATACAAACTTTGAATTAAAAAAAAAATAGAGTCTAGTATTTAAAACCGAATACGGAAAACTCCAAATAAACAATCATAAGTACAAATGGCAGGTAGCAAAACGTATTATGTTGATTGTTTTCCTGCAATTTTGTATGGTTAACTGATTTTTAAATATTAGGTTAGGTAGACAGGTTACTGGGAAGATATATTTAGCTATAAACTCACGTTCAGTTCGAAGGTCTTTTCATGCTTACCTGAAAAAAAAAAATAAAGAAGGAGCGAGAGGGAGCGAGCGGAGGACTTAATTTTATTTGAAAATTGAGAATTTAAGTAGGTAACCTAGATTAGGTTTAAACATTTTATATTGAGTATAGTATATAAAAGGACAATAATTTGGAAATAAAAATAAGTTTCATACAAATATTTGATTCTAAAAGGTTGATAAATTTGTGCAAGTTTTACTTTATAGCGTTTTAGGCTACACGTTACTTTCATAGAAAATTAAACTTAAATTCTTACAGCAGTGAAACAGAATTGGACTTACAAAAAAATTTATCTGCTTTTGTCAACAATTTGAAAAAAAGAAACGCTACAAGGAAGCTGATTGGAGTAAAAGTAAATTCAATATGTGCTTTGCAAAATGGTTACAAGGTGAACTTACTATCCAGATAACTTCTGAAACTACAAGTAAAAACAGTGGAGGAAGACCACAAAAATCGCTAGATAAGTGTAGCGATAGATCTAAGAGGCGAAAAATGAAAAATATAAATGCCAATTGCGATCACAAAAACAAGTAACGAAAGTGGAAGCCGAAACTAAAGGACTGCTACACGACAGAAGTAATCCAGAACAAAATATGGTATATTTACAAGCAATATTTCAGCCAAATAAATAATAATTATAGTTTGCAATTACTATTATTTGAGTGAAATAAAGTATAAAAATATTAATATTTAATGAATGATATTAAAATAATGTGTTTCTAACGTGTTTTGTGCATTGATTGATTTTGCCAAAAAAATCATCTTTTCCGATGCAGCTCATTTTGTTCTTGGCGGGTATGTAAACAAGCAAAATTGTCGCATTTGGGGCACAGAAAACCCGCACGCATATATTGAAAAGCCGACGCACCCAAAACGAGTCACTGTTTGGTGCGGATTTTGGTCCAGAGGCATAATTGGGCCAATGAGCAAGGAGTGGCCGTTACAGTCAATGGCGATCGTTATCGGGCCATGTTGAACGAATTTTTGTTCACAAAAATTGAAGAGGAGGATATTGGCAACATTTGGTTTCAACAGGACGGCGCTACGTGCCACACAGCCGAAGCTACACTCGATGTTTTGCGCCCTGTTTTCAAAAAAAAAAAGTTATCTGGCGGACCCTTTATATATATAGGGTGTTTTTTTAGAGGTATAGAACTTCGAATTGAAATAAAACACAAGAAAATCGTTTTAATGTCCATCAATTTGGCTTTATTGGAAGGATAATTTTATGCCATTAACGTTTAAATATGATTTCGGGCATGTGGCCGCCGCGGCTGGCTCGAATAAAGCCAATTCTACAGGTCCAATTTTCAACCACTTTTTCGAGCATATGGGGCCGTATGTTGGCAATAACGCCACGAATGTTGGCTTCCAAGTCCCCTAACGTCTCTGGTTTGTTGGCGTAGACGAGCGACTTCACATATCCCCAAAGAAAATAATCCAATGGTGTCAAATCACACGATCTTGGTGGCCAATTGACCGGTTAACCGAATTAATTGCTCTGATGGACGATTATGTCGACCATAAAATGGACGGAGCTTGCGGTAAACTTCGCGAACTGAACCATTATTTTCGAAATAAATTTGCACGATTTGCAAGCGTTGTTCTTTTGTCAACCTGTTCATGATGAAATGGCAAACCAAACTAAATATTAATCACTTGACAGCTGAAAAAATGGCCGCCAGTTAAAAAAGTGATGCCAATTTAAAGTTCTATACCTCAATAAAAAATACCCTGTATTTTTAAATCACCAAGAGTCTATAAGCTATTTATGACTGAAAAAATAGGCTTATGTATTAAATTTTCAAAAACTTACTTTGTTGTTTTTTTAAAAAATTATTTAAGTTTCATTATAAGTACTTTTTTCAACAAAAATAAAAAATAAAAAGCGCGCGTTTCTAAGAAAATTAAAAAAATTTTGAAACTTCAACTTTAACCTTAAATTTCTCCACAACCTCTGTACTGATTTGAATGAAACTAAAACTGGTTAAAAGTTTAAGACGTTATCTATCGAAGAATAAAACTAAAAAAATATCTTCATTAGTTCAAAAGTTACAGAGTTTTGGCCGATGAAAAACGATTCTGAACCACTGTGAGACGTTTCGTTGGGATTTTCCAACATCTTCAGGGATAATTATTTTTATTGAAATATACTTTATCCTTTATTTTAATTTACTTAAAAATTTTTGAAATGTATTTTAATATGACATAAAATTTACGACATAAAACCCATAACGTAAAAACTATAATAAAATAAAATAAAATATCACAGCCTTTCCTTAACTTCTATTACGAGTATCATTGACAATGAGAACAGGGGGTCTATTCTGCAATTCGAAACGAAAAAAATGCTTTGGAATTTGTATGTTAATAATATATAAATTCGAAAGCATTTTCTTTCTTTTCGAATTACGGAGTTGACCCCCCGAACTTGATTGTTACGACTTTTGTGTGTAAAGTTCTTAGTTAAATATATTTATGCTTTTAAGTTTTCCATTCGATTTTCTCAGCCTTGATTGCAATTAACCGCACATGTCATATAACAGTAAAATCTTCGCATTGTGTTATCGGCATTTCTATCATTCTCGGTAGACTACTTTTTTTATTAATAAGATTTCGGTTACAGTAAATTTTATTGCCATTGTGTTAAGGTTCAAGGCTAGTGTTGCCAGATACGTGTGAAAACTCAGACTAATACAAATACTATTTGTCGGTTCACGTTACTTAGTGCGGTCTTACCGTAAAGCTATGAAATTCCTAAAAAACCATAAATTAATGAAACATTAAAAAAGCAAATAAGCAATAAATAATTTTGTGTAAATAGTAAAAAAAATTATTATCTTAAAAAAATTAATTGCATACTAATACAGTCTCAATTATCTTGTGCAAGCAGGCAGGCAGGCATTTGTAACTGTGAGTTTTCGTAGTTCCCCCAAAACAAAAGACTTAAGACACATGCAAGCCAAATTGTTGAAACAATTTTATTTATTTATCTTTTGGACTTTATACCACAATACAAATTGTTATTTATTTTAAAAAGAAAAATTTGCTTATTTTTTCCCTCTTTCTGCAAAAGATTACTTCAATCTACAATCGTTCTTAAAATATTGTTTTGTTTATTGTTGTTGATTTCAATGTTAAACGACATTCCAAGTTCAAGTTAAACTTATTGTTTGTAAAATAAATTACAAAAAAATAGGTTTTCCAAACACATTAAATAATGGCAAATAAATGACAAAAAAATAATAATAAAAACCAAAAAAAAGTTTCGAACAAAAAACCACAATGACATCATTTGTTTTTTAAACAATTTCGTTTTTATTTAAAAGTGAACAGATAATGAGAAGAATAAAATCTAATTTGTCTGTAAGCGAAATAGACATGAAATCGAAATGACATTTCGCAACTCAATGGAACTTTATGGAGTATAAGCTGGAAATCATCGATTTGGTTTTTCATCAATGCGGTTTCAAATAGAGTTCATAAACATTGTTTGTAATTCAGTTAATTTAAAGTTTGAATTCATTTTGAATGAAGAAATTAAAAATTTATTTATAAGAACAAAAAAAATATTGTGTCATACTTACAGTTCAGTGATTCGTCATGCAAAGAAGTGGAGTAAGCAAATTGATAAAGACTTCTGACCTTAAGATAAAAACAAAAATAAAAGTTTAGAGCCTCGAACAACAATTCTTCTTAATGTGTTATTTTTTAGTGTAAGTTTTAAAATAAATTAAAATAAGGCGTTATCACCAGCGTTGTCAAACATGCAGATTTATCGATATTTTGTGGCGTTTTGAACCGTCGAGCAGTCGTGCAGTTTTTTATTTAAAAAAATCAGTTTTTCTTTATGTGTAATAATAATCAGGTTTTACAGTATTTTGCTTTTCCTTTTTAATGGACAGGCTTTAAGCCTTAAGCCTGCACTAGGTCTCTTAAAAATTATTTCGAAGATTTGAATTATACTGTAAAATTTTTACAACCAAATAGCTAAACTTATTAAAAATATGATTTTGTTCGGCCAAATGATGATTTTGTTTCAAAAGTTTCTGTTAACACTGTCTGTAATAGTGAAAGTGATAATGGTAGAGTAAGATAGAGTGAGAGAGATGCATGGAAATTAATATAGATTCTATATCTATATTTATGATCAGGCTGACGATCATAAAAAAATGTCCATCATACTTGAAGCGCCATCTAAAGTAATCATTAGTTACCACATTTTTCAACTGGAATTACTATACAAGGAGTTTGAATTTCAGTTTAAAAATATATTGTATTCTATTCATCTAAAAAATAAATAAATAATACGACATAATAAAAAAGGTATTTGCCACAAAACTGCTTTTGGGCGTGGATTCTGCACAAGTTCAGAAAATTCTGTGAAATTTTTAATTACTAAAAGATAACTAAAGTAAATAAACCTAGAAGCCTGCCTTCAAACATGATTGGCTGATTGAAACGTTTTATCAATTTAATAACTTTATTGAAAAGGAAGCAGCCTCAATTTTTTATGAGATTTTGAGGTGATGAAAGTTGAAAAGATAAATGTGTTTTTTTTTAATAAGCTCCTTGAAAAAAGGGACACACAAAAGCCAAACTCTTTCTAAAATATATAATTTTTTTTTTACTTTTATGTTAAATTTAAATTCATTTATAGTTTTTTATGTTCTAGGCAGCAAAATGAGGGCGTTGCATTTGTTTCTTTCCCATTTCTTAGAAGAATTTAAAAATTTATAAAATATTTCCTTTTAAAACCTTTAATAATATGTTACGAAAAATGTTAATTGTTTTTTTTAGACTTTGGTTAACCATTTCAGCAGATTCTTTTTAAAATGTTGTTTTAATAAGCTGCTGCAGCTTCTAAAAAGTTTATTATTATTTCTTACATTAATTTTCATGAGAACCTTTCTTAAGAACCTTTATTATATCTCTCTTTGTTTTGAAAAACTTTTAAGAAATTTTGTATTTTTTTCGCCCTCTTACTAATCTACATCCATGGCACAATTAATCTGGTTAGAACTGCAGGTACAACGCAATTACAACACCAAGAAACACACTCATTTTGTTGGTCGAAAGAAAGAGAAACGTGCCAGAAACAAATGTTATTATTATTGTTCGAACTTCATTTGTTTCTATATGTATGATTTGATAAGGCTAAAGTTCGTATAGCTCCGACAAAAGACAAAAGATAAAAGTTATTTGTAAATATTTTGACAAACACTAGCAGAACGGAACAACTAGCTGTTTTCAAAGGCCACTGCACCTTCATTTGGCTTATAGAGCCTTATCAAATCATACATATAGAAACAAATGTCTTTTGTTAAAAAAAATAACAATGGAAGGGATATTAAGGCACCACTGCAGGGATGCCATGAATGCATTATATTCACAACGCATACGCTAACTAATCAGAGAACGAAACCGATATTGATATTTCGGTGACACTGGCTGACCAAAAATATTTAAGGCAGCTCCTAAAAGTCGGCTTGTGCTGAAGAGACCATGGCTGACAAATAAATCCATCGGCTGCTAGTGTATGTCAGCTAAAAGTCGGCTAATGTCAACGAAACCTCTTAGCTACCATAGGGTGCGTCTGTGGCTGAGTGGTAGTAATACTATCCTCTTAGTCCAGAGGTCGTGGGCTGGATTCCCGCTTTAGACCCTGGGTGTTTTCTGCATACAAGCTAATCGCTTCGCGGGTTGCGTTTGTTTCTAAAAAAAAAAAAATTAATGTCAGAAGCGGGCACATAATTTTCGGTTGATTTTAAAAGGGGTATGTTTTTAAAAAAGTATGTTTTCTAAAAAAAGTGGCTAGGCCGAGGCGACTGAGACTATTCAAAAATTAATGACGGTGGCTGCTAGCCGAATTCCAGCCAATCAGCTTCATTCACTGACACTAGCGCATCATTTTTGTAGCTTGTAAACAAAGATTGACACATTTTTGTATTGTTTAAATTAACCAGTTGGGCTTGTGATGGTACCTAATTAAATGTACCATGTCTACATCAGCTGTTCAGCTAGTAAATCTCATAAAAAGAATTTGCAAACATGCAACTGGTGACAATTCTAAAAAACTGTAGCTTATACCGAGTTTACACTATGGCATTTTGAGACATCGCAATAGTGTTTCCTAGTGGCAACATTTGTCATTTCCTATATTTTTCGTTGTGTGGCACTGCTTTCCATATAAAAAACACAATGTGAACGGTTATGCCGAATTGATAATTCATTATAGAAAATTATTTTAATATATATTTTTTATGGTACAAAACAATATTTTTACCAAATTTTGATTTTATCCATATTTATGAAAAGGCAGTCTAAAATTTTAATCAAGTATGTTGAAAACTATCTACATAATAAAATATTATAAATGAAACTTTCAAAATCTAAAGTCATAACGTTTTATAAGCGCTTAAACACAAAAAATATTTTTAAAATTGGCAATTTTCGGTCACTGCTGAATGTAGGGTACGTGTCCAAAATACAAAATAGTTGCCTCTTAGCACATTCTGAATATATTGTCTTTAGCGGTATGTGGTTTAAAAGTGCATGTGTTAAACAAAGTTTTACACAAAATTTGCAAATGATGAAGATACTTTTTCTTAAAAAACATGATTTTTTCAGAAAAAATTTAAAATTTTGTTTTCTTAGCATTTTTCCGATTTCACGAATGCCGACATTAATAATTTTTTTTACTTATTTTTATATAAAATTTTGTCAAAAATTTAATGCTCTCTTGTAGCTTAAAATCCAACAATATACTAAAAATTTATAGGTGAAATACTAAAAAAACTCAAGGCAAAAAACAATTTTTTTTGTCTAAAGTCAAATATCTTCTAAGTTATAAGAGATACGAAAACACATCTGAGAACATTATTTTTTAAAAATTTTGAGCTTAGCTTTGTCTCATAAAAATTGGATAATTTTTCTAAAAATTACAAGCTTCAGAAGTTGTTTTGAGTCCCATGTGGTCAACTTAGGCCCACTGTAACTCCTGTCCAGCTTAAGCCAAAAGGCTGTCAAGACATGTGTTATAACACCTAAGTCCTCCTGTACAGATGTTCGTAGTGTTATATAAATCCAATTAGTAGTTTAGATGTTCCAGATTTATTATAATTTATTTTGTAAAAGTCCCCACTGTGTAATGTGATTATGTCCCCTTCACCAAATTATGAAAATTAAGTTTTTTTTTTTTTTTTTTTTTTTTTTTTTTTTTTTTTAATACATATAACTTATTTATTGCATCTTCAAAAAAATGAACTAACAATAAGTAATCAAATCTTAAGTCTAGATATAATTAATGTGTCCGACCAATGCCGAAAACAATTTTAGTGATAGTAGTTATTAATACAATAATTATGTACTAGCAAAAAAAATTATTCTCAAAAAGTTTCATCTGAGGTATTGCGTATTAGAGCCTTGGTGTCCCTCTTTTTTAAGCGGATGTGTCCAGTAAAGTTCAAGATGTTACGAGCAAGGGGATTAGGATGGGACTCGAGTTTAGTTAAATATTTGCCTGCGTATTTTGAAATTTCTTCAGTCACTAGTGGCATATTTAAATCACGATGTAAATTTGAATTTTTAATGTGCCATGGAGCCGATGTTATTAAACGTAAAATTTTGTTTTGTCTTCGTTGGATTTTCTCAACATTTGAAGCTGAAGCAGTGCCCCATAACTGAATTCCGTAGCACCATATTGGTTTCAAAAGCGACTTGTATATTAACAGTTTGCAGTCTAGGCTGAGTGTTGAATTTCTGCCAATCAACCAATGTATTTGAGATAACTTAAGTTTCATTTGAGTTAGCTTAGAGTCAATATGATGTTTCCACGTAAGCCTTCGATCAAGGTGAATACCAAGGTATTTCACGTGAGAATGTTGAGGAATATTCTCATTGTTTATTCGAATGGGGGAACAAGTATCTCTTCTTAGGGAAAACGTTATATGGACACACTTTTGTTCATTTACTTTAATTCTCCATAAGTTCAACCATATTTCCAACTGGGTAATATGTTCCTGGAGATTGCGGGATGCCTCAGAAGGGTTTTCGTGAATACTCATACAGGCTGTATCATCGGCAAACGTAGAGGTATGGATATTATTGCTCACAGGCATATCACAAGTATATATTAAATACAAGACTGGCCCCAGAATACTACCCTGTGGGACACCGGAAGATATAGATTCGGGCACACTCATGAAGTCTCCTTCCACAACAGTGAACTTCCTATCAACAATATAACTTTCCAAAAGTTTTTGAATGTTTACTGGCAGGTATGTCTTCAATTTTAAAACTAGGCCTTCGTGCCATACTTTGTCAAACGCTTGAGAAACATCAATGAAGAGGGCAGAACAATATTTCTTTTCTTCAAATGTCTTCCTTATAACTTGCACCAACCTATGCGTTTGCTCAATTGTGCTATGCTGACTTCTAAAACCAAATTGATGATCCGGGATACACCCATTATCAGCTAAAATTTTGGAAAATTTAGTCATGAGCAACTTTTCGAAAAGCTTTGAGATTGTTGATAGTAAACTTATAGGCCTATATGACTCAGCCTTGGTAAGATCTTTACCCGGCTTTGGAATCATTTTGATCTTCGCCAGTTTCCAGTTAAGTGGAAAATACTGCAATCGCAAAATGGCATTAAAAATAAATAGCAGGATTCTTATTGCGATTAGAGGCAAATTCATCAGCATCTTGTTACTAATTCCATCAATACCTGGAGCTTTCTTCGGGTTGAGTTCAGCAATTATTTTTTGTAATTCACACAGCTTAAACCTTATGGGACGAGGGGGTAGAGAAACTACATTCGGCAAATCAACAGCGCCCGTACATGAATAGGGAGTGAATACAGCTTTTAAATGCTCAGCAAATAAGTTACCTTTCTCGCTATCGCTTCTTGCCCATCCTCCGGTCGAAGTGCGCAGTGGTGATTTAAGCTCAACGGGTCTTTTAAGATTTCTAGCAGCGCGCCATAAAGAGTAATTAGATGCTGACGTGACATCGAGACCTTCTAGAAATTTTTCTAGTAATGCTGTTTTATCCGACGATAGCAACTCTTTGAGTCGTTTAGTACATTCTTTAAGTCTGAGTTTATTTAGGGGTGATCTGTGTTGTTGCCATTCTCTTCTAGCTCTCCTTTTTTCACATACAAGACGTTCAATATCCGCAGAATAAATTCTATTAAAGCCAGTCTGCGGATGGGAAGTAGTGGCATGTTCAGCAGCCTCTTTAATATTTTCGTTAAGATTGGCAACGTTAAATTCAATATCATCGGATGTACTTAGCTTAATGTTTTCCGTACAATGACTACTGAGATATTTTTTGAACCCCAGCCAATTAACACGACTTATCATCTTCACATATGAGTTCGGCAAATCACTCCTTAGTGGGTTAAAAATTGTAACTATTGTGGGAGAGTGATCGGAGGAGAGATCTAGAGAGGCCTCCACGTGAGTTAGGTCCCTAGGGATATTTTTCATGACACCAAAATCTATTACATCCGGAATTTTTTGTACGTCAGTAGGCTCCCCACACGAAATGACATCCAAGTCCATTTTTGAAATTGTATTAAACAACGCTCGACCTCTAGGTGTAACAAGACGCGAGCCCCAGTACGTATGTTTTGCATTGTAGTCGCCAGCTGCCAGGAAACAAGATCCAAGCGATTTGTAGAACTTCTCATACTGCTCTTCTGTAACTGCAAATCTGGGAGGTGAGTAAATTGATGATATCACGAAATTCGCACAAAAATTTTCTACGAAAATATTCGTTGCTTGCATATATTCTTCACAAACGTTGTCAAGGACATAGTGCTTGAGTCTTGACTTAATTAGAATTGCTGATCCACCGCATGCTCTCCCTCTCGGGTCCTTTGAATCATGAAAATTAAGTGACATACAATAATTCGTTGGATGTATTTTTTACAAATTAAAAAAACTAAACTTAATAAACATGTGTTATGTACATAAATATGTAAAAAAAACTTTTTCTTATTTATTTTTAGTTTGCTTTGACTTTTTCTTTTCTGTAAAGTTTAATCGATTTTTCGAGTCGTCGTAACGAATTTTAATAAAAATGTTTATATTTTCAATAGTTTTGCTTTTAACTTAATATGATTTTTTGACCCATTAAAGTAGAATGGTATATTTTTTTTATAAAATATCTACTGCCACTTTATTAAACATATTTTATTTCGATTAAAATTTCTCTTTGGCTCAAAACTCACTTCAATCATAATACTTCCAGTGTTTAACATATTGTTCTTTTACTTCTAATTAAATTATTTTTTTTTACTTTGTAATGATTGATGATTATTTGAAATAAGCAAATAAAACAAAAATTACAAACTTAAAAAAGCATACTTTAATTTCCGAAGCTTGCCAAGTGAAATTTTTGGACCAAAAAAAACAATAATTTGATTTTAGGTTAAATGTCATAGAGATATTATTTTTGGCTTGAATTCTTGTTGTTCACTCTTTAGGCAAAATAGTTTCTACTTCATTAGTTGAAGGCAAAAGAAGTTGGTAAATAAGTGAAATTTTCTTTTTCTGTAGGCGCACAAGAGCAATGACTTGCAGAGAGTTCAAAGATTTTTATATATTTAGAGGTAAATATTTTATTAATGTTAATAATATACAAGTGATTGTAATACATGTGCGATATTTTGTGTCAGAGTTCTGGAAAGTTTTTATTACTAATTTCCTTTCATGCAGCTTAATGGATTTGGAGGGAATTTCCATGTTCCTGAATATTTAATAACACAGTGCAACAACCCAAGTCGGAATTGGATGAAACCATCCATTACAAATCACCAACCTCAAATGCGTGTCGAAAAATCGAGCACTAGACGGAAAAAATCCATCAACATTTATTTGGTTTATCCCATTCCGTTTCGCAAAGTTCGATTTTGTATCATAGTGTAATTAATTGTTTTGAGATAAATTACGTTATTCAATACCAATCGAAATTTAAAAATATTTTAATATAATTTAAATGTTAGCCTTTTGATACTTTGTTCCATATCTAATGCTTTAACTTGCCGCTGGTAATTATATTCCATATGCTTGCCTTAGTTTGTGATATCCCTCGATTTTTTACGACACACAGTGGTTCAAAATAGAAAAAAATAGTGATAAATGTGTATCTGTGAAATTTGCGACCCGATAACAAAATGTTGTATGTAGAAATTATAGCGGAGGACCTAAGCTTTAAGAATATAACAATTTTAACTATCCTATTGAATTATACGGTGATCTACAGGGTGTCAAAATAGAGCTGGACACTGTAAAAAACATCGATTTTTTTCCGATACGATGCTTCGCAAACATATACTCATATCGATGTTGCATCCATATTTCATAAAATACATCGATGTTTTTTATACTTTTTTTTTTAATAATTTATTTTTATATTTTCAAAAAATCTTAAGTTTATTTTATATCTCTCTATACTTTTTTCAATACTATTTAGAAATGAAAGTTTGCCAAGTCTTTCACCACTCAATCGGTTATTTTGTAGAGTCATTAGCTGCGCCGCTTGCGAAAATAATCTATCAGACGGAACCGATATTCCCACAATTTTAAGGTACTTAAAAGGGCTGTACGAATTATCGCCCAAGTTACTATCGCCCGAAAAACAAAATTGTTGCATCGCCCAAAAATTGTTGTTAATAAAAATTGGGTGATTGTTCATCGACTTTGGGCGAGTCAACATTTTTAGATATTTGGGTATTTGTTCATAATGAATAATTGCCAAATTTTTGCAATATGTTAAAAAATAAACAAAAAATAAATTTTTGGACGAATTTTCATTCCAAATTCGGGTGATTGTACGTAATGAACAAACACTCAAAAACTCGTTTTACACTTTTGGGATTTTCTTATTTTTTTTTGGGCGATCGGGTATTTCTTCACAACGACTAATCACCCAACAATTTTGGGCATTCCTTCATTTAGCTATTTCGGGCGATAATTCGTGCAGCCATTTAAAAGCGGTCTTGTAAGGTTTGGGCAACTGCGATTTATGATCTTTCCGAATATCCAACCGATTTTCTTTCAGTCTTCCAACAGAAGTATTAAATATTAATACTTTCCAGCCGCTTATTAGTCGAAAAAAAAATGGCGGCGGCGGCTGGTCAAAACTATTCGGCGGCTCGGCTTAGCCGGCTCTCAGCCAAACGGCCTTAAGGTAGAAGTACATAACACGCGTCAGTTTATCTACAAGTATCGTGCGTTTGAAAACTTTATCGCATGAAAAATGGACTTGGAACATTTTAAATTCCTTCTTTAATTCAATACTGTACGTTTTTCAAATTATTTATTATCGGCTGATTAGTTGTCAAAATAATACAACGCGTAATTAACTTTTGGTGGAACTATGTCAGTGTGAAAACACCATCAAATAATTATAGATATTTTGTTATCAAAATTAGAGATGATAGCAATTTCTTCATGGACCGCAGCAAAATTCAGAATGAAACAAGATGATTCGCTCTCAAAATATTGTATTGCGAAACATGTTGGTTCAATCAAGATTCTGGCTTAAACTGCGATATTTGCTGTCCGTGTGCACCTGCTATAAATTAAAAGAAACATATTCAGTTTTTAAAACACTTGTGTAGTGAACTTTGTGTTAATGGACTTTCTAATAAAGCTCAAGCTTTTAGAAATCAAAGTGAATAACAAAAGCTATTAAGCAATTTTCAAAACGTAGAAACATTTTGCTTCGAAATAGGTAAATTCTGCTGAATGAGTTTTATTTCCAATATTATTTTTTTTTAGCATTATCATTTTACTAACAGCGATTTCTTTTCTGACAAATATGTATGTTGCATATATGTTACATGTTTTACATTTCTGTATTCGTTTGCACAAAAAATACAACAGTGGGAAAAATGTTCAATTTCTTTTATGAAAATGAAAAACATGTAAAAAAAATAAATTTGGTATAAGTAAGCACGAAGACTAAAACAAACACAGTGCATCCTTTCTGCCATACGATGGTGCATTAACTTGAGCGAGTGAAGAAATTCTCAAAAATACTTAAAATATTCAGAAATACTAAATTTTTTTTATAAAGCTGAGATTTTTACTTCCTTATTTGATTTTTATAGCTATGCTATTTACAGCGCGATACAGGGATTAGGACGTGATTTTTGTAACAAAAATAATCGACGCTATTACAGTTATAAATTTATTTTTGTTTTGATTTCTTTGTACTTAAAAGCAGAGTACGAAAATAAACTAAACAAATTGTTTGATTTTATTTTATTTATATTTGCAATTATATATTTTATTTATTTTATTATATTTGCAATCATTTGTTACGTTATATGTTTTATGTTGTACATTTTATGTCCCTGTAAAATACATCTCAAGAACTTGAAAGTAAATTGAAATAAAAGATAAAATATGTAAGTCAATGTTTATACACTATTATCATTAATTGTAATTACATACATCTGTACATATATTAAAGTCGCTCTTTTTATATATTACCAATGTTACCAGATTTCAATAAAATAATTATCCCTGAAGATGTTGGAAAACCCCAACGAAACGTCGGATACATTAAACATGAAATAAAAACATCTTTTATTTACATTTGAAGAAATTGAATGACCTTAAAAGCCTGAATAGATACAATATCTATAATACAACATTAATTGATATTAAAAACAAGGTTGAGAAATTACATACAAATATATAAATATCGGAGGGCCCGCCGAATTTACAAATTATGTTTGATTTTGTTTTGTTTCGTCCTTTGAAGGGACTGAAACAAAAACTAATTAAAAACAAAGAGAACTATTGCTCAATTTATTGCATATGAGCACAAGCTAGAGAACACAGCCAATGCCGGCTAAAAGCCACCACCGGCCACAAACAATACATTAATTTAATTGTACTCCACTAGAAATAAATGGAAACGTTTTCAGATATTTGAGGCGAATTTGACATTATAATTTTATTGCATTGCTATTTAACATATTAAGTTAGTTTTACATAGCTAAGCAGCATAGCTGCGGCCCTATGCTCTTTACAGGAGTAAAAAGGAACCAATATAAGCAGCATAGCTACAATCGGGTGTCCTAAGACACCTCTCTTCTTTTTTTAAATGTGCTTCGGTACCCTCACTTTATTTAATGCTTAAAGAATGCTTTAACTTTGACAATCGCTTATGAACACTGGTGAGTGTCTTTAAAAAATAACTTTAAATGTTATATTTGGAAAGGGAACTACAAACAATTATAACTTAAATAAAAAATTTGTGACTTGCTTTTATTGTGTCCCACTTACATCGTGCTTACCGGCAATTTTGTTTTTTATTTACATGGATAACTTGCACTTGTTTTTCCTCTTGGTTGTCAATATTATTCTGTTGGGACATTAAAGTATAAATTTCGAATGTTTTTGAGTTATAATTTTCTTCTAGGTCTCAGCAAAAGTAAGAAAATGCACTTGCTGCCCAATTTTTTAGCTTTTTATTTTTTAATTTTTTCAAAGACAACAATAAAACGATGTGTGGTTGGTTGTTCTTTCCAATTTTGAAATATTGAAGGTCACATTTCCACTCAATATTAAATTATATTTTATACGTTACAGCTTTTTCTCTCTTGAATCGAATTTACCATAAATTAAAGTTGAAAAATATATTTAAAAGAAAAAAAAAACACTTGCAATATATTTGATGCACAATCACCGAGTCAAAACAAAGACAGAAAGAAAAAAAACTGAAACTAAAACCAAGACTTTGTTTACATATTTTTCACAAAAAAAAACCAAAACAAAAAAGCAAAAACTGTGTACTACTCCTACACTTTGTGCATAAATTGAAACACTTTAGGTGTTGACAATGTCATTTCTCGTTTGCCATCACATACAATTCATACGAAATACTTGAATGAGCCAACCACCACCAACATTAAGAACTTTTTGAAGTGTCTTGAATGTTGTTGGTTGTTATTTCTTCTGTAAATTATATTTTGCTGTAATGTGAAATTACGAGTAAAAAAGAAAAAGAGTTTTTGTCTGAAGAAAATCATTACACACTACTCATACCCATAATAAATGGCCACCATGATCATTAAATATTGTATTTATTATAAATAACTTACTGTCATTGAATGTTGTTGTCATTGTTGTTAGTCTACTACACCCAACACGATTTTGGTTTCCTTCTTTTTGAGTTGCGTTTTTCTTTTATATTTTTATTACGAGTATTTTTGCTAAATTGTGGGGCCATTTAATAAATATTTTATTTTATATTAAAAATTATTTAGATTTAAAGTTTATTGGTATTTAAAAACAACAACAAGTCTATATGGGTGTCTCTGTTCAACAAGTTGAACTTAAGAAATTGCGATTAAGATTAAATTATTAACAAGAACGTCTTGATAGTTTATATACATCGACATCTGTTTTTATATAAATTTTTATGGCTAAAGAGAATGATTTTGGATAAAATTCGGCTAATAAAATTTAAGTAGTTAAAACAATTAACAGTGCATTCAAGATTGAATATTTCTACTTTTGTAAATACTTAAAATATTCAGGTATGTAACAGAATATGCGAAATGAGAAAAATACAATTTGCAACATTTTTCATATCGCTCATTTAGTTCAACAACGTCATAACTCAAGAAAAAAAACAAGTTTGGCCTAAAACAAGTTTAAAGTTTTCAAGTAGACTTGCATCGAAATCTTTCAGTAACTCGTTTTCGACACAAACCTTTAATCAAACCTATTTAAATTACTGAAAGAGTTCGATGCAAGTCTATTTTCAAGAGTATAAAACTTTTATACAATATTAATAGTGATATAGGAATTACTTTTCTAGTATTGACTCAAAAATATAATTGGTTGAGCAATATTATTTCATTTGAGCAAATTGTAGTAATTACGAGATTTGGGCCGAGTAGATTTCCTATACAAGGGAAGATCAACTTCAGACATTTTTATTGTAAAACTATCCGTTTTGCGAGTGAAATAATTTTAAATGTTTAGTTGAACTATAGTGAATTTTAATCAGAAATAATTTCTTAGTCGGGCTTAAGTTCAGTAATTTCAATTCTTATTGAATGAAATATTTTTTATTAATTAAAGTGAGTTTCTAAAGAAGAGAATAAAAATAAAATTAGACTATAAGCTGGGGAAAATACCGATATTTTTCTGTGCAGCAACGCACTTCATCAGCACCCGTTTTGCGATAGAAATCCAAAAAACCCATTTATGTGACCTTTTACCTGGAATAAATTTTTGGCACACGCAGCATCAATATGGACTTTTCAGGATTTTATTAGAGTGGTATCCCCTGCGTACCTGCAAATTTTCAGCTTATTGTGAATTAATGCAAGGGCACCCCTGTATTTAGGGCTAATTTGACCGGGCTATATACCAAATTAAGGATTGACAAGAGCGATTTTTTTTCAGTGGAATGACACTTAACATGTATTAGTTGCTTTTGAACATTTTATAATTTTGATTTTGACCACTGATCTAAAACTCATTTAATAAAGTGCAAATAATAATATGTAAAAATCGAAAAGTTAGACTGCTAAATTAAAAAAAAACCAAATGTCACAATCGTTCTCATTGTCATTGATTTTTTTATGTTTTACCGACTCCAGACTCTGATTTTACTGACTTGGAAATGGCCAGTAAAAAAAATAATAAAAATACTCTATCTACTCTACTCAATTCCTGCGACTGACGAAGAATTAATAAATTTCGGGTTTCTTCTTCTTTGGGTTACAGCATACGGTGGGGGATTTTGTTAAAAAAAAATGGAAAAAAATTTGCAGTTATGAAATATCATACAACATTTGAAGAGGTGTTATGGAGCTTAAGTCTGGAATTTGGACTATGTATCTTTAAAGGGGGCGGAGCCAAAAAGCCCCAAAAGGGGCAACCCTCGGGTTAATGAAAAATTCAAACCGATGCCAAGCTGATGTTTTTGGCCTGATAAAAAGATTTTTTGCAAGTGCATTTTTCTATCCAAGAGCTAAAAGAAGTCTGTTACATTTATGTATTTTCGCCTACAGCTTAGGAAATATTTGAGAAATAATTGTGCAAAAAAAAACCGACTTCAATGCAAAGATTTGATAGAACATTTTCGAAAGAAATGTATAGGATATAAAATAAAATTTTAATGGGCGTGTGTGTGTTAAATTTTGCAAAAGTCGACACAGTAGAACCACTTAAAATAAAATATAAAATTTTAATCCGCGTGACTCCACTCATTTTTTTTGCAAATAGAAGATTGTGTCTAATATTGAGCTCAAGATGTGTGTTAAATTTCGTACAAATCGGTTAAGTAGGACTACGAGAAATATAATATTACATATTAATGGGCGTACTTTTTTCAACTTTAAAATTATGTAATTACAGGAACCATAGGTGTTTGCTAGGTATCGCAGCAATCAAATAAGTAGAAATCATAAAATCAAATAAAACAATTTGTGGGCGTGTTTCCGCCCAATATTTTTTTTTGCAATGGGACCAGTGGAAAGCTATACCCGGTCTAATATGAACCGAGTTATGTAATAACACCGCCAAAAAAGAAAATAGAGACAAATTGATAACTTCCTCCATTTTTTTAAGTCGGTTAAAAAAAAAATTAAATTTTTGTTTTTTTTTTACCAAACTTGGTACACTGTTTTGCTAATGGAGGAGTCAAGTCTGGTTCGATTTAGAAAAGAAAACTTGTTATGGTTTAAGTACAACATATTTAACATCAGACAAAAATTTGGTATCAAAAACATAATTAAGTCAAAAGTTATACCCAATTTAAATTAAAATTTTGAAAAAATTAGATTTTTCGCCGTTTTTTTTAAAAAGTGGATTAATTATTTCGCTATTATAAATACATTTTGCACTAATACAAACCTTATATTTCCACTTACACAAGAGGTAATACTGTAAGAAATATAACAAAGACATTTGTTTTTTTAAACTTTCGTTGTTGAAGAAACCACATCGTTTCGAAAGAGTCTTATTTTTTATATAAATATCTAATTTAAGGCCTTTTTTTCTCAAATTACAAAGCTGGAAAAAAAATTTATCATGCCACCTTAAGGCATGATATATTTTTAAATATTTCCAAAAATATTATTAATATTAGAAGAATACAGCAAAAATACTGAAATAATAATATTTTTGGGATTTTGCAAACTTTTTTTTGGGAATTATCGGAAACTCCAAAGCAAATACTATTTGTTTTACTTTCTGGGTATTAGTTGTATAGTTTTTCAGCCGAAAATATTGAAAAATTGCGGTCGGCCCGTTTAGAAACTGCAGAATTATTTAATTTTTTTTAGCAAAATCCCCCACTGTGCAGCGGATATATTCTCTTCAGTTCGATGCAGGACTCTGGGACGAACTTTCCTCGTCAGAAATGCAACACATTTATGCATATGAAAATGAACTCAACACCGCAGTCGAACGAAATTTCGACGTACAAATTTCTCTTTTGTACGCCGACGAACGAGGAAAAAACAATTTTCTGTCTCTCTTTGCACAAACAATAACCAACTTTATCAATTATAAGAACAGAATTCGGTAAGTAAATTTGTCGTTGTTGTGCTTCACACGGCGAATTTACGCAGCGAATTCTTATCGTGGACGAAATTCGTCGTTCGTCCCAGTTGTGTTCCTAGCATTACCCAGATGGACGATTATGTGCGCCATGAAAATCGCGAAGTCGTCTTTTGGGTGCGTGAATTGATGACTTTTCAAAGTAAATCTCTATAATTTGGCAAAATTCTTCAAGCGTCAATCTAGTCGCAATGATTTGCCAGAGTATTCTGATCTTAAATGTCCAAAACTGGGCGCAGTAGGAGAGTGCGTTTGACAGTTATACTTTTCGTTTATATTCTTTTAAGCCTTAAACTACGTGAGCTAAGTCGGACTTTATTTTTTTTTTTTTTATTTTTTTTTATTTAACAGTGTTGCATTTAATTTTGTTTGTTAAGTTTAATTCTACATTGTAATTTCGCCACATTATTTCTTGAGAAGCGTATATTTTTTTCGGGCACTCGATAACGAACGAAATTTGAAAATAAGTGAACAGAATTTAAAATGAAAATAATTCTGAAACTCAGTTAATAAACTTTGCAACAGTGAAAAATCCAAAAGTCTTGATATCGAAGCTTAAAATTTTTCACCTGGACTTTTCAATACATCAAGCAAATTTTCTTGATCTTTGTAAATTAATCTATTATTCATTTCAACTTTATTGTTGCAATAAAATACAGATGCAATCCAAAATATTTAATTGAAATCATACAATTTAATTTAGGTCGTTTAATTCATGCTCATGCATGAAACTTGTACTCGTACATGTGTAATGAGATTTTCATAATAATTTGTATTACAACATTTATTTGTTGTAAAATCGTATTTTTAATTTTCATTAAACAAATTTTTTTTTCAATAAAAATTAAATTTATATTAACAACTTAACAAAACATGTGGAAAAGTTTAAAAGGTCACTACCAATTTAATGCAAACCGCCATAAAGAGACTCATATTTTTCAATGTGTTTTCGCAAAAAAAAATCCAACTTAGCTGAAAAGAAAAATAAAAATCCTGCAAACAATACAGCATTAAACAATTGTTAAGCAAGTATTTGTTAGTTTTGTTGCTTTTAATTGCCAAATCATGTAATATTGCAAAATGAAATTGTTCACAACCAAAAAAAAAAAAACTAAAAAAAAGAAGATTTAAAAGTAAAATCAAAGAAAACAAGAAAATCTAATGTTAAACAACTAGTCATAGAAAATGGAAAACATTGGCCAAACACAAATTTTCAAACCCTTTTCGGTTGTGGTCTTCCAAAGGCAGCTGATGATGAGCCAGTCTGTCTGTCTGTCTGTCTGTTTGTCTGTGTGTCTGTCGGACATTCGATCTATCTTAGATGATGTTAATGTTGCTGTTGATAGCAATGTTGGTTCCATGGTGATGCTGATGATGATGATGATGATGATGTTGTTGTTTCTTATTAAAAATGCAGTTGAAAATACTACCCAATAGTTTCAAACATCATGAAGGCGCCAGTTCATATTGTAAATTTTTAGTTAAAAAATAAGTTGGGTCAGTTTTATTTTTACCATTTAAAATTTTATATAATATCTTTTCAAACGAAATATGTATTAACGTATGTATGTTGTCGGCTGCTATTCTATATACTGCCTTTTTGTTTTTCATACCAGTTAATTAGTTTTCGTAAAGACTAACAAGCGTTATATGTTTATTTAAAATTAAAAAATAGTTGAGAATGACTGAGTATATAAAAATAACAAACTACAGTAACCATTTCAAATTCATTTCGATATGCGGCAAATAAGTAAAATTAGGTAAACTAACTTTGCATTGGAAAACTACCTTGAATCTTAACAGAGAGAACTGTTTTTTGGTTTTTAAGGGCCCTAAGTGAGTCTTAAAGCAAACATGATCTCAAATCGATGGCTTATCTAGAAAAAGTGTATCTCACCACAAAACAAATTATTTCCAAAATATGTTCAAACAAATGTTTGTTTGAAATAAAACTTAGTTTCAGTAAATATTTTGTACTGTTCCAGTAAATTGTTTGTTGCAAAAAACTGTATAAAGAAGAAACATGTCACGAAGTTTGTCGGCTACTTTTCGGCATTTACTTGTATACAACACGATCAATCAAAATAAACAACAACAAGAGCACAACAGCACGTTTTACCTATTGACAAGCAAGATAAACACGAACACACTTAAATAGCAAATTCTGTCAGCCGAACTCTGCTAAATTTAAATTTTTACAAAATTGTTATCAGAATTTACACAATTATTTGTAGGACCGCATTAATATTGTTGACATCACTGGTTAACTGCTGTTGTGAATCAAGTAAAATTTGGAATTATGTTTATACACATGTTTATACACATGTTTATATTTCATACGTATTCCATGCGGGAAATAATATTAAATTTTTTAAGGCTAGAAGCCATCTTTTTTATAATATTGAAAATTAATCTGTAATCAAACTTTGTATTGTCAAGAAGTTGGCTGGGCTTCCAAACCAAAAAAGTGTGTATTTTAATAAGTTGTATTGGTGTAAATTTGTTTTTATAAATGTTCTATTTGTAGGAATTAAAATATTCATTCTATAAACTAAAAATATAATTGTGAAAATTTCACTTAAAAGCGTTTATACTTAGTGTTCACAATCTTTTTGGAGGATACTACAAGTAGCTTGGGCGGCTTCACCCAACAACAGATATAAAATATTTACTGATTCAATGGATCTTGGTTACTAAAAATTAAATTTTGATTTTTCTGTGAATTTTTTGTTATTCTAAAGGAGAAGGAGAGAAACGTAGGAAAACCAAACTTTAATCAAATTTAAATAAAAACATGTTTAATGCATTTTTAAATGATTGTAAATTCGTTATTTGGAATATAAAAGCTTTAAAGCACTTAAAATGCACGTTTCCCATGTTAAGCCGAGGCTAATTAATCCCTGTCCAACCCATTGTTGGCAGAAATATTTTCTCCCTTGTCCCCAAGAAATCCCCATTTCAAAAGAAAAATACTAATTTTTTTCACCAAAAATATATCGTTCATTATATATTGAATATATATATATATATTGAATATATATTGAATATATATATATATATATATATTGAATTGGAATTGTGATTGAAATATCTGTCATTCTGGGTGGCAAATGATACAATTTCTATTCCGGTCCAGTCTATTGCGTAACATTCGGATAACGGGAGCTTTTATAATAATCCATGACTTTACTTTTTCATGAAGCACATTTTTATTGAAAGCTTTTTCTAAGAGTTCAAAAAAAAGTCTTAAAATATTCTACCGAAAGTCTTTATTAGGGCACTCGTTATTCGTTATTTGCCCCCTTTTACAGCACGACTAAGTTACCAGTCTTAAAAATTATTTTTTTAAGGTGATGATTTTATAAGTAAAAAGAAAAAAATAAAAGGGTCATAGTTGAACAGTTTTAAGGAAGCACTTTTTATTTTTTCTTCATTCAAAGCCTTGGTTTTGTTTTGTTTCCCCTACGACTCAAAACAAAGATGAGTTTTAAATTGCATGTTGTAATCCATGTTTCTTTTAACAGATTTTTTTTTTATTATTGTAATACAATAAAATTTAAAAATAAAATGAAGAGGTTGTCATGTTTGATAGTTTGTTGCTTTAAAGGCATTTTATTAAAAGCTTGTTGTTGGATTCTTCTATTTTTTTTTAGCAAAACTTAATGTAGGTTTTAATTTTTTTCTTTCAAATGTAATCATTGTCTTAAAATCATAACGATTTCCTTTAGTGTTTTTCTAAGGGGTTTGACTAATAAATATGTTGTTTATTATTTGTCTTAGAAAATGTGGGAAATTAGAGTATTTTTAGAAAAATAGAGAGAAAATGTAGAAGAGTTGTTTGCATTGCATGTCGATTTGAGATAAATTTGTTTATTTTCG
Organism: Nowickia ferox; assembly: GCA_936439885.1. Lineage (NCBI taxonomy): Eukaryota > Metazoa > Arthropoda > Insecta > Diptera > Tachinidae > Nowickia > Nowickia ferox. The sequence goes on along the minus strand of OW387027.1, from coordinate 32,557,570 downwards.
TTTTATTTTGTAAATTAAGATTTTTGTTTTATTTTTGAGAATTTTTCATCACTCTCTAAGAAACTGAAGTGTTTTGGCAGGAAAACAAAAAGTGTGGAAATTTCATGGGAATCAAAATTTGATAAGGACAACATGAAACTCTATGCTTAATAAAATAGACTAATTTCGAGGTTTGGCTCAAAAGACACTGAACTGAATTTTAAATACAGACATTTGTGTATGAAATTTTTTGTCAGAGAGTGTTATTGGTGAATTTAAAAATAAATAACATTTTGCCAACAGAGATGGAATTGAATTTATTGAAATTTTTCTATAAATGTAGAAGTTTGAAATACTAATGAGAGCATTCTCGCTACTAAATTTTGTAAGCATAAACTGCAAATCAAATTTAGTTTTTATTTTTTATATTGTTATTGAATGATGATATTTATTAATATTTTTATCAAACTGATCTATTTTAATATTTTAGTTATTTTAAAATTTTATGAATTTAATGTTTTTCCAATAGACGATTTAACTGAATAATATTTTTTTTTAATTCCAGGTAAATTAAAGGCTCGCCGAATGCGTAAATATAAATAAACTTCTTAATGGCTTAAAGTAATTATAATGCGGTAAGCTAACTAATAAGTTTTAAATTTTTTTAATTTTAGTTTTAAACAATCCGCGGGCAATAATTAAAATTAATTGCCCTTTTAAATTTTCATTAGGCTGACAAACGCTGAAAAACATTACGAAAAATATGTCTTTATTTGATTTGTTTTCTTAATTATGTATGTGAATGATTTAATTGCTGGTCTTTCTCAACTCTTCGAATGGCAGTGCAAAAACGAAAGACTTAAGACACATACCAGGCAGCATGCTTTTGCTAATTGTTCTGTGTGTGTGTGTGTGTGTGTGCATGTGCTTTTGTGCAAATGATGTGCTGATTATGCATACAGTCAGCTATTTAAAGAACATAATAATATAATAAAATTTAATTATTATTACTACTTGAAATCACTTAAATTCATTCAACAGTTCAAACACAAAAAAAACCCACACACACTCAAAGGAAAAAAGATTAAAAAAATTTATTTGTTTTTCTCAGTCGTAATCGTGTTTGATACTCTCTGACTGGCAATTGACCGCTTAATATTTGAAAAAAAGGAGAAACAAATGAAAAAATACACAGAAATGTACATAAAATTATATTTTGAAAAGAAGAATAAATACGCATCAAATTATTAAGACCAGTCGACAACCTTAAGCAAAACATACGTTAAGTGGCTACTTGAATATTTGATCATCATAAATTTTATGGTGTTTGTAACTTGAACTTGTATTCATACATTGGAAACATTCTCAACTGTTTCAAAGACTCCAGGCAACATTTTAACACTTCAACACTTTTGTAAATTTCTTCTCTTCTCTTCTTCTTAAATCTTATCCAGTTGACTGACTGTATGTTTGTGTGCGTGCATCGGCGCTGTTGGGACAAGTGACTTATGAAACTCAAATAAAATGAATTTATTCGTATATCTTGGGGAATATTTTAAGTGCACTTTAAAATATCAATAATAAAATTTTATATCCAAGTCGGGTTGTTGAGATTAAGCTTTTGGTAATCTTTAATTTTTTTCAAAGAAATTTGTGTATATTGAGAATTAATAGATAAAAGTTAAGAAAGAATTTCAAGTGTTCCTCTTGAATTCTTTAAACAAAAGTTTTTGCAAGTTTTGCGAATTTAGAGCAGACAAAAAAATTAATTTTGTTTTAATTAACAAAAATACCACGATTCAATAACTTTGTCTTCAAATTTCCTTTAATAAATGTTTTTGCTAAACCCATAACCTAAACTAGGAAAAATTTATTAATGGTTCACTCACTTTTTAAGTCAGTTTTAGTTATTCTTAGAAATATTTGGGTAAAGTTTCCCTGATGATCTGCATGAGCAACAGTGAAATGCACATAGGATGAAACTAAACCCCTAAATAATCAATTTCAATGTATTTTTAATAGAAAAATATTTCAATGAAAAAGTAAAATATTAATTTGGGATTATTACTGCGTTAAAAAGTGTTAAACTTAAATTGTAACAATTCCCTAAAAGCAATATTTGCTACTTTTCTTTATTAATAAAAGCTATCGAATTGATAACGAGTCTTATTAAATAAAAAAAACAGAAAGGAAAGCAAAAGTAACCGCTTTAATTGAGTAAACGCCAAGGATTTAATAAATTTTTCTTAGAGAAAAGCCTCAAAGATGAAATATCAAATGAGAGAGCAAAACCAATTTAAGTTTACGAATGTGTTTAATGGCTTCAATTCTTTTTTTTTCGCACTTAAAAATAAGACTTTCTGCGAGAAGAGTTTCATCTCCTGAACTAAAATGAAGTCACAAACGCAATTATGCTTCATTTTGTCAATTTTAAAGCCTTTAACCAAAAAAAAGCATATAGACATATTGATAATGTAATAACAAACTATTCAACAAACGAATTCTGCAAAAAGAAACGGGGGTTTTAATAAGAGACCAGCCAGATTTATTTCATACAATGTACAAGAATTTATAAGATTTCTGTTATGATAATCGCCAGATTTTTTTTTTTAAGAAAATAGCACTCACGCAATGAATGCCTACTACTCTTACTAGGCGTTACATGCTTTAGGAAAGGGGTAGTGATAGAGAAGCTAGGTGGTGAAGGAAGAGATAGAGGAAAACTTCATTCTTTTACAACTCTGATTTTTTGCGCGTTTTTTATGCAGTGTTGCAGCGCCTCTAGTGTCAGTGAGGCGTATTAAATTTTTCGAAGCTGTGTTTAGTAGCCATTTTATTGGTTATTTTACTTCGCCGATGATTCTGTTACACAATATCGACGAAGGAGGGCGTTCTGATGTTGCATTAGGATTAGCGTTTGCTGAAGCCCGTGCAGTTCAGTGACCAGTGACTATGCCTTCATCACTTGATCATTCCTACAACAACTGATCAAGTGCGTGGTGTTGTTATTTCAATGGCTGTCGGAGCCCGGACTCGAATCCAGAACCCTCGGCTTAGTAGTCAACGTTTTAACTACTTCAGCCAACGCACCCTCTAACTTAAGCGATTGTGATGGGTTGACATATCAAAAAGGTCATGACAAAACACTGGCTGGTCCCATAATAGTAGGGAGAGACCACGACTTTCTGAATTTCCCGCTTCTTAGCTAAAAAGAAAACACTGCTCCTGACAATAACCAATTGTCAGTAGGCTCCCGTCCAAATTTGAAAAAACTAACTCATTTAGCATGTATTTGACAGTCATTGATAGCAGACTACAGAAAAAAGTGAACTTCGTGTGTTCTCTAAGCATTATTTCGGTAAAAACCATCACTCAAACCAAAGGTAGGCTTGACAAATACTTTGGGTACTCTTAATCATCAATGTCAATCAATGCATGGAAAAATGCGGTTTAATTAATTTCGTGCTGGCCACACAAGCACGGCAGATGTTGAACGTTTTGAACGTTCAGTACCAAGTCCCTATACCCGAATAAATTTTAAACCAATTCGCGATATAGTTTTTGCCAATCAGAGATTGAAAGTGACAGAGATTGTGAAAGCCACAATCATATTGTATAGCTAAGAAGTGTAAATTTCGAATGATCACTGAAAAGTGGCACTGAGAATAAGAAATGTTTCACAAAATTGCTACCGCGTTTGTTCAAAATCTGCAACAAACACATTCATTTGACAACTCCACTGAAGTGTTTAACGTTGTTCACCCGCAATATGAACGAATTTTTGCACTGCTTCGTAACCATGGACGAAACGTGGCTCTAACACAGTACATCGCTTAAACACAAAAATCTCCATACTCATAAAAAAGGATTCACCAATTAATATGTTCAATTAAGAATTTAATTCAATCAGTTAAATTTTCAATTGCTGTAATTAATTAAAGTGGAAAAACTTAATTGATATTTTTAAATTGTTTATTGGTTAAAATTTAATTGATTTTTTAATTGATATCACAAAATGGTTTTTTCTATCTATGTTTTTATTTATGTTCATTCGTTTTCCTTCTGCAAGGAGCATAAGACCATAACAAGTTCGCTCCAATATACACGATCCTCCACTATGTTTGATCTTGTTCTATTGCAGTCTTAGCTTAGATAATTCTTTCATAACTTAGCACTTGCATCTGTATGCAAGACTTCTGATACGGTGACTGCCTTGCATGTTAATCAATATCATTTGGTGGGTTAATCTATCACTATTTCCGCTTTCGAATTTCTGCATCTCCAGGATGCTGCTGTTGTCTCCCTTAAACAGAAGTTGTTTATCGTGGTGGGCAAAGTATTTATTGAAAAATAGAAAAAATACTTGTATGGATTTGAGGCGTTTTGTCACGTTTCACATGCATATACACAGCAAAAAGATTCTAACTTGGAAGCACTAACAACTGTGAAGCACTTTAGTAAGACAAAAAAAAAAATAATTCATGGGTTTTTACAAGATAAATGTATTGCTTCTAGCTGGCTCATCTCTAACAAAAAAATACTTTATTCATGCGCAACAGCAAGTGATTCTGTAAGATTGTCTCCGTTACAGGAACGCTTCTGGTAAGCAGTAATTTTTGCTGGGCAGCAGTGTGGACTTCTCGTTGGAGTCGAATAGATTTATTAACGAAGGATTGAACTGTTTTGTTTTGTTTTTCAAATATACTGCACAAGTGGTGAAAAGTTTTCACGTCATCAAGTTGATGGTTATTATATCGTAAAATTCTATGTTAAGTTTTAGTGCACTCTCATTGATTTTGTTTGCGCAATGCTTATCTTGAGCCCCACGAAGTCTGCTGGTTTTCAAATTGATGTCAGTTTCGATTGCATGTCGGACTAGGAATGACTAACAAGGCAAATGTCGTGAACATAATCAAAATTTTCTACACTAAAAAAATATATATTATTATTAAGAAAACATTTTTTTCTAAATTTAAGTAAGAAAACTTTCTAAGCTTAAGTAAATGTTTCTAAGTTTAACTGCCAGTTCATAGAAGCCATGTAAAAATTCACGTCTGGCTGTTTACATTGAAAACAAAAACAAATTTTGAGTGCTTTGTTTTTGTTTTCAATATAAATAGGCAGACGAGAATTTTTACATGGCTTCTACAAGGCAGGCCAAAAGAAGTCATTCGATGTTGTTTGGCTCTCATTTTTTTTGTTCTATGTAAATGAAAAATTTCGATTCTGTTTTTTGATTAGATTTATTTGAACCTTTAGAATTTTATTGGTCAAGTCGAGAAGATGATATCGGCCAAATGGGCGCCGTCACAATTGATTGCTCGTTTTATGACTTTTTTCATTACTTACTTTTTTCATTAATGTTGTCCTTGAGAGCCTCCAGGCTCTCGGGCTTGTGCACGTAAAACCCCCCCCCCCCAAAAAAAAAAAGTTTGGAACGGTTAAATCGGGTGATTTTGCGGGTCAGTGTAAATCGCCAAAACAAGAGATGAGGCGACCCGCGAACGCCACGACACGATTATTCCGCGTTCTTGGGGAGTGTATCACTCCATGGCATGTTCACTTGTATTCTACATCTGTCTAGTTCACAAATGACAAAACAGATTTGATATTGGCCGCCATTTGCAAAAATAAGAGCATCTTCCAATAGGGTGATTTCTTTTGGCACTCCTGTTATTATGTACGCAATTGCTTTGTTAATCATGCTTAGTAGGGTTTTACCCCTACAATTCTTTCGAACTGTGGGTCTTACTTTTTTGGAACGATTATCAATCACGCATTCTCAAAGTTCATTCGAGTGATTTTAACTATTTTAAAAATTTGCCTATAAAGCCGCGTTCAGACTATTATACTTTGTATTTATACTTGTCAAAAATTCAAATAATACGTGGAAGTGTGATAGTCTGAACGCAAAATGTCATCAAAGTGGCAAATAATACTATAAAAATTTTGACATCCCATAAGACTTTTTCACTTTTAGAAAATTTTCTAAACGATAATAATTTTCGTTAGATCAGGGTTGCATTTTCACACAAACCAAATTTCCAAGTCGGCTGTTTCGCCGCCGATAGCGTGTCGTCATTAATGTAATGTTTTTTCATATGTATATCGGCTCAAAATTTTGAGTAAGTGAATCGTATGGAAGTATATTTCATTGACGTAATTTTTTAACGTTTTTGTAATATCTTTTCGTAAATTTGTTCTGTTATTTACATAGAATATTTTTAACTGCTGAATTTTTTCAAGTGCCGGCACGTCCCCGCCTACATGAAACCGCTTTGCCACCGCTAGTCAATGAATAGCACATACATTTTCATTGAACAGTTGTTTTGTTTGATGCTTGTATTACACATCTTATTTGAAGTGTGATGGTCTGAACACAATATGTGATTTTACATTAGATTTTTTGACAGTCGCAACGAATGTATTTAGATTTCTGTAGCGTAAAATGTGATGAAAGTATTAATACTTGTATAATAGTCTGAACGGGGCTTAAGTGGCATAAGCAAATGAGCGCTGGTCATGGAATCAGCTAAAAGTTGCTGTCGTAAATATGCAATAATTTACGAGTTTATTTGCTCGTCGCTAGGCCGCAAAACACGGAAGAGATGCTCATGACCTCAGAATGTTGAAATTTTATGATAATTTCTGATAGCGGGAAGTAAAAAATTTAATGTTAGAAACCGCATTTGACTTGGTAGTCATATTGAAAGTTCTTATAGAACTGCACGTTTTTCTTCTACTTGCTTGTGGGAGTTCTGGGTAGCAAGAATTCTTAGTATAATTTTTCAAAAAAGGCAATATTTTACTTAAAATACATACTTTGAATTTTTATTCTCAAAAAAAAAAACTTGTCTAGCGTCAAAGCAGCTGAAGAAAATAAACATGCTTTCTCACACGAGTAGGGTATTATGATTTGGTTTGACAAGTGAAAGATGTGTATATAAACACATATTTTGCTAATTTTTAAAGCAAAAATGTTAAAAAAAATTTCTTTTTTCCCGCAAATGTTAATGACCGTCATTTTATCTTAAATATAATAAAATTCAAATATTTGCTTTTCCTTTGAGGGTGGGGTATAATTTTGTTTAACTTTTATTTTTATAGTGAAAAAAAAGGAATTGCTTTCAATGGTTGCTTTTTGTTGTGCATAATGTCTGTTTCTTTTGTTGAAATACTTTGGGTTATTTTGACGAAAAAAAATAGAGGTTTTTTTCGTAGATATTGTGCTTGACTTTTTGCTCAAGTGATGGTATTTTTCTTTAATAAGAAAGTCGTTTGGTTTTTTATTTATTTACAGACAACATGGTCGGACCATTAAAAATAAGTGCCGTAAGTGTCAGTTGCTATTTATTGGTTTATGCAACAATTGTTCCAAAAATGTACACCCAATGTTGTTTTGTATATTTTTGGGCATTTGTTTTTCTTATAGTTTTACTTTAGCCAAGAAAAAAGTTTAAATTAATGCTTTTAATAAAGTTAATTACATATAATGCGGATATATGCGGTACGAGGGATTTATATAAAAACGAAGCAATAGTACAAGCAGATTTCGTTATAAATAGCGATTTAAAATTTTATTGAAAAATGTTTAACACGAAATAATTTGCTATAATTTGTTTTGCAAACAATTAAAATGATTTGATGAGATTAAAATTTCTCATAAAAATGCTTTGCTAAATAAACTTCTAAGCTTGTCTTTTAGTGAAACATTTTAAAGCAAGTGTTACACTGTAAAACAACTATATAGCAAAAAAAAAAAAACAATAATATTAGCTAAAGATCTGTTTAAAGACTTCATTAAAAATTACTTAAGATTTCAATATAGCTACATATGTATATTAGAAATATACAGACATTGAACTCACTCTGACCTTGTGAGATAATAAAACTATTCGAATTGATAAATCAATGTCCTTGACTTGAAACACAAGGTTTTTGATACAAAATATTTTTTTTTCATCACAGTGTTCTTCGGGCTTTACCAACATTTCTTAAATTTTTTTATCACTCCCGAGCACATTATCACAACGAGCCGTTTCTATATGTTTGAGAACAAATAGAACAAATAGTCCCCTGGGCTAAGTCCAGAGAATAAGATGCATGAAGGAGATAGTTCAATCGATAGATTTTTTATCATCTTGGATTGTCCTGATGGAAAAAAATTTTATTGGCAAAATGTAGCCAAACATCATTGAATCGGCCCAATAATTTGGCATAATATTTTGGAGCCGATTCACCTCAAAAAACCCTCTTTTTGACTGCTGTTTGGCTTCTGATTTATTGTGCGGAACTCAAGTTTTGTTTACAGTCAAGAAATAGCACAAAACTCGTCTATATTTCGGTTGAGCCCAAACATTCCTGCGAAGTTTTCATACGATTGCGTTTGTGGTCGATTGTGTTTTCGATGTGTGTCGATTAAATTTTTATTCATTCATATATTACGTCTAAGACATTGGTGCTCTTGAATTCAATCTCAATAACTCTTCATTTCACCCATTTTTTTTTTTTTTTTTTTTTTTTGCAAATGTTGGCCACAGTCAGTGAAAGCTAATACGCGTCATTCATGCTAATGTTGCGCTTATTATTCTTACTTAATTGTTATTGTTATTTCATTTATTTATGAGTTCTTTTACAGAAAGCAGACATAGATATATTTTATCTTAATTTGTTGTTCCAAATTATTCTGTGATGACTCGTCCCACAGTGAAATGACTCATGTTGAATATTTTACAAACTATCAAGTTCAATTTTTTGTTAGAACAACTCATATGCGTGAATGTATATAAAAGTAACCATGTTTTGTACTTGAAATCAAAATAATAATACTTATAAAACATTAAATAAGCTTAGAGATAAAATTAAACTTGAAACATACAAAAAGTCTATTCTATTATTCATCTCATGAGGAAAAAAATAGAACACCTCGGTCGCGCTTGCTGCTTAAGTCTTTTGTTTTGGTGTCTTTAGGTTTCATTTTGCAAGTGCGTGCATGAAATAAACATTTCCTGTATCATAATTAAAAATGAATTACAATTGTAAATAAGAAATAGTTTAGGAAAAAATGGCTTAGCATTTAAGCACACATTCATAATTTACTTATGAACAGAATGTTATGTGTTTCCTTTAAATTAAAGATTTCGATTTTTAAAAATTATTATACAAACATTTTTTGGGTTGAAGTCTACTGATGAGTTCCAAAAAGCGGCAACGAAATGCATATAGACAATTGCTTAACCACAAAAAGAAGCCAAATCATCAAATTATTATAAAAATTAAATAAGTAAGTCCACTTAACATGCTCTAGAGGTAAAAATTAATGCAAAATAATCCGTCCGTAGAAAGAATAGAAATTTTTATTGAAAGTCAGTTTAACAGATTTCAATACCCTCTTCTTTCTTCTGCAATTTAGAGGAGAAAACCGTTGAATAATACTTGGGCTTATCAAAAATATTGAGTGACGGACGGCGGAGATTTTTAAAAAACTCGAAGCCAGTAGATTATAATGCTTATTGTAGTTGAAACGATAAGACTGCTGTCAATCGGTATCCAGCGTTTATATTTATTAACAATGCTAAAAAAAAGAAAACTTAGTGGGCGGATTTTATCTAATAAAATATAAAAACAGCAACGAAAAAAATTTATTTATTTTTGGTTATTCAAATAGATAGCATTTATTTGTTTTAAATTAAATAAGCATTTCGTTTTTCATTAATGGCATTAAAAAATATTAATTAAGCATTTTAGAGGAATAATTCGAATTTATAACAAGTAAGTGCTAATACATCAGTACAAGTTAATCTCTTTTTTTGTTTAAAAATTTATTGAAGCTAGAAAAGCAAAAAATAGGTACCGTATTTAAACCATCTCTATACTATCAGCACCAACTGTACAATTTTGTTATATAGAGACCATATGTCCTGCTTTAAAAGAGCATTCAGAATTTTTACAAGCCTCTATTTTATACAATTCATTTAAATATGGTAAAGGGTATACTCCTATATAGGTTTGTTAGTCCGTGTGTAATATGTGACACATGAAGTATACATATATACTCTGAGTCCTTATGAATAGGGAAGACGAATAAGCGATGTCCGTTTGTCTCTCCGTCCGACCGACTGTCTGTAGGTGAAATCGTTTTTCCGAAGCTCCCAGAACAGCTAGACACTTCGGTCTTCAACTGCTATATCATAAATGGTCCGAAATAGATAGGTATTGAAAATTAGCAAAATCGCAATGACAGTTTCAGAGCTGGAAAACTTAAATTTTTTCTTGCCATATAAAAGTAACTAGCTAAAATTAATTTATGGTTTTTGTTAAAGGCCGTCATACACTATCATACAAAGTCGTGCGATCTACGAAAAAGTACAACCCTGGTGTGATGAATTGTTATTGTCTTTTACTAGGGGTGTATTTTTCGTAGATCGCACGACTTTGTATGATAGTGAATCACGGCCTTTAATAAACCTATTTTATATTTCAGTAAGAATAAAATTAGTATTAAAAAGCCAAGAACAATAACTAGGGTTGAAAAGTTCAAGTTTTTTTGCCATATAAACTAATTTTTTGTTGAACATATTTTGTATTTGTAAAAGAAATAGATTGGGATAAGAAATAAGAAAAATCTAAAAGAATGATTCCAGGGTTGGAAAATTTCGACTTTTTGTAGTATATAGAAATTGCTTTATAAATTAAATATATTTTATGTCTTAGAAATAAAAAGTTCGGCATAAAAAATTACAAAAATTAAAAATACAGTTCCAGAGCTGGAAAATGTAATTTTTTTGTAATTAAATAAAGCTGAGTTTTTTCTTATATCCTTATTTTTTTGTTTGTTAATTAAACATATTTTATATTTAAGAAAACATAATAAATTAGTATTACAAATCAAAAAATATCTAACATATGCTTCCAGGGGTGGATATTTTTTTTTATTTTTTTTGGTAAAATAAGTAACTAAATAAAGATAATTTTCTTTTCTTTTTAATTATAAATAACGATAGTTTTAGGATTATCAAATATTATAACGGTACTGATTTTTAACATCATATGATATCAAAAAATAAAAACGAAAATAAAACACTACGATTGTAGCAACCTTTTCACTTTTTTTATAGTGTGTATTAATTTTTTGTAAAAACCATAGTTGAATTACGTCAAAATTTATACGCATCAGTTGTTGTTGCTCAGCATCAAAATAAAGTGCATGTAAAATGGCGCACTATGGCCCATTTTCGTAAATATTGCTAACAAAACATGGAGAGCAGTCTTTAAATACATGATACGGGACACAAAAATTAAGGTGTGTAATTAGTTTAGGTTGCTTGCAGAGATTTGTTTCAGTGCCATTATGAATACTTAATTCAGTTTTCGGTGCCGGTATCAATATGGTAAAGGGTAGCAAAATCTTTCACTCATGTTGGTATAGATATATTATATGCAGATTCAGGCTTTATATGTGGGCAAATACATTGTCATTATAAAGTGATATTCTTTATTAAAGTCCCCTCTTATTAATTTACAACAAACGTTTTATTTTTAAATATTCTTATGTATATCAAAAGGAGGGATACAACTGCATTTTTTCCTACAAAATAGAGCAAATGATATAATAGTTTTACAGTGGGTAGATGTGATCACTGTGAACAGTTTTCTTACAAGACGTGAAAATTGTAAAATTTTGGGCTTAGATAAACAATTTTGATATTTGTGAACCTTTTTCCAGTTGATATATTTTAGGAACCTGTATTGTTATGTTCCTTGCTATCGCACATGAAATATCACAGAACAACTCTTGTAACGAGTGCCCTTTTTGTTTTACAAAACGCTTATTCGAAATTCAAATCCTTATCGTAACATTATCAACAATTTATCCTAAAAAATAAAAGTTTACATATGCTTGTGTTTAAAAATTAAAACAAAGTTTCTCATGAGAACTGGTTTTAAAAAATAAACATATTTTCGTATTGCAATACCATTTTCAATATTGATTATTTTAAAAGTTTCTTTAAAAAGCTTTAATTTTAAAAAAACTTTCTAATATATCCCGTTTTATGTTTTTTATGTTCTTTTATTGCAATAAAAATTACATTTTAACACGCATGCAAAAAAAAAAAATATTATCCCTTGCGGGGATCGAACCCGCGACCTTTGGATTAGAAGTCCAACGCGCTATCCTCTGCGCCAAAGGGACATATTTTTTATTATCGCATACATTGTCAAATGCATGATGGTAGAGTTTTGGCTGACCCAATACCTTCAAGAAGTTTGTGGCAAGGGGGAAAAAAAGCTTGAGTCGAGATAAGCTCATTTTGTGTTAAAGGCATCCCTTTAAACTTCATATTCAAAAGTACTCGTGCGAAAAGTCTCAGCTACTTTGTGCCATTTATCAGGAATTTATAGCGCATTGACTTTCTGCTTATCTCTTCTCGACTCATAATCTCATATGAAATATTAACTTAACTTAGCTTACGGTTTGGTATATGTCAAATTTATTGAATTTTTTGAGAAAATAAAAGTGAACATTTCAGCAAATCGTCTTGAAAGTCTTAAAATGCCCTCCTTGAAAACAGTAAAATATGACTTAAGCGCTTTTTCCTTATTGCCACATAAATAATGACCAAAAATTTAAAACGTTTTCCTAGAGTTTTGGTATGAAAGTATGCAAACATACAAATAGAAAAGCAAAATGAATTTCGAGCACATGGAGACCTATTCGCTTTATCTCTGTTGTCAAAAACTAACCGCCAATTCCACGATGTCCACAACATTCGACTTGTCGCACACTTACATTGAAAACAAAAACATATTTTATTGTTGTTTCAAATGTAAGTGTGCGACAACGAGAATGTTGTCGACATTGTGGGATTGGCCTGGCTGGCCCTAAGCATTACAGCCCTCATAATATTTGCAAGGTATGTGAAATAATATAATATTAATAATTGGAATAAACGTATTGAAAATCCAAACATGTCATTAATTGTGTTGGGACTTGAACCAGCAACCTCCTGATAAAAAAGTTTTATTTCTATGCCTTACGCTACCTGGTTCCTATAAAAAATTATTATATACTGTATTTTATCTCTGGAGACTTTTTCGACAATTTCCAGTGTTTGTTATTTTTAATAAAAAAGATGAAATCAACATGACCTGTCTGGAATCGATTATTAACCACATTTAGACAATTAATTAACAAGCTATTTCACTTATGCAAAATTGGAGATCACTTGTAGTTTTCGCAAATACTTAAGATATGTCTTGATTTTTTAAAAATATTAAATCAATATCATGAATTAGTAGATTTTATTCATAAAAATATATGTATTGATTTAAAAGAAATTTAGGAAAAGAATAAAAGATCATGCGAAAAATAAAATTTAAATCGCGATAAAGAATCCTCGAATCCTTGCGACCTCATCAGGCCTAGAGTTTCTATAAAATTTTCTATGCCCCAATTAATATTAATAATATCAAATTGCCTTGGAATCTCGTTTTGAGATAATCTGAAGTCAAGGACTGTTGTTGTTCTCCGATGTGGGGATTATAGATACTTATGGCAACTCAGTACACACCAAAAAATTGGGGTTCTTCTAACTGGTCTCGAGATCAATTATTTGCTATTGGCAGTCCATTTATGTTCCCTTCGGTCTAGAAAATAGCATAAGATTGTCAATAGCACTCTCGTGAACTTTTTTAAATCTTCAAAGTATGATATGAATCTGTATTCACTTTTAACTTTTTCAGTGTATTTTGTTTCGTTTGGAAATTTTTTTGATGTAAACTTCGCTAATCCTTGAAGTTATAATTGGTTTTCAAATATGACATAAAAGAAGTGTGAAAATACTATCTTATTTTCGAATTCTTCAACTTTATGCTGCGAAACTGAGTTTTTGGTTATCAATAGTTCAATTCAAATTCAAAAATGCTTAAAATTTCGATCCATATTATCAACAAGAAATGTTCAAAAAATTTCGACACAAACGACGAAATAAAAAAGAAAGCCTCCTTAAAATTAAATTTACTCTCACATCTTCAGATTGCATTTCGGCATTAATATCATTTATTATTTTAAGGACTTAAGATAAAAATGAAACCACATATTGTTTATATCACCCGTCAAACTATTTAATATGAATTAAGTTTTATCACTGCGTTATGACTGAAAATTTGATAATATAAAGAAATATTTCGAGGGTTCCCACTGTTCAAGGACTCTATTTACAACAGCTCGACAAGACTTCCAACGGTTTGGAGAATACTTAAGAATTTGATAAACTTCAGAGTTGAAATCTTTCTGTTGCAAACAAATTTATTTATTCCATTTATGCTCATAATTTCTACATACAGATAATTTACCTACGCTTTTTAACTACGAGTTTGCCTTATACAATTTAAATTACACGATAGATATCTGTAAAAGCCTGTCCCACTACGTCGACAGCTTTCAACTTGTAGCATACTTATATTTGAAACAACAACAAAATATTAAAATTTATTTTTTTTTGAATGTAAGTGTGAGACAAGTCGAACTTTGTCGACATCGTGGGACAGGCCCTAATATATATCCATGGGTATCTGGGCAAACTGTTACTTTTCCTCATCAGAACCGAACAGTTGTCCGTGTCAAATCCTACTAAGTTCTCAATACTTAACAACGTTAAAAGTACAAGAAGAGTACTTACTACTACTATAAGAAAAGTTTTAATTTTAAAGAACAAAAAGTGCCAGAACTGGAGCGAGAGTGCTAGAGTTCTAGCCAATATCCAATAGTGCCTAAAAATGGCACAATTGTGCCACATTTCCCATCACGGACACACTACAAACAGGGTGTTCATAATTAAGAAAACAGAAAGTATATTTGATACACAAATATAAATACGATATCAGTCGTTAATCAGCTTTGGGTTGAAGAACCGCTCTCGCGTCATCGTAATTATTTCTTAAGTGCGGTCAGGCTTTTGTGTGTTGTTGGGCCTTCGAGAGTTTTTCGTCTCGCTCGTACTGGTTGACTGATCTGCCACAGATAACCGTATATGCTTGCGGTTATTTTGTGGAATTTCTTTAACAACCACGTTGCTACTTCCTATGTGAAGGCATAGGTCGTGTATAGTCAGTCACAAAAACTATATTAAATACTAATAATACCATCTTGGGCATATGGTCTAGTTACTCCGCCCATATTTGTGCAACAATACTTTGCAAATTTACTTTGTAAAGTATTTATGAAATAAATAAATAAATGAATACGATACAAATTGTTGTGAATTAAATAAATAAATATTTTTATCGAGTGTTGGCTTCATTTTATGATTTTATGCATTTGAAGCCATTTAAAAGTTGTTTTCCTGATTTTTCTAATTGTTTTAAGAGTTATCAACGTTTAAAAGGGTGTTTCCAAGTTTCGACAGTTTTGGCATTTGATAAACCTAATTTTTTTAATTGTAACACAAAAATCTTTTATCTCCAACCAATAACAACAATAATATAGTTGTCTTAATAATTTTTTTTATTCACCATTCATTCTTTTAACTTTAGTTTTAACCTTTTTATCTTCAACCAAAAACCTCGAATTAACGTTAAACTTTTACAACTAAATTATATGTATGAGATTAAAAAGAATTAAGCTTGTGTTAATTAGTTAAAAACAAACTATGTAAAATCTCATAAGGCTTAAGTAGGCAGCTTTATAATTTCACTTAACAAATTTGTCTATTGTCTGTTTTGAAACGAATAAAAAATGTGAAATAATTAGGGCGCTAATGTGGCTTTTTAACACACTTCTTTAAAAACTGCTTAACCTTCTTTAAGCACATTGAAATTTATAAATTAATTTTCAGTTTAATTTATTTATTTTTATTACTTTTTGTCTCATTTTTTATTTATTTTTTATTAAGCTGATGCCTACCAAGGCGTGTAAAAATGACAACATTTAATAACAACAAAGAAAAATCTTTATGATGCAGAGCAAACCGTTGAAATTTATGGAATGGAATACAATACACTTCATATTACTATATGGGGTGCTCAGCATTAAAAAAAAAAAATTAAATGCTGCATCATGTTTCCGCATTAAAATTTAACGCCACCTCGAGTGAATTGTTTTCTTGCTTTATTTTTTCACTTTTTTTCTGAGAGCAAAGAAAAGCCATCAAGTTTTTGTTTTATTTTTTATAAGAAAAATTAAATGTTTAACTTAGTTTATATGGTCTTAACTGCGGGTACAATAGCAGCAGACAAGACAACAACAATAAGTTTACTTTAATGGTTCGATGTCATGCATTAAGACACACACTTGTGGTAGATGTAATAAAACAAAAATACGTTTTACAATAATAGAACAAACTAGCGTAATGTTACGACAAATTTGCTTTTTGTTTGTTTTGTTTGTTTTTAGTCACACTTGTGTGCGAAACTAGTGCTGTTTAATTTATATGAACATTTATATTCATACGTCTCCGCAAGTCTGTCCCACTGTCTATCTGATTGTTTTAGTTCGAGCTATGTGTGCGCATTTGATGGTTTAAATACATTTATTAACACACATTTAACACATACGAGTACTACGAGTATGTTAGACAAATCGTTTTTAAAGTACTAACAGAGAAAAAAACTGTCGTCGGTAAGCATTTACGCTGCTATGGGGCGGGGGAAGGATAGCCAGATGAAATTAACAACTCAAACCTCTTGTAAAAACATTACATTGACGGGGCCTGCAACATGTTTTTTCTTGCATGCTATTCAGAACCTGAAAATAGAGAGCAGGGTAGAGGATTTTCGTTAATATTTGTTATGCAATTCGAAATATTTTTGTTTCTTAAAAACAAACTGTTTTTCCTTATAATTCTCGTATTTTAAATTTTATGTTGAAAATAAAAAGTAATTTAAATTAGAGTGATAATTATTCTAAAGTGCACTTTAATACAATGACAAAAAGTATGATTTGTCATTTTATCCTCAGCGAAAAAAAAACTTTGGAAAGAGTCAATAAGATGATTTTTAATATGTTATGGTAGATGCATACGAAGCCATACCCAAGATTAGGAGATCCCAATAAATTCCTGTTCTGGGATTCCCTTTGAATCCCAAGGTCTCTATTGTTTTTAGGTTGAATTAAAAATGCAAAAAATACGTAAACATATTTTTGAAACCAAATTTTAAATAATCTTTAAAATCTTCTTTCTATCAAATTAAATAAAATGGCAACAAAAATATTGCCAGCTGATATTGATGGCAATAAAGTTTTAAGCGCATTCACTACAGCAGGCTACCGACTACAACCCGTCAAAAATAGAATACGTGTGTGTATATGAAAATGTTTATTTTCACGACAATACTGCTACATGACTACACGACCACTTTTGTGGCTGTAGCCAACTTAGACTAATTTATATTTTTGTTCGCGATAATGAGCAAATGCAGTGCCCTCAATATAATACAAAATGTGAAATGAATTATAACTTGCAATTATTGGATATTATTTAACAGAAAGAAAATCCCAAAACTCACATAAAGGTATACATTAATTAATTTTTATACTTTTACGCGATATAAAAACATTTTAAATAAGTAATTTAATTTTTATAAATGTAAAGTATTTGAAAGTGGGCACCACTGAAAAATGTGTATTTATTTCAATCCAAAATGCTTATGATGTCGCTGCTGCTTCAAAAATAATTTTTGTTTGCTGGCTATATGACTGAAATTGTTGCTAGCGGCATTTGTAGTTGTGTAGTCAGTAGCATGCTGGAGTGAATGTGTTTAACCCTTTGACGTCCAAAGTTAAACCGCTTGTAAATTTAATTTTTTTTTTCAGATTCATGTTTTCGGACGTATATTTAAAAAAAAATTAAAAAAAAATAAAAAATGTTTACTCCTTATTAAAAAAAAAAGGGATATATATGTCCCATTGGTCGGTAAGTGCCAAAAAGGCTGAAATTTTTTTTTCACTGATAAAAGTGAAATTTTTTTTAAATTAAACATGCCTTTTTTCATATTTGCTTACTTTATACTGCAAAATAACAAAAAAAAAATCCTTAAATTGTTAGTCGCTTATGGCCAGGAACTAAATTGCGTGTGATGTATTGTACCGTATACAAAGAGCATTAATAGTGTATATCTTTACTATTTATAAATTTGTTATTGTTTTTTCTCTTTTCCGAGACATTTCTAACCAGCGTTTGAAAGTGCTTCCATTTTGTTTATTTCATTTGCTTTGACTGTGTTGTGACTGCTAAAAGTTTCAAAGCCTACAGAAATGTAAAAGCACAAAACAAAAAACGAACGAACGATTGTCGACTGTGCTGTGAAACGAAAAAAATGTGACTTAACTGTTGCTGTACTAGGAAGTTCTTCGCAGCTAAAGCCAAAGCAAGAGCACACATAATTCATCGGTTGGGTTTGCTGTCGCTTTGTCTTAGCTAGACTAAATTTCTTAAAAAACGACAACAAACAAACGATGATTCATAGCTTCGGTAGTTATAGCATAAAAAGTACTATGAACTTTTGAAACTGATCTTTGACTGAACTGTTTGAAAATTTCGAAGTTAAAGCAACAGAACAGTCATCAGCAACGCGCAATGTAGCTGTGCTGTGACTTAACTACAGACATGTGCGTAGAGCAACATAGCAACAAAACTTAAAAGAAATAAATAAACTTTTCGAGTGGGAATAAATTTTAGTTTCATATTTATCATTGAAAGGAATATTGGTGATCGGAAGGTTATTGTACTTAGAATTACCACGGATAACACAGGGTGTACGGTATGAGAAGAACGCGTCGTTTTTGTATAACTGATGATGAAATATTATAATTTCTAAATGCATCAGCGAGTGAAGATGATGAAAATCAGTTTGATTTGGATGATGACGACATGAGTTTTGCTTGAAAATGACATCAAGGATTTAGATTCTGATGTAGAAATTGAGATTGAAAATGTCCTATCCTCTGAAAAACCATCAACAAGTAAGTCGATTTGCTCAAGTATCAACAAATCGAGTTCCACTCAAGTCTGCAACTATTCAGAAATGGCAAGTCTCATTTAAATGGAGAAAACCAAGGGATAATGACGTCCCACCAGCATATGTAGACCCAGACTATGAATATGGAAAGGTTTTACTACCAAATTTGGAAGCTAATGATGAAGTACCAGAAGTTTTCAATTCTGTTTGTGATTTTGACAATCTAATAGATATGATCATTCAACAATCAAAGTTTTATTGTGAACAAAAGGTTACCGTGTATTCGATAAATGAAGATGAACTGAAGGCATTTTTTGGGATTATCTTTTTAATGTCTATACACCGATTGCCAGAAACCAGACTTTATTGGACAACATTGCCAATATATTCCGTACCAATAGTTTCAAACGTTATGACTCGTTTACGGTTTTAAGAAAAATTTAATGAAATATTTATGTTTTAATGCAATTCGATTGAAATAAAAAATAAATTTATGACTGAAAAAATTTATTTTATTTTTACCTTTGTGGACCAATGGGACACATGTGACCCATTTTATTTTCAGACCAGGAGAGCAATTGAAGCAAATCAAAAGGCGTTGGTTATTCTGGTTACATCAGGCATTGGTGCATATAATACCAAAAGTTTACTTAAGTGTATCATTTAGTTTCCGAGATTTGAGCAAACAAAAATAAAAAAAATCATAAATTGAAATAAATTCGGGAAAAAACTTAAACTTTTACACATTTTTAAAAAGACACATTTATTTTTTATTGAATAAAACTTATTTGGTAAAAATTTGTTGAAAAATGTGGCTGTGAGAGGAAATAAACTAAATGGGACCTATATGTCCCATTGGTCAGTGCAGAGTCGGGAGTACCTTATATTGAGTAGTGAGGAGTAAAAGATCCCACTAATATTTAGTTGCTTGTGTTTGATGATTTCTCATATCATACATATACATACATATATGTGCGCTTAATTATGAAAGTGGTCTAAGTCATGTTTTTCTCTTGTCGAAATAAATTACATTTGCACAAATGAAAAAATATTTTTATATTATACATTTTAATTTAGAGTTGTTATAGTCTCGATTAATATAAATTTATTTAATATTTATTAACTATTTATTGCAGTTTTTTTAAAGATTTTTTTAATATTTCTAAGCAAAAATGCGTATGACTTAGACCACTTTCATAATTAAGGGCACATACGAGTATGTATATATAAAAATTAAGAAAGTAAAATAAAACATTCAAATTTTTTAGCTCTTTACGCAGAACCGTTGGATTGGTGCAATTTTTAATCGGTTTGGAAATGAGTTTTCTTATTGGTTCAACGTAATTACAGATATTCTATGTTGGCAAAAAAAAAAGATTGATGCAAGTTTCATCTAACGAAGTTGGTTAAATTTATTTGGAAAACAAGTTGGCTTTACTGTTTAATTTTTTTAAGACCAATAATATCTTTTATCCAAACTTGTTAATAAGTTTATTTTTAGTGCAACACGAGCTTGCAAATATATTAACAGTTATATACTTCAAAAATTGATACACAGAGAAAACAGATTAGTTGAGACAGTTGAATCACAAAGCTCGGTTGTATATCTCTTAATTTTGCTGTTATTAAACTGTGCTAACACTTTTGATCATCATGCAGTTGCAACAACCGATTAATAGTTTTTATTTTCAAATAAATTTGGTATGACAATTTTTTTAGTTGCAAATACCAACAATTGTCACTAAAATCCAATTCATGATATTTTATTCGGTTGTGTTCATCATATCCGTTATTAAGTCGTGACGAAAGCATACGATCGGTTGATCTAACGAAGTTAAAAATTGTCAGAATCATATCATTGCTACAATTGTGCTCTTATCTTAATAAACATGGATTGTTTTTCGGATTCATAGAAAATTTATAACGTAAGTTCAAATATACGGCCTGGCCCACGATGTCGACAAGAAAGTTTCTTTCTCTTACTTACATTTAAAACAAAAACAAATTCTCTTATTTTGTTTTTGTTTTCAATATAAGCAAACGAAAGAAACTATCTTGTCGACAGCGTGAGCCAGGCTGATAGTTTATTCAACTAGAATTTTATTTGCCTAACCATTTTACAACTAATATTTTTGCTGAGTGTAGGTATACATCGCCTCATATATGCCAAATATTTTTTTCACACACACGCTTTGTTGTTTATACTTCTCATTTGGTCGTCGGAAAATATTTTACAAGTGTTCAAGTTTTGCACACAATCGGGGAGCAAGTCACGACTTCATGCGAGTGGTTGTTACAAGAAGCCCGCTAAAACTATAGCCCGAGAGCTGCGCCGATTCTTGTTCCGATATCTGTACATTTGATAGTGTGGATAAATGTGGCTTAGTACATACACAAACTTGGGAATCTTTCATGTATTTTTAAATCATACTTAGTTAAATATATCAAGCCCTGAACCTTTTGCACGCTTTTAACCTAGCGCATGTAACATGTACATACTTAGACGACTAAAAGAGGTTACAAATCCTTCGGATTTGATTTATAAAAACAAAACACATAAAAATTAGAAAAATTTGTGAAATCTGTATTTGAGTCAGTAGAAAGATCTGTATAATTCAATGTTTAAAGATGATTTCATGTAAATGTTGACCGCGGATACGTCTGAATCGTTCATACGCTGGGTACAATTTTGGCATACTCTCTCCGACATATTGGGCGCTAGTTCACGAATAAATTCTTAAATGTTGTCTTCCAGTGCGCCAACCATTGCGGGCTTGTCTCTTTAGACATGAGCCTTAACATAGGCCTACAATAAATAGTCTAATGCCCCTAATGTGAAATAAACTGTTCACCGAACTCGCCTCTCAATTGGGCCATTGTTTCACGTGATGAGTGACATGCGGCACTATCTTGCTGAAACCACATGTCAGCCAAGTCCAGCTCTTCCATTTTGTGCCAAAAAAACACAGTACAAGAGGCCCAATTGCTGCGAATGGCGCTGAATCGATAATCCACGGTCATCAACAACACTGGCGGGGACAGCTGCGATGTTTTCCTCTGTCCACACTCTACGTATGCGTAGAAGGTCGCCCAAACTGACCACAAAATGGAAGAAGTGCGCGATGCACTTTCTTAACCGAGCATAAATTTTGATATCGAAATATAATAATCTGCAAGTGTTGTTCATTTGTAAGTCTATTCATGGCTTAATTATAGACCAAACCTTTAACTACTGAGGTAGTGGTAAATTTTACCCCGGCTTTAAATTTTTTTAAACTACTTTTTTCAATTGTGCTCTAGTAATTTATGCTTTTTATTTTCTTCCTATATCGTCGTCCTTCATACCAGTTTTATTTTGGTAGATGTTGTTATAGTCTGATCCAAAATATCTTTACCCTGGGGTAAAAATGACCACACGTCCGTATTTTCGTAATTTGTTTCAAAGAAAATATTTTAGCATTTTTAACAGTAACATGATACACGAAAACAGATGAGTTGCCAAGAACAGTGTTGCCAAAAAGAAAGTTGCTAAAAAATCACCCTTTACAAGCCGAGTACTTTTGTAATCAAAGAGAAAGTTATCTGAGTGTCACAAAATTCGAGTGAAGATATACCGAGTCAATAGTTTTAGCAATGAATTATCGGCGAATAAAATTTATTAATAAAATTACTAAAATTAACAATTCACACAATAGCAGAGTTATTTAACGAATTAAGCTTAGTTACTTTCTATTTCACCATCTGTTCTTCCTTCACTATCCATTTTTTGTAACACACATGCGAACCGTGAAGCAACAGACACACATGGCGCTTTCCGCTTTTCAAAATTATTTTCTACTGCAAATGAAGTCATCAAAGACGACAACTGCTTGTATGTTATGGAAACTGTCTGAAGTGTTTGATGGCAAGTTAAAAAATTATGGTTAAGGCTTATTTTCGATATAATAAAACGCAAAATCTTTGATCTTTACTTTCTGACATTTAATTTAATATATCTTTCATAATTTTTAGAGTTTCTGGTTCTAGATCTTGCATTTGTTATTTAAAAATATACTTTAGATAAAAAAAGAGCGCTTTTACTGATCTTATCATATTCCATGTAATGAGCCTGTTTAATGTTGTTGTACTTTATGAAATAATAATTTATGAGAAATATAACCCACAAAATTTTCCCAGCCATTATATTGCATGCTTCTCAACTGGGCTGATTTGATTTTCCATGTTAAAATCAATATTTAAAACTTCAATAATTTGGCAGCGTTAAAAAATGTTACAGCACTGTACGGACAGTTAGTGCTGTAACGCTTTTGTATGGCACATGGCACACAGATGTAAACCCGGCCTTATGCTATGTTTGCACTACGAGTTGAATCACATGCTTCGCTTCCTCGATCATGTTTATGAATCATGCTGTTTACACTGCGCATTCGTGCTTCGTTTGGCATTTTTTATGTACGAATATATTCACACACACATACGCATCATACGCACGCGCGTTTGCTTTGTTTTTATTTGTTTACACACACATACACATATACCTATTTTGTTTTGGTAGCTAGTTCAGATAAACTGGCAATGAACTGCGATACAATTTAATGAAGATACCAATTTTACATGCTTCGCAAGTAGATTCATATTGAATCTACTGATTCGCTCTCATAATTTTTTATGGCGAAGCAAGTTGCTTCACTCATGATTGGGGTGCGAAGAATGAATAGAGAGCGAAGCACGTATAGTGGAAACATACTATTATACATATGTTTATATAATATCATCGTTTTGTCCAAGAACAAATGACTTAAGTCGATATATAAACTCAATTTTGAAGTTTTCCATACAGATTAACGATGTCTTTTTTTTTTATTTTACTATCGCGGGCATACAAAGTTTTCCGTGCTGAGATCCGACGGAAAGTTAAAAATCTTATGGAACTCCGTTTTGCCGCATTATTGTAATTGCATTTTTTCACTGCACACCTCATCTAAATTTTTAATTTAGTCTTTTTTTTTACTATTTTTCACTTTTTTCACCAAACACAAAAGTCTTTGTGTATGTCACTCACACAAACAGCTGACTGATAGCAACAAAACTAAAGGATCTGTTTATTTGGTTCATGCATACAATGTATTTTGCAAGCATATTAATTGCCTTGCCATTTTCCAGCAAAGTTACTGCTTCTGCGAGCGGTTTTGTAAGGGAGCCTGCCTTAAGTTAGAATTTTTCGCAGCTTTTGGTATCAAGTAAGCAATACATTGCTACCCTCAGTTGTTAGTGCATCCAAATCAGATTTTTTGCTGGGTTCTATGATTAACAAATGTATTATGTAAAAATATATAATCTGGGTGGCTGTCAGATTACGGAGTAAAGTTTGCTCAAAGTTGTTGTACTGCATTTTGAATAGCGGTTACTTAATAAAACCATTCACAGTAGTGTCTTGTGAATGATATTTCAATTACTGTGATTAAGTAACAGGTATGGGAATATCGCTCGTCTCATATTTATTTTTGGCTGACACAGTCACTGCAACTGTTATGAATTTTATAATAGAAGTCAAAAGATAACAGTTATGTTTTAATTTTTATATTTATGAGCAAATAAAAATCAATTTCTGATATTTTTTTTGCTCATAAATATAAAATTTTCTAGTTTTGTCACTTTTTAATGATATGGGTATTAAATAAAAGAAATTTTCGGTAATTTAAATAGGAAATAACTTTTAATTCTGAGAAAAATATAAAACTCAGAAAATAACAATTATTTCTGCTCAAAAAAAAAAATAAAAATCAGAAATAAAAATTATTTCAGCTCAAAAAAAAAACAAAATTTTAAAATCATTCAAGTTTTAAAAAATTTAATGCCCTAATTCAGTAAGATGATTTAGGACGTTTTTGTTTGAAAATACTTCTGAGTTCTTGTTTTTGAATTCACTAAATTATTTTCTTCAAAAATGGTTGTTGTCTTTGATAATGAAAAATAAAAATATTATTGCCATGTTTTTAAAACATAAAAATAAAATTAAAGTATTATACAATAGTCTGAAAAATATTTTAAAAAATAAGTGTTGGATATAATGTTTAGAGCAAAATCATAAAGCAAATACACGAACCTTCTAGCATGGACAATAAATAATAATTGTTCTAAAGAATCACAACTGCGGCTTATTTTCGTCCATAGACAAGACGATACAATCGTCGAACAGAATTAGGGCATAAGTTGTTTTCAACACACACGAATGGTATGAGGCCACTTTGTTCAATCTTTTCTAATACTTAATTTTTTTTTCCAAATTCAAGAATAAATATTATTTTGGGTCCCTGGTAGCCGTATGTTTTCCTTTGGCATCCTTCCCCAGTTTCAATTTTGTTTATTTAGCTTTGAATTATATAACATGTATTTGCTAAAATGAAACGACCTTGTGCGTTGTTGCAATTTTAAATTCTATTTTTTTTTTGCTATATTTTACATTGAGTTGTTGTAAAGCTTTTCGTATTGTTGTTTAATGCATTTTTGTTGTTGGTTAACAAAGCTGGTGTAAATTTATATCAGATCCTTGTTTGGGCGTTTGTTTCAATAATAAATGTCTCAAGATTTTTTTACATAAATTTTTTAAACGGAATTTTAATTAATATGACTTTTAGGTTTTTTTCATGGTTTATAAATTAAAAACGTGATATACGTTTTTTCTTCTTCTGACATACACGATTATGATATGCTGTTGTTGTTTTAAAACTGTTTTTTGTTTGTTAGTTTGTTAACCTACATACGATTTACGACACTGGATAAATCTATTGTGTTTAAATGTAACCGCAAGTCTAAGAGGAAAATAGATTGATACGTTGGTAGTAAAGATTTTTGATAAGTGTGCCTTGACAAGAAAAATGTTCTGTTGGGCTTAGCAAATTCAACTAACAATAATGAATTATTGTTTGTTATAGACAAAATATTTTTTAATTCGCAAGCGATTTTTCTAAATAAAATGTTCCAAAAAATTTATACTTAAAACCATTAAATGGGCTTAAATTTTGTTTATAAATCATTCACATACTGTGAATGCACCACTTGCTGCTTATTAACAAGCGAAGATGAATCAATGAAAAAAAAAAAATAATAATAATGAGAATAATATTTATAAAAGAATTAAAGTATACTTTATATTTATACTCGTATATTTACACAGTAAAAAGTTGTGATTTAACTTTTAAACTCAGACATTTTAATTATAGACTATTTTTTTTTTTTGTGGTTTATCGACGTAGACAAGTTCTTAAGATAATCCCAAAGAAAGTATATAATTTGTAAGTACTTACAATTTGATTGAATAACCCATTATTATTATTTGAGAAGTTCAAAAAATATAGGATACCTTTGAAAAATCTATAGACTTAACTTTTTTCACAAAAATCTTAGTCAGCTGAAAGTAAAATCAAGAATAATTTATTGAAAATTAAAATACGAATCTTCTTTTTTATATGCAAAGTAAATTTCTACGACTAATAAATTTTTGTTTAAACATATTTCATTAAGAACTCGAAAGTACTAAAATAAATAAATAAACCTAAAAATTTTGGTTTTAAAACCGATTTATTGCAAGCATATTTTTATGCCTTCAATATTTTTGAGCACCTTCGTTGTGTAACAAAAACTTTGAGTGAAAAATTTCTAATTTCCTCAAAATGTCTTATTTTATTATATGTAAGTGAACAAACATGCATGCAACATTTATGCAACAGCTTCTGCAATTTGTTGGTAAATTAACACTTCACTGATTTTAATGTTGGCATAAGAAAAAAAAATTAAACTAAAAGTTAAAAGAAAAATATTTGTAACAACTAGTTACTAGTAAGTACAACCAACAATGTAGCAACATGTGTTGTACAACAGTATTTTCTTTGGAAATACAAGCCACCATTTGTTGGTGAGTCCGTTTGTCTGCTCACATTCTGGCTTAAAAATATACTCTTCTTTTTTAGGGGGCCGGGGAGGAAGTTGCAACTTTAAGTTAACGATGCAACATATGTTTTCACATATTGTTATTGCTGCTGTTGTTTGTGCATGGCGTATGTTGTGTAGTTTTAATGCGTTTTTAAAATTACTGGTTTTTCACAAGCCAACAAATTACAATTGCCATTGCGGTACGTTTGTCTTGTTATAGATCTTTTCTTTTATTTATTATTTTTTTGTTATTGTTGTTGGCTGTACAAATTAAGTCAATAAACGGCCTTAAGTCCTGTAAACATATTTTTGTGGCCCGTATGACCGAATGTAACACTACAACGCGGAGTATCATTGATTTTAGGTTTTAAAATAAAAGAATTATTAAAACAGCAGATCAGGTTTATGTCTGTAAAATTAAAAAAAAAATGAAAAGATTAAAAGCAACAAATGGCAATGGCAACACCTACAGCTTAGCAAATGTGCGAGGGTTGTGGCAATGACAAAAAAGTGTAAATTTTTAGATGGAAAAATATTCATTTCCGTATTTTTTTTACTGTTTTGATAATTACTTTTATTCTCGTGTTATGCAAAAAGAAATTCGTTCATAAATATTAAAAAAAAAATGCACTAGAATAGAAATGGAATATAAAAGAAATAGAAATGAACAACTTCCTAAATTACGACTCTCCCTAATAGTCGAAGAAGTGTTTTGTAAATTTACAAACATTTTCATATATCCTTCAAATTTAGTACTGTTGAAGGCCGCGATACACTATCCTACACAATTGCACGATTTACTAAAAAATACAACTCTGGTAGGATGAGGTCTATGCAATTTTTCAAAAGACAATAACAATTCATCAGATAAGGGTTGTACCTTTTAGCAAATTGTGCAACTTTTGTGAAAATACAACTCTGGTATGATGGAGAACATTTTCAAAAGACAATAACAATTTATTATATCAGGGATGTGTATTTTCGTAAGTCGTGCACAATGAATAGTGAGTACCAGCCTTAAGGGGCAAAAGTTATGCAATAATTCATATAGATTTGCTTGGGAGTTGCTTCATTTTCTTTATTAAAAAAAAAAAATAAAAATACTCTTAATAAAATTTTTAATAAGTTTTAGACCTAAACTACTTTCAACTAAACCAAATTAAACAACACTCTTGATAATTTAATCATATTCATAGCTATGTGCTATTTTTATGCTTCCTTCTGTTACAGATTTTTTCTTTTTTTCTCTTTTTTTTAAGAACTTGGGCACTATCGTACATAATTTCATTTTTATAGTTCTTATACATTTTTTTCATTTTATTTTATTGTTTGTGTTGCTGATGTCGTTGTTATGTGCAAAAACAACAACAACAAACACAACAACAACAACAACAACAACATATAACAAAGTTTTTTATCAGTTTTGTAATCAATAAAGGAAGATAAAATTTATTTTACAAGGACGGCATTTATCAGAAGTTTTAACTCGTGTAACGCTGCCCGAAGAATGAATACAATAAATTAAATTATAATGTTGGCAATATAAATAAAAATAATTAAAAATTTTGTTGTTATGTTTTCACTGGAATTCATATGAAAATAAATGATACCAAAGAGATGTAAACTTTTATGATATAATATAAATTATGCTAAAGTTTGAGTTCATTGTCGCACAGTCAGAGCGATTTGATTGATATGCAAATATCTGTTTTCTACTTTTATTTACTGTGGGGTGTTTTTGTTAACAGCATTTTAAGCTTTCTAACAAGTGGCTTACATACATACATAAATGTTTATCTTAAGGTCCAATCAGTCGTGACATACCATAATGCCATACCCAGTGGGGGATTTATGTTTGATGTCGCCCCAGGCCCCGTGAGATATGCCGCCCCTTTTGCTCTATGAAGAAGAGATTTTTAAAATTAAATATACGATTTATAAATATTTAAATTGCACTGTGGAGCAGTAAAAAATCCGCATGGTTCTGACAGCATAGGTTCGATAGTACTACTACCGATGGCAATTTTGGTGACCAATTCTTTTTTATAAACCTCCAAGGATTTTGAAAATCAGTGCATCCTTTAACAATAACGTTATCAGTTTTGGCCATCAGCTAATTCAGACTTAGTGAAAGCGTGTTACTATATATAGCAATAATGTAGCTAAGAGTCCACTGAATAAATTTCATTAGCATTTTATGCCGAAAAATTATTTTTTAATGCACTTTTTTTGGTATAAGTAAGAAAACAATTTTTTCACTTCTTTAGGGGTCATCACAAAAATGAGCTTGAGCACTTCCTCACTGAAAAATATTGATATAATGCTGGTCTCTGAGGCTCACTTGACTTCGAGAAGCTTATTCAAACTTAATGGCTAAACCCTATATGATTCAAAGGACCTGGTGGATCGGCAGATCTAATAAAGTCAGGACTCAAGCACTATATTCTTGATATTCTTGATTTGTGCAGAACATCTAAAAGTAACTAATATTTGTGTCGAAAATGTTTGTACAAATTTCGTTATATCATCAATTTACTCCTCTCCCAGATTCTCAATCACTGAGGATCAATACGAGGATTTTTACAAATCGCTTGGACCTTGTTTCATATCAGCTGGAGACTACAATGCCAAACATACGTTCTGGGGTTCTCGTCTTGTTACACCTAGAGGTAGAGCGTTTTCCAACACAATTTCAAAAATGGGATTGGACGTCATTTCCAGTGGGGAGCCTACTTACTGGCCTACTGACATACAAACAATTCTAAATGTTGTAGATTTTGGCGTCATGAAAAATATCTCTAGGGATTTAATTAATGTTGAAGCTTCCCTTGATCTCTCCTCCGATCACTCTCCCACAATCGTTACAATCTGTAACCCAATAAAAAGTGTGTTACCTCACCCATATGTAAAGATGATCAATCGTGTTAATTGGATGTTATTCAAAAAATATCTTAGTAGTCATTGCACGGAAAACATTAGGCTAAGAACATACGATATATTGAATGTAACATTGTCAATCTTAACGAAAATATTAAGCAGTTAGCAGCCTGCTACTAGCATGCCACTACCTCCCATCCGCAGACTGGGCTTAATAAAATTTATACTGCGGATATTGAAAAAAGAAAAAAAGAGAAAAGATGTGAAAAAAGAAGAGCTAGAAGGGAATGACAACAGCACGGATCACCCCAACATAAAATCAAGTTTAAAGAGTGCACTAAAGGACTCCAAGAGTTGCTTGCATATGAAGAAACTGCATCTCTTAAACATTACCTGGAAAATCTCGATGTCAAACCAGCATCTAATTACTCCCTATGGCGAGCTGCGAGAAAGCTTAAAACACCCGTTGAGCTTAAACCACTTCTGCGCACGTCTACCCGAGGTTGGGCAAGAAGTGATACTGAAAATGGTAACTTGTTTGCAAAGCATTTAAAATCCGTATTTACCCCAAACAAATGTATTGGTGCTGTTGATTTATCGAGCGTAGTTGCTCTACCCTCTCGAGTCTTAAAGTTTAAGATGCGTGACGTACAGAAACTAATTACTGAACTCAACCCGGAGAAAGCTCCAGGTATTGATGGAATTATAATCCTTCTATTTATTTTTAATGCCATATTACGACTAGAGTATTATCCACACCTTTGGAAGCTTGCCAAAGTCAAAATGATTCCAAAGCCGGGCAAAGACTTTACCAAGGCTGAATCATACAGGCCAATAAGTCTACTATAAACAAAGTCAAAAGTTTTCGAAAAACTGCTCATGACAAAACTGTCCCCAATTCTAATTGGTAGTGGGTGCAGCCCGGACCATCAATTTGGTCTTAAAAGTCAGCATAGCACCATTGAACAAACGCATAGATTGGTTCAATTTATGAGAAGAGAAGAGATGTTGTTCTGTCCTGTTTATTGATGTTTCTCAGGCATTTGATAAAGTGTTGCATGAAGGCCTTATTTTAAATATGAAATCATATCTATCAATAAATTTTCTAAAGCTATTGGAAAGTTACATTACTGACCGGAAGTTCTCGGTTGTGGAAGGAGGCTTCATGAGTGTGGCCGAATCTATATAATCCGGTGTGCCACAGTGAAGCATACTGGGCCCAGTTTTGTATTTGCACGAAAACCCTCACGAGGCTTCCCGATATTTACAAGAACATATTACTTAGCTAAAACTATGGTTATGGAGAATTAAAGTTAATGAACAAAAGTGTGTTCAGGTAACAATTGCCCTGCAAAGAGATACTTGTTCCCCCATTCGAATCAACAATCAATTTGTTTCTCAACGTTCACATGTAAAATACCTTGGTAAACACCTTGATCGACGGCTTACATTGAAACACAATATTGACTCAAAGCTAATGCAAATGAAACTAAAATTAACTCAAGTACATTGGCTGATAGGAAGAAATTCAACACTCAATCTAAATTGTAAACTTTTAATATACAAGTCGCTTTTTAAACCAATATGGTGCTACGAAATACAGCTATGGGGCACTGCTTCAGCTTCCAATGTAGAGAAAATCCAAAGAAGGCAAAACAAGATTTTAAGGCTAATAACATCGGCTCCATGCTACATCAAAAATTCAAATTTACATCGTGATGTTAATATGCCACTAGTGACTGAAGAAATTGCAAAATACGCAGACAAATACTTAAAAAAACTCGAGTCCCATCCTAATCCCCTTGCTCATAATATCTTGAATTTTACTGAACACATCCGCTTAGAAAAGAGGGATAATACGGCTCTAATATTCAACACTCCAGATGAGACTTCTTGAAAATATTTTTGTGCTTAATGTGAAATTTTTGTATTATTAATTACTATCACTAAGATAATGTCCGACACTGGTTGAGCCTATATATATAATTACATCTAGATTTAAAATTTGAATACTTATTGTTAGTTAATTTTTTTGAAGATACA
This sequence comes from Nowickia ferox, assembly GCA_936439885.1. Classification (NCBI taxonomy): domain Eukaryota; kingdom Metazoa; phylum Arthropoda; class Insecta; order Diptera; family Tachinidae; genus Nowickia; species Nowickia ferox. Next base: position 32,525,782 of record OW387027.1, on the reverse strand, counting down.
ATAAATAAATATAAGCATGTAAAACAACTTCTTTCCGGGCTTCTAACTTTTTTTTGCTAACAATATTTGACAATATAATCTGAACGTTTCTAGGCACTCTAATAGGTGTTACAGACCACTTTTTAACTTTTTGTCATTTTTCATAATTTTTCGACGCTAAAATTTTTTCTTTTCGAAAACTATATAATTAATGCACACTTCTCTATTGAGTTTCAGTAACACTAGAGGAAAAAATATTTTGTTTCAATCCTTTCAGCATAATTTACAAGAACTAATAGTTTTTCCCTAACAATATTTGGCAAATCAGCATCAAAACCTCAAAATAGTTATTACTAAAATTTGAAACATAAGAAATGCAATAATAACAAAGAAAGTAAAAAAAGTTAGTTAAGTGGAAAACTGTGCGAACATGAAGTTCATCGTTGTAATGTGTGTAAGTTTTCGTTTATTGCTTTCGCTGTGACTGCGACTGTTTGCATTTTCAGAAGCAAAAGCGTAAGCAAAAGTAAAAGCACTTGTCTATACCTCTCAACTAGAAAGCGCTCTGGTCTTGTAAATTAACATGTAAAATAAACTTACCCAAACTGTCGCTAAGGCTCAACAATGCACCGATAGATTAGCGGGTAAAATTAGAATTATATTCTAAATTTCTCATTGATATAAAGCGAAACTAATTCGCAAAAATTATAAATTTAAAATTATTCCAACATTTCTGTGGCGAAAGAAATAAATGCTTAAGTCGAGATAAGCTGATTTTGAGTTAATGTTACCTGTTTATAGCACTATGACTTGCGACTTATCTTTTTTAGACTTGTAATCTCATTTGGAATAATAGATTTTTATCCACAAATAAGAGGTTTGCGACTGTTAAAAATGTGTGGTTTAAGTCTACTGATGATTTGGCAAAGCACTAATGAAATATATAGACAATGCTTAACCACTAGCAAATAAATTTCAATTAAAATAATTATCAATCTTGAAGGCCTTATTGTTAAAAATAATTTTTTTTAAAGGGCTTAGAAAACAAACTTTGTGTGAAAATCTGTTTTATAAACCTTTTATTAATCAAAAATATTTTTTGTAATGAGGCCTTAATTATTTTTTTTTAAACAAGAGCTAACCCAAAATATGGTGACCAAAGTAACAATGCTTTAGTTTTTCTTCGTTTATTTTATTTTAAACAAAATTCATACTAAATGGAGATCTTAATATTTGGGAAAAGAGTTTCTTGACCAAAACAAAAAAAAACCGAGTAAAATCAGCAACTTCCTATAGCGAGAAGTTAAAAATTTGCGTTTTTTTTTAAATGAAGTGAATTTTTTTAATTTTCGTAAATAATGAAAAGAACTAATATGAAGTATTTTAAAAATAAAAATGTGAAAACGCATTCTTGACATACTACGTGATTTTTTTTAACAACTTTCTTTTTGGCAACACTGTTCTTGGCCACTCAGCTGTTTTCGTCTAACATGTTACTGTTAAACATTTTCAGTTTGATCTATAATTTAACCATGAATCGACTGAAAAATTTATAACGCTTGCAGATTATTAAATTTTAATATCAAAATTAGTGTTCGGTTACGCATATTGCGCTTCTTCAATTTTATGGTCAGTTTGGGCGACCTTCTGAGGGGGCTATTTGGAATCTAGGGACCAACTTTGCACCAAAATTACATTATTGAACATTAAACACGCATACGTAGAGTGCGGACAGAGGAATATATCACAGCTGTATCCGCCAGTGTTGATGATGACCGTGCATTATCGATTCACCGCCATTCGCAGCAATTTGGTCTTGTTACATTTTTCTTTTTTTGCCCAAAATGGAAGAGGTGATGGTGTGTGGCATCACCACGCGAAACAATGGCCCCATTGAGAGGCCAGTTCGGTGAACAGTTTGTTTTACGTTTGGGGCCGATTAATTGGCCGTCTAGATCGTGCGATTTAACGCCTTTTGGGCTATTTTTTGTGGAGCTATGTTAAAGGTCATATCTATAGGGACAAGCTCCCAACGGTGGACACACTGGAAGGAAATATTGAAGAATTTATTCGTGAGTATGAGTATGCTAAAATTGGACTCGGCGTATGAACCATTTCAGACATATCCGCAGGCAACATTTACATGAAATCATCTTTCAACATTGAATTATATAGATTGTTCTACCGACTTTAATAAAGATTTCATACATTTCTCTAAATTTTATGTGTTTTTTCTTTAAATCAAATCCGAAAGCTCTTAAAAAATCACTGTTTATATGTATATTTTTTTTTAGACCGTGAGCGAAAATATTTGAAATACCGCAAATTTCTATTTCAATTATATCAAATGTTATAACGTTAAAAAAAACAGCAGAATTTCTTTATTTTTGTTCAAAACAAAAAAGCAAACTCTTTATACGAATAAAATCATGAAAACTTTAAAATTGTTCGCATCGTTTGTAACCTTTTGGTTACTTTTTTTGTTTGAGACTTCAGGCAAAAACTTTACTTTTCAGCCACTTTAGAGCTGATTGTTCCATTACGGCTAAAGCCCTGATGCACAGTGTTATTTATAATTATGATTATTATGATTATACCCTTTCAACACAATAAACTTTTTGTTTTTCTTTTATAAACTTCTATAAAATAAAAACGAGCGAGCGAAAAAAATGCACTCAAAATTCACTTTCAATATAAAATTGTAGAAAATTGCCCATAATTTGGTTGGTAAAATAAACAATTTACCCATTTTTTAAGTGTTAAATTGTTTACAATAAAACCTTTTAACTTCTTGTAAAATACATAAAAATAAATCAATACAAGACAATATAAAGAGAACAAAAAAAAAAAAAAGAAGCACTATAATGAACATTACAAATGGGAACAACAATACGGTGGTCGGTTCTAAAAATAAACCAGCAGCCAAATTGTTTTACTGTTTTTTTTTCTTTTTGTATTAACCATAAAATATTTACCTGAACTTGAACCTTTTTTGTGGGTTTTAGCTTTCGCTTTTATTTAGTTTTTGTATGAGTTCTTAATGCAGAGCTGGCGTTACATGTAAGTTACATTGGCAGCTGGAAAAGAAAATTGTATGTAATTGTAAATAAAATTTAACCAAGGCAGAAGACAAGATTAAAACCAAATAAGAAATGCTTATCCATTTTATTTTACTTAAACATAAAATATGTACTGCAATTGGAGCAGTACAATGGAACAGCATGTTGTTCCGTTCTGCTGGTATTTGCCAGCATCCTTGAAAGTTAACACATGTAAATTGTCTTCCTCCGGATATGCTTTTTAGAGGTATTTATTTTACTTTCTTGCATCTATAAACATATAAGTAATAGGTCTAATTACGAGTGTCGTATTTCGTCGACGACTACGACGATTTTGTACAAGACCAAAGAACATCGCAGCATTTTTCTTTAATCTAGTACAAAATCGTCGAAATCGAAGTTGAAATACGACACTCCTAATTGTATAAACTAAAAAGTTTCATTGCAATAATTAAATTTTTCATTTAAAATATGGAAATGTACGTTGCTCAGTAAAAAACAAGTCGTTACATGAATGAAAATATTTCGTTGTATATATGACAGTTTTTCAACTGATGAAATTCGTAATGCGAATGAAGCGTTGCATTGATTGAAAAATAATGACGAAATCATAAATACGATGTAAAAACTCATTGCATTTACAAAGGTTTTTCTCTTAGTGTAATGCATAATGTCAATATGTAATACAATATTATGAAGTACAAAATTATTTTGTTTATATATGTATGTCTGTATGTAGAAGTCAAGTGTTTTCTTGACATTTACCTCCCAAACCAAATGTTTCGATTTTTCTGAACTCAAACTTGTCGTACCGAATTCGTTAGGACATTTCGGTAGTAACTCTGAATATTTTTTTTAATGAAAAGTTTTAAAATCAATAAAAGTGTAATTAGAACTGTGATATTAGAAGTTAAGAAAATGCTGTGATATTTTATTTTTATTTTATTTATATTTGCAATTATTTTTTACCTTATGTGATTGATGTTGTACATTTTATGTCTCTTTAAAATACATCTCAAAAACTTAAAAGTAAATTGGAATAAAAGATAAAATATATTTCAATAAAAATAATTATCCCTGAAGATGTTGGAAAATCCAAACGAAACGTCGGATACATTAAAAATTAAATAAAAAAAATTTCTTTTATTTACATTTGAAAGAAATTGAGTGACCTTGAAAGCCTGAATAGATACAATATCTATTAAACCATAATAATTCATATTCAAAATAAGGTCGAGAAACAATATACAAATTACATCAATAAAACTCTGATTTATAAGTTTTATTTTAAATACATAAATGTAATAAATAAAAAGGAATTGCAGGAAATATTAAACAATTTAGGTATGTATAAAATTTGTAAATATATGCAAATTATTTCGACAAAAGCAACAACATAACGCTGAAGCGGTAATCTGCTGTAGAAGATATAAAAAACCGTACCTGCATGCCTTTGCGAATTAGTACCAACATATCGTATCGATTTCGTACCGACATATCGTTGCAAAGTCGTGCCAACCATTTCATACAAAATTTGTTACGATTTCGGTATTATTTTGATTCCGACATTGAGAGATTTTGTCGACTAGTCGTTACGATTTCATTACGAATTTGGACTGTTTGGTTTGGTGGGTAGTTGCGTTGTACATACATTTTCTCACATCCATATATTACTTATGAAAAAGGCTAGACAAATTAATTATTAATGTAAGCATTAAGCCAGAAGGGAAATTGTTTCACTGCTGCAACAAATATACGATCTGATCAGAAATTTGCAATTGCTAGTTGAAATTTTCCATTAAAAATTGCAAATGCAAAAAAATAACTTACATCTATTAATAAATTATACATATTTACATTAATTCCCAAAAGACACTTTTCAAGGTGTGTTTTCTTTTCTTTTTAAGCAAATGCTTTGATTAACAATTAAGAATATTATAAGCAAAAACTTATTTAGAATTTTATTTTCGCATAAATTTTTCAATGACTTTAACGACCGGAAAGTAAAACCAATAAATTAATGATGATGATGACCAGCTGGGAAAAATCTTAAATCTGTGTTAATATATAAAATAATAAAAATATTTTTTTAATAATAATGATCATAATGATGAGTCTTTTAAACACTTGCTGTTAATGAGTACGAGCAACTAAGAAAAGAAAAACAAAAGAATAAAATTTTCAGCATGTAAAACTTTGAAAATAAAACGGAAAGCGTTACAAAAAATATTTAATGCCATTTTATTAAAATTGAAAAAAAAACAAAGCTGAAACGAGCACAGTGAGCTATTAATTAAAAAATAAATTGAATGGGTAAAATCCACGCTGTTAACCATAAATGGAAGGTAACTTAACTTGTGTTTGCCAGCTGGAGTAAACAAATAGTTTCAAAGAAGAAATCCATTTTTGTTAGATTAAAAGCAAAGAAAAATTAAATTTTATATTTTTGTATTCCATTTTAATGATTTTTTAACTGTTAGAATTGGGTTGCAGAGTTGCTTTTGCAAAGTTTCTGCAAGCAGTCCAAAAAAAGCTTCTCATTTGGTGAATTTAGTGATAAATTCAGTGAAAAACAAATAAGTATGGAAATTGTTTTTGCTTTTCATAAAAATTACGAAATTTCAAGGGGAATACATATTAGATGGTCCCACTGCTCAGGTGATTATTTTCGTCACTTGCAACTTCGTTTTGAATTCAGTACAAACTTTTCAGTAAATTTTTTGGCATGCAAAGTATAAATTTTTCAAAGCAAATTGAGTTGACTATGCCTTGTAGGAATGTGCATGATGAAATTTCAAGTTTGTATGAAAACCCAATATGAATTTTTTAATTTATAAAATTTTATTTTTCATATGTGCATCATACTATCAACAATCTCAAAGATTTTCGAAAAGCTGCTCATGACTAAATTGTCCAAAATTTTAGCTGATAATGGGTGCATCCCAGACCATCAATTTGGTTTTAGAAGTCAGCATAGCACCATTGAACAAACGCATAGATTGGTCCAAGTTGTAAGAAGAACATTTGAAGAAAAGAAGTATTGTTCTGCTCTCTTTATTGATGTTTCTCAGGCATTTGATAAAGTATGGCACGAAGGCCTAGTTTTAAAATTGAAGACGTACCTACCAATAAACATACAAAAGCTTTTGGAAAGTTATATTATTGATAGGAAGTTCACTGTTGTGGAAGGAGAGTTCACGAGTGTGTCCGAATCTATATCTTCCGGTGTGCCACAGGGCAGTCTTCTGGGGCCGGTCTTGTATCTAATATATACTTGTGATATGCCTGTGAGCAATAACATCCTAACTTCTACATTTGCCGATGATACAGCCTATATGAGTATATACAAAAACCCTGATGAGGCATCCCGCAATCTCCAAGAACACATTACCCAGCTTGAAATATGGTTGAACTTATAGAGAATTAAAGTAAATGAACAAAAGTGTGTCCACATAACGTTTACCCTAAGAAGAGATACTTGCTTTCCCATTCGAATCAACAATTACAGTATTCCTCAACATTCTCAAGTGAAATACCTTGGCATACACCTTGATCGAAGGCTTACATGGAAATATCACATTGACTCTAAGTTAACTCAAATGAAACTTAAATTAACTTAAATATATTGGTTAATTGGCAGAAATTCAACACTCAGCCTAGACTGCAAACTTTTGATATACAAGTCGCTTATGAAGCCAATATGGTGCTATGGAATTCAGCTATGGGGCACTGCTTCAGCTTCAATTGTTGAGAAAATCCAACGAAGGCAAAACAAAATTTTACGTTTGATAACATTGGCTCCATGGTTCATCAAAAATTCAAATATACATCGCGATTTAAATATGCCACTAGTGACTGAAGAAATTGCAAAATACGCATGCAAATATCTTACAAAACTCGAGTCTCAACCTAATCCGCTTGCTCGTAATATCTTGAATTTTACTGGACACATCCGCTTAAAAAAGAGGGTCACAAGGGCTCTAATACTCAACACTCCAGAAGAAACTGCTTGAAAATACTTTGTTTTTGATTATCACGACTTATGTATTATTAATAAATATCACTAAGTTTATGTCCGACACTGGTCGGGCCTAATAATTATATTTAGATTTAAGATTTGATTACTTATTGTTAGTTCATTTTTGAAGATACAATAAATAAATATATGAAAAAAAAGAAATATGTGCATCAGGGTTATAACTTCTTCAATTTTTTGATACCTCCTAAGGTAAAATGAAGTAGGGCGTGGAAAAATAGTAAGAACTGCATTTTTAGTTTTTCGCGATCGTTAAAAAAGTTTACGCACCAAACGCGATGAAGTTTTTAATATAAAAGTGTTTTTATTACTGAAATTACGTAATATGAGAGCGGATCAATAGGTCTGCGACGTTTCGAAACGCAACACTGTTCCCATCAAGTACCACCTGTTAATAGACTACTGTCAAATTTGGGGCAAGTGTTGTCTTTTACTTTGCACTTAACAGCTGTTCAAAACATACAACCTCGTGTGAAAAAAAGTGAATTTCGAGTGCTCGTTAAACATTATTTTTTGCGTAAAAAAACGTCCATTAAATCAAGGAAAAGCTCGATAAATACCATAGGGACTCTGCACCATTGATTTCAACGGTAAAAAAGTGGTGTACTGACTTTCGTTGTGGTCGCACAAGTACAAATGAGTATTTATGTCCAAATACTTTTCTTTGCCATTTTTGCTTATATTTTTTAAAGCTAAAAATAAAAACTAGATCGGTATTGACAAAATGAGTCATATGAAAAGCTAAATAATTGTTGAAAGAAATGCGAAAATTTGAAGCAAAAACTTAACATCAACCCTAGCAGAATAACAAAAGTAGGAGCTATAATAGGAAGATTTAATGCATTGGCCATGGTTGTAAAGTAAATCCTTTGGTTCAGATTCTGCATAAATTTTTTATAGTGATCAAGATACTGACAATTAATCGGACGATAGTTACACACTAAAATAGAATAACTTGATTTTTTTTCCTTTAATACTTAGTTATAACTATTTATAGTTATTAGTGATATACCTGCTTGTATAAAAATATGCAATACATACAGATATTTGCCATATTAAAAAAAGTTATTTTAAAAATATTAAAAAAATATATTATAAATATTTTAGAAATCTCTATTGGTGCGTGAACTTTTTTTAACCAAATTGAATTTATATTTTTTTTTATTATCAAAACAATATTGCCCGTAAGAGAGACCATTGAGAGAATGACGTCCAAAAAAAAGTTATTACCCTAACGTTTATATAAAGCGTGTTTTTTAGAGTGTCACAACTTTGAATTTTTTTGAGAAAATCAATTGTAGCGCCCGATGTGTAGCATATGGCTCCGTTCTGTTGGAACCACATATCAGCAAAGATTAATGCCACGTAACTGAGGTACGAAAAAATTTCAAATCATGTTCCTATACCGTTCACCATTGACAGTAATATTCTGATCATCATAGTTTTTGAAGATATATGGGCCAATGACTCCGCTAGCCCATAGAAAGCGCATCAAACAGTGAGGAAAAAATGTTCTACTACGGTACGGAACTCTAAAAAGAAAACAAATAAAAAAGGCCTTAATCATTCTCAGGCCATGAAGAAATTATTTAAAATCTTAGAGAATTCTTGCTGAAATTTATTAAGAACAATGCTGGAATTTTTTACTTTTTAACAGTATAAAACAAAAGACTTAAGATACGAACGTTCTCGGTAGAAGTTTTGTCGGTCTCTCAAATAATATGCAGATCAGGGATGGCAAAGTTGGTACAATTGTACATTTTTGCTACTATTCAAACTCGGAAAGTACAATAGTACACAAATGACTAATTTAGTACATTTAAGGAATCTTCCCAGTTTCTTTTCAAACGATTGCATTTTCACTTTTAACCATGAAACTAATATTCTTTTCACTTGAAAACAGTCTTGTGAAAGAAAAAATGTGAACTCGTCCATTTCCAAATCTTTCTGCTTATAAATTCGGATGCTAGAGCACATGCTATTAATTTTTATATTTTCAATTTCAACCTAAACAGGTGTAACCATATGCTTTAATATCCCAAGTTACAAGCAAACTTGTGAAAACTATTCGGTAGCCAGAAGAAAGGCAATTATTTTAATAAAACAAATAAAAGTATGTGAATTGAACTAAAAAAGTATTTCGTACAATTGAGGTCAAAAAATGTAAAATTTTTGAAAGTTGTTGGTATAATTTTAAAATTCTCAATGCCGTCCCTGATGCAGATTTCTTCTATAGCGCAAATAAATTTTAAATAATTATTTTGCATGAAATAACTTTATTGCGTACCAATGTTTAACTCCACCACAACAAAAAAATTTATGTCTATGATTATTTAAAAATTAAATCAGCTAAGTTTTTTATTACGTACTAAACAAACCTCAAAAAACAAAAAAAAGTCAAAAAATTGAAATTTTGGCGCTTTTTTTCCTAATGCTTAATTACTTAATAAAAAAATCAAATAATATTTTTACTAAAATGCCACAAATGCCTGCCACAAAATTCGTAAAACTAAAAACCAAAATTCGTTAAAGTTTAATGGGATGAAAAAATTCCAGGGACCGTAACGTTTATAAGTTTTATTTTAAAAACTACTTTTTAATCATTATTTCTTGATTTTTATTTATTCCTCAGAAAATATAAATTAATTCTTGATTTTTATTTATTCTTCACAAAATGAAAGTTGTTTTTTGAGTTTTATTTATTCCTCAGGAAATAGCATTTACTTTTTGATTTATATTTATTTTTTTGCTTAATAAAAATGAAATTTTTAAACTGAATTAAATATAAAAAAATATTTTTTAGGACTCTCTAGCGCAGAAAATGAGTTTTCTACAGTTAAAAAATTTCAAATTAATTTTTTTTAGTAAATAACTAAAAACTAGAATCTACCTGTTATTTCCTGAGGAAAAATCCAAAAATAAATTTTATTTTAAAATTAAACAAATAAAAATCAATGAATCTATAGGTAGACTGTAGCAAAGAGTATTTATTTGCATTTCTTGTGCATGTAGCACTTCTCTATTATTTTGATATTTTTAGTTTAAATTTGGAAAGTAATCATTATTTGTGGTAATTTATTAAATTCATTAAACCAAACAAAGAAAATCATAATTTTTTTTAGATTTTGCTTGTTCTATTGCTTAAGCATTGTCTATGTGCATTTAGTTCCCACTTATGGAACTCATCAGTAGATTCCAAGCCAAAAATGTTTGAATTTAGTTAGCAAAGTACGTTTATATACTAAAAAATAAATTTACTATTATTGTGTAACAAATTCTTCTAAATTTAAGTAAAAAATTTCTTAGTTTAAGTAATTAATTCTAAGTTCAAGTAAATTTTTGCAAAAATATAGTAAAAAGATTAAGTAATTTTTGAGTAGTAAATGAATAGTTCACATCCTCAAAAATAGTTCATAAAAATACACGAAAAATTTATCACATTTAAGGAAATGTTTACTCTGACTTGAAGAAAATATTTACTAAAAATTTAAATATCGCTTATAAACTTCGGGAAATTGTCTCCTAAGAAGTAGACAATTTCGTTTTAAGTCAAAAAATAAATTTTAGAAAATGTCTTACTGCTGATTCGTTCATAATGTAAAAAGGTATGCTAAATTTTAGAAAATTAGTTACCAGTTTTTTTTTTTGAAATTATAGGATATTTTATTTATTTGCATTTAGCAAAAATATAAGTAAACTTTTCATATTTTTAAGGAATATTTGAACTTATAATATATTTTTTTGTAAATAAAATAAAATTTTAAAACACAATAATTTTAATATTTATTCAGAATGCCCTGTTAGGCAATTGCTCTCAATTCCTTTGGTAAATTCTCTTTTATTTCTAGGAGTAGTTATAGCAAAACAATATTCAAAGCTTAGAAAGTATTATTATTTTATGACTTTTTTGTTTGAGTCACAACAACAATTTCTTTTAGGTCAGTAGGAGTCACTACTAGTTATTGTCCGGTTGAAGTAAGAATCAGCAGGTGGGAAACTGGCAACCTAGATTTTTGGTGGTTATGCTAAGATGTGGGGGAGCCAGAAACACTGGAACACATTGTGTGCCATCGGCAGAGTTATCTTCACAGACTTAAGCGAATGAGTAGCGGTTTTCATGAGCAATTAAAAGATATCACGATGAACTCGTCATGAGTATCAAGTGGTTCAATGACATGTAATGTGAACATTGATTGTCATCGAGTCAGAGAAGGGAGAAAACTATGAAGGGATTCACAATGAACCTATAAGTTTCCGAGTAGAAGTGCTTAGTCTCTACTCTTCCTAATCTACGCTAACTTAACTAACCATTACCACTATTTGCACCGATGCTAACGAAACTTGGAACACACCCTGAGCTTTTGAAGTAGTAGATTGCAGGTACTTATACACAAGCGACTCCCAAGAAATTTGGCTCTGGTAATGATGCAATCAGATTTTGCAAAAGTGGCGGGATCATGTCCCTTAAAATTTAATTTAGCTTTAAAAAGCTAAAATTCAAACTAACAAAAATTTAGATTACGAAATAAAACATTTCAGTTCAGTAACGTTAGCGAACATAAAAATATTTTGTTTAACTAAAAATAAGTTATTTTTAACTTTTGAGTATATACTCGTAATTTTAAGGTCAGTTCAATATTTTTTGAAAAGTCTTACAAATTTTTCTATACATAAATAAAGTTAAATGTTCAGTTTTAAGGCCATGTCAGATAAAACTTTTGCTTCGCGTTGCGTTTAAGATTCACTTTGACATCTAAGATGGAATGTACATGGAACATGTCACATAAAGTACTTTTAACGCAAAGCGAAGCGAAAAGTTAGGCAACTCTCAACTTTTTGCGTGCTTTGACAATCAGTTGGTATAATTATATTAATTCGTTTGGCCAAACTCGCATGTAAATAAGAAATTTTATTAAACTGTTTGTAAATTTACATAAAAACTAGTAAAGGGCATCGGAGTAATCGAATTGTGCTGTATTTTATGCATTAAACAAAGCAGTAAAACCAAAAGTGAGTGTTGTCAAAGTTTTTATTGTGTCATACACATTTTGCTTTACACTTTTCTTCCAACGCTAGAAACGTCACGCAAAGAGTTAAAGTTGTATCTGACACCGCGTTAAATCGATTTTTGACGTTTACTTTTAACATCTGTTACCTTGTCTATCGATTGTTTTTAACTTTGGTCTCTTATTAACAATAAAACAATGAATTTTTTTTTCTATAGCAAAGTCGATTTTATGGCTGTTCTTTATCACAATTCACAGTTGTGCAGATCCGTTCCTGAATTTTGTTTTATCTGCTTCAAATTTCAAAATAAAAGCTTTTATAAAAACTGCATATTTCGAGGCACCTGAGTTTACAGTTCTTAAGATCCAAGCCGCAAGTAACATACATTTGTTTCGTACCTCCTAAGAGCTGCCCCAAATGTTTTGAGACGTCTCTTAGTAGAATGTTTTCACAATAGCAACTCCACTTTTTTGTTTAAATTTTTAAGTTACTGAATTCTTGGTGAAGCTAATTACGGGTTTTCTAAGTTTCACTACATTTAGCGCCATTATTACGGCTTGACTTTAGTTAAAGTTAAACTTTTGTCTGACGTATAAAGAGTTTTTAACCATTACAACTTTACTTTAAACTAATGCGAGCGATAAATTAAATGTAAATTCAACGTATCTGTTTGGTTAAAGTAAATTTGTAATAATAATATATACGTCAGATAAAATCCTATTGTAACTAACCTCAAAATGTAATAAAAGAACTTTATTATGTTAAAAAAAAAAAAAAAAAATTAGAAAATATTGCAAAAGTTCTGATAAAATTGTTTTTCTAATTGTAATTTTCTTACTTTTGCAGATTCAATAAACGAAGAATTTCGCCGTATCCTTAAAAAGGTAAGTTTTGTTAAACTTCTATCGTATATAATTTATTGTAATATACTCATTTTCTTCTTATAATTCTCATTCATCCCGAACATTAAAACAACAATTAAACAATTACATTTCATTTTTATTATTTAAATCATTCACTGTAGTGTTTGCTAAATTAAATTTGAGTCACGATAAAAAAAAAATTATATATAACAAATAAGAAGCATCACGTAAACATAAAAAAGAAAAGCGATCCCAAATGCTTTCAGTTGCATTTGAATATTGCAAAATGTTAAGCTATTTCCAATGGGAAATGTTAAAAAATATTTTTGTAATATTTATTATTTACTTTTATTAAAAGTGTCATTAAGTTTTTTATTTAAGAAAGAACTTCATGCCCATTAAAGAAAATAGCTTCCAGGGATGTTAAAAAATCTTCAACTTGTGATCAGGAAGTAGTGCCTATTTGGATAATTTCTAATGATTTTTAGCAAGGGTTGTCATTGCAGGAAGTTCTCTTTTGTGATTTCCAGTGAATCTGAAGTCATGTTCATGATGTTGAGTAAATCTGATTTTCCGTATTTTCTTTTTCCCCTGACAAAAAAGCGGGGTGTTATAAATTTGTAGTGTGTGTCTTTGTATCTGCGTGTCTATACAAGTCTACGTACCGACCAAATGACTGGACCGATTTTGATTTAGTTATTTTTGTTTGAAAGGTGATTTGAGCGAAAGTAATCTTAGTAGGGCATTCATTTAATCGGGGTTTTGCTTTAATCGGTTAATCGCTCGAATGATTAATCGAGGTTTTGGCTTTATCGGTTAATAATCGGTTAATTTCGGTATTAACCGGTTAACCGATTAATAAAGTTTTTTCATAAATCAAGTAATTTGAACAAATAAAAGTGCATAAATTATTTATTAATTTGAGTTGATTAGTAAAACAAAAAACATGCCTAAGAATTCTTAAACTAAATCAAGCAAAAAAAAAACATAAATATGTACATACTCGTATGTACAATGTACATATATTAGTACTTCAATAGTTTAAAGAGATCTCCTAAAACAATCTTTCGGAAAAATAATTTGGTTTAAGTGTTTAGGATTTAAGCGAACTACTTTTGATAAAACTTGACGTGGAAAAATCCTTTGACTTCTCGTAGATGTTGAGCTCAAAAGCAATCCATGATACAGATTATCTAGTTTTTCAGTTCTTTTCCTTGATTTCTCTAAATATATAAAGTCTTTCATTATTATTTATTTATTTTTCCAAATATTTTTATTTTATTAATTAATTTTGTTAAAACATTTCTTGTATTACTACCGATAGTTCTTTCTGTTGGCGGGTCATAATCTGACCCATACTGGCAGAGCTCAACGACGAACATTCTGCAAAAGTTTATTTCTGAATTTCGGAACAAATGCGGTTTAGCAAACAAACAACACAAAACAAAAGAAAAAGTAGCATATGTGATAGAAAGTTGAAAAATAAGAATAAAATATTAAATATAAAAGTTGGCGGCGACGCCTATTTTCCGAGTTATGGGTCTCTGAATTTTGTTTTATAGGAAACTGCGAAAAATCTCAACAATTTTTTTTTATAGTTTATCTAATAGGAAATTAAAAAATATAAAAAAAAATGAAGTAAAAAAATTTGCTGCGACCCTATCTTCCCGAGTTATAGGCAAAGTTTTCTTGTCTAACAACGTTTTCAGCACTGCGGAACGGCCGAGCTTAAGGATTTTCTCCACCAAGGTGTTTCCCGAGACGGCGCAGCCCAATAAAGACTTTCTGCATTGCAAAGTTTTCTTGTCTAATAACGGTTTCCTGCACTGCTGACCTTCGGCCGGGCTTAAGAATTTTCTCCACCATGGTGTTTCCCAAAACGGCGCTGCTTACTGAAGATTCTCTGCATAGCTTCTTAATTAATTTTAAATATTGACCCGACACATTCGGAAATGAAAAGAGAAATCACAATCTTCTTTAAAGTCCAATAACTCAATAAGGGTCGCAGCGAATTTTTTCACTTAATTTTTTTCTTCTTATTTTTTTAATTTCCTATCAGATAAGCTATTAAAAATTTTTTTTGAGATTTTTTGCAGTTTCCTATAAAAAAGTTCAGGGTCCGATAACTCGGAAAATAGGCGTCGCCGCCAAACTTTTTTATTTAATTTTTTTTCTTATATTTTAATTTTCTATCAGATAGGCTAATTTTTATTTTATTTGGACCTGCTTTCGCTAAACTGCATTTAAGCCAATAATTAAATTTGTGTCTCATTAAATCTAATCCTTAAATTTAAATAATTCCCTCTAGTTTAACTAGAGTAGCAGAGTCTTTACTAAACTCTTTTAGAGCCACGTCCAAAGATTTTGAAATTTTACTTAAGTTAGTATCACTTAACATGCTTCTTTATTTTTATGAAAAATTTGCATTTGAGACGAATCAAATACTTAAGCACACAAAAAATACGTTAAAATACTGCAAAATATTTAAAAATTTGTTATTTCGGTTGATCGACTGAATTTAAACGGTTTGACCGTTTAGAAAAACCGAAAAAAGCTATTTTTAAATAAACCGATCAGTTAATCGGATAATTCTTAGCAATGTTTGAAGAAAATCGTTTAGAAGATATCACAGTTTTTCTAATATATTCTGTTGAGTCTGTGACTTTAAAGCCGTAGCTCCCAAACTGCTAGAGTGATCTTAATTTGGTTTTTCGTTTGAAAGTTGACTTCATCGTTTATCTTTTATCTTATATTTACCTGAAGCAAATCGCTTCCGACGTTTGGAAGATATCATAAATTTTCTCTCCGAGGGTTTTTAAAATTTTTAATTTTTTTTGTTTTTTAAATAAATATCGAATACTTCATGACATTAATTAAATTTTCCTAAAAAATAAATTAATATTGTAAGTATTTGCAAAAACTACAAATGATCTCTAATTTTGCACAAGTGAAATAACTTCTAAATTAACAACTGATTCTTGAAAAATCAAAAATACATACTTATGAATTTTTTGGAAGTAGAGAAAAATTAGTTTCTGAATAATTTACTTCCAATTTTTTCACTGGGTACTTAAGCTCAAGCCTAGAGGCTCACTGAAATAAAGTTATAAGTAATAAGCTAAATTGGCCTTATTTTTCAACTGATTGAACTATAACGACATAATTGCACCACACTGCATTGATAATATAGCCATATAGACTTATTCCGGATTTAGTTGAGAAATAAAGCAATTTTGGTTTATTACTTATGAGTTTATTGCGGAGAGCCGACGAAAATCGGTACATGGTGCCTAATATACATGAAAATACATGTAAGTGGTGACATACATAAATATATAGGGTGATTTTTTAACAGCTTTTGTATTTGATTTAAAGAAAAAACATAAACAAAATAGAGAAATGTATGAAATATTTATTGTAGTCAGTAGAACGATCTATACTCGTATATGTAATTCAATGTTTAAAGCTGATTTCATTTACGTCTGAAATTGTTCATACGCTGGGTCCAATTTTGGCATAATCTCACCATCATATGGTCTTCCAGTGCGTCAACCGTTGCGAGCTTGTCTCAATAGATATGAGCCTTAACATAGCTCCACAGAGAATAATCTAAAGGCTTGAAATCGTACGGCCAATTGACCGTCCCCCAAACTTGAAATAAACTGTTCACCGAACTCGCCTTTCAATTGGGCCATTATTCGCGTGGTGTGTGACTGGCGGATACAGCTGCGATATTTTCCTCTGTCTGCACTCTACATATGGATGTTGGTGTTTTAATGTTGAATAATGTAATTTGGTGCGAAATTTAGTGACAGAAATCCGCCTTAGAAGGTCGCTCAAACTGAGCATAGAATGGAAGAAGCGCACGATGCACTCTTATTTAACAGAGCATGAATTTTGATAATAAAATTTCATAATCTGCAAGCGTTGTTCATTTGTAAGTCGATTCATGGTTAAATTATAGTTCAAATTGAACATGTTTAACAGTGACATGATACACGAAAACAGCTGAGTTGCCAAATACAGTGTTGCCAAGAAGAAAGTTGCTAAAAAGTCACCCTTTATCTATCAAATTCAGTACAAAAAAAAAATCTTGTTGCATTTATTCTAACAGTTTTCATACCAAGTCTGACATGATTACAGTAGTGAAAAAATAGACAGATGTTTGGGCGTTGACAGCTGCTGAAATAAATTTGCCTTACAAAACTTTATTATTGCGTTCGTTCTCAATCCCAATTGGCTTTACAAATGTATATGTTGTATGTTATGGTGGCAATGACGAAACCAAATTAACTCGTGGTAGCTCGAGCTGTCAAATGTCATACATAAATAAGCAAATAAATTATATGCCTGTTGTGATGCCCTTTTGATATGCATTTTTTTAATAACACTTAGACACTAATGCCAACCACTATTACTAGGAGTTACTTTCTTTAACAAAAGGTAGTGATAGAGAAGACAGGTGATGACAGAAGACATAGAGAAAAGCTTCATTCTTTTACAACTCTGCTTTTGCGGCACGTTGCAGCGCCTCTGGTGTCAATGAGGCGTATTAATATTTCAAAGATATGGAGCCATTTTATTGGCGAGTAAAATCGCCGATGATTCTGCTACACAATACCGACGAAGGAGTTTTCCTTCCAAAAATGTACATGTTGATTTTCTAATTTTATAATTGTTAAAATAGCTTAAATATCCAATTTTCGATGAAGAATTTTCCAAGAAAAGAAAAATCCCAATCCTCCTTTGCAACCTTGCTTTTTTTTCCAAAAACCTGTTGTATTTTTAATGCTCTCAATGCGTCTTATATCATTTCATTAAAACTTATTGACTTTCCCTTGCATGAACAGATACGCTTAGTATTAAATGAATTGAGCTGAAGATGGATACAAGTCCGGTGGGAATTATGCCGCCACCGACACCATCCTATTCACTTTTTAAGTAAGTTTGTCAGTTAGCCATTCGAACGTGTTCGCGTGCATACAATTTTGTTTAAAGTTTAAACTCAAACAAAAACGCCAGCCTTGCTCGAATATAACCTCCATTTACCTCAACATGAATATTCATTCGTTGATGGCTCATCATACTGCAACACCATTCATTCACGCGCTTGATGCCATGCGTATGATTGTTTTCGAGTTTGATTACAGACATGCGTCTAGAATTTTAACAGTAGAAGGTATAAATACTCGTACATACAATATTTTTCGTTGAGTTCTTTTTTTTTTTTTTTTTTGCTAAAAATTCAGAAAACTTCACAGTACGAGTATCTGCCTTCTATTTCAATTTCATATCTTTATGAACGTGGTTTATTTGTAAACAGTCGTTATTAAGGGTGTAATAAACATAAAACTTGTAGCGCGCATCTTGTCTGTTTCATTTGCTTGTCTTCCCATCATCATCGTCATCATCATCATCATCAGGATGATAATTGTCTTTATTAACATTTAAGGCAGTTATTGTTCTGTTTTAAAGCATATTGAAGTTTTTTATTTTTATATGAGATTATTGTTGCTGCTGTTGTCTGTGTTTTGTTGTTGTTGTTGTTTTTGCAACAGAAAAGCGATAATTTTCACATCTGATTGGTCACGCTTTTTATCGATAGAATAAAATCATAAAACGTTAACAACAACGACTAGATTTAGTATTCTGCAAGTTTTTATGCAGTGATATATAAAAAAAGTGAATGAAGTCTTTTTTCATTAAAGGACTTGAAGCCGAGTGAGCGAGAAAGAGAAAAAGAGAATAAAGCAAGCAGCAATTTCAATTATAAATTTTATTTGAATTGACAACTTTTTGATTTTATTGCTTTTCATATCATGGCAATTAAATAAATTTTGTCTGTATTACACCTTCTGCCTTATTTGGAACAATTTAAAGTTTGCAATAGTAAGCGGAAATGCTGAAAGCAAAGATATGGTGCATAACAGATGGAGAAAAGTATACAACACTTAAAAGCCTTTGTGCCCTTTTCAACAAAAGTTGAAGTGTGTGAAGCGGGACTAAGCGTTTAAAGTTACTACCAATACTCGTACATGCCAAAGAGAGTTCTATAAACTGAATTAGCTTGGTTAGAGGGATTTTGTTTTTGCTTTTTAATTTCACGTATTGTTTATTAATTATGGTTGCATATGCAAGTATTTATGTATGTATACGATTTGTATTGTGTGGCTGTGTTTCAATGAATTTTTTATGACGTTTTGATAATTTTTCTTTGAATCCTTATAACATTATTTACATCTAGAATAAGGACGATTGTGTCGTCCGTTTGGTATATACTAGTCAGGTATTTATTTTGTAACACAGTGTTAAAGTTGTTGTTATGCTTTGAACGTTTACTTCAAAATCGTCTTTTGTCGACTATTGTGTTGACATTGTCAATGGAGCGTCTACATATTAACATTGTTTTTGAAGCGTAGAAAACATTTTGTTGAAAATACAAAAGGCATCAAGAAAAATTCAAGTTTTTATAAAAATTAGTTTACGAAATCAATTCAAAAGACAAATATAAATGTATTAAAAAATAATTCAAAGAATTAAAATAATAAAAAGAATTGCAAACAAAAAGCAATCCATTTTGTAGATATAAAAATAAAAAATTTTAAAATTAAAAAATTAAATAACTGTGGAAATTTTTATGAGCCTGTAGAAGATTTTGTGGGACCAGTTAAAAATTTTCTGTAATTAAAGATTCATACGCAAGTATTTGATTTTAATAATTCGACGAAACATTGAATTTTTCATTTATATTTAATAGAAACGGCAAACCGAATCCCTACTTGCTGAACTAATGAATGAGTTACACAGTTTCGTTTTTATATGTTTTTTAAATATTTTTTTTTATTAAAACACCAAATGTTAACAAAATACGCAGTTTCAGTATTATTAGAATTACTAAAATGTTCTAGTGACTATCTGTTTCCAATGTATTGATATGGTCCCAAAAGATCTAACTACTCAATAGTACCGATGTCAGTAGTTGCTTTTCAATGACACTCACATGCTAAATGTCTACAGCAAAAAGCATTTTAGGGGGTATTAGTTTGTCAGTAATACTGGTGACAAAGTCAGTAGTGAATCAGTATTAGTACTGACATTTCCTACAGGGATATCTAAGTAATAATATCTGGATCAATCTTATTTGTAACAAATGTTTGTATGGAAAACATTTAGATTAGGTTTGTTCACGTATACTTTCATATCAATTTTAATGTGTTTGCTGTTGAAAACAACGATATTTTATGGAAAAGTGTTTTTGTATTTAAATTTATAAACAAGTTTCTGACCGAAAATTGCTTTTTTACACAATTAACAACTAGTATTGATAGATTTCGGCAAATATTAAAGTACCGGGCTTTGTCAGTGCTTTATCTGCTCTTTAAACAAAATACGAGTATATTTTTATTTCATTAGATTGTTACACAGTTACTTTTTATCCAATAAATAATATTTTTAACCAAAATGTCTTATCGCTGCTTGCAAGTCTTCTCAAGAAAAGAATATACGAATGTGTGTGTGTATGATCAAGCCCAAGTCTGTCTTAAATGGGTCAATTATATGTTTCTAAAACAATTTTGTTTGTTATTTTAATCATTTTTTGTACATCTATATATAGCATACTTAAATTTTTAGTTGTTCCTTTTCTTTTGTTTTATTTCCATGTACTCATATCATGCCTGCTAAATCAGAGGCGTTTCCTTTTGCTTTGTTAAAAGGCTGTTTAACTGTTGCCGGCACATTTAGTTATCAACAAAGTTATTTTATGAATCGACATTAATATGAAGAACATTTGCATATACTCGTATGTGAAGGAGTTTTGTTAATAAGAAATCATTTAAAGTTTTCGAATATGCATTAGCCGAACAATAGTTTGCTTGTTCATTTAAGAGTTTATTTCAAGTTTGTGTTTTGGAAGAGATAAAACAAGTTATTCTTCATTTTAATATTTTTTTTAGTACAACTATTCAATAGTATTAAATAAAGTTTTTCGTTTGAATTGTTTGCAAATTAAATTCCCACTTTATCGGTATTTAGTTGATTTTTACGCAATTTTATTAAAATTCTTAAGATAATTTAAGCGAGACCATTTAAGCTCTTTAAAACAACTGAGCAAACGCTAAACTCCTTTGAAAGAATAAATAGCGGGCCCGACGGGAATACAGTTTGCCTCCTGCCATAAAATCCCGTTAGATATCCAATTTGGCCAGTATATTTTTAATATCTGCCTGAGACAGCGCAGCGGTTTATAAAAGTTTGCAGTTTACTTTTGCGTAGTTTTAGTGATACTCCATGTTAAGCCACAGAGTAACACTTACATATCACTCCATTTGAATATTCTCAGGTTTGTTTTCTTTGAGATATTGTTGTACCGCCAGATTTTATGTAGATTAAGAAATGCCACCCGCGCTTTATCCATTCAATCAAATATATCTTTCGTGGATGCACTATATACCATTATTAGAACCGTTCAGATGTCCGATTTTTCATCAGAAATCAACCAGCTTCGAAAAAAGAAAGAAGTTGACAAAAACAGCTCCATCAGTCTTGCTCCATTTCTAGATAGAACAAATATTTTACGAGTTGGAGGACGATTGGAGGCATCACTATTGTCATACGAAGCAAAGTTGATACCATATAATGACCCTATCACAAGGCTTTTGTTTACAATGGTTCACGAAGAGAACAAACATTGTGGCGCATAAGCATTATTAAACATAATACGACAGCGATTTTGGCCAATAAAAGGCAAAATAACAGCGCGCTCAACTGTTCAAAGGTGCGTCAGATGTGCCAGGGCACGACCTCAACTGTGCCAACAAATAATGGGTAGTTTACCTCAGACTAGAGTGACTCCAGCCCGACCCTTCATTAACACGGGAGTTGACTATTGTGGCCCAGTGTGGATCCATCATAAGGTCAGAAAAAAAGACCGACAAAAGCATATATAGCCGTATGCTGTTGTTTTGCCACCAAGGCGACTCATCTCGAGGTAGTAACCGATCTAGCAAATGAGGCATTCATTGGGGCTCTGAAACGATTCATCAGCCGTCGAGGTCGTTGTCAGAACATATATTCAGACAACGCTATTAATTTTATAGGAGCAAAAAACCAATTGTCAGAACTGGCGGGAAGTATCTACTCCGACAAGGGACAGGAATCAATCATCTCAACTGCCAGCTCAAAGGGAATAAATTTTCATTTTATCCCAGTAAAATCGGCAAAACATCTTTTACTGCGAAGTGGGGCAACTGCATCATTGACCCAGGAATAAATGGGGACTATCGTAGTAGAGATCGAGGCCATACTCAACTCTCGCCCACTAACACCTATATCAAGTGATCCTGATGATCTTGAAGCACTGACTCCTGGTCATTTTTTGATTGGTGAAGTACTTCTATCGCAAGTAGATAGTGACGCAACAACAGTAAACTCAACAAGACTATCACACTGGCAGATGGTATCCCATCTCAAACAAGAGTTCTGGAAAAGATGGTCCACTGAATATTTTAATCAATTGCAGCAGCGCCATAAGTGGAATAATCGGTTTGACAACCTCAAGATTGGTGATATGGCAATAATAAAGGAAGACAATCTGGCCCTTGGCAAGAATAGTCAAAACACATCCTGGTAGTGGCAATATGATCATAGTTATGGATGTTAAAACAGCTAACGGAATTTTCAAACGACCAATACATCGAATCACTCTCTTACTCATCGAACCAGATTGCGAAACATCTGTCACCCTTGATGATAACAGTTCAACTAGCAACAACAGTACTTATGGCTCAATTCAGGAGCCTAGGATTAAAAGGGAAAGGGTTCTATCAACACATCTGACTCTAGCCTTAATTACAATACTTGTGCTGTTACCAATGTCATTTGGAAATCCGGTAAAAAACCAAAAATTTAGAATGAAATTAGGCATTCATTTTGAAGAAATTGGCACAGCAACCATTTCAAGCAGTGAATGGAACATTCTTGTATACTATGATTTAGATGCATACTGGTCTGAAACATCAATTTTGATCAGTGGCACGAAATCCCTACAAAACCTTTGCAGAATGATAAAATTGAATGAATCATGCCTAAGTATCATAAGGCATTTTGAACACATGGAATATGATCTACAGCTGGAAAATCAACTACTACGAAGTAGTAAAAGAGGCGCCTTGAATATAGTTGGAAATATTGCCAACTCATTATTTGGCATATTGGACTCTGAATATGCTAACCAGATATCCGATATAATACAAAGGGTAAAGGAAAATGAGTCACATTTATTAACTTTGCTCAAGAATCAAACCAATTGTTGACTCAACAGTTAATATCATAAGAAAAACCCAGTTGGCAGCTAAAGCAAGGTTTGAACAACTGGAGCAAAAAATCGAAAAATTATCACAAGCAACTCAGCAAAACAATAATGTGTTGTTCCAGATACAGCTCATCCAATTATTTAATAGTGGAGTTCTGGAACTGAACCTGCAACCAGGTAATATACGAACCATACAGTCCTCAATTTTTGATACTCTCATGGATACTCATCAAGGAAAAACCAGTCCATTACAATTGACTCCAGAATAATTGCAAGAGGAGATTAATCAGATTAAACTCAATATACCAACATCAGTAACACTTCCTGTCTCCGGAAAAGATGAATTACTACAGCTATTCAAACTAATGAAGGTTCAAGGTAGACTCACGCCCCAATATGCAGTGTTCAAAATAAGTCTACCACTAGTAGAAATTGAACAATTTAATATGTTCCAGCTGATTCCCGTTCCTAACATGATGAATCACACCATGGTAGCCATTAAACCATGTGCTGATTTCATGGGCATAACAGTATCTAAAAACCAGTATATTTTTCTTACGAAGGCAGATCTAAGAGCTTGTGATATAATAAAGCAAGACGTATTTTTGTGTACCACCGTTCAGACTCGCTACAATTATGGTTCAGAAATTTGCAAGTGTGAAATCAATTTGTACAACAACAAAACGACACCAACTTGTACTCTAGAGAAGACTACAACTAAATGGATACCACTTAACAAGGGAAATCAGTGGATATATGCCACGTCATCACCATCTCGGGCAACAGTCGTCTGCAACAGAGATATTTCTCACCTTTCGTTAAAAGGATCTGATCTACTTTCGCTGGATCCGGAGTGTATACTAAAACATGAACCCGTCACTATGAACGGACGACAAACTTTCTTGAGCACAATAAATTCATCATACACTAGCCTCGGCACGATTTCCGACTTATTCTCGCAAAAGATTATTGCACCATCTATAATCAATAATCAATCAACTTCAAGAAACGTCGATAGTTTATATGACAATAACATCAAGGAACTATTAACTTTACAAGAATCACTAAAGGAACAACACATACTGGACCTGCCCAATAAATTCAATTCCCATCAACAGCATAACCATACGATTGGCTGCCTTGCACTTTTTCTAAGCTTAATATCATTGACTATTATTTTTCATCGAAATAAAACGTGCAGAATCTGTCAAAACCTTCACATAACAAGGCCTGTTGAAGTCACCAACGAAAATATCGAACTGCAATCGGTAGTACCACCGCTCAATGATTTGAACCCTACACCAGGACCACGTTAGCAACCACTTAGGTTCGTCCTAGACGTTTAGGCTATATGGTAACTCCTAGTCAACTCACCTAAGACGACACGATTTGTTGAACATCTGTTCAACGTGGGGAAGAATGTTAAAACACACCTAATATTAATATTAATTGAATTTGTCCAACCAAAGCAAAATATTAAACGAATTAAATTGCATTAATTACAACTTTGTTCTGATTGGTTAATTTCCCATAAATTTTAAGTTTCTGTAGACATTAGCTCAGCAATTTTTTATTATTAATTTAGTATAAGTATCGTAATAAAATTTTACTTTTTGTCAGTCGCTCACAAAATAAATCTTGAGTGTTTAATTTTCTGATTCATTGTCTTCAAGTTACAAGTGCTTGAAGATAAAACAATAAAAAAAATTAGTAGGATTCAAGCGTTGGAATTGAATAATACTAAGAATTAACACTGAGTTTGCAGGAGAGTAAGAGCAAGCTCATCAGCCCTAGAGTTTCCCTGAATGCATCTATAACCCAGGATCCAGATGATCCTAATATCAAGCTGCTCTGCCATTGCTCCTGTCAAAAAACCAAATAATCAGTTTTTTTGTCGGTCTTAATCGTCAATACACGAATCAATAGCAAGATTTAAGGCTAAAAATCCCCTGTCATAGATTCAAATTAACTTATAAAAATAACTTAAAATAGTTTAGCATTATTAAGTTTCTCAATTTATTATTTGACTTATGTTTGAATATGCAAAGCTTAAACTCTGATTTGGGCTAAAGCTTTTGAAACACAAGTTATACCAACTTTTGACGTTTACAACTGCTTGTACCAGACATATAAAATTTCTAACAAATATCAGAAAACTAATCACATAATCGAACTTAAGTAACATTTTTAAGAATTATAAATAAAATTTATTGCAAATACATAAATCAGTAAATGTTTCGCAAAAATTTTATTTAATTTGCCTTCAGTATCCATGAATGAGCCACACACATTGCCAAAGTGCCAACATAATTTATCATTTTATAGCCTCAATAATTGTTTATTGACGCCACCCCCTCACACAGATTTTAATACAAATCGACAACAAACAAAAAAAAACAAAAATGGACCAAAAAACTACAAGCGCCGTGTGAGGTTTATTTCGTATCATTATTTTTTCTTTATTTTTTCAGCACAATCCGAACTCGTACCTACTCACATACACCTGTATTAAACTGAACGTTAACATGTACATGCAAACATAAATTTCAAGGCGTGTGGCTACTTAATGATGACCTTTAAGGTCGCAGACAAATAAATATATAAAAAGAAAGACTCAAAACTTATATTCAAAACTTTTGAATATAAAAAAACTAAAAACAAAAGAATTATAAAGGTGGGCGCTTATAAAAAAGCCGCCATAATCTTAATGCGTTTCGTTTTTGCATCTCTTGTCTTTCAAAATTTGTTGCATGAGGTCCTTGTTGTTGTTGTTGTTGCTGTTGCTGTTGCTGTTGTAGCTATTGTTGATTTAATGTTCAAATGAAAATGAAAACAGCATTAAATAGCCACAGCAACAAAAAGAACATTCAAACATGAAACTAGAAGGTGTATTAAACGTGTAATACAATGAAGCTCAATTTGTTAAAATCGACACAAAACGAAGGCTAAAAAGAAAATAAGTAATAAAAAAGATTGAATTAAAAAAATGAAGTGACCACCATGACAACCACTGAATTGTGTATGAAGGAATATTAAAAAAGAAAACAAAACATTAAGAAAAATTACAATTTGTTTTAAATGGCATTTGTTGTTAAATGTTCTTTTACTCGTTTCATTTGTTACCATTTACCCAGAACTCTGAAGGTATGCAAACATGCGCCGTAAAGGAAATGCCACCATTAATGAATTTGAAGTGAAGAAATTAAATATATATTACAGAGCAATGCTAACGATTTAATTTTCACTGCAATCTTTATTGAAGTTCCCCAAGAAACTATTTAATGAGTTCCAAGAGTTGGACAGTCACATAACTCATGTTTTATTGTGTAAGCAGATGCCTAACTTCATTCTATTGTGGTGCCTTAATGGTTATCCACCTATCGATCTAACATCTTGTCCCCCAATGTCGAAAGAAAACGTTCGTTCGATATTGAAAATATAAATAAATTTTCATATTTTATTGTTGTTTTTAATAGAAAGTGTTAAAAGAACGTTTACTTTTGACATCGTGGGACACGCTGTAAATTTCTGGTCTGCGATTATTATCCAACCAAATACTTATTTAGTTGAGGCAAGTAAATAAGTTTTGTTCGGTATGCGAAATTTTTTTAGTAAATGTCCGTTGGTCAAGCGTTATTCGAGTGTTCTGCAAATATACTTAAGCCTATCGGGAGTACCTCTCATGGGGACCCTGGTTGGTCAAATACGTAGCATAGAGCGGGATTAATCCTTAGCGATACCATCGGATAGAAGAGAACTTGTAAATATGGCAGCCTAGTTCGTGGTGCCTGTATCGAATGACTCCCACACAGATTTAACAAACTTTAGCAATATATACAATTCCACTCTCGATACAAGTTCATCCCTACAAAAAGTGTGATCACCAAGACAGTTATGTCTAGTGCGGCTAAGAGCTGGACAGTGGTACAGTAGATGTTCTACTGTCTCAATTATACCGGGTTCCTTACATTTCCTGCAGGTACCGTGAAGAATTCGTCCTATTTTGACAGCATACGAAACCATCCAGCAGTGTCTAGTTAATAACCCCACTATAAGCTTACAATTGCTTCTAGTTAATAACAAAAGGAATTTAGTCAATTTGGGATCATAGAAGCTCCAAATGATTTTAGAAGTTTTGCAAGTTTCATCTTAGAGTCTATGATCCCTTTCAGGTATTGAATTGGTTTTCGGACATATATCGTTTCCTCAGCCATAATCGAATTCTGCTTTTGGCCAGTGTATCGGCCATTTAATTTTCCTCAATTGCAACGTGTCTCCGCACCCAAAATATATGTACTTGTCTACCAGCACATAACATATTTAAGGCATTCCTACACATGAACGATTGTCCCATCTGGCTGGTTAATCGCTCAAGTCGCTGTATTTCTAAGAGGTTGATTCGATCTGAGGCCCGTAAGGCAGATTCTTTGTAGCTGCACAACCGTACTAACTAGACTAATTTGGAACAACTCTTCATATTAAGCTTATATTAAATTATTACCAAAAAATACTCATGAAAACAACTCCACGGGTAAATGATTAAAATTCCTTTAAAAAGTCATTGGGTCTATCAGATTGCCGACTTAAGGTCATTGGCGCATGTTTTGATGCATGCAACACTCTGATTTCTTCTAATATATATACTCACTAGTTACTCAGTTTAGTAGTATAGGGTCCACCTGGAAAAGCCGAGTTACCATACCAGAGGTCCGAACAATTAACATATTTATTACAACTAAGAAGGACTCATATCTTGTAAATCCTTCAAATCATGCAGCATCCAAGGTATTAAAAAACCTTTCCTCAAGAGGCTGAATGCTATAGAGAGACAACAGAGTTTGCTACACTGCTCTCATCCATGAGCTGCAAACAATATATATGGGACATGTATTCTCTTGTTGGCCGCGAAAAAGTGACATGAGTGAGTTGGTAGATTAGATGGAATGAAATATATCTTACGTCATTTAAAAACCCCTAGACAATCTTCTTATGAAACGTAAAAAATATGATAAATCCAATGAGCATCATATTTAATTTTCATGCCAGAACATCAAGACTTTCTGCTTTCATAATATTTATTGCACCCATGCCTGCAGAATTCTTCAGAATTTATTCTTTTGTGAATTCGTTAAAACTCAAGGGGATCTTATGCAGAGAAGGAAACATCAAACAGGTTAAAACATCACCTATTGCAGGCGTGAAATTCAGATGGCAGATATCACATAAGAATGAAATTATATATAAATGATTCTCGTCTTGATACCTAACTTTATGTGGTGACGCAATCTGCAACAAATCAAATGATGGTCGCTATCCGTACATTGTGCACAACGATTTATTTTGCTTAATAGCTTTATTGAAAAATTTGTTCTTTTATATCTCTGTTTTTTATTTTGCAAACGACAAGCCCTTCTTAATTCAACTAAAAGTCCGTACAACTGAAAGGAAAACTAGAAGAAATAGAAAATTCACTGCAAATTTAATAAAAGCAAAACCAATGAAAAAAAGCTGTCGTTCTTACTTATTTTTACTTTTCGTTTGCGGTTCTTGCTGTTATGAGAGAGTAAGTATCTTTAGCGCCGTCTGCATACCAGCAAAGCTTTCGTTTTCAAATAGAATTTTTCGCAACTGAATGTTGGAGCTGTTTATGTCTGTGTTTTAGTGGAAATATTTTGCTTTATTTCTGCACGTTTGGCATAAAAACATTGTTGTAAAAAATGTACTAAGCAAAGTTAGTAAAAAAATTTTAAAGTATTTAGGTCCAGGCATGTACTACAAACCATAACCCAGTGAACAATAAGTTTTTAAATCGATAATTTAACAAATATGATTTTTATGTGAATAAGAAATTTACTTAAAAAAATAATTTAGCGTGGTTTTTTTTAGTATTTGATCAAAAAGATCTTTTATTTATTAGCTATTTTTAAGGTGCAGCTGTCGGAATTTCTGGTTCGTAGGGCATATATTCCTTAACAATTAAAATTAGCCGCTATTAATGATAGAGAGCTTCTTTGAGAGTTACCAACCGAAACCTCTATGAAAATAATTTACACTAACTTAACCATGGTCAGAATATAAAATCTGTTATCGCTTCCGACTAATAGTTTATGTTTATTTGAAGTCAGAATAGTGGATATTAGTCTAACAGAAAGCGCTTACGATTTCGAGCTTTAACCTATTCAGAGAACGAGGGAATGTTGGAGCAAATATTTTTGTATAACATTTTACTTCATTTTGTCGTTATTTGACCACTGTTAAGGAAAGAAACAAAAAGGGTCCGTACAGAGAAGAGTTAGGCGGTTTTTACATTTTTACATTACAGTCATTGTTTTTGGTTTTGATGTTCCTTCAAAAAGCATCGTTCATTTATACTGATGATTTGCGAAGCTGAGTCTTTTTTATGTTGCACTGTTGCTGTAAATCATATATTCTGTAATTTACGAAGCCGAATGAGAACAAGAAAAACTGGAAATACCGCTTGCACACAAATTCAGAAACATAAGGATGAATGAAAATAATACGAGTTTGTGACATCGACTTTTAATTCGTGCTACAAAGTCTATACTGAAATATTCTCTATGTTCACTGTCGACTGACTAATGTAGAGGTGCAAATATCAATATATACTCATATGATTTTTTAAGAGCTTTCGAGTTTGATTCATAAAAACACATACAAATTAGAGAATTGTACGAAATCTTTATTTTAGTAGGTACAACGATTTATGTAATTCAATGTTAAAGATGATTTCAGGTAAATTTTGACCGCGGATATGTCTGAAATGGTTCATACGATGGGTCGAATTTGAGCATACTCTCTCCAATATATCGCTCGGTATCTAACGAATAAATTCTTCAATATTGTCTTCCAGTACTTCAACCGTCCTTTTAGACATGAGCCTTAATATAGCCCCACAATAAATTGTCTAAAGGCTTTAAATCGCACGATCTAGGTGAGCAATTGACCGACCTCAAACGTGAAATAAACTGTTCGCCGAACTCGCCTCTCAATTAGGCTATTGTTTCGCGTGATGTGTGGCATGTGCCACCGTCTTGCTGGAGCCACATGTCAGCCAAGTCCAGCTCTTTCATTTTGGACAAAAGAAAAAAAGTAACAGAGGCGCAATTGCTGTGAATTGCACTGAATCGATAATTCACGGTCATCAACAACACTGGCGGATACACCACCACGGGTGTTGGTGGCTTAATGTTCAATAATGTAATTTTGGTGTGAAATTCCGAATAACCGCCTCAGAGGGTCGCCCAAAGTGACAATAAAATGGAAGAAGTGCACGATGCACTTTCTTAACCGAACATTTGTAAGTCGATTCATGGTTAAATTATAGACCAAACTGAACATATTTAACAGTCACATGATACACGAAAACAGCTGAGTTGCGAAAAACAGTGTTGCCAAAAAGAAAGTTGTTAAAAAATCACCCTGTATAATTGTTTGTATATTACACAGGATTTCAACATGTTACTTTGCTCTCTTTAGAACATCCTTTAATTTTTAATTGTTATATGTTTGTTGGTGGCTAAAGCTTTAGAATTTTTTTTTAAATATTTATTAGGTAAATAGCTCTTATGTTTCTCGAGAAACATACCATGGAGTCCTAATACAAAAAACGCAGTATTTTAAAGTCATTCGAAGCAAAAAATTATAAATTTTTATACGAACAGAAAAATCGTAATGCTCTCATTTATTTCTGCTTTCTGGTTATTAATCCCATTTGCAACTTCGTAAACGTCATCTGCCAAATATTTTGGTAGAACGATTAAATTTTTATTAGCACGAGGCAACAAAGTATTGTCAACTTTATTTCAATACAATAATTCACAATATTGTGTAGTTGGTCTTGCATCGTAGTATGTAAAAAATGGTATAGCATATTGATACTCACCACTAAGAATTGTTAAGTGGTGAGTATCAATATACTATACCATTTTGCACATTCTACTATACAAGACCATTTCCATAAGACTGTGAATTGGGCTAATGTGACAGGGGAGACATACTCGTACATTGTAGAACAACAAGAAGGCTGAAAAAAGAGAAAAATTGATAAGAGAACAAACTTGGGAAAAATTTAAATAAATAATTTTTAATTTATTTCGAATAAAAACTTGCCCGCTGGGAAATTGTTGTAAATAAAAAACCTTTTGATAGTCCATATACTGCACATGCATACATTCATTTTATTTTGCACTGTATATTGTTGTTGTTGCTATTAGTTGTTACTGTTGTTGTTATTATTATTCTTTTGGTGGTTTAAAATGTGCTTAATTGCATTTCGATATCTATGCTCAGGCATCACACATCTATAAGTCAGCCACATTTCTTCTTAAAGCCCAACCAATTCGTAAAATCCAACAAAAACTTGTCCATTAATGTGTCTGTCTCTCCGTTCGTCCGTCCACCTATTCCTACTCGTACATTGTAACTTTGCTATTTGGCTTGTTCGTAAGTCTGTTGGCATTGTGTGTTGCATTCGAACTATTTATTTGTTTTTTGCAATGCCAATACTCAATATTAAAATGTAACAGTGTAACATATAACTCTACATAAAATAGCAAACATCACACATTCACATGACTGCCTCACTTGCTTCATCTCATCATTGGCAACATTTTACATGCCAAGAATGAATACCAGAAAACTACCAGCGAGAATTTAATAAATATTTGCAGTAGGCGGCGGCATTGTTAGAGAGACCAGAAAATTGTTGCGCTGTTGCATGTTGTTGTTTTTGTCCTTGCAACAATTACAGCAATTGCTGTTTATAGCAAACGAAATTTTGCTGTTGCTGCTTACACAGAAAGAGACTAATTGTTGCCAACAAAAGACAAAAGCTCTAGGTGGGAATTTGTGCAAAATGTTTTGGCTTTTTACTCATATCGTTTGTGTGTTGGCTTTTGCATTATTATGCCAACAATATACATACGAGTATGTATGTTGTTAATGTTGCTCATGTTGTTGTTGATGATGTTGTTGCGACGTTTAAGACACATTAACGATTATATTTAAGGTAAAGTTGAAGGCTCTCAATTTTTACTTGAACTATAGAAAAATTAAATAAGTAAGAAAAACAATAAGAATTTCCAGCAAATAAATACATTTCATAAGAATTTTTTCCTAAGAAAATCTTTAACGCTGAAATTTTGTGTTTGGAACTCAAGAAAATTTCAATAATATTGAAAAATATTATGCTTGTGCTTTAACTTATTTGTAACATCAGAGAAGGAGCATAAGCTATTTAAAAAAATAAAGTGAAATAATAGTGAAACTTTCACTAAGTTTCTGTTCTCAGTGTCGTCAAAGTACTTTAAAAATTAATAAATCGCCACTTCGTCTATGCAACGCAGGCTTTGACAGCAATATGCATTTCTTTATTAACGAAAACCTAACTCCGCATAACTATAGTATTTTTAAATCTACCCTAAATTTTGAAAAAGAATAATTGCCTGAAAGCAGTATTTACACTACGTGGAGTCGTCTATGTTAAAGTTAGGGAAAATGATGATCCTGTTAAAATACTTTTCCTGAGCAGTTGCAACAATTTTTTCCAGAATAAGATCGATTTTATATTTACATTTTCTTTTTATTTTATTAATTTTTTATATATCATTTATTATTTTATTAATTATAAATGTGTTTTTTGAACTTTTTTTAGGAACATTTACAGTTTTACTAAATTACTCTTTTTTATTTCAATGTCTAGCCATCTCCTTTGTTAAAATTGTGTTTTGCGTTGCTATTAGGGGTTTTCATTACATATTTTATTCTCATATTGTCGACTATGAGCACGGTTTATTGTGATACTGCGGGAAGATATACCAGCGACACAGCAATGAGCATGGTTAAGATCCTAGCCAACTACAAGAAAGGTCTAACTATAACCCATATCAACACACAAAGCTTAAACAATAAAATTGACGAGTTTAGACTTGTTTTTGTAAATTCCAACGTTGATATTGTTTGTGTTTCCGAAACCTGGTTTTCATCTGGAACTCCAGATAGTTTGATTTGCCTTGATGGTTATAAAGTATTTAGAGAAGATCGAGACGGTAATGCTGGCGGTGTTGCCATTTTCGTGAAGAAAAATATATCTTGCAAAGTTTGCTTAAAATCGTCAACCAATTTATCATCAAATGAAAAATACGTCGAGTTTGTTTTTATTGAGATAATCGCAGACGAGAAGAAGATGTTGATAGGGTGCGTATATAGGCCGAATAAGAGATTATATTTTTCAAATATTTTCAGTGCGATGGAAACACTTGCCGCTGCTTATGATGATATTATTATTTCAGGAGACTTTAATTCAAACATACTTTTGGAATCAGAATTAACTGACAATATGTTATCTTTTGATCTAACTCCTACAAACACTGTTAATCCAACTCATCAGACCGCTACTAACCGCACATTGCTTGACGTTATTTTTGTTGCGAGTCCAGAAAGTGTATTGCTGTATGACAAAGTTTCAGCACTGTGTTTTTCAAAACATGATCTAATTTTTTTAACATACAAATTTAATATTCCTTTGTCAGAATATACAGTCTACTATCGTGACTTCAAAAGCTTGAATTACAGCATGCTATGTGAAAGTGTCTCTCTAATTGATTGGTCAAGTATGTATTGTCAGTTGATGAGCAAGTAGAATTTTTGGAAAACAATATTCAACGTCTTTTTGATG
The DNA here is from genome assembly GCA_936439885.1 of Nowickia ferox. Classification (NCBI taxonomy): domain Eukaryota; kingdom Metazoa; phylum Arthropoda; class Insecta; order Diptera; family Tachinidae; genus Nowickia; species Nowickia ferox. The sequence continues at coordinate 32,491,830 of OW387027.1, read as the reverse complement.
AGACAGTTCCGCTAAAATCTAAAACTTCTAATCTTCACAAAATCAATAGTAACATGTTTCAATTCGCTCGTGTAAGCCAATCTGATGTATATTTAAGCTTCAATTCAATTAAGTCGAATGCTGTGGGCTCCGATAATATTCACCCCAAAATTGTTATGATATTATTACCGCTACTCTTGCCATATATCACACATTTATACAACACTTCCCGTTGAAATGGAAATATGCAAAAATAGTGCCTATACCTAAAAAAGACTCAGAGTTCAGGCCAATTGAAATACTGTGGTTTCTAAGGTTTTGAGAAAATTCTTTATAAAAAATAATAATTTGTTGTTTAATAAGCAATCAGGTTTCGCTGTGTTTCCGCTTTAATGGATGTAACTGAAAACATACGACGTGAACTTGACGAAGGAAAAATTAATTTTTTGATACTTCTAGATCATTCTAAGGCCTTTGACACGGTTGACCATAGTACGCTTTGCATGAAACTTCAGAATTTTTTTAATTTTTCTTTTACGTCAACTAGACTGCTATCATCATATCTCTCTAGTCGTAGGCAATTTGTTTACTCGAACAACCTCCGATCATCAGCATTAAATTTATCAAGGGGAGTCCTCAAGGGTCAATCCTTAGACCTAGATGACTTGCCTAAACAACTTTTGCACTGCAAAATTCATATGTATGCAGATGATGTGCAGTTGTATTTAAGTAGTCCAGTCAGGTCCGTTGCTGATAATATTTCAAGACTTAATGATGATCTAAATAGAATAGAAATGGACTTTTTCTAAACCCGCACAAATCAAAATGTATCATAGTACGTAAGAAATCAATTAATAATATTGCTGATGTTGAGGTCTTAATAAACGGAGAAAAAATTACTATTGTAAATACTGCCAAAAACCTTGGAATAATTTTTAATAACAACCAGAGTTACTCAAAGCTGAGATGTCTTTGGCCATCACAGCACTATACTCCCTTCAATATAAGGCAACTTCTTGCTAAGTCTTATATAGTTTCTGGCTTAATCTACGGTTGTGAACTTTATGATAGCTGCGACTCAATTAGCAAAAGAAAGCTTAACGTTTTATACAACAATGTTATTAGGTATGTATACGGATTGAAAAGATATGATCATGTTTCTCAATTTTCCTCGAAACTATATGGCGTTTCGTTCAACAATCTTGTTAATATACGTGTGCTTTTATTTCTTCATAAAATTATTTATTCTGAAATGCCACGATATCTTACTGATAAAATAAGGTTTGCAAGATCAGTTAGGGGGAAACAAATTATAGTTAGTTTACATCGTCTCCTTGTTTCCGAATGGCAGTTTTATATACATGCTGCGCGTCTCTGGAATACTTTTCCACATACACAACAACTTAATAGCAACGCAACTCGCTTTAAGCAATTTTTATTTAATTACTTTTCGAATTAAAAATTCATAAATTTTGTTGCTATAATATATACAATTAATTAATTAACTTTGTTAGATTCAAGAAATTTATTATTCGACATATTGTCATAATTATATTGTAAGTGAAATTTATTTGCTGGTGGTTAAGCGATGTCTATATGCATTTCATTGTTGCTTTAAGTAGACTTCAGAAATTATTATTATTTGTGAATTCTCAAATAGTTTTTGGAAGTTTGTGCATAAGATAACAGGTTTGTGACTGTTCACCGACGCACATGGATAAAATTATGCGATCAAAATTATTTTTTCACTAATATCATTTTTGCGTGATTTTATAAGTCTCATATGAGTATTTATATTGATTAAGTTAAGTTTGGAAATATGGAATATATGTATACAAATACACATATACGAGTACATACATATATACGTATATAAGTACATACGAGTATACTCGTACTGCATTTTGTTTAATCTACATACTTCGTTTCTTGTTGATTGTGACATCGTTTTCTATAAAATAGCTTAAATACCCAATCGGCTCTTTTGGCAAGTCTATTTCACGGATTTTGCAGTCTCTTCGTTGAGACAATCGAATAGAAATAGAATGCCAATAGAATTTTGGCGGTTGCACCAACTGTCATAGAATTCTGGATTAACAACTGCAATCTTCTTGTGGTACCACTACATTTTTAATTATAACCATTAGATAATATTGGTTAACAGTATGTAATTTGAAATAAAAGTTATTCTTGCTACCGAAAATGTGGTTAATGTAACTCAAACAAGATCATAATTGGTATATGTGAAAGAAAAATTGGCTTTCCTTGCTGAAATAAAAATTAACAATAAACGCAAATAAAAATACACAATATAAGAAATTTAGTATTTGACATATTTTCATAAGTTTATTTCAATTGAAATTTATTTGCTGGTGGTTAAGCATGTCTATATGGATTTTTTCAACCACACATTTTGCACAGTCACAAACCTCTCTTATCTTATGCACAACCTTTCAAAAACCATTTGACAATTCCCAAATAATAATGTTTTTGAAAGTCACAAAAGGTAACCTTTAATTTGCTGCTCTAAACTATGATAGTAATTGTAACCTCTAGTTAATTGCAACAACTGATATAAAGTGTTTATTTTAACGTTATTAAAGAAGGAAAATTTTTTTAGTTGCCAATACCCAAAATTGGTACTAAAATCCAATTCATAATATTTTATTCGGTTGTGCTAATGAATCAGTTACTTAATCATGACAAAAGCATAGGATCGGTTGATCCAATCAATTTAAGAATTGTCAGAATCATATGTTTATTACAATTACGCCCTTACGGCAATCAACATGGATTGTTTTTTGGATTAATAGACAATTGATAGCGTGAACTGAAATATAGTTTATGCAAATGATATTTCATTGGCCTAACCATTTTCTAACCAATCTTTTTTCTGGGTGTACTGTGACCAGCCAATGCAGCGAACTCAAAAAATGCTAACTCATTTTTTTATAGTAACATCTTGTACATCCACAATTTGGATATATGCAGCTCATTTTTGATTTCTTCAACACAACATATCGTCACCTTAAATGCAAACGGATGTAACTGCACTTTTATATTTTTTACAAGAGAAACAAAAAACGTTTCAAAATCAATAATAATAAAGTGTTCTTGAAAATTGTCTTCGAAATTTACTTATATGTTTTTAACCATTGATTTCTTTTTTATATACATATATTTAAGCTTTTACGTTAGTTAGTTTGCTTGCAATAAAAAATAGATGCATTCTTAATTATGTCCGTTTGAATTTCTTTAACAAAGTCTAAATATTTGCATGAACGTGGTGTAGTTTGATAAAATGAAACATAATCAATCAAAAACTCGATTTCGAATTTTTGTGTAGTTGCGTTCGTTTGCATTTAAGCTGACGATATGTAAATAAATTGAACTTAATATGATTAAAATACATTTCATTGCTTTTTAAGATGATAAAATAAATTTTAAATTGTATTTTATAAAAACAATTTTAAAATAACAACAAAATGAAAAGTAACAACAATGAAATGAAAATAACAATTTTCTGTCAACTAATTCTTAAAGGGTTGACTAGAAAAAGATGCACGTCTATCGGTACTTTAAAAGTACATCTGAAATTTATTTTACAGTCCATTTATAGTCGCACTCTTATGTAGCAAAAATTTTTTGAAAATCATGTGACACTTATATTTTTGGTTTAAAGTGTCTTCAGAGCAACATTTCGTTGTCATACGTTAACTCTCTAACTCTTTTTTGGAAATTAAAAAAGAAAGCAAAAATCACTTTCACTTACATACTTATGGTTAAAATATTCTGCGAAAATATTTATTACCAGATCCTACTATAGGTCTCAGAACAGACTTATGTCAAAAATTCAACTTAGGTTAGGTTAGGTTGGCAGGCTGCTGGGTAAGGAAGGGTGAAATTTAGAGTCCAGGTCACTTGGGTCCAATACAATGATCCCTTTGTGCTGCCTGTTAGTTGAAGAGAAGATAATCAGAGAGGGTGATAGGGAAGAATAGTGATAGAGTAGACAGGTGATGAAGGAAGAGATGGAGGAGGAAAGCTTCATTCTTTTACAACGCTGCTTTTTTTGCACGCTTTTTGATAATGCAGTGTTGCAGCGCCTTCTGGTGTTAAATGAGGCGTATTAAATTTTGAAGCTGTGTTTAGTAGCCATTTTTATTTTATTGGTTATTTTACTTCGCCAATAATTCTGCTACACAACGAAGGATGTTACATTAGGATTAGTATCTGATGAAGTCGGTGTAGTTTTTGGTGCCAGTGCCTTATGCCTGCATCACTAGAACTTTTCCTACAACAACTGATACAAAGGACACTAATGCACATCAAAAAAATGCGTGGTGTTGTTATTTTTAATGACTGTAGGAGACCGGGTTCGAACCCAGGATCTTTGGTTTTGTAGTCAACGTGCTAACGACTTCAGCCAACGCCACCCTCAAGTTCAACTTTAATACCAAGAAAAACTGATGTGTCTAAAACATGACTTAGTTTATTATTTTGCTTCCGCGAAATACTTGGTGCACTTGTTAAAAAATTACAGACTTAAAAAAGTTAAGTATGTATAAAAGTAAATTATGCGTCTTCAGCAAGTATTTATACCAGAAATATTTTTAACAATTAATTTAGTAAAAAAAACCTCTGCTATTATTTTATTTACTGGCTTCTTTTTCCAGTTATTCAAGTTCCAATTTCATTAAAATTTCAAAAGTTTAAGCCGCTTATTGGGTTTCATTAATGAATTAAAATAAACACGACTTGAATTTTTTCCATAAGAAGTCAAACAAAAACATGACTACTGTCGTGATTTGAATAATTTTGCGTTTGGTTTTTTGTTGATTTAAAGTTAAAGTAATTATTTGCCGAGACACCTACAAATGTTTTAGCATTTGGAATGCGGTATGTGCTAACAGACATAAACGATTTTTGCTTTTTATCATTTGCTAATTTAATTACAAAACTAAATAAATAAATTTATTAATCTTAAGAGGGAATCTTTTTAGGCGGTAAGAATATAACAAAGAGGTTTGAAGTTTTTTAAGAAAATAATTTCTTGAGTTTAGAAACTTAAAACTCTTTCAAAAACTAAGCATTTTCAAAATTATTTTTTCATTGAATTTTTGTTGTAATATACTCGTATTAAGTGGTTTGATTGTGGAATCAATGATTCTAATCGCTAATAAATTTTGTTAAATATTTATTTAAGTTAAAATCAATTTTGGTAGAGATAAAAGCGGCATTATCTCCGAAAAAATAAGATTTAAACAAGAAATAATAAATATTTACTCATTCATTATAGACAATTAATTATAATTTTCTTCCTCTTTTTCTTCTTATTTGTTTGTTTGGCTACCAAAACAAGAAGTGGTTTGTTTTTATTTTTTAATTATAATGAGTTAGTGACTTACATTAGGTCTCACTATTGGCCAGGTCTGAGTCAGGATAAAAATAGTTTCACTGGCTCTATCGTTAGAGCAACCATTGAGCGTATCCAGTAACTTTAATTACCATAATCATTTTGCTATAGAATATATGCTATTGAAATCGACTTTGCTGTCCAGTAACATGTTTTAACGATATTCGCTTTTGGTTGAAGTCAGCTGTTATTATTATTTCTTTTTTGATTTATATTCTTTTTTAATTCTTCTCTGTGTATTTCGCCTATTTTGAGATTTAATATGTAGGGATGTCACATCATGTAAACTTAAATGGTGACTAAAACACAACTGTACACATTCGTTAAAAGGAAATCACAGAATGACATTATTGTACATATATACCGATTTTTGGTTCGCAAAAAGTTACTGAATCGCGCTACAGGTCTGAATCAACTTTGCTATAATGTCAAAACTTTGCTCAAAAAAGAGAGTTCCAATTGCTTAAACGGGTGATGTTAAAATTTATTGCAAAAATGATAAAACTGTCAGATTTTCGATCTTAAAAAATTTGATTTATTTCGATAGAAAATTCATTGTTAAGTGAAAACTGTGCAAATTTGGCATTGGTAATGAATTTTCAATAGCCAGAGAAAATCGAAAATGCAACTTTTAATAAGGGTCATTAATTGATTTCCCTATTTGGGGTTTTAAAGGTTGAGAAAAAACTAGAAGAACAAATTTATATATCTTCATTTTGAATGAAAAACAATGTAACGAATCGTAACAAAAATTGAAATAGTTTCTGTGGTGTATTATTCTGCACGTTTCTGCACTTCTAAGCTAAACTAATGCTGAGCCTGAAAAAGTTAGTGTGTTTTATAAAAAATAAATTGTGGTCTTCGATAGTCCAAGTTCAATCCCTGGTCTTACTCAGGATTTCAGATTTTCTGAAATGAGTTAGTGTCTATGCTAATACATAGCGCCTTGACTTTTTTTCATCAATATTTGTAGTAATGAATCGTTGGAAAAGTAAAATGAGTAATAAAATGGCTGCATATTTACTTCTTTTTGTTAAAAACAAACTTATGTTATTGAACATTTTGTGCTCTTCTAGATGATTATTTTAAATAAGTAAGACCAGAATTAGAAAGATAAGTGTAATCATCTAAGCTTTAAAATGTGAATACAATAAATACCAGGGATTTGAATTAACGATTATTTCCCAAATTTAATACACATACACATAATACACATATATACTCCATGTTACATCAACTACCTTTACATGGATTGATCTTTATTTGTTTAATTTGTAGTAAAAAACTCAACTTTACCGACTATTTTTTGATTTTTATTTATTCCTCAGAAAATAAAAGTTCTTTCTTGATTTTTATTTATTCCCCACAAAATAAAAGTTATTTTGTGAGTTTTAATTAATCCTTACAATACATCCTTATAATAGTTACTTTTGGGTTTTTATTTTTTTGCTCAAAATAATTTAAATTTTTAAACTGAATAAACTATAAAAAAAGTAAATTTAATTTAACATATAAAAATTTGTTTACTAACTCTGGCGATAAATAAATTCTTAACGCAAAACATACGCTTTCTACAGTTTAAAAATTAATTTTTTTTGAGAGAAAAAAAATAAAAAAGAAAAAGTAACTTTTATTTCCTGATGAATAAATAAAGACACAAAAAAAGTAAAATGATTAATTTTGTAATATCAATTAAAATGTTTGTAATATCAATTAAAAAATTAATCAAATTTTCACCTACAAGCAACTTGATAATATCAATTAAGTTTTTCCACTCAAATTAATTAATACAATTAAAAATTGGATTGAATCAATTAAATTCTTAATTGAAAACATTAATTGGTGAATACCTTTTTCTGTTAAACTCACAAAATAACTTTCTTTTATAAGGAATAGATAAAAATCAAGAAATACCTTTTTTTCAGAGAAATAAATAACAACCAAGAAATAGTGATTAAAAAGTAGTTTTATAAACTAAAACTCATAACTGTTACGGTCATAGTTTGTGGTATGAATTACTTCTCTTTGCCGATAATAAAAGCGGCTTGACGAATGTAGCACAGAAAAATATGAATACATGAACTTTTCCATCGCTGTTGTTGGCGGACTTATTACAGCTGTTACTTATTTTGCAAAAAGTGTTGGAAAGTGCTTAACGAAAATCACTCACAGTGAATGGCAAAACAGTTGCAATCAAAAACACAACAAACACTGAATATAATAAAATTTTAAAATTTGTTAACGCACTAATAATCCCAAATTATTATTTTACATATTCAGTAAAATATTTTTTGTTAAAAATACATTGAAATTGATTATTGAGGGATTTAGCTGGATCCTTTGCGCATTTCACATAGCAAAATTATGTTTATTTACCGACTTGATTTCATATTGACTAATTCAATCATTAATTAGAACCAATTAGAAATGTGTTTTTAGTCAACTTTAATTGATGCTGTTGTTTTATTAACTTTTTATGTTAAGATATTTAGTATTATTCAATTACATTCAGAGTTTTTATATGAAAAAATTAGTTTGGAATTATAGATAAATTGGCATGAGAAACATCAAAATACACTCTAAGAAGCAATAAAAAATCAATAATTTTATTCAATTAATTTTTTTTTAATTAATTTCCAGTTTGAATTAAAATCAACCTCCTTAATTTATTTAATATAGCTCTTAGTTTATTCTGTTCAAGAGATTTCAACTCAATAGTTGTTTAGGTTTTTTTGAACCTTTGTCTTTATTGATTTTGATTTTTTTTTCAGTTAAGTTTTGGATTCATTTAATTCATCAATTTAATTCAAATCGTACATACATACAGATCCGAAAAATGAGGGTATATGGACATATATGATGATATATATTCATACGTTTTCACACATGTATGTGTAAATATTTTTTATACAGTATGCAAAGTTCATGTTCATACTCCCTGGATTCAAAATAGCGCACTGCTGTGGAATATATTAAATGATTAAAATTACTTTTTTTTTAAGATATTGAACCTGCATTTAATGAAACATTTGTTTGGAAAAATAATTAAAAACGAATGAAGCGAAAAGGTGCATCGATTATTTAGAAAAAACACCTGATATTCGTACATAAAATTTAATTTAAGAAAAATTAATCCGTTTTTATACTAACAATAGTTTTCAATATAATTTTTTGCAGTAATATGAACTTTGTTTCTTAACAGTATCTAGAGTATTCCGTCATTTTCTATCAAATTAATGACTGACTTATCCTTTTGATTATTTGATTTATTTAATAGGGTTACAATGTTTAAAATCGTACCAAAATGGGTTTTCTTTTTAAACGTTGAGGTTCTACGCATATAAACTTTGTATACCGCATGTATTTTCTAATAGATTTCCGTATCAAGCAATGGTGATAACAAAACAGGGGGAAAAAGATCGACTAAATAAAATGCAAGCTTTTTTGATTGCAAATACGATCTTATGTGAGATATCATGTATGCCAACATTTTTGTTTGGATCCATATATTAAATCTTATTTCTATATGTGGATTCACATATGAAGGGCTTCATAATTAAATTTCCATTTATGAGTTCATATGTTGTAATCCATTTCGTACAATAGTCCATATACATACATATCAACTCATATATGTATAATAGCTTTGCCATGTATAATGCCATACATTCCCATGCATGAATTCATACATATTCATATATGTTTATATACATTCATATCTTACAAATATTTGGACCATACATATTTTTTTTTAGCTGGGTATTCATGTTAGATATTTATTTCGACTAATATCATCATTTTGCTAATAGGTGCGAAACTACTTTTACTTATTTCTTGTCAAGTTATTAATAACAGTTATGTTTATTTAATAAACTTTATCAATATTGCTTAAGACTTCCGTCCCTGGGATGTCTGTCTCGTTTCTAAATTTCTCAATTAAATACAAAATTGTATTACAATTTATCACTTCATTGTAGCAAATTACCACAAGGTTATTTTAATTTATTATCCAGCAACTCTCAATGGCATCAATTAATATGTAGAAATGACAAAAAATAAGTACGTATTGAACTTATCATAACAAAAGTTAACGATATTAAAATATTTATTTGTTAATAACTAAACTAAAAGCAAATTAAATATGTTTTTGGAAATGACAGATAATGAGGCTATTGAAATTATGCACTTATAAAAAACAAAGTTAAATATGAAGACAGTAAAATTAAATCACGGAATATTAAAAGTAACTGTTCTTTAGAAACTTTCCTACTTTGTTTATACCGAAATTATCAAAAACATTTATATAACATGCATCTCATGCACTGGAAAGGTTACAAATTAAATTGAGTTCCTACAAAATAACTTATGACATTTGTGTTTTATCCTCGTTTACACAGCAAACAAAACAAAAAACTGCGCTACATAATATTACACACCATACAATACAATTTGAAATTTTTAAAAATCTTCAGGAGGAAAAAATATAAATCAATAGCACAAGGTAAATGTTAATGAATCTGTATGCAAGCAAAAATATCCAACAATGTGTGGGTGGGGCGGCTCAGAAATAAAAAATAAAAATATTTGAAACAAAAACAACACTGACATCATCACTTTATTGAATAAATAAATAAATGTTAATTACAAATTGAATGAAAAAATAAAATTGTTACAATTTTTATGCCAAGTATTTAACGAAAAATTTAGCGAGTTCGCAGCTCCAGTCTTTTGTTTTCAAGTGATTCAAACGGGGATGGTTTTAAGTAACAAGTTCATTGCTTAAGTCTTTTGTTTTAACAACTGATATTCAACAAATTTTACACAAATGGCCATACTTACGAGTACATATGTAAATTACATATCTACGTACGAGTGTATAAAAAATATATTTCTGTGCTGCAATTAAATACCTCAATTTATTTTTCTTCGTTCTGGCGTTTTATTTTAATTTTTCCTTTAGTATCAAATAAAAATAATGTTTTAATTATTAAACATGACATTTTTGAAATCGCCAAGAGAAAAAATTTAAGCGATTTTTCACAGTTTGTAGATATAAATTTCAAAAATTAGTATTTCAGTTTCAATTTCGTTGCAAAACAACACGACTTAAAACGTGTCTGTGTTATTAAAGCCTTTTGTTTCTACACATTTTTGAAACTTAATCACAATTCTGAAATAAGAAAAATCACGCTTGACCATTAAACTTTCAAAATATTTATTGTTTAAAAGTAACTAAATGAAAGATATATGGCTTAATATATGAAAATAAAGTTTAAGAAAAAAATCTAACTTTTTCAATTTAAAAAGTAGCATTCAATATTCTTGAACCGCACCCATAGAATGTCAACTGTTTTATTTTTTTTTTATATTTTAGTATTTCATTTCGTTTTATTTATTTTGTTTTTGTTGTTTTCTAGTGTATTTTTTATATGGAATAAATGTTGAGACAGGTTTATGGACAGTCAATCAAAAAATTTCAAATCAGAAGTCGGCTTGTAGAACAAACAAACAAAAAATTCTTTTTTGAGGCGTTTCATTTCATTGTTTTTGTTTTCTTTTTTACTTAAGACTCGAGTACCAAAAACAAAATTTAAATAAAGCCAGTAATTTAATTCTTGAAATATGAAAAGCGTGAACAAAATCTTGCTTTTCGCGTTCAGAACTCTTTAAAGGATTGCAGTTGTCAACAATAATATTAATTTATGTATTTATGGTTTTCTAAACACATGTATGTACATATGTATGCTTTTTGTTTGCTTTGGGAATTATTTTTTACTCCTCATGAAACAATAAGAAATTTACGGAACTGCCAAATAGTTCAAAATATGTGGAGTCTCTTAACTTCACAGTCAGCTTAAAAATTCTCATATTTGCATTTTTCAATTTTCCCCGACAAATGAATTGGCTTCGACTTCGCTATCGGCTGGAAACTATTAATCGCCTAATAATCTAACTCCAGCTGAATTTCAGCTCAACAATTAGATTGTGTACTTCAAATTTAATTAATACTGGGATTTATTGCAGATATATTAGCCGTCAATAGAATCACTATTGAAAATAAATTAAATATTTTTTATTTCAAACCCAGATAAATGAATGATATAAATAAAAAAATTTTAGCTGGACTAATCGACTTCTCATAATCGTATTGTGATTGCAAAATTCAGATTGATCTTAGTTACGAAATTAAAGAAACGATTTAGATTTACTTTTCACTTTCCTTCATTAGCTTGCCATGAGCGTGAACCCATACTTGAAAGTACATCCATGAGAGTCACATGAATGTCGCCCTCCAGGAGTGTATAAGACCTGGTGAGCATGCATAAACGTTTGCTGTTGTTGCAAAATGTGTTAATTCGGGCAGGAGTTGATTGGTTTCGTTGCTTTCATCACTGCAGATACCACCGCAATTCATAATAACATCCCAGTCAGGTAGTATTAATATGGAGCCACTGCCACTTTGTAAAACGAACTCACTCTATTCTAATTCCTTTAATTAATTCTACCTTCTAATATATGTTTTTCGCTGCAAGAATTATCTTAGCTCAGAAGAATAAGTAAGAGTTCACCATGTGCTGCTTCTGTATACAATTGAGTCATGAATTTGAAAAAAAAACTTTAGCTTTTTAAACGTGTTTGCAAATATGAAAGTATTGCTTGCATATCACATTGAAAGCTGTTAAAAATTCCAGAAATACTTTTTTTTATTTACGACGTCATTAAAATTTCTTTACCTTTTATTAGGTTTAAGTTTTAACAGATATTGAAAATAATAGCATGCAGATGACGCAAGAGTTGCGCAACAAATCTATTTACATATATATATATATATATATATATATATATATATATATATATATATATATCTGTGATTAAAAGCGATAACAGCATAATTCAACTGAAGACAAAATCAGGTTATACATATTACTTGCTCCGACAAAATCAGCGATGTGTTTTGCACCAGGTGTTTTTGGAAGAGCGAAAAAACTGTTTTATTTTGCAACCTTTTCATATTTTTTCAAACTCAAACGATTTATTGAAATATTTTTAGCATAGCCGTAAGAATTTTTAAATTAATCTTAAATAACACTCTTCTGCAAGAACTTCATTATATAATTTTAATGGACTTTTGTGTGCTGAATCCAAATCTGTTTTCGGATTATTTCCATCACGTTTGGTTTTTGAGTTATTTTCATTTAAATAAAATACTGATATTGGAATATTAAATACGTACGTATTATGATAAAAGTAAAAAATCTTACACATAAATGGCTTCTATGATACAAATTAAAATCTTTAATGAAACTAAACACTAGTATAACATAAAAACTCAACTACTTATTTGTAAATCGCTTGCTTTTATAAATTTTATCTGCTGCTTTACGGTTGCTTTCCCAGCAGAAATGAGTCAATACTTCTGCGGACCATTTGCCGCTATAAATTTTTTCCATGTGCGCAATATCTCGTTAGAACCTTTCACCATGTCAACTAAATATGACACCACAAAAAAAATCTAAATGCGAATGCAGGAAGTTTTTTTAGTGGCACGTTGCATCTGAGTTGTTTATATGAAAGAAAAAGTTCTCGTACCAGTTCTTTGTAATTTGGAGCCCTTCTATTTCCAATAAAATTGTGACATACATTTTTGGAACCTACCGATGCTCCTCTCTATTCATTGACCGACTTATATTTAAGCAATTCTTTAAAGATTTTTCATATTTGGGGACCCACAACTACGCCTTCCTTCGATTTGGTCTCACTTACACGTGGAAATATACTTTTCACGTGTTCGTATGACTTTCCATCTCTGTTCATAGCTTATACCCAATCCTTTGTTAAGCCTAATTTGATGCACAGTGCTGGCAAAAATATACTTTGCCTGTCAACTAAAGGCTCATTTGCAGTGTTTTTGATTCACGCAATCGCATTGGATCTTAAGGAACAATTTACAAAAAAAGCAACAATATTTTGTATATGCTGCTTGCATAGCGACTTTTTTTAAAATGCACATATATTCCACAAACAGTGATTGTACTGGACTCCTTTGAGCATTTGTTTCTTGTGTGCGTAGGCATTTTTCATAGTTACTGCTTGAGCTAATGATACGGACAGATACTGAGTTCTATTATGTAGCCACACTGCTGTCCGAGCCACTGGATACATACATTTATTGGCATATTTTTTAATTCCAGGAACCATAACAAAATAATTCCTTTACTTGGTATGGCCTTGCGATTGAACTACAAGATGCAAGTGCGTTGCGGATAAATCGTCGGTTGGTTATTGGTTTGTGGCACAGTATATCCAAAATACATTATGTTTGCGGCAAACCAATAACCAACCGACGAAATGTATAACACAATGTTTGTCAAAGTGGGATTTCTGCTTTAAATGTGAATAAAATCAACATTTTTGTACATATTTTCTTTACTTATAGCTTTATTTAATCCCAGTTTTTTAAAAAATAAAAATAAAAATTTAAAATATTTGCAGTATTAATTTTTGTATAAAAGTTTTGAAAATAAATAAAAAAAATCAATTTTGCATTAAAAATATTTTTTTTGCCACTAATTTCTGAATAACTCCGAAACAGAGGAAAATCTAAAAAAACTGTTTTAACTTTATTTAAAGATAACTTTATATTGAATATTCAAGTGTTTAATTTATTAAATGAATCGTTATCGAGTTATATTGAAATAACTTAGCGTGACCGTCTTGCTTATGGGCTAATATTAGCCACGCCCATTAAAAAAATGTGCGTCATAAAAAAAACTGAAAACGGATTTGACTTTAGGGCACGAATGTCCATATAAAACAAACATTTTTATTGAAAGCAAATTTTTTTGCAGAAAGGTGTGGCAACACTCTATTCTTGAATAGCTGTTGTTCTGGTATTTACATTTATTTTCTTTACAAGTTTCTTACAACTGCAATTTGAGCTGAAATAATGTAAGCCAATATTGCAATGGTAAAGTAGGAAAATAAAAAACATGTTGATTATTGAGTTCTTGTTTCAACTTTTGTATTTGTTGAGCTTCTAATTTGTTTAAATATAACATAATACCCCTTATTGTGAATGGTGTCGTCGATGTCACATCAAGACGACAGTAAATATTGTCACTTGTTTTCTCTTTAACAGCAACAATTAGCTCTTATTGACAACCTCCTACTGATCTCTAAGGCTTTGTAAATTAATGTAGCATGTTAACAGTAGTAGTCAATTGTTATCGACAAATAGTAGACAAGTGACAAGTCACTTGGAGGTGACGTCGATGACGCCATTCGTAATAGGGAAGAATATCTCTAGTTGCTCATAGTAATTTTTGTGTAAACGTGCTTCGATGATCTGCATTAGCAACAGTGAAATGCGCATAGGATCCAGTTAAACACCTCAATAATCACTTTCAATGTATTTCTGATAAAAAAAAAACATTTTACTGAATAACTAAAATGGTAATTTAGGATTATTAGTGCATTAAAAAATTTTAAACTGAAATTATTCTATAGTATTGAAATCATAAAAGATAGCCAAAAATATCGCCAGAGTTCAAATACTTTCATTGACAAAAACAAATTTTTATCGCCACGTCTGGCGAAAACCCCCTTCTGACAATACTGGTAGAAATGCAAAATGCATTAGGCAGATCTTAAAGTCTGCATGCTGCAATTTTATTACCTGCAGCAAAGCAGGAACCATTATTGGTGGTAATTGCTTGTCGATTCGGTACAAAACTTGATGCCTTGTGGCAATTCATTTATCACATTTGTAAGTGAAAATTGTAGGTGCATTTATTGTTAGTTATTAATTACAGCAGCATTGAATATTAAAATCGACATGTTATTGTAGCGAATTATATCCAGTTTTTAATAAATTTAAAGCCAACAAAATATTTATTATCTCTTATTATATAGAATGGCAAGTAGCATGTGCTTACGTGTTACTATGTTTGTGACTATTTAGATTCATAAGAAGTTTTATAATGACACATTATTCCTTATTTATTTTCCTAAAGCTGTCTGACAATGGCAGGGCCATATCTGCAAATAATTGAAAAACAAATATATATATATATTGGAACATTGATTAGAAACTTTGTTAGACAAAGTGCAATAAAGTATGATATTTTCTGAACGCAGAGAGAGAGAGAGAGAGAGAGAGAGAGAGAGTTATGAAGATATTACAGAAGGGGGCCAGCATAAACTATAAACTAACTTAAAAGTCAACAAAAATTTCTTGGTGTGAACCCTGTTTAAACAAAGCCTAATTAATTAAGGAATTAAGGCATGTCTTCAAATATAAATTTTGTACTGGAAATTTGAAACTTACTCTAGAAAAAGAGAAAGTGGAAAACTTTCGATTCAGAAACCAAAATCTCACCGCCTAACAAAACTTGCCAAAGACGTTGAAATTACACATATTCTGCCTCATGATGAATTTAGCATATAATGATTTAACCCTTTCATGCATTTGTGGTTTGTGTTAGGTTATAACAGGCTGCCGATTTATAGTAAACCAGCCCACTTGGGTCCTTAGAGGTTTGTGTACGACAAGATTATTTATAAAAAAGTTCTTCTTTTTACTCCGTTTACTCTCCACATTGTATATGTAAAAATTTTCCTAAAACTTTCGACTGTAATTTGTATATAAAATTATGAAATTTTTATTTCTTTTTTACCTTATTTGAGACCAATGTAGTAAGAAACAATTATAAAAAAATATAGTTGTCGTATTGAAGTTTGCTGCATGTGAGTGTTAAATAATCAAGACAGATGTTTGCATAATTTTATGTCTAAATTACTCTTTACACTTTAACGGGCTTCTCCTTTTTTGCTTTACCTAATAAATCAGTTTAACAATAAGGAAATATGAGCTGTGAACAGGAAATTCAACGTACAAATTATTTTAATAGAGATGATATTGTTGGCACTAAAATAATCTTAAAAAAGAACAAAAAAAGATTTGTTTCTTTAATGGAACAAAGCAAATGAAAGCATTTCTTAATTGGGTTTATTTTAATTATTAATTGATGAGTGTTTGCAAATTTGTTGTTTTTTTCTATTGGTTAATGTTATTTTATTTTGTTTTTTTTTCCTTCAAATGAATCGCAAGCATTTATTTTATTTACACTTTTATTTAAACATAAAGTCCATCGTTAAATTAAAATTATTTTTTAATAATTGCATAAGATGAAATGGGTCTTTCATTTGAAGGTGAATTTCCACAAAGTAGGAAACTGAAGATGGTACGATATGTTTACATGAGAAAAAAAAAGGTTTTTAAAAGCACTTGTGCCTTGTAGGCTGAAGTTTGTATGAGAGTGTTTCAGTACACAAAGCATAACTGATTGTGATTAGGGTGCCCCTGTGGCTGAGTGGTAGGGATGCTAGCCTCTCAGTATAGAGGTCGTCGGTTCGATTCCCACCATAGACCCTGGGTATTTTTTGCAGACAAGCTAATATATAATAATAAAAAAACAACTTTCGAATTCAAAAAATATTTAAAAAATTTGGAATCACAAATATGTGTTATGCCGAGTACACATTATGGCATTTTGTGACATCGAAATAGTGCGTACTATTGGCAGCGTTTATCATTGTATGGCAACGTTCTCCATATAAAAACATAACGTGAACGCCGTTGCGCATCACAAATGACATGATAAGAAATGCCAGATGTGTACTCAGCACTACTTTGTATTTGATGTTCTTTATAAAACTTTAGCATTTGATAAACAAAATGATGGATAGTAAGGGAGACCAAAATTGGCAGATATAGTAGAGAACACAAAATTTCATTTAGCGACAAATAAAAACTAATAAATAAGAAACGTTCATAATTGATACTCAAAATCACAATAATAAGGGTCAAGTTTGATATGATGGAAAATAAATTTAATACTAATAAAATCATAACAAATTCATTTTGTAAAATTCTATAATCGAATTCATTGAATTAGTTTCAAACTAAAATTAACAAAAAAAAAAAAAAAAAAAGAGCTGAAATTGTAACACAGTCGAAATAAGAAAAAAATAAAAATAAAAATCCTAAAACGAGTATTTAAACAAAATGGCTTTCAATGAAAATTACTTTACAGCTGCACCTTCCGCCAATAAGTCTTGTAAATAAATAACGAAATATGTATGTATATGCAACTGTTGCTTGAACTAAAACAAACTTTAAATACTTCCTTCTATTAACATGATACTAATGGCGTATTTGTTCTAACTAAAGCCTTAATAAACGAAAACTTGTTTCACAAACTCGAAAATGCTTTCTAACATTTTATTAGAACAAATTATAACAACTTTGACAATTTCGTAATTGAATAATCGATAATCGACTTAACAAAGTTATAAAACATTAAAACACTCTCACTTAATTCATTTGTCTCTTAAACTAAATCTTTTTAATTAAAATTAAAATAAAAGATCTAAAAGAAATTTTTCCTTCTCTAAAATTTTCAGCTTCTTGCAACCAAAAGCATACAAGCCACTTCCTTCCCCATCCCAAACAAAACTCAATCAAAGAAAAAAGCCCAAACAAATTGCCATTTTGTAACAAAATGTATTTGAAATGAGTGAGAGTGACAAAGATCTGTAAGAGAGCAAGCAAATAAATTATTTTTGTAAATTATTTAAAAAAAGCCAATATAATGTTGGCAAATGATTGCCTTAAAACGTCTTATACACAAAAAGTAAATCCCAAAGAAAGAGAAGAACAACAAGCAGCCATTTAAATATCACAAAACCAAACAAATAAATTTTTTTTGAATCACTTTTACATATAAAGTCATACAAAATTTTAAAATTTTGCAAAACAATGGCTGGACAAAACCAAAGATCATCAAAAGATACTAAAAAAACTGACACATCGGCAACGGCGCCAGCGCCAACGCATGCGCCATCACCACCATCGGCTCTAACACCTGCATCAGAAACATCAGCTAATACATCACTGCCTACGAAAACTAAACATGCTTCCACAGCGTCATCATCTCCATTAGCTGCAGCCGCACCAGCAGCAGCATCAGTAGCGGCAGCTGCAACACCTGCTCAACAACAATCACAGCAACAACCTCAAGTGTCATCCACACAACCGAGAGTGTCATTTAATCGAGATGTTCATGTCAAACGAATTGGTTAGTGATCATTTTATATATGATTTTTTTTTAATTTTTTGCATTTGAAAACGAATTATTGTTAATTTCACAAGAAATCTTTGTGTTTTCAAAATCGTTTATAAAACTAATGTTACATGGATTTTATAAACCAAAGAATAAAACCGGATTCACCCATTGTTTCCGAACAAAATTTTTTTATATGTAGTTTGACGTCTCTCTTCTTGAATTGGTTTAACTTTATATTTTTTCCGGACAAAATCGAACTGATCTGCCAATTTTTTTAATTTTTCAGCCAAAGTAATAAAATAAAAGCACAGAGTATACTTGTATTTATTAGAATTGAAATCAAGGAAAATTTAAAAATGAAACATATACAAGTATGTACATATGGAGTTCAACGAAAGAATTGCATTAACCAATTAAAAAGATGTGGGTGAGACAGCAAATTGTAATCATTTGCCACTTGTAAAATTAATACGCAACGTTTACACACGTATTTCATATGTCAGCTTTGATTTTCCTGACAAAACGTTCGCAATGGATGAATCGTGCTCAAATCTTTTTGTGAAACTTATTTATAAAGTTATTTGAAGACATATACAAAAGTTCATCTAAACTCTTAGGGCTATAGTATGGGTGGCAACCGAACTGGAGTTGCTGCGTCAACTGGCAACGCAACCGAAAGTAAAATTACTATTATGTATGTATGGCAACTTTCTGCAGTTGCCAAAAAGTTATCAAAAATATGATTATGACAGATTGGTAACTGACAATTATGTAAGCACAGCTTCGAATTAAAACTGCTAAAAATTCTTAAGTAAAAGTGCTTAAAATATTACTCATCATAAAGATTAAAGATTATTTCAGGGGTATTATCTTTTCTATTTTATAAACTTTTTATTTTAAAAACTATGCAGCAACTAAAAGTTTGTGGTTGCCAGTGTTATTGCAATTTTGCAATTGAAAAGCAGATGTTAGTTTTGAGTTTCCGCCCGTAATGCCATTTCAGCAACTGGCAACGCAACTAAAGTTCGGTTGCCATCCATAAGCCTTACATTATTGATTTATTTAGGAAAGGAAATGCTACTGGTTCTCAGGCAAATTAACGTCCAGGTACTTGAGCTTATGGTTGGTAAGAAGACTTAATTTTTGTCACTTACAAGCATTTTAATAGAGAATTTTTATTTCATAATCGTGACCATTATAGTTTGAGTATCGCGTTTAATGGTACCGTATTATTATTTTCATGTAAAATTTATGTCCTATTAAAACGACAATCAAACGAGAATATATCCATATATTCTTTTTTTTTCGTATATACTCGTACATCCTCAGTGGACTAGAAACTATTGCATTAAAAGTTCATCGTACCTTTTGAACAGTTGTTGCGGTAGGTTGGTGGGTATTGCGGAGATCGTCAGTTAGATTACCACCAAAGACTCTAGTCTAGAAAAACTCTTTTATAAACCTCTAATAAATCCGAAATATTTCTATGAATTAAGCCTTTAACATTGAATAAATAAATTATTTTTCAAGTCCCAGGACAGCGAATCTTACTTATGTGAATCTGCTTTCTCGGCTGAGCTGAGTGGTGTCTGATTTTGGGGTCAAGCTGACTGGTTGCTGAGCAACATGAATAAGCGTTCAGCTCACTTTAGGGCCGAGTCACAACGAATCCGTCATACATGCGTTAAACTTCTCCTTTTTAAACTGACAGCTAAGTTTAAATACATGGTTTCTTATGAGGTCTGTTGCATTCGGTACGTGTCCGTCAACGCAAAGTACACAAATTTGACAACTTTAAACTTTTTGCATCCGTTGAGTAGTTTCACAGATATTGGTTGGTTTTTTGGTATATTCTGAATTACGTTTTGGTGTTTTGCGGCAGAAAAATAAAATAAAACAAAAGAAATAAAATGAAATAAATAAAAAAAGTTGAATTTAATTAATAAAGTGGAGAACCAACCTATTGAAGCTGTTCAAATGCTTCTGTCAATAAAGTACTCATTGTGCCAACTTTCTCCGTGGTTACTTTAACGCCAGTTGAAAAAGGCGAAGTTTAAGGTATGACGGATTCATTGTGTCAAAGCCTTTAGTCTAGTAGACAAATTCGGGTATGTTCTGCATTCAACGTGAAATTAAAAAGTGCAGAATTGCCATAGAATTGTAGTTGGAAATTTCACGTGGAATACAGAACATACCCGATTGTCATTTTTATGATACTTGGGAGTAGAGCAGTTACGGCAATTGTCACAGACAAAGATTGAAATGTAAAGATTTGAAATGAAAATTGCATGTATTGGTTAAGAAGACAGGTCAAAAAGACAACTTTGCATCTCTTAAATGAAAAGTAGCTGCTCCATAAGGCAACTGTCCAGAGTATGAAGTGCATGTTAAAGCTCTCCTTCCTTTTCAGTGAGACAATCGGAAAAGTAGTAACCCATAGTTGGCCCAGTATTTTTATTTTTTTTTTTAATAAAGAGAAGTAACACTCAGGCAATGAATGCCTACTACTATTACTAGGTGCTACCTTCTTTAGGAAAGGGATAGTGATAGAGAAGACAGGTGGTTAAGAAAGAGATAGAGGAAAGCTTCATTCTTTTACAAATCTGCTTTTTGCACGTTTTTTAATAATGCACTGTTACAGTGCCTCTGGTGTTGAATGAGGCGTATTAAATTGAATTGAAGCTGTGATTAGTAGCCGTTTTATTGGTTATTTTACTTCGCCGATGATTCTGCTACACAACGAAGGAGGGCGCTCTGATGTTACATTAGGATTAGTATCTGCTGAAGTCGGTATAATTCAGTGACCAGTAACTATGCCTTCATCACATGAACTTTCCTACAACAACTGATACAAAGGGACACTAATGTACATCAGAAAAATGCGTGGTGTTGTTACATGATGACTGTCTGATACCGGGCTCGAACCCAGGACCTTCGTTTTCGTAGTCAAAGTGCCTACTACTTCAGCCAACGCCACCCGTATGGACACTAAATCTTTAAGGCCTCATAATCGTAGCTACGGGATACAGCAAGCGATGCATGCGAAGTTTTGGTTTTAGAAAAGGTTGGTGCATTGCTCCCCCTGAATTTCTCTGTTCCTCAAAACTCATCGTCACTACCATTATCGCTTGAAATACAGCCACCTCTCTTGCCAGATCATTCCACTAGAAATTTTTTTGTAATAATGCGATGTCTATTTCCTTATTTCTAAGTATAGTTTGAATGTTTCGTCATTTAATTAAGTTATATTCGACAATCGCGGTCAATATTTAATGTACTTTAAACAATTATTAATACACGGTCACACTTAGCAAGCAGTTTCCCTATTGAGAGTAAGCAGTATATGCGAATGCGAAAGCGAATAATACATTTTAAATTTTGCGAAAGCGAATGCAAATATTACAATAAGAACATGAAGTTGTATTATACTCGTATACATAGATGTACTGCATATAGCATTTTATTTAAACTGAGTCTTGAATTGAGAAAATATTTATTAATTTATTACAAATAGAAATTCTTAAAACAAAAAGATATATGAAAGATATATAGTATTCTGTCCATTTTGGGAAAAACATATGAAATAAATCTTCAACATTTTAAGTTTTCATATGAGATAATATGCGTGTCACTTGTTACACGTGGAATTTACAACAAACAGGGACTAGTTAATAACGTTTGCATTTCAAACTTTCACACGAAGTAATGAATGGTGATCAACATCTTTCAAACATTTAAATAGGCTAGTCTTTAGCCTAGTACTCTCTTCAAAGTAGTGAAAATTTTTCAGCAACATTGATTATTTCGCGTGACAAATTTTAAATTTTTTTCAAAAATTATTGATTGACTT
Organism: Nowickia ferox; assembly: GCA_936439885.1. NCBI lineage: Eukaryota > Metazoa > Arthropoda > Insecta > Diptera > Tachinidae > Nowickia > Nowickia ferox. Next base: position 32,469,458 of record OW387027.1, on the reverse strand, counting down.
TTGCAAACATAAATATCAGCTGTCAATATTTCAGGCGAAATAAATGCCAGTCACATTATTTTGCAGATTGCAAGAAAATGTTGCGAGATACATTTCATACATTTTTTTCGAATTGAACAGAGTACAAGTTTTGCAACATTTGTTCATGAATATTTCAAGCGAAATTTTTTTATATGGATTACTTCAACATTTCTCATAAAATTTTGAACAGAGACCAGCCTTTAAGTAGAAAATATTTTCGAGCAAACAGTGCCTTCTCTGTTTCAAAAACTGAAAAGTATTTCCAAACAGCTGAGGAGTTTAGTTTTGTTTCGATACTTACAAGAACTTATTTATAGAAAAGTTTCCGCTAAAATTTTAAAGCTTTGATTAAAATACTTAACTCGTAAGTATATCGCTGTTAACAAATAGAAAGGCCCTAACTTGTATTTTCACGAAATTGAGTTTTTCAGTGATTCCAATACATTTCACACAAATACACCTCGTCGCAAAAATTTATTGCAGTAGTTTAAAAAATAACGTTTCTACAAGCAGTTGGAAAAGCACTTGTCGACGGCTTATATTCAATACCCGCCATACGCCAAAACACAATTTTTCAGGAGAGAGAAAAAACTGTTTCATACCAAAATTCTTAAGGTATGAATTAATCTTTCTTCTATAATATTTTTTAAATATGAGTACTGAGTCACCCTTATAAAAAAATAGAACTTTTTACTCTATTCGTAGCGATATGGTTGATGTCGGGTATTGCAACTGAAATCTTAAAATATTTTTATGGCGTATAACGGTTATTGCACAGTAATAAAAATTTGTTTTTTTTGTTCTAATATGTAATTTTATTAAATTAAGCATTTGTTTAACGTTTTTCTAACATAAAAGAATTCAATAACAAAACAATAACAAAAAAATAAACATAATTAAAAAAAGGTAATTCAAACTGGAAATTTATTCGTTCCGTATTCTCAATGTATGGCGGGTATTGCATTAAAAAAAAATTGTGCGGTTGATAGCGATATCACAAATATTTAAAAAAAGGACTTATATTAATATTTTTTGTCGGAAATTTTTGTCAGACATTAAGCTGGCATCAGTAAACAATTTGCGATCAAAAAGTAATTTTCCAAAAATTGGTGTATGGAGGGTATTGAATATAAGCCCTTGTTGTACTATTTATTATTGTGTTTTTACCTTCTCCTGTAAAGTTACAGTTATTTGAATTGGAGCCTTTCTACTTGTTAACAGCGATATGTATCTTTTTCATGCTAGCTTAAAATAATTTTCGTGTTTTTGACGTTTGTTAATCGAACACTATTTTCATAAGAGTACAAAATTTCTTTATCTTTAACACTCGCTTGAAATACTCGCACATTTCAGCGAATGCAAATAGCAAAAATAAATGCGAAAGCGAGTGCGAACATTCGTTACATCTCTAGTATATACTAATGAATAATCTTTTGATTCAGACATCTGTTTATTAAGTTAAACGGTTTCATGCATAACTAATTGGCAATGTCAACGAATCCAATGTTTATGGAAACTTTTTAACTTAACAACCACGATGTGAATTAAAAGTATATTTGTTAGTATACGAGTGTAGTGGTTACACATACTTGGGCAAATGTTGATGAAACCTCAGTCAATACTAATCCCAAATTCTTCGGAGTATATATCCTATCCAAATAAGAACCATCTGCGTATAGAAAAAAGACTATGGGTAGTGGAAGTGTTAACCTCTTTTTTGGCGCATGAAAATTCTCTTAACATTAAGGTGGCTGAACAGCAATAGTCATATAGACGAGAGACGATACTTTTGCTCAGATGGATGAGGTTTCATATGTAGTTTTGGCTTTTTTGGCATCAGATCTACATTGGCGTTCATATTATGTAACAATTATCATTCCACCTAACTATTCAGCCTGACTGCGTATTGCGTTAACGATGAAGAGGAACCTGCTAATCCTTTAATCTATTATAAAAACGCTGAGATTTCCATCACTAAACCCTTGTGCAATCAAGTTAATTATTATAAAATAATGAGAGTACTAACTTGATGACTGTTTGCTGTAGCCACTTCATTTCCTCTAGAGCTTGTTCCTCATTGTGGAACTTCAACTGCTAAATACGTACCTGCTGTGGCCTTTCTAGCTCTGCATTAAATATTGCCTTTCCAACACAATTTACTGCCTAACAGTAGGTCAAAGTACTTGGAACTATTCTAAAATTTTAAAGTGATGCTATTTAATTTTGGCAGTGACAAGAATTGAATCATGTACTCCCTCATTAATAACACAGGCTCCATTTTATCAGGATGGACATCAGTTGCTGATGTAAAATCCAATCATGGCTACTGCTATAACATTTTGAAGGGCAGGAGTCCAAAATAAAGATTAGCACATTTGCTCTCATTCACACTGTGGCTTTTTGGAAGCTACTCTTCGTTCGTACCCACAACGAGTGTCAAGGTTAAATATGGTTTAATTTAATAATTAATTAAATAAAGAGCTGAGTGAGAATTTTTTCATGTAAGGCATTATTATAAACTATTAATAAAGGTCATGCTAGCACGACTATCATAATTTTAAGCTCCACCCTGACTAAGCTAAAGTCTGCACTGCATTTTTATTTAGTTGAGCTTAAATTAAATATTACATTTATTATGCATGAGTTAAATTTAATACCAATAAAAAATATTAGAGAAAGAAGGATAATGCCATTTTAAAAAGGCTTTGCAACAACAAAATATTGAAATTAATAAATTATTCAGTCATTACAGCCAAGCTATCAGTTGCTGTAAAATTTACTTCATAAAAAGAATACGCAATTAATAAAACTTTGTTATCAAAATGCCTGATTTGTAATTTCTGCTGCAAATCAGAGATGGATAACGTTGGCATAATTGTTCTTAGGCCGGGTTTACATCTGTGTGCCATGTGCCACACATGCAAAACGGTTTGATTCAGACGCGTATTTATTAAGTTTAACAGTTCCAGACGTAACTAATAGATAATTTTATAGAATCCAACATGATTGGAAACAGTTTAAATCAATAAATACATGTCCGAATCAAACAGTTTTTCATTAGTAGTTAGTGGTTACGCTTTTTTGGGCACATGGCACACAAGAAATGCCAGATGTAAACTCAGCCTTAGTGATGCATGATTATTGGTTTTGTTTTTCCAACACTTGAAGAAAAGTCTAAAGTGGACGACAAGTCATATTCACCCTTATCGGGAATAAAAAAATTAAATGTGTGAAAATGTGAAATATGTTCCCTTTCCCTAAAATTGTGATTGCCATTGTTTGTGTTGCTGATGTATCCGTATACTATTTTCGAATTTAGTTCACCATTTTTTGTTCATGTCACGTGAACAAAATGTTTGCTTTTTATGCCCGATAAGGGTTTGTTAATGTATATTAGAAAATGCCTCAATATTTACTGTGCTTACGGAAGTTATTAGGAAAATTTAGGCCCATAAGCACAAATGAAAAGGCTCGCTGTCTCACATACAAACTAAGCTAGGTCATCACTCAAATTCCCTCGCTTCCATAAAAAAAATCCTTGTTATTTCAAACATTTCAAAGTACCAGGAGCCGATTTAGAATATGTGATACAAGTACATCAGCTTTTAAATATACAGAAGAATTTGATGTATCAACCTGTATTTGTTGACAATCCCTGTGTATTTACTCACATAATATTAAAAGAACTGCTGAGCTCCTAACTCGCAGAACATCTTTAAAAATATGTTCCGCAAAAAAGATGTAAAACTACTTAGAAATATTAACGGTCTTAAGCTAATGATATTATTAAAATTAGATTTTTTAATATTTTTTTTCTGCAAAGAAATCCATTAATTAATGGCTGAAAAAATATCCAAAGTAACACAACAGCATTTATTCAAATATTGTAGTGTTCTTAAGAAGATAATAAGACATAAATAAAAACTAGTTTTAGTTTATTTTTAAAGACCAGAAAAATAAATAGTTTTAGTTTATTTTTAAAGACCAGAAAAATAAAGACTTTAACTATAAGAAATTTATGTTAAACTTTAATGATTTAATTACAGTTTTTAAAACTGCTGATTAAAATTTTACTGCTAAACTAAAATTAAGCATGTTTTGTTTTTAAATTAATTAAACAAAATAATTAAAGTAAAACTTTTATAAAAAGACAAAGAGAACGCAAATGGAGTTGCATATTTAACTGGACATTCAAATGCAAACAATTCAATTTAAATGAGACAAATGACAGAGCTGTTCACCTTGAATTGCATTTGAAACAAAAAAAAAAAAAAAAATCAATGATAAATTAACTGAAGCTTCTCATACAGAAGAAATCATATGACCGCATTTATGTTTATGCCTGTACGAAATCATAAAAATCTAATCAAGAGAGAAGTAACCAAAATAAGCATCATTTGTTGTACCCCACAAGCTTTTATGCAAATTAGCAAAAATCGACAAAGAGACGTGAAACTCAGGCAATTAACAGGCCTACCAATATTCATATCAGAGTGAAAATTTTGTCACATACATCTCCGATCTGAGACCAGTGACAATGTAAGCGCGACCCATCCAAAGTCTATATACAGTTTCTACTTACATTTACACATCGTTGGCCCAGGCCAGAAGATGTATCCAACACTGTATCCATTGTAAGCGAAGGTTGGATGACTTCAACTGTTATGGTGATTCGGAGGGCATTGGATGGGTCGTGCTTACATTGTCATTGGTCTCAGATCGGAGATGTATGTGACAAAATTTTCCCTGGGTATTGAATCGAAAAAAGGTCACATGTCGCTCAGTTTTGTTCCAAAATACATACGATTTTATAGGTTTGCTACTAATATCAAAAGTGAGAGAATATCGAACTAATTTCGATATCACATAAAGGCAGCAGAAAAAGTAAAAGAAAGTAATTTTATTTTTTAATTTATTTATTTTATTTCTTTTTAATTCCTTAACTTACTTAGTACGCTGCAGAATTTGAACATGGTACCTCCATTTTTACAGACTAGCACACATCCACTCGGCTACCGTCACACATTCGAGAAACCATCGAGACAAGTTCGAAGCTTTAGCGAATTTGATTTTTTTTTAGATTTGCGAACAAATATCGAAGAATTAGTGTTTTTATGATTGTTACAATTTAAGTTTAAAATTTGTTAACGCACTAATAATCCCAAATTATTATTTAACTTATTAAGTAAAATATTTTTTATTAAAAACACATTGAAATTGATTATTGAGGGGTTTAGCTGGATCCTATGCGCATTTCACTGTTGCTAATGCAGATCATCAGGGAACCTTTACCCTAAGAACATCAATTTTGTTTCGAAATTTCTTCGCTTTAGTGAGCACTCGTTAATATCGAATCTCAGCTCAAGTGGGCAGTCGCACGTACATATACATACGTATTTCCCCTATTGAAGAATAACAAAATGCTTTTGAATTTTCATAACAAATACATATATGGAAGCTGAATATTGGTCTCGTTATACAATCCTGCGCTTCTGACGTTACTTTAAGCTAGGTATCTATCCATTTTAATATATATTTTACTATGTAGACGAATCATTGCCAGAGTCCCAACGCTGCTTTATGTGGACAGTCATTGGCTTTGCAGCCAACGCAAAAACTCCTTGAGTAAAAAAAAGATAAACACAACATTTAACGTAATATTGGATATACTTCTAGCAAACCCATTATTAGGAAACTTTGCACATGAGCGAGTCGTGACCGTCAAAATTTTGATAAGATTTTCCTATACTTTTACTCAACTGATATTTATAAAAGCGGGCGAAAATATGTCTTTTAATATGTGTAAGAATATTTTATGAAAACATTACAAAAAAATATCAAAGTTCCTATCGAAAAACTTTGGGCATTAAGAGTCATTATTAAAACTCGTCGTTAGTAAAAGAAAGGATTTTATTGGATGGATAAACACTTTTTCGTTATTACAACTTCACTTTATACAAAAGTGAGCGATAAGTGAAAGGCAAGTAACTTTTATCGTGAGGTTTAAAGCCGGGCCACAATGAATCCGTCAACTGACATTAACGCAACGACGGAGAAGGTTGACACAATGAGTACTTTGTATAGGGAAGCATTTGAACAGCTTCAATAGGTTGGTTATCCATTTTATTCAATAAATTCAACTTTTTTTTATTTATTTCGTTTATTTCTTTTGTTTTATTTAATTTTTGCTGCCGCAAAGCACCAAAACGTAATTCAGAACATACCAAAAAACCAACCAATATCTGTCAAACTACTCATCGTACGCAAAAAGTTAAAAGTTGGCCAATTTGAATACTGAATGCAACAGACCTCATAAGAAACCATGTATTTCAACTTAGCTGTCAGTTGAAAAAAGGCCAAGTTCAACGTATAACAGATTTATTGTGCACCGTCCTTTAGTCATTTCAAGTTGACACATTTTCATACGTTACCAGACTTTCTACTTTATATATTACAGCCAAATTTTATTTGAACAAAATATGACACAAAACAAAAACAATGTAATACGAACATATCTGTGGCAATAAATTATAATGGCTTAAGTTGACATAAGTGCTTTTTCGTTTTATTACATATTCTTATTCTCTTCTTCAAGATCTAGCACTCAGCTAAATTTCAATTATAAAATGTTATTATTAATAACAAAAATTAACATATTAAAACCCCCCGATATATATACAAAAGATGTGATATCTTCTGAACGGTTGGACCGATTTTCTTAAAACATAGCTAAGAACCCTCTCGATCAAGTCAACTTTCAAACAGAAAAAACTAAAACTAAATCCGTCCAGCCGTTTGGTCTGTACATTGAAACATTTTATGTCAAAACTAAACACAAAAAAAGACAAAACCCTTAATATCTCAAAACAAGAAATTTCGAATTAAGCCATTATTATTTATTGTCACAGATATAATAATAAAATAAATAAATAAAATAATTGACAAAAATGGTTTCATTATATTTGTAATTTGGCAATTAAACAAAAGCAAGTTGCCACTAAGTATTTTTAACAATCAATATCCACAACAACCACAAAAATTTTGACATCAAACGAAAATTTTATTATTTATTTTATCGGACAATTGTAATAATGGAACAATTTTAAAGGTCACTTTATAGTTCAGTTTTGCTAAAATTAGGATTAACCATCTGAAACTGTATCGTCAAGTCATAATAATGGCCCTAATTTTCAATATGAAGTATGTTGATTAGGAGGATGTGAAACATAATACAAAATTTTAATGAGCAACGTCCCGATTAAATTAATGCATTGTTTGTGGCCGCCTGTTAGCCGTCCAGCAGCCGATCGGATGTGTTCTTTGGTATGTGCTCATTTGCAAAAACAAAACAACAACAAATTGTGCAATCGTTCCCATTGTTTTTGTTTTCTCTTTGTTGCACTCACTTCAAAGAACGAAACCAAACAATTTGTTTCGCTTATTTTCGTGCTCTGGTTTTAAGTACAAAGAAATTAAAACAAAAATAAATTTATTACTGTATTAGTGTCGATTATTTTTGTTACGAAAATCATATCCTAGCTCCTGTATCGTGCAATAAATAGCGTAGCTACAAAAAGTCAGCGAACTATATCAAAATGGGTATCATTAAACAGATATTTTCTAGGTTTCCCTTATGATTTTTAATTTCGAATGACCATTTAGGATATTTAAGGGTTCAAAGTCGGTCGCAGTTGGGTGTTTTTGATTGTTTAATTAATACTTGTTCGAAGGATTCCCCGCCAGTAGGAATCGCTTTCGATTTATGTAAATAATTATATAGACTGAATGAGAATTTCGGTGTAAACAAAAGTGGAAAAGGAACAAACGGCAGACAAAGCTAATTAAATATAAGGAATATCACAAAGTATACCAGAGGTGTCACGAGACGGAAGATAATTGTGTTTTCGGAGTTCTCGCTCACACAGTTATCAAATGCTCTTTACTTTTTCTTTCGCGTGGTATTATTTTAACGTAATTCCATTTTATACTTTGTGGTCTCATTCGCTGCTTAATTTTTTTAAATAAATAAATAAATATAAAAATAAATGGTAAAAATTAATATTTGTGAACGAAAATGCTTAAAACAAAGTCTCTTATCATTTGAAAAGAAATTTTTATCAGTTTTTTAAGACTAATAATCTTTTTCGCATTGTTCAACACCTCAAGTTTCTCCATTTAATTTTGTACAATTGTTCATGTGCTCAAATGTATTTCCATTTTATGCTTTGTTGTCTCATTCGTTGTCGGCTTTTTGTAAGTTGAAGTTAAAAATTAATATTTTTGTAGGAAAATGTTTAAAATTAAGTTTGTAAGCATTTGGAAACTAATTTTAATCACTTTTATATTACTAATTGTTTTTTTAGTTCAACACTACAAAATCTTTCACTTAATTTTGTAAAAATGTTCAATTGTTCATTTCACTAAGTATACATTTTCTGTTGTTTGGTTTGATTATTGTACTAAAAATATTCAATAGCAAACACATTATATTTGTCCCTTTTTAACAGTGATCAAATCAGCGGATTAAGCCTTTTTCACAAGTCACTTTCTACAACTTTGGTCTACTTTGTGTTCCTTATACACATACATACATCTACATACCAAATGCTCCGAATTCGTAAATAATTCGTAACGACTAGTCGACAAAATCTTCGGATTTCGGAACCGAAATATTACCGAAATAGTAACGATTTTTGTATGAAATATGTAGTTACGAAATCGTAACGACATGTCGGTAAGAAATCGATACGATATGTCGGTACGAATTCGCAACGACATGCGATTTTTTTTTGTGTATACAGCAGAGTACCGCTTCACCGTAATGTGGCTGCTTTTGTCGAAATAATTAGCATAAACATAGATATTTATTGCATCCTTACATTTTTGAATATTTTTCACAATTCTTTTTTGTTTATTACATTTATTTCAACAAAACTTATAAATCAAAGTTTTAATGTTTATTAAAAAAATTGTTCAGAGAATTTACCGAAATGTCATAACGAATTCGGTACGACAAGTCTGACTTCAGGAAAAATCGAAACATATGGTTTGGGGGTATGTATATAGATTTGTGCGGATTAAAAAAGTATTTCAGTGTTATTGTGGTAGAGAAGAGTCACCAAGTCTTTACTGTTGCATGAAACTTTTTATATTACTTGCATGCGGAAGAAGTGGGAGAGTAAATTTTATAATAATTTCACAACGTCCTTTAATGGTGTATGTATATGTGTATGTTCTAGCATGCTTTCTTTTCTCTCAACTACATAATACGTTTTCGTCCAAAAAGCTCATAGTGTAGTTCCTGTGTCAACGTAACGAAAAATTATCTCACCTAAACGAGTAACAGCGATTCTTTCCAACTGCGAAATTGTTCGATTGCACATTATTATTTGTCGTTATTTGATGTGGTTATAGTTTCTGATTTCTTTTGCTATTCTTGTTGCAATATCTGTAATCTCAAGCGCATCAGTTGCATTCGTGCTTGTTGTAACCGTTTACATTTTCATAAGATCTCTTTGATTTGTCGTTGTTATATTTGTTTTCTTTGTCAAAGATATTTTGTCCATAATCACATAAAGAGTGTTATATGTATGTACAGTAGAGGTGAGCGATATTTTGAAACCAGTTTGTTTTTCACAACGAATGGAAAATCACTAATCACAACAAGGACTAAATTTATCAAGTGAAAGGTTTTGAAAATAAAGTTCTTTCATACAACTTGTCAAATCATCTTTTTTGGCAACTATGTATAGCTCTCACATTTTTTATTGTATCTCTGTCTCGTTTAGGAGAATATTCAATATTTGAATGGGGTTGATTGTTAATTGTTTGTTCTTGTTGCTCTTTTTATTAGTATCAATCAAAATACTAATACTAATAAATACTTTTAAAGCAGTAGAGCTGAAATATGTTAAGCCGTGAGCACAGTCACTGTTTTATTTAACTGCTACTCTTCTTATTAGATTTTCTCAAAATAACAGAACTGAACACAGTCACAGTTTAAAAGAATAGCGATTAAAAAATCACGTTCACTAAGAGAAACATTATTTAAAAACAAGGATCGCTCATCTCTAATGTGCATACATTAACATATCGAGAATTTTTAACGATTTTATCGTACGCGACATGTTATCAAAAATATACTTTTTATTGAAATTAAAATTTTATGGGCCTACCCATAATTTAGAATTGTCAAAATGCCAAATTGTTGTGATAACTTAACGTAAGCGAATATTTAAAAAAAATCTTCTCCTGAAAAATTTAATTTTTGTCGCTTACGATTAAAGCGAAAATAAGGCTCGATATATGTACATATTTTTGCATGCACACATGTATGTATTTGTTTCTTCTGTTTTCACTATTGTTTATGTTTGATCTAGAGATGGGCGCGTGTCTAATTTTTTCAACACGTACGAAACATGCACGCGAAAAAATTTCGCAATGCGATACTTCACAACAAGCACGAAATGGTATTGGTATTGTATTGAAAATCACAGAATTTAATTGATTTTGTCAAGGGTGAATTATCAAACTGCGTTGCCAAGTTGGCACTGCCAACAGCTGATACTATCGGTTTACGTACATAACTTTAAGCTTTTAAAATTCAAAAATTTGCTGGTGTTGTGTATTTGACGATACAAAATATTAAATTTTTCTTTACTGGAAATTCATTCATTTACGTACATATGAAGGGCTTATTGCAAAAACTCGATAAGCCACAAAATGAAAATACTGAGAAAATCGTCTTTGAAGTTTAAAATAAATGCAGAAAATAGAGATTTGATGAAATCATGATACAGATACTTTTATTTAGTGCTTAAGGAAGACCACTATCACATACCCGTCGCTGTACACCAAGAAATCTTCGAAAATCGCTAAAATCGCAAAAAGTGGTGGCTTATCCAGTTATTGCATGAAATTTATTCATATTTTTTTTACTATCAAAAGTTTTGTTATTTTGGTTGAAATAAAGTGGCATATCGTGTTTTTGCAGTTTAAAATTTATTATTTTTTCTGTTTATTACATCAAATAATTTCTATAAGTTGTGATTCAGTTTCAATAAATCATACCTCGCTGGTTTCTGAAATTACTTCATCATCTGTTGGCAAGAACTCTTTGTCTTTCACGGTGTCATCACTATATTCAACAAAATAATCACTTCCACTGCTATCTTCATCAGAATCCATCTTTTTGTAATACTGCCTTTGTAATTGCTGTGGCTTATCGAGTTTTTGGGACAAATAATTCAGAATAAAATCAAAAGGTAAAAAGTGACACTTGCGGCAAGGCGGAAATTAAACGGAATATAGGTACAATATTTTAAGAGGACGTTCCGATGCTGTAAAGTAATTGAATGAACTGATAAAACCACTTTCTGAAATCGTGTGGCTTATCGTGTTTTTACAATAAGCCCTTCATAAATTTTATACCTAAAATCGTTTCGTGTTTTTCGTGTTGAGCCGTGCGTGTTTTCGTCACAAAAAAACAGGACACGCGTCCATCTCTTAGTCTGATCTCACAGCTAAAAGGCAGAAGTTGTAAGTTGCAAATATTTTGTTAATAAATAATACTAACCGAGTGTTGTATGCAACTTCATCTGTCTGTTTGGGTTGCAATAATATTTGTCTTCAGTATGTACATAGATGTAAGATTTCATTTATCTATTTTGTCTGTATGAATGTTTGTATGTATATTCGTATGTCTATGTGTGAGTTTTATGCAATTTTCGTATTTTAAGCCGCTTTTAATTGTGGTGAAAAGATTTATTTCAATGTTGCATTGAATTTATTGCTTTTATTTGCACACATGCAAATGTGTGTGTGAGTGTGCGCTTGCGTTCAAATGTATTTGTCCGATTGTGTATGTGGTGGTGAATAGCTTGTTTTTATTTTTTAAGTTCAAGCCTACTGTTGTTATTGCCATGTTCAAAGGCGTTATTATTATTTCTGTTGTTGTTGTTATTGTTGTTTACGTCGTTGCTTGAACGGCAGTCGTTCAATAAGTCCAAGAACATGGACACGGGGACTTGAGCATTGTGGCAACCAAATAAAGAAATTAAAATCACAAAAGTTTAACGGAGTGTAGATATAAAAAAAAACAAACAGCAAAAACAAAAGGAACACGTTGTAGCAAAATGACAAACGTTTAGCAATAAAAATTATTTAAATTGTTTTTAATGTTCGTCTAGAATTTTATGACGTTCTCTTGCTCGTTGTTACTTTTGTTTTTCTTTTGCGAATATAAAAACATTTAAAAATTACGTTTTAATTTTTATGATTTTTTATGCTGTTTTCTAGGTTTCACTCAAGAATTTCGAATGATTAAGACAAATAAATATTGCTGTTGCGGCAAAGAATCATTTTACTACTATTGTATTACCAGGAATGTGTAGAATTTGAAATTGTGATTAAAATTTATGATAATAAAATAAAGGGAAATATTGCAATTGTATTTATGAAATTATTTCGTGCGTTAAGGAGACGATTTATAATAGAATGTCAACTTTTTGTTAAAAATATTTTATTTTATTATTTATCAGCTATTAAAATAGAAGAACAAAACTTATAAAAGCGATAACATCCCAGCAAAAAAAGTTAAAACTAATTCCAAAGTTTTACCACTTTCATGGAATATGAATCACTGCAGGTACTGAATTTAATAGTTATGAACAATTTTTTGAAGAGGTTTAGGTAAAAAGCTTAATAGTAAAAATAAAATTACGATGAGATGATCTCATTGATGTGGTGGACAACCTTTTAAGGGCACACCATCTATTTGGATCTTTCCCGTCCTATGACAACCAGGTGTGAAATTCACTGATGTTTCACCAGAAATCGAACTTCATGGAGCTTCAATGCTGTAAACAATGAGGTGTACATATGTTAATTTTTTGCTATGATGTCTAGTAGCCTCCATCAAAATTACAATAATTTTTGAACTTGAAATGAAGCAAAATTTAAAAATTTGTAAATACGACAAACATTAAAAATATGTAATCCATGTGCTAACAGCTGTCTTAAATATCCCGGTAAAGAAAGTGCTTCCGGGGAAGTCAATAAGATCCTGAAAGCAGTGCAAATTTGGATCACTTCTAATGATTTATTTTTCACAAAAAGTTGTCACTGAAAGAAGTTCTCTTTTTTCACACATATTCAGTGATTCCGAACTCATGTTAAGCAAATCAGATTTTTTACCTGTTCTTTTTTTCTTTTCCAAAATTTCTTTTAACTCAAAATGTATTTTTTAAAAATAAAAATTTAAAACTTCTTGACATGTTTTTCATTTTCCTGAAAAATGAAGACATATCGTAAGTATTTTGCGAAAACTACAAATGCTCTTCACTCTTGCATATGTGAAATAGCTTCTTACTGACTCATCTGGATGTTGTTAAGAACCGATTTCTGAAAATTCAAAAATACACACTCATTGATACTCATACCTTAGAAGTAGAGACAAATAATTTGTGAATAATTGTTTCCAACTTTTTTTTAAATGGTCATGGTTGTTTTTTTAGAGAAATAGTCTGCACGAAACGGTCACGAGTTGTACAATCTTTTTCACGATATCGAAGGAAAACTTAAGCGAGAGAATGGCAGCCATTCACTTTTCACCATTTGTTTGAGAAACCCTCCCAGTATCTGTCGATGCGCTGACCGTTTCCGTTGATGTTTGTAGCGTAAGTCATCAATTCTTTGGGTGTGACTAGATGCGTTAAAACACTAGAATTTAATTGAAAGTATAAGTCTGAGTTCAAAAATTATATACAAAGAAATAAAACTAAAGCTAAAGAAAATAAGTAAGAGTATTATATTCGACTCTGCAGAATCTAAAGGAGTTGTTACGTTTTAGGAAGTTTATAATGAACATTTTGTAAAAAACTTTACTATGATGGGTGGGTGGGGTGGTAGGGTATAAAAACTGCGAAAATAGCCCTTACGTAATTTGTGAGTGGCCCCATAGTCAGCTTGGTTCCTTCCTTTTTATTAATGACTTTCCATAATAAAATGAATTAAACAATGTAACGTATCGATGTATGCAGATGATCTACAGAACTATCTGGATAACTTTTACAAGTTGTGTAAAATAAATTTGCTAGAACTAAATTTAAAAAAATTTAAAAATGTGCAATTTCAAAAGTGACAAATTCTGGTTCCTTCTGGGATTATTGTGTGATATAAAACTAAGCTTGACTGTCAACAAATCTCGCAGCATACTTGCCTTTACTAAATTATGGGTGGAGCAATTCGATGATTTACTTCTCTGGTAAGAAAAATTTAGAATATGGTTGCATTATTTGGGACCCGTGTTATAGTCTCCATAATGACCGCATCGAGTCTGCCCAAAAACAATTTATTATTTTCTGTCTGAGAAAACTTTATAAAGATTGGTTACAACTACCAACATATTCTCTTGAAGAATAGCTGAAATTAATTTACCAACTTTTAAAAGGGGGAGAGCAATGCATAATACATCATTTATAGTCAATCTGATTTATGGTACTCGTAGCATATATTCAAAAGTTTTGTTGAGTAACGTATTTTTAAGCTCCCTGAGTTATTTTAACCCTTTCCATATTACAACATATTGTAATTTTGAATTCTAATATTAGTTTTGTTCATTGACTAAAAATTGTTACGAATTTGCAACAATTGTTACTGGAAAGTCTTCACTAACTCAAAAAGTTTGCAAGGAGATAGCGTCAAAAGAGAGAGAAAATTTGAGAGAGAAAAAAATTATTACAAATTATTATCAGTAAAATTTTTACTTGCAAGAATTATCAAATTATCAAATAAATTATTTCAAAAATATCTGAAAAAGGAAAACTCTAAATGTTGAATTTCTTTATTAAAAAACATGTATTTGTATGGAATTTTGTTTGTTTATCATGTCTGATCAGAGATGGAAAACGGGTTTTTTGTATTTGTTAAGAGAATAGAATTAAAAAATTATGAAAAATGCACAAAAATAGTAAATAATACATGAAGCTGTGTAAAGTATTTCTTATTAAATATAGATTTTTAAAAATTTTGTAATTTAAAATATTATCAAACAAGATTATCCAAAATACATTAAAAAAGTACAATTGTATCATAATTTCCATCCAGGGTTCTGACATGAATAAAATTTTCTTGCAAGTTTTTGCAAGTAAAGCGTTCATTTACTTTTTCGTACCTGGGATAGTAATTTTGTTAATTTTTGTTTTGCTCTCTCGTTGCAAGTTTCTGCTAGGAAAGTAAATGAACACACCTATTATCAAATCAAGTGTTAGTTTGTTTATTAAAACAATAACTTTCTTTATGTTCTACTTCTCATACGATTAAGCATTAAACTTGTAGCATTTTCCTTTTTAAAAAAACATTTTACATTTATTGCACTTTTCAATTAAAATTCGCAATAAAATGGTTTTCTGATATATAGAGTTTAATTAAAATTATTGTTTCACCCATAAAAATTGCAAATTTTATCATTAAACAAACGCTAAATTGCATTTTTCTTAACAAAAAGTTAAAAATTTCGCACTTTTTTTTAGAAAAGAAAACGGTAATCTATATCATGGACCCTAAACTATTTTTCTACTTCTAGTAAATAATTATAATTCAAAAATTATATAAACTTTAACTTAAGTTACATGGGGTTATTGTATGTTGGCCTGCTCTGGAGAACAAGATATATCGCGTATGTTAGACAAGGTTCCAAGTCTTTCCTCACTATATATACATACTCTCCGGACTACTCATACGTATGCTTCGGATATGTTTGTACTCCATTGCATTTCATATGCAAAGAGAAAACAACAATCTCTGCAACACGTCTTCGTTTCATTTCTCGGTGGATATGAAAAATTGACCCAACCTCCCCTGCTTTACGTTATGAACGTCTCTACAGTATCTGGAAGCCACCCCGAGAAGGCGCAGAGGAATAGTACTTCAGATAAAAGAGGTCGGTGTTGAATTTTATATGGATGGTTGCAAACCTCAAGAAGGTATACATCAGCCCTCTACTGCCGATCATCTCTTAAGAAGATGGCACAGGAATTTAAAATAAATTAAGAAAATTAAGAAAGTTACGATTTCTTAGATTTCGAGAAATAGGAAACAAATTTCGGTTTTAGTGTTCCCGTATACCGGTCATTGGTTCATACGAGGGCTAGCACAGAAGTTAAGGGTTAAACAAAATGACTTTTGTCGTAGTTGCTAGTGAATTTGCAAATTTAAATACTTATAAAATGTTTTCTTACATTCGCGAAATAAGTTTATTCCTGCAGTAAGCTGTCATAATATGATGGCTCCATCATACCGGATATCACGTTCCCATCTTTGTGGTAATAAGCAGATGAGGCTCCACAAGCCTCAACCATTTTTCTGTTGTCAATGATTTTCATTCAGAAAATATAGAAAACATAACGCCTTATTTTATTAGATTTCTTCTCTATAAATTATAAAAAAAATAAAAGTAATAAAATTCTTAATTTGAATTTGTTTTTGGTACATGGGCATACACAAACACGCATTTCAAATGCTCTGCCTTAATCCTACACATTTTTTAATACAAATAGTTCCATGTTAGAAATTCTAGCCAACAACTAACACAACTTGACTATGACCAGCAGTCCAATTAACATTTAGTCAAAATACAAACTGAAACAACTTGACAGCTGTAGTGTAACGACTTATTTTTTTTTGGAGTGAAACCTACACAAAACTCATACTTGAAAAAATGCCAAAATACGCAGAAGTGGTTTATTTAACAATTTAAACTCATTGGAAATAACATCATTAATGAATGACAAAATGAATGAACTGTAATTAACTGACTACGAAACGAGAATTAATAGATAAATGTGATTTATCAATGAAACACATACAAAAAATAGTTTAAGTGGTCAAATTATAATTTGGTCAATATCATACACGAAACTTCACCACACACTTTGAAGCGCACTCAATTGAAATAAAAAATAATAAATAAATAAATTAATAAAATTGCCAACGTAATGAAGCGTTATAAATACACTTACACTCGTCTCTCGCTCTACAAGATTTTTTATTACTGAACATATGTACATAAATGAAGTAGGTAAAAATGTTTGCAAATAAGGGGTGATATTTTAAGAGGTTTTGGATTTGATGTATAAAAAATAACACATGAAATTCAAAAAAATGTATGAAATATTTATTTAAGTCGGCAGAACGATGTATATAATTTCAATGTTTAGAGATGATTTCATGTAAAGGTTGACCGCAGATACGTCTGAAATGGTTCATATGCTGGGTCCAATTTTGGCATAATCTTGCCAAACATGTCGGCCGGTATCTCACGAATAAATTCTTCAATATTGTCTTTCAGTGCGTCAACCGTTGAGTGCTTGTCCCTATAGACATGAGCCTCAACATAGCCCCACAAAAATAGTGTAAAAGCATTAAATCGCACGATCTAGGCGGCCAATTGACCGGCCCCAGACGTGAAATAAACTCTTCACCGAACTCGCCACTCAATTGGGCCATTGTTTTACGTGATGTGTGGCATGTGGCACCGTCTTGCTGAAACCGCATGTTAGCCAAGTCCAGCTCTTCCATTTTTGGCAACAAAAATGTAACAGAGGCCCAATTGCTGCGAATGAAGCCGAATCGGTAATCCATGGTCATCAACAACACTGACGGATACAGCTGCGATATTTTCGTCTGTCCACACTCTACGTATGCGTGTTGGTGATTTAATGTTCAATAATGTAATTTTGGTGCGAAATTAAATCACATCATTTCGAATAGCCGCCTCAGAAGCGGACGGATGCACTTTCCTAACCGAGCATGAATTTTGAAAATACAATTAAATAATCTGCAAGCGTTGTTAATTTGTAAGTCGATTCATGGTGAAATTATAGACCAAACTGAACATTTTTTTTTTTTTTTTTTTATTTTTTTTTTTTTTTTTTTTTTATGCATACATATATTTATTTATTGTATCTTCAAAAATGAACTAACAATAAGTATTCAAATCTTAAATCTAAATATAATTATTAGGCCCGACCAGTGTCGGACATAAACTTAGTGATAGTAATTCATAATACATACGAGTTGTGCAAAGCAAAAAATAAAAATAAAAAAATAATTTCAAACAGTTTCATCTGGTGTGGTAAGTATTAGAGCCCTTGTGTCCCTCTTTTTTAAGCGGATGTGTCCGGTAAAGTTCAAGATATTTCGAGCAAGCGGATTAGGGTGTGACTCGAGTTTAGTTAAATATTTGCCTGAGTATTTTACAATTTCTTCAGTCACTTGTGGCATATTTAGATCACGATGTAAATTTGAGTTTCTTATGTACCATGGAGCCGATGTTATTAACCATAAAATTTTGTTTTGTCTTCATTAGGTTTTCTCTACATTTGAAGCTGAAGCAGTGCCCCATAGCTGAATTCCGTAGCACCATATAGGTTTCAAAAGCGACTTGTATATCAAAAGTTTGCAATCTAGACTCAGGGTTGAATTTCTACCAATCAGCCAATGTAACTGAGTTAATTTTAGTTTCATTTGTGTTAGCTTAGAGTCAATATGGTGTTTCCATGTTATCCGTCGGTCAAGGTGTATACCAAGGTATTTTACATGTGAATGTTGAGGAACAACTTGATTATTGATTCGAATGGGTGAACAGGTATCTTTTCGCAGAGTAAATGTTACCTGAACACACTTTTGTTCGTTTACCTTAATTCTCCATAAGTTTAACCATAATTCCAGCTGTGTAATACTTATGTTCTTGTAGGTATCGGGAAGCCTCGTGAGGGTTTTCGTGCATACTAAGGCAGGCTGTATCATCAGCAAATGTAGATGTATGGATATTGCTGCTCAAAGGCATATCACAAGTATAAATCAAATACAACACTGGCCCCAATATGCTCCCCTGTGGCACACCGGATGAGATTGATTCGGACGCAAACATGAATTCTCCTTCCACAACAGTGAACTTTCGATCAAGAATATAACTTTGCAGAAGATTAACAATGTTTATTGGTAGATATGTCTTCAATTTTAAAATTAGGCCTCTATGCCACACTTTATCAAGTGCTTGAGAAACATCAATAAAGAGGGCAGAACAATACTTCTTTTCTTCGAGTGTTCTTCTTATAAATTGAACCAATCTATGCGTTTGTTCAATGGTGCTATGCTGACTTCTAAAAGCAAATTGATGATCCGGTATGCACGCATTATCAGTTAGAATTGGGGACAATTTGATCATGAGTAACTTTTCGAAGAGCTTTGACATTGTTGGCAGTAAACTTATTGGCCTGTATGACTCAGCCTTGGTATGATCTTTGTCCGGCTTTGGAATCATTTTGACCTTGTCAAGCTTCCAGCTGTGTGGATAATACTCCAGTCTTAAAATGGCATTAAAAATGAATAGCAGAATTCTAATTGCAATACGAGGCAACTTCATCAGCATCTTATTACTAATTTCATCAATACCCGGAGCTTTTTTTGGGTTGAGTTCAGCAATTAGTTTTTGTACATCACGCATCTTAAACTTTAAGGGACGAGGGGGTAGAGCTACTACACATGGCAAATCAGCAACACCCATACATGTGTTTGGGGTAAATACGGTTTTTAAATGCTCAGCAAATATGTTACCTTTTTCAGTATCGTTTCTTGCCCAACCTCCGGTAGAAGTGCGCAGGGGTGGTTTAAACTCAACGGGTGTTTTAAGCTTCTTCGCAGCGCGCCACAAAGAATAATTAGATGCTGGTGTAACATCAAGACCTTCCAGATAATTTTTAAGAGATGCAGTTTTTTCAGATGCAAGCAACTCTTGGAGTCGTTTAGTGCACTCTTTAAACCTGATTTTATGTTCGGGTGATCTGTGTTGCTGCCTTTCCCTTCTAGCTCTTCTTTTTTCACTTACGAGACGTTCAATATCCGTAGAATAAATTCTATTAAACCCAGTCTGCGGGTGGGACGTAGTAGCATGTTCAGCAGCCTGTTTAATATTTCCGTTAAGATTCGCAATGTTAGATTCAAAATCATCGGATGTACTTAGCGTTATGTTTTCTGTGCAATGACTACTAAGATATTTTTTGAATCTCAGCCAATTAACACGATTGACCATCTTCACATATGGATGAGGTAAGTCACTTCTTAGTGGATTACAGATTGTAACGATAGTGGGAGAGTGATCGGAGGAGAGATCTAGAGAAGCTTCAACATGAACTAAATCTCTAGAAATATTTTTCATGACGCCAAAATCTATAACATCCGGAATTTTTTGTATGTCAGTAGGCCATTAAGTGGGCTGCCCACTCGAAATGACGTCCAAACCCATTTTTGAAATTGTGGTGAACAACGCTCTACCTCTAGGTGTAATAAGACGCGAACCCCAGAACGTATGCTTTGCATTGTAGTCGCCAGCTGCTACAAAACAAGGTCCAAGAGATTTGAGGAAATCCTCGTATTGATCCTCAGTGATTGAAAATCTGGGAGGGGAGTAAATTGATGATATAACGAAATTTGTACAAAAATTTTCGACGCAAATATTTGTAGCTTGTAGATTTTCTTCACAAACGTTGTCAAGAATATAGTGCTTGAGTCTGGACTTTATTAGAATTGCCGATCCACCGCATGCTCTTCCTCTAGGGTCTTTTGTATCATATAAGTTGTAGCCATTGATTTTGAAAAGGCTTCTCGAAGTCAAATGAGTCTCAGAGACCAACATTATATCAATATCTTTTTCCGTAAGGAAGTGCTCGAGCTCATTTTTGTGTTGGCGAATGCCGTTTGCGTTCCAGAAACATATTTTTAACGTGTTCATGGCTTGTTAATTAATGCTTGAAGCAGAGTATTCTGCACTCGAAGCATTTCTTGCATCATATTAGTCATATTTGTTGTGAAATTGTTTATAGTTTGCACCAGATTATCAATAGTGGCTTCAAGGCGACTGAAATTAAAACTTGTGTTCGCATTTGTTGAATTAATTGGTGCGGACACTTTCTGCGTGGGAATAGAATTTATTTTAACAGCATCGGCATACGATACACGTGAGGTACTAGGTTGGCTCATTGGAGGAAAAGTGACAGAGTAAGCGTTAGTTGATTGAGCTGGAACTAATTTAGGTTTTTGACCCATAGCCTGTTTAACGAAAGAATACACAGGGCATCCTCTGTAGTTAGCTGTGTGATTGCCTCCACAATTACTACATTTTTTTTCTGCTTGTTCTTTTGGCTTAGTACAGCTAGCAGTACCATGCAATTCACCGCAGATAACAAAAACTGTAGGTAAATTGCAATAGGATTTTGTATGGCCATATTCTTGGCAATTATGGTACTGTACGGGACCTGAACGCTTACGTGGCTCTTCAACTGTGATTTTTCGGTGTAATAGAAACTTTACATTATAAATAGGATGCGTTTCATTTTTTTTCAACTGCATGTCATTCGGCTCCAATTCAACCCGAAATAGGGGTTGTGGGACCTTTTCTCTGTTAATTATATTGGTAACATTTTTAACCTTAAATCCTTTTTCAAGAAGTGCACATTTTACTTCTTCGGGGTCAACATATGAATCTATGACCTTTAATACTATCTGTAGGCCTTTAGCACTCTTAAGTTGGTAAGTGTAAAAATTTGTTTTGTTTTTTTCAAATTCGCTAACAATTTTTCGAAAATTTTTTTCATCATAAATTTGGATTTTTGTTTCATCAATATTACCTCGTTTAATTGGAATGATGTGGAAAGTATTTTCACCAATGGCCGACAGCAGTTTTTTTAGAAGCGCGTTAGAATTTTTTTCTCTCAGATAGATAGGTGGTGGCTTAAAAGACTTTTGCGATGATGCAGCGGGCTTCTCGTTATTGTCTTGCAATATTGAAAAACGATTTTGACGATTAATAGAGGACGCGCTGTTATCCCTAGACATTTTTGGAGCAGATGAAATTTTAGAAGATTTTGGGCTTCGGCCACGCTTTACCACAGTTATATATCTGTCCATACCGACTTGGACTTTGGGTTTTGAACTGCTGTTATCTGTAGTTATAACTTTGTTAAGTGATGAACACGAGCCCGAAGGGGATGATATCGCTGACTTATATGAAGATGTACTAGGCAACTGTAATGTTAACGAATCACTTGTTGGCATTGGACAAAGCGAAGTTGATCGCTGACGAAAAAGTGGCTTTGCCGTTAGAAAAAGACTATCATTAGATTTTTTATTTTTATTGTTAACATTAAGAGCTTCAGAACTCACAGTAAAATATGCATTTCTGCCGTTTGAACTCACTTCACAATTTTTTGTTTTTGAGGTACTCATGTAGAGTATTCCTCAAGGGCACTTTTTTTGCGGTTTTTGTTTGTTTTTGTTTTTTGTTTCTTGCTATTTAAAAATAATATCAGCAATATTTGCTTTGCTTATTTATCAAAGTTAATATGTATGTATTACGGTTATTATGTATTACGAATATTTTTTATGACTTTTTGTTTGTTTAATATGTATATGAAAAAAAAAAACTCCGCTAAGACGTCTGTTCACTATGAAGGTTCAGCGAGAACTGAACATGTTTAACAGTAACATGTTACACGAAAACAGTTGAGTTGCCAAGAACAGTGTTGCCAAAAAGAAAGTTGCTAAAAAATCACACTTTACTTTTACCGCCTGTTTTGACTCGTCTGACTGTTTGCTGACTGTGCTTTCAATATAAATTTTTTTACTCAAGGCGACTGTCTGGGTTGTGTAAACAGGAGGTAAATGGTAAAAATAAAAGCTTTCAAGATTTTACATTTAACATTTAAATACTTATACTTATTTTACAATGAGTCTATTCAACAACAGAAAAAAATCAAAATCCTTGAACTGATATAGAAATTTATTTTTCTCTTACGTGTTTCTGATTCAGAGGCAACTTAAGAAGTATTGTTTTTAGGATAA
Source organism: Nowickia ferox (assembly GCA_936439885.1). Taxonomy (NCBI): domain Eukaryota; kingdom Metazoa; phylum Arthropoda; class Insecta; order Diptera; family Tachinidae; genus Nowickia; species Nowickia ferox. The sequence continues at coordinate 32,446,538 of OW387027.1, read as the reverse complement.
CATAAACATATTTTACAAAAAACCTTAGGAGATAAGATACTATACTTACGATTCGAAATTCAAAGAATATATTTACTGCAAGTTTATAGGAAGAGGTAACATATTTTCTGAGCATTTAAAATCCGTAGTTACCCCAAACACATGTGCCGTTGTTGTTGATTCGAAGAGTGTAGCTGTACCCCCTGGAACCTTAAAGCTTAATATACCTGATATTCAAAAACTAATTGTTAAACTTAACCCGAAGAAAGCTCCAGGTATTGATAGAAGTAGTAACAATATGCTTATGAAGTTGACTCGTATTGCAATTAGAATCCTGTTATTTAGTTTTAATGCCAGCTTACGACTATGGTATTATCCACACCGCAGGAAGCTTGCCAACGTCAAAATGATTCCAAGGCCGAGCAAAGATTTTACCAAAGCTGACTCATATAGGCCAATAAGTCTACTATCAACTATGTAAAAACTCTTCGAAAAACTGCTCATGACAAAATTGTCCCCAATTCTAATTGGTAGTGGGTGCATCCCGGACCATCAATTTGGTTTCAGAAGTCAGCATAGCACCATTGAACAAACGCATAGATTGGTTCAATTTATAAGAAGAACATTTGAAGAAAAATAGTATTGTTCTGCCCTGTTAATTGACGTTTATCAGGCATTTGATAAAGTGTGGCATGAAGGCCTAACTTTAAAATTGAAGACATATCTACCAATAAATATTCTAAAGCTATTGGAAAGTTAGATTAAAACCAGAAAGTTAATTTTTATAGAAGGAGACTTCATGAGTGTGCCCGAATCTATCTCATGTGGTGTACCACAGTGGAGTAATTGGCGATGATACAGCCTGCCTTAGTATGCAAGAAAACCCTCACGAGGCTTCCCGATATCTTCAACAACATATTACCGAGCTAGAACTATGGTTAAACAGGTGGAGAATAAAATTAAACGAACAGAAGTGTGCTCAGGTAACATGTACCTTACGAAAAGACACTTGTTCCCCCATTACAATCAATAATCAAATTGTTCCTCAAAATTTACAAGTGAAATACCTTGGTATACACCTTGATCGAAGGCTTACATGGAAACACCACATTGACTCTAAGCTAACGCAAATGAAACTTCAATTAACTCAGGTACATTGGCTGATAGGTAGAAATTCAGCACTCAGTCTAGATTGTAAACTTTTAATATGCAAATCGCTTTTGAAACCAATATGGTGCTATGGAATTCAGCTATGAGGCACTGATTCAGTTTTCAATTTAGAGAGAATCCAAAGAAGGCAAAACAAGATTTTAAGCTACATCAAAAACTCAAATTTACATTGTGATTTAAATATTCCACTAGTCGTTGCAGAAATTGCAAAATACACAGGTAAATATTTAACAAAACTCGACTCACATTCTAATCCCCTTGCTCGTAATGTCTTCAGCTTTGAGATGAAAGCCTTTTGTGAGGAAAATTCCGTTTTAGGAACAGATGGTGAAATAATGTTTTGCAGTGTCTCCTGCAAATCAACATCTGAACAGAGATAATTTTTATTGAAACAGCATGTAGGGAGAGCAAGCACAAAGTACACAGAGATGTTATGAGAGAGAAGATATTTGTGAATTCTTGACGCACCGAGCCTCTGTCTTCTTTAATTTTTCTTTCGTAGTGGCATTAACTTAACTTCGCTATGAGATTTTTGTAATTAAAAGGTTAAAATTAATATTTATGAACGAAAAAAGCCTAAAGGTAAATCAGGAATCATTTGAAAACAAATCTTAATCGCTTTTTTAATACTAATAAACACCATTTGCCATTTGCACATTCTGTTTTTTAATTCAACACAACAAATTTTTTGATTTAATTTTGTACAAATGTCCACTTGTTCAAATGTATTTTCATTTTATGCTTTGTGGTCTCATTCTCATATGCTTTTTTTAGGAAATAAATGGTAAAAATTAATATTTTGTAATGAAAATGCTTAAAATGAGGTCTGTAATAATTTGCAAACTAGTTTTAGTCACTCTTTTAATATTGAAAATCTTTTAAACACTGTGTTTTTTAATTCAACACTACAAAATCTTTAATTTAATTTTTAAATTTTAATTAAATTTAAAAAAGTACACATATTTTCTTGTTAGTTTTGATTTTATGGTTAACAACTTAATAACAAATATACTACTACAGTTGTCCCTTTCTCCCCGAACCTGTGTCAAAGCTGATTCTAACTTTTTTATCACTCATTTTCTTCACCTCTGTGTACTTTGTGGTGCAAGACATCTTACCTTGAAGATATTCAAAAACAAAGATTTAACACAAGTATTCATACAGGAATGCACAGTGCCATCTGAATGAAGGTTGGCATTGATTTCGAACCTTTGATCAGCTTGTTTCACATTTCCAAAAATAGAAAACTACACGTACATTTGTAGGTGTATTCTTGTTTTAAATATATCGATACCATATTATTATTGTTTGTGCAAATCAAGGCACAGGTGTATGTGAGCGCTACTTTATTAGTTATATTTTTATTTTTTTTGATTTCTCTTGACTTATTTATTTGTAAATATGTTTAAATTAAATCAAGTCTGTTTATACACACATGTTGTATTTAATGTACGCTGGCCGATTCAAGAATTTCATATTTAATTTTTTACAAAATTAAAATCAGCAATGACACCTGGCATTAGTTGAAGAATATACTGAAATGAGTGTAACATTTTTTTAATTTTCAATTAACATTTCAATTTTGTACACAATTATTTTTTCACTATGCCAATTCATTCAAATCATCTACGAGTGTAACCTTGAAAGTGCCACAAAGAGTTTGTTATTTCAGAACAACTTTTATTTGTACTCGTATGTTACAATTTGTTGTGCTTTAAATCACACAAATACGAGTAATAAAACAAATCCGTAACTGAGATCTTGAAATGATGACTTTAATGTATATAGGTAATGTAGGTTGTTGAAATTGTTGGAAACACAATTCTAAAATGGAACCAAATTATTTCTAATGGGTTTCTTCAGCAACGAAACAAAATTGTGTTTATAATTGAAGCTTAAAAAATAAAAAAATTACAATATGCTAAAGCAGAGTTTGAGTTAAAGGTTTGCTTTAAATTTTTTGGAGGTAAGTTCTTCTAAGCACTAATTTGTGTGACTATGTGTGCATGTTTAAGCTTAATTTTAAGTACTTTGTTTTATCAGGAACAAATCTATTAGAGGGGCGATTAAATAATTATGTCTTCGAATTAAAATAAAATCCTCAATTATATACAAACATAACAATGATCTTTTTATTTGCATTAACTATTTTTCAGTTTTTGATTACAATAATTTTGTTCATTAAATTACAAATACAATACTTTGATTATACAAGGTGTCTAAAAAGCGACAAGCGGCAGCGTGTAACATATGCAACATACTGGATTACATACAGCATGAATAGGATTTACATGCCAACTTAAATAATGTAGCGTACAACATCATTGTTTTCTTTACATAATTTGTTGACAAAAATACAAAAATGTTATTAAATGTATGTACCTTGGAATTCTCATTCAGTTATTGAGTAGAACTGTAGTACAAGCTCCAGGTTTTAAAACCAATAAGGGAGCAAGTCATAGTTAGCCTATAATGAAATTCAGAGCAAACCGGCAGGTATAAAATTTAAGGTAGGAGCTGACTCATCCCTAACCTGACCAAATGTTTTTTTTTCAAACAGCGGGACATGATCGATCAAAAAGCGGGATTTTGAAGAAAATACCGCCAAAAAGCGGGATTTAAAACTAAATATTTTTTAAAAAGCGGGATGTGTACTATGCACACACACAGTTTCGTTATACTTAGGAAACACAGTTTTCAACTGAAAACAAATGCACAAATATTTATAAACAAAAATATTTGTCCATATTAAAATAAAAATCAAATGTCGTTCGTTTGTAATCGCACCAATTAAGAGCGGCTGCACCGATTTCTTTTTTTTTGAAGTGGCACCTCCCTTACAAAATTTTTGTATTTTGCAATATCTTTGCATCTAAATGACCAAACAACTGCCTCTAGTCTGCAACTTCAGGAACAATCGCTGTCAAATTACCAAAGCCCATAATAAAATCTACGACAGTAACTTCAACTTCTCTCTAATTGTTGTTATATTTTCCTTTGTGATTATTTTTCTTTATAGTTTTGTTTAAAAATGTTTATGGAAAATGTGTTCACAACACAATTCTGTTTGATCTTTTGTGTATGTAACGATTTTTATAATGTGCGTTGTCGTATAAAAAAGTTCAAATTAGACATATGGATGTGACATCTCCCATAAGGGAAAAATATTTACTGTGAGATATCTGGAAAACTAATATAAGGAGACCTTGAAATTTTGTGAGGATAACTCTGTTGATTTAAATTTAAAAATTTAACAAGTAGGCGTGGTGCGGCTCATATATGTAGTGCATACTTTTTTTTCTTCAAAAATAATACCTGCGTACCTATCTTGCTGATTTGTTTACAGAAGTATTACTGATGATGATGATATTTTAATGTCTTGTCAGGTTACTCACCAATGTATCTATCGATACAATAACAGCAGCCGAGTGGAAAATCCATAGAGTTTGACATAATTGTAATTTCAAATCTATATTTGGTACAAGTCAAGGCTAATTTTTACTGTCGTAAATAGAACGTGGGTTTTTTTTTTGTAAATTTATATAAGAAGAAATTGAAAATTGTTTCGTTTTAAAAGCCTATCCATCCATTTTTAATTTTTCCTTTTGTTTTCCTTTTGTAACAATTAAGCTATTTTATGCCAAATAATTTTCATGAAAATCAAAGTTAACTAAGGAATACGACAACGATTTTATTTAATTACATGTGGTTTTAAGTGTAATTTGGCATTTATTGCAAATTTTTACTAACTAGACTTTTATTGTTTATTGATTATATTTTTATAATAAAAACTTGGTTAGAGACATGGGGATTTTACGTTTTGGTTGTAAAATTTTTTAGCGCATGTAACTTGATTTTGTCTTAAGTCGAGTTATGCTGATACCACTTTTGAGCACAAAAACACAATTAAATCTAAAAATGAAAAAAAAAAATTATATGGTTCTTTTACTGAGGAAGAAGAAAATACATTGTAAGATAGACTAATTACAATTGTCACCACAACCATTGTCGACAATGGGTTTCAATTATCCTTTTTTTACCAAGATTCGACCGCAATATTAAAGTACCTGATTATATCCACAAACTTTAAATTGTGATGTAAAAAATTATTACTAGTTTTCACACACCTTCAAACTCGTTATTAAAACTTTTTATCAATATATCTGTGGCAATAAGGAAAAAGTGCTTAAGTCGTATTTTATTGTTTTGCAGGAGAGCACTTTTAAGCGTTCAAGTCGATATTCAGAAATTTCTTTCTTTTACAGTTAAATAAAGAAATTCTCTGTTAACCTTTATTTTGTTAAGCAAACATAACTCTACACACTATAAGTAATACATTTAAGGTGAAATATACCAAAGTATAATTTAAACACGAGGAGTATACGAAACCATAAAAAAAATTAGTGGTAATAACATAAGATCTACTCTAACAATCAAAGATGAAGACGGAGCCGAATTAACGAATCTCGAACGACAATTTGACCGTTGGCGAAATTTTTTTAGTATTGAAGCTTCTATAACCGACGAAACACAATCAATTACTACAGCCACCGCTGTTCGCCGCAATCCAAGAAAAGATATTTCCACGGTCACACCTTCCTGTGAAGAGATGGAAACAACAGCAATGAAGTCGCTCAAAAATGACAAAGCAGCCGGTCCCGACAATATCCCCGTGGAACTGTTTTGATATGGATCAGAGCCCATTGCCCAAGCTATTACCCCAATTATCAGAGAAGCCTGGATTACAAACACCTTTCCCAGGGAATGGAAGAAGGGAATAATGATAACAATCCCAAAGAAGGGGGACCTTACCCAATGCAAAAACTGGCGGGGAATAACATTATTAAATACAATCAGCAAAGTCATGGCAAATTTGGTACTCCTACGCATCTCCCCTTTGCTTGATTCCATTTTACGCAAAAAACAAGCAGGTTTCCGTCCAGGGCGATCTTGTGCCGATCACATTAACTCCTTACGCGTAATCATCGAACAGTCAGTAGAACTCAACACGCACCCATATCTTCTATTCATTGATTTTGAGCGAGCTTTTGATACTGTCTCTCGCCGCGCTATGTGGAACGCTCTTATTAACAAAGGTACACATACAAAAATTGTTACACTGATTAGTGAGATATACAGAAATGCAGAAATTACAGTTCGCTTTAACGAAAGGGAAAGCATACCTTTCGAGAGCCACAAAGGTGTAAAACAAGGATGTATCCTTTCACCCACCCTCTTCCTAATCCTCCTGGACTCTGCTTTAGAATCAAAAAATAGACAAGCACCTTATGGCATTCGCTGGAACGTCAATGACGTCTTTTGTGACATCGACTAAGCTGACGACATCTGTTTTTTCGGCCACAGTTTCGAAGCTGGAATGTCTGACAGAAAATGCTGCTAAGGTCTGTCTGCGAATAAAAACTAGAAAAACCAAACTTATGCGAATAGGCACAACAAATTTAAATCCGCTTATTATAGACGGGCAGACCATTGAAGATGTCGACAGTTTTGCTACCTAGGCAGTAAAATAACTAAAAATAGGCGATCGGAGGCTGACATTCGCGATCGTATTAACAAGGCTAGAAGTGCTTTTCTCACACTGAATGAAATTTGGAGATGCAACAACATCACGTGCAAAATTAAAATAAGAATTTTCAACCGCAGTGTGAAATCCATTTTACTGTATGGCTGTACAACTTGCAGTTTGACACAAGCGACAACTCGCAAAATCCAAGTTTTTATCAATCGCTGTCTACGCCAATTATTAAGAATTATCTGGCCAAATCTAATTTCAAATGAAGAGCTGTTACTACGGACAAATACTAGTCCTATCGAAATAGAAGTCCGAAGAAGAAAATGGACCTGGTTAGGCCACATCCTATGCCGCCCGCACAATGATATTGCTAGAGCCGTCTTGGACTGAAACAGCCAAGGACATCGTAGAAGAGGCCGCCCCAGAAACACCTGGATACGATGTACGAAAAGAGAACTAGAATCACTCCAAATATCCTGGAATCACGCAAAAACATTGGCCAACGATAGAGTTAGATGGAGAGAGCTTGTCGATGCCCTATGTTCACTTTGAACTTTTTATAATTGTTTTATATACTATAACATAATTCAGTTGTAAATAAAGGACATATATATATACAGGGTGTTTTTTAGAGGTATAGAACTTCGAATTGAAATAAAACACAAGAAAATCGTTTTAATGTCCATCAATTTGCCTTTATTGGAAGGATAATTTTATGCCATTAACGTTTAAATATGATTTCGGGCATGTGACCGCCGCGGCTGGCTCGAATAAAGCCAATTCTACAGGTCCAATTTTCAACCACTTTTTCGAGCATATGGGGCCGTATGTTGGTAATAACGCCACGAATGTTGGCTTCCAAGTCCCCTAACGTTTCTGGTTTGTTGGCGTAGACGAGCGACTTCACATATCCCCAAAGAAAATAATCCAATGGTGTCAAATCACACGATCTTGGTGGCCAATTGACAGGTCCATTCCGCGAAATTATGCGCTCATCGAATGTTTCCTTCAATAAATCGATTGTGACGTGCGCTGTGTGGCATGTAGCGCCGTCTTGTTGGAACCACAACTCATCCACATTCATGCCATCCAATTCGGGAACAAAATAGTCGGTTATCATGGCTATATACCGGTCTCCATTAACGGTAACTGACTCTCCAGCATTATTTCGGAAGAAGTATGGCCCAATGACTCCACCAGCCCATAGAGCACACCAAACAGTCAGTTTTTGTGGATGTAATGGCGTCTCAAGGGTCTCATGTGGATTCTCTTCACTCCAAATGCGGCAATTTTGCTTGTTGACGTAGCCATTCAACCAAAAATGAGCCTCATCACTGAACAAAATTTTGCGATGAAAATCAGCATCGAGATCAATCTCATTTTCGGCCCATACACCAAAATCACGACGCATTGCATGGTCTCGCGGCTTTAATTCTTGCACAAGCTGGATCTTGTAAGGTCGCAAGCCAAGATCTTTGCGCAAAATCTTCCATAAAGTTGATGGACAAAGCTCCAATTGCTGTGCACGGTGGCGAATCGATTCATTCGGGTCCTCTTCAACACTTTGCTCTACAGCGGCAATTGTTTCTTCGGTGCGCACTGTTCGACGTCTCTGCGGATGCGTATTATCACATAGAGTAAACGTAGTGCGAAAACGATCCATGGTTAACCGAATTAATTGCTCTGATGGACGATTATGTCGACCATAAAATGGACGGAGCTTGCGGTAAACTTCGCGAACTGAACCATTATTTTCGAAATAAATTTGCACGATTTGTAAGCGTTGTTCTTTTGTCAACCTGTTCATGATGAAATGGCAAACCAAACTAAATATTAATCACTTGACAGCTGACAAAATGGCCGCCAGTTAAAAAAGTGATGCCAACTTAAAGTTCTATACCTCAATAAAAAACACCCAATATATAGTCTAAACTAAGGCTGAGTTTACATCTGGCATTTCTTCTGTGCTATGTGCTTAATGAAAAACTGTTCAGACATGTATTTATTGATTTAAACTGTTTCCAATCATGTTGGATTCTATAGAATTGTCTATATATCTAGTTATGTATGAAAGTGTTTAACTTAATAAATACGTGTCTGAGTCAAACAGTTTTTCATTAGTAATTAGAGGTTACGTTTTTTTTTACGCATGTGTGGCACATGGCACACAGATGTAAACCCGGCCTAAGCTATTATTCCAAATGATATTAGAAATATAAGAAAGATGAGTCGCAAGTCATAGTGCCATAACTTCTTGAAAAACCACACAAATTAATTGAGATTTTGAACAAGGGTACTTTCAAATATTTGAATTACGCAGGTATCATTAACTCAAAATCAGCTTATCTCGACTTAAGCACTTTTTCATTTTTTCCACATATATAATAGTGATTAAACTTATATTATATTATATTCATATAATTAATATATTTTCCTAATTTGTTTTGTCGTTTCAGGTATGTTTTTATGAATGATCGCTAAGCACCCTGCTAAATGATAGACTTGTTTAAGAAGTAAAAAACAATTAAGTATTATATATTTTTAATTGCTGTTTATGAAAAAAAATATTAATACTTTCAGCCAGTGTTGAAACAAACAGATACTTATTAATTTTATATTGCTACGCAAAATAAAAATTATGTAAAAACGTAGTTTTACATAATTATTTATTATTATTTCGATTAAAAATTTGCGATACTGCAATTTAATAAAAAAAAATCATGTTAATCATGATATTGCTGGTGATTATACTCGTAATAAAGTCAGTCCATCGATGATCCAAAAAAGCTTAAACTAAACTATTTTTCTATGTTAATGATAACAGTAACAAATAAACAAATAAATTTGTTTAACAAAAAAAGAAATATGGAAATAAAAATTGCAAAAACTAGAAAAACTCAACTACAACAACAACAAAAGCTTATAAAATAAATCATCATTAAATCACTTCGTAACACTACTCAATACACATGTTCCCCAGCTAAGCTGGCGGAGATGCAACAAAAAAACTGGAAAATCTCATGCGCTGCTAAACGTTACTCAGATCTACAACATTGTTGTAAACAAAATGATGTTGCATGTTAGCAAGCATATCAAGAAACTAGACGTCATTAAATAAAACACCAAAGTGCTCAACAGCAGCACCTTTTTTTGACTCTAATAATTAAGTACATGAGTACCAATTACAGGGCAACATGTATTTAATGACACAGAAGACCGTATGCTGATCAAACTTAATGGGAAAAACATTAGCAAAATAGTGAAAATTCTTTTCACTTTAAGCCAGACTTAGTAAATATTTAATGATATAGGCGTAATCAATTTATTAGCAAAAAAAATTGTTTCCGACAATTTGAATAGGACTCGTTTGAACAAAAATGTTATGGTTATGATTTGTTTTTTTTTTTAACTAAATCTTTGCAATCTCTTTTTCTATGCCTGCAGCAAAACATAACATGATGTTAAGTCAACACAAATTTCACTAAAAGTGATACCCTTTGAGAGAATTAATTTCCATAAAAAAGTACCTTTTGCAGAAATAATTTATGTGAGATATGAATGTTGTAGAAAGTATCTTTCGTGAAACAACATTACGCGAAAAGTATCTCTTGTAAAGATCACTTGTTGCAAAAAGTATGTTTGTAAAATTTAAATCTTGTAAGAAGTAATTTTCGCGAAATTAAACTTTTGTGAAAAGTACCTTTTTTTAGGAGAACCCTTTGTACATGGTACTTTCCGTGAGAAGAAAGTACCACTTTGTACAAAAATTATCTTAGGTAAAAAGTACCTCTTGTGAAAAGTACATGTTTTTAAGAGAACCTATTGCAAAAATTACCCTTTTATAAAAAGTACCTCTTATAGAACATACTTTTTGTAAAAAGTATCTTTTGTAAAAAGTATCTTTTTTGGAAATTACCTTTTGTAAATGGAGACTTTTGTGTAAAATACTTTCATTAAAAATTATCTTTTATAAAAAGTAGCGTTTCTAAAAAGTACCTTTAAATTACCTTTGGCAAAAAGCAGATTTGGTGAAAAAAGCATTTTTTGTAAAAAATACTTTTTGTAAAAAGTACTTTTTGCAAAAAGTACCTGGTGTAAAAGTACATTGCCTTAGAAGTAGCTTTTATAAAAAGTACTTTTTGTAAAAAGTAATTTTAACAGTACATTTCTTAAAAAGTACCATATATAAGAGGAAAATTTTGGAAAAAACAAATTTATTATTAAAAGCGTCTACTATAAAAAGTACCTTTTATGAAGAGTATTTTTTAGTTAAAATTAAATTTTATAAAATGTACTTTGCGTCGAAAAAATATTTCGTAAAAAATTCTGTTTGACAAAGTCAAATGTACCAACCAGTTTTTTAACATCTTAAGTGACAAATGCTTTCGAATTATGTTGAATCTATAAAAACTTAACTAAGTCTGCATATCGAAAGTGTGCAGTTTGGCGTTTTTGATTCCTTAGGAGTTGGATTTACATCTTGAGATGAAATGGTCTTTGCTGCTTTTCGGCTGAGTTAGTCAGTCAACAATATTGGCCATATAATGGCTAGTGATGACTCTTATTTCGCTAAATCAATCTCGTTCGTTTTCATAAATGTTACACTCTAAATTTAACACACATGGCTAAGTGTTTTCTAAGATAAAGAATATATTTTACAAAAAAATCTTTATCTTCAACTAAAAAATTTATTTTAATTGCCATCATACTGAAACGCACTCTGGCATCAGTTTGGCAATGAAGTTCTTTCGTTTCTGTTGCAAAATATTGGACAGACCATCATCAGCTTCGTCATTATGATGAGATGCCATCAGCAAAAATTTTGTGCTAAATTTCAACTATTCACTTTATTATTGTTTTTTATCTTGTCTATTTTTATTTCCTGTCTCAAATTTGATTTAGGTTTTCCTCAATTTGCTTTAATTTTCTTGCGTTACTGCAGCAAGCATGTGGTTTTTGCCATTGTCATTGACTTTTTGTATTTTATAATTTGAATTTTTTTTTCTATTTACAATTTGAGATCTTGTACAAATCATGTGCTTCAGTTGTAACCTTGTATTTAAGTATGATTTTGGCTTATGAATTTGTAATGTGTTAAGGTTTCACTGCAAAAAGTTTTTTAATAATTTTTTTTTTTGCATAATTTATAAAGTGGGTTGAGTTTGTGGGAAAAAAGTAGGCAATACACGTTGTGTTGAAGGAAAAGCAATACCACATGCAACTCCAGTACTCTTAAGGTTTATTTTTTTTTTACCAAAACAAAGTTTGTAAAGCAAATACGGAAACATGATCAATCTGCATGGAATATATGTTATTTTCTACTAAAAGTTTGTTGTCAAAAAACACTGCTTGCAATAAAATATTTGCAGAGAACGAGCACGTGAATGCGTACATAATTTAAGATACGAGTATTTTAATGTTCTTCTCGAACAAAGAGCTTTTTTTTGTAACCTTACGTTACCAGTCAGATTATTTGACCTAGTAATATATTTTTCCTTATTTATTTTTTTATGAAAAAAAAACGAGATGTGAAGCTGGAAATGAAATACAAAACATTATGTTGAAAAAATTAAAGAATTAAAAAGCTTTTTTCAAATCCATTTCAGGTAAAAAAAACAACTCGTACAAACTTAAATTTATTATCAAAGACTTGTTATAAATGTTGTATCCACTTAAAAATTTAATAGAAGTTTTTGTTTAAGAAGTATAACGAACAAGGACACGAAGTTATAGGGTATGCTGATGCTCCTGGTTGTGATGGCAACTGGAAAATTCGTCATGAACGGTGCTTTGTGCACTGTAACGACATGCTGTGGGATACATGGCCTGGAGGTCAACTCTGATAAGACTATTCTGGTACCTTTTTCTCTTAGAAAAACACTTGGTCTAGGGACAATATCGTTGAACGGATGCAATATTCCTTGTTCGACCGATGTCTAATACTTGATAGTAAGCTAAATTGGAACCGACATGTTGAACGCGTAACACAAAAAGCCACTAAGGCGATCTGGGCGGTGCAGAGTTGTGCTGGGTGCACCTGTGGCATGAGCCCAAAAATGGTTATGTGGGTTTATATAACTATTGTTAGGCCAATCATAACGTATGGCACGATTGTTTGGTGGCAAAAGACTCGGCAAGTTGTGGCGACAACTAAACTCTGTAAAGTTCAGAGATTGGCATGTCTTCTTGCAACAGGCGCAATGAGGTCATGTCCAACCTTAGCCATTGAGTCCTTGATTGGACTACCACCCATACAAATCTTTATTAGATCTACTGCGGCATTGGCCGCTTATAGGATGGGTCTCAGGACATCTGCTCGTTGTGTTGGCAATGTGCACTCATCGATCCTGAGTAAAATGCCCAGCTTAGGGCTGCTAGAAATGCCTAGTGACGGGATAAACTGTGAACTGAGGTTCGACAGGAGATTCAATGTCACAATTTCACCTAGGGCAATGTGGGACGAAAACGGTCCCAATGTGGATTCCAGAAGCTTATGTTGGTATACGGATGGATCCAAAACGGAAGATGGAGTTGGTGCTGCAGTTGTAGGGCCCAACATAAAAATCTCTTTGCCCATGGGCAAATGGCCTACGGTATTTCAGGCGGAAATACAGGCAATCACAAAATGTGTTGCCATTAATTTAAATAGGGGCATTCGATGCGTGCATATATCTATCTTTTCCGATAGTCAGACACCTCTTATGTCCCTCCATACGAAACAAGGTTTCCATTTATTGGATACCTGGCCACAGCGGTCATCCGGGGAATGAAAAAGCGGATGAACTTGCCAATAGGGCCTCTGCTACTCCGTTTATGGGCCCAGAGCCGTTTTGTGGCGTAAGTCGGTCGACTGTAACATCTCTGATTAAAGAAGATGACACTTCGACCGCTAAGGAAATGTGGCTGGCTTCTACTGGTTTAAGGCAAGCAAAGCTTGGAAGATGACGAGAAGACGTTACATCTTCTTTGTATATCATAAGGACAGTCATACAGAGATTGATTTAATTTAATTTACAGATCTGTGGCACAAAAGATCCATCAGGTGTCGCAGTGCCGGTCTTTGGACCAGATCTTCCTCCTTTTCTAATCTAATCTAATAGTGAGCAAGCTATCACGAATGCAGAAGCTTTCTTTAGACCATTAGTATTATAAATTCAGGTAGTATGCTAGTGATTTGACGAATACAGAGGTCGGTTTTCATATCATTCAATTTCATCGTAAGCCACTAAAATTAAAGTTTTAAGGAGAAGGATTTTTGATAATATTCAAATATATTTTTTATACGTAAATTGTCGCTTACGGTAAAATTTAAGAGGCTGTATTTTGATAAATCTAAGCTATGGGCACTCCCATAAAATTTTAATTTCAGTAAAAATGTTAAAAATTTAATATCTATAAAAATAAAACCAAATCATATTTAATGTTTTTGAAGAACTTGAAAATTTTAACCTCTTCTTCCCAAGAAATATTTATATCTATCCAACCTCAAACCGAATTTTCAAATTGCCTTCAAATCTCATACCATTTTATCATACCAATTACATTTTTTCTTTTTTTATTGCAAACTAAAAAAGAAAGTTACAACATTTTAATGTTAATTACAAAAGGAGTTATATTTTTACAAAACGAAAGAAAAACGATAATTCACAAAAAGTTGCAAAATTTCAAACAAGCCATAATATTAATTAAAAATCGCTAAAATTTTATGAAAATCGCGGAAACGGCGAAAATTACCATAAACCTACGAACAGAAAAATGAAAGCAATGTCTAGTATTGTTTAAAAAACGGCAAAACTTCCATGAATATTGCAAATAAACAGATTTGTTTTATTTTTAAATAAACTTTTTTATTTTTATAATTTCTTTTATGCATATATTTATTTATTGTATCTTCAAAATGAACTAAAGATAAGTATTCACATTCGTGCTAAGCAAACAAATTTTCATCGGGAGTGTTACGTATTAGAGCTCTTGTGTCCTCCTTTTTTTTAGCGGACGTGTCCAGTAAAGTTCAAGATATTGCGAGCAAGTGGATTAGGATGTGACTCGAGTTTTGTTAAATATTTGCCTGCGTAGTTTCCAATTTCTGCAGTCACTTTTCGCTTATTTAAATCAAGATTTTACTTTCAATTTTTGATATACCATCGATCCGATGTTGTTAGTCTTAAAATCTTGCCTTGCCTTCGTTGAATTCTCTCTACATTTGAAGCTGAAGCAGTGCCCCATAGCTGAATTCCGCAGCACCATATTGGTTTCAAAAGCGACTTGTATATTAAAAGTTTACAATCTAGGCTGAGTGCTGAGTTTTTACCAATCAGCCAATGATTTAATTTAAGTTTCATTTGCGATAGCTTAGAGTCAATGTGGTGTTTCCATGTAAGCCGTCGATAAAGGCGTATACCAAGGAATTTCACCTGTGAATGTTAAGGAACAACTTGATTGTTGATTCGAATGCAGGAACAAGTATCTCTTCGTAGAGTAAATGCTAAATGAGCACATTTCTATTCGTTTACTTTTATACTCCATAAGCTTAGGCATAGTTCCAACTGGGTGATATGTTCCTGAAGATATCGGGAAGCCTCGTGAGGGTTTTCATGCATACTAATGCAGACTATATCATTGATAAATATAGTTGTGTAGATATGTGTAGAGTCTCCTTCCACAACAATGAACTTCAGGGTTTTAATATAACTTTCCAATAGCTTCAGAAAATATATTGCTAGATATGATTTCAATTTTAAAATTAGACCTTCATGCCACAAATTCAAATGCCTAAAAAACGTCAATGTTCTTGTTATATCCTGAACCAATCTCTGCGTTTGTTCAATTGTGCTATGCTGACTTCTAGAGCCAATATGATAATCCGGTATGCACATTTTATCTGTTAGAATCGGGAACAATTTTGTCATGAGCAGATTTTCGAAGAGCTTTGACATTGCCGACAGAAAAACTATTGGCCTATATCACTCAGTTTTAGTAAGATCTTTGTCCGGCCTTGGAGTAATTTTGACCCTGGTAAGCTTCCAGTGGTGCGCATAATACTCCAGTCGTAAAATGGCATTAAAGATAAATAGAAGGATTCTAATTACAATACGAGGCAACTTCATCAGCATCTTGTTACTAATTCCATCAACACTTGCCCCGCTTTCTTCGGGATGAGCTCAGCAATTAGTTTCTGCACATCACGCATCTTAAACTTTAAGGGTCGAGGGGGTAGAGCAACTACACTCGACAAAACAACAACAGCATTACATGAGTTTGGGATAAATAAGTATTTTAAATGCTCAGCAAATATTTTACCTCTTTCTGTATCACTTCGTGGCCAACCTCCGGTAGCTGTGAGCAAAAGTGGTTTAAACTCAACGGGTGTTTTAAGCTTTCTCGCAGTGCGCCACAAAGAGTTATTAGATTTTGATGTGACATCAAGCCTTTCCAGATAATTCTTAAGAGATGCAATCAACTCTTCGAGTCGTTTAGTGCACTTTTTAAATCTGATTTCTTCTGGCTCGACTTTTTTCACACACGAGACGTTCAATATCCGTAGAATAAATTCTATTTAACCCAGCCTGCGGATGCTTTTAGCTTAATGTTTTCCATACAATGACTACTGAGATATTTTTGGAACTCCAGTCTATTAACACGATTGATCATCTTCACATATGGGTGAGGTAAGTCACTTCTTGGCGGGCTACAAATTGTAACGATCGTATGAGAGTGAGCGGAGGAAAGATCAAGAGAAGCTTTAACGTGAATTAAATCCCTAGAGATATTTTTCATGACGCCAAAATCTATAACATCCGGAATTTTTTGTAGGTCTGTAGGAAATGACGTCCAAGTCCATTTTTTAAATTGTGTTGAACAACGCTCTTCCCCTCAAGGTGTAATAAGGCGCGAACCCCTAAACGTATGTTTTGCATTGTAGTCTCCAGCTGCTACGAAGTAAAGTCCAAAGATGTAACATTCGTAAAGAAAATTATATCGAAAAAATTTTTGTATGCCACCTTATTTTCGTAAATAACAGCCACCGTCAGCAATTCTTGATTAGTCTCAGTCGCCTTGGCCTAGCAGGTTTTTTTTTAGAAAACATACTTTTATTTAAAACATACCCCTTTTAAAATTAAGGGAAAATTCAACACAAGCCGACTTTTAGCAGCCGCCTTAGATAATTTTGGTCTACTGCTGCCACCGAAATATCAGTATCGGTTTTGTTCTCTGATTGGTTAGTGTATGCGTTGTGAATATAATGCATTCATGGCATCCAATAGTACTCCTTCAATTGTTATTTTTTAAGACAAAAGACATTTGTTTCTACATGTATGATTTGATAAGGCTAAATTTCGTATGGCCCTGTAAGCAAAATGAAGGTGTACTGGCCTTCGAAAACAGCTAGTGGTTCCGTTCTTGCAGTGTTTGTCAGAATATTTACAATTAACTTTGGTGTTATTTGTTCATTTATAATTATCACATGTTATTTGGCTTATAGCGCGATATGGACTTTAGTCTAATCAAATGAAGTTCGAAAAATAATAATACAATTTGATTCCGGCACGTTTCTGTTTGTTTCGACCAACAAAATGAGTGTGTTTCTTGGTGTTGTAATTGCTTTGTACCAGCAGTTCTAACCAGATTAATTGTACCATTGATGTAGACTAATAAGAAAGCGAAAAAATACAAAATTGCTTAAAAGTTTTTCAAAACGAAGAGAGATATAATACAGGCTCTTAAGAAAGGTTCTCATGAAAATTAATCTAAGAAATAATAATGAACATTTTAGAAGCTACAGCAGCTTATTAAAACTGCATTCCTTTAAATTAAATTTTGCTTTTAAAAAGAATCTGTGGAAATGGTTAACAAAAGCCTAAAAAACAATTAACTTTTTCCGTAACACATTATTCAAGGGTTTAAAAGGGAATATTTTATATATTTTTAAATTCTTCTAAGAAATGGGAAAGAAAACAAATGCAACGCCCCCTAGAACATAAAAAACCATAAACTAATTTAAATTTAACATAAAAGAAAAAAAAATATATATTTTAGAAAGAGTTTGGCTTTTGTGTGTCCCTTTTTTCAAGCAGCTAACTAAAAAAACCCCATTTATCTTTTCAACTTTCATCACATCAAAATCAAATAAACAATTGAGGCTGTTTCCTTCCTTTTCAATAAAGTTATTAAATTGATAAAACGTTTCAATCATAAAGATTTTTGTATATAAATACTAGCAGCCAATCATATTTGAAGGCAGGCTTCCATGTTTATTTACTTTAGTTATTTTTTAGTAATTAAAAATTTCACGGAATTTTGTGAATTTGTGCAGAATCCTCGCCCTAAAGCAGTTTTGTGGCAAATCCCTTTTTTCTGTGTCGTATTATTTCTTTTCTTAATGTGAATAGAATGCAAAAAATTTTTAAACTGAAATTTAAACTCGTTGTATAGTGATTCCAGTTAAAGAATGTGGTAATTAATGAAAACTTTAGATAGCTAAAATCTCACTATAGATTCGCATCGAAGTGTTCAGCGTTGTTCACCCGCAATATGAAAAGGTTTTTGCACTGTTTCGTAACCGTGGATGAAACGTGGCTCCACCACAGTACATCGCTTAAACACAAAAATCACCATACTCATATATACGAGTATGCACAGAAATAAGTATTCACCAATTAATATTTTCAATTAAGAATTTAATTCAATCAGTTAAATTTTCAATTGCTGTAATTAATAAAATTTTCTACTTTTATTATTAATTGATATTCAAGAAATTTATTATTCGACATATTTTCATTATTATTATAATTATTATTATTATTATTATAAGTGAAATTTATTTGCTGGTGGTTAAGCGATGTCTATATGCATTTCATTGTTTGTGACTCTTCAAAATGTGTGGTTGAAGTCTACTGACGATTTCTTAACCTTACGTCAACAGCAAGCATACCCGGGTATGCAAGCATATTTTAAATATATGCGAATTCACACGTTGCTAAGTATATTTCTGTTTAGTTGTTGTGTTCTTTTAGTTTTGTATGTATTTTTGTATGATTTTTCCTACTTTGATTTGTTTTTATGTATGAATACTTAAAGTAACGGGAGTTTTACCAAAGATTTGTGCTTTCATGTTGAATATTTACAATTAGGGACTTTTTAAAAACACTCGTTAGTTGCTAGTCGTTGATTGAACTGCTTAGTTTTGACAAGTGATTAAACAAATTAAATTTAAAATATTGTGATTCCACTTTGTACAATAAACAATAATGGCATATGGTAACTGGCTTACACCGCCACAAGTGAGTGTTTTTGATTATGAGAAACAGCAAGAGTATATTCGGCAAAGGCTACAAGAGTTACAAGAAGATAAAGAAGTGATGATGAAAGAACAGCATTTGAAGGTATTGCGGACGAAAACGAAGCTGTCGTACGTCCAGATTACTCTGACATCGAAGATATCCAGTTGCCAGAATATAACCTGGAATACGAAACTGGAGATGATGAAGAACTCGCTGACATATCCTGTGAAAGTAAAACATACTATGAAAGCAAAGACGGAACAATTTGGCCTGTCTTACCACTACATACTGCGAGATTCCGTGGTCATAATATTCTAAGATCTGCTAATTATGGGCCGGTAAGAAAAACACAAGGTCTATCTATAGTAGACACTTTCAAATTACTATTATCAAATGAAATGTGTGACATCATCATACGCGAGACAAATAGAAAAGAGAACCAAGTCTATGAAAGGGAGCAGCGCGCATGGAAAGCATTAACAATAACTGAATTCGATGCATATTTGGGTCTCCTTTTGCTGGTTGGAGTGACATATTCTGGCTACCTACATACTAAAGACTTATGGAAAACAACCTCACATCCGTTATATCGTGCTTCTATCAGTGTAAGGCGATTTTGGACAATAATCCGTTTTATACGGTTCGACAACGGAAATACACGCCAACAGCATAAAGAAACCGACAAAGCTGCAGCTATAATGGATATATTTTTAATGCTGAACGATAATCTTCATAGCAACAATTTTATCCTTTCCGTGGTGGAACTGGTTTTACGCAATATATACCATCAAGACCTGCCAAGTATGGAATAAACGTATGGTGAGTATGTGACTCCGTCTCCTCTTATCCTATGAAAGGACAAATTTATACCGGTCTGTCGGCATCCGGTGAACGGGAGAAAAATGTAGACGAAAGAGTAGCAAAGGATTTGTGCGTCAATCTTTTTCGTGGAAGTGGACGGAATATCGTTTGCGATAATTTCTTTACCAGTTATAATTTAGCGAAAAGTTTGATGGTGGACAGTAATTTATCGATGTTAGGTATAGTAAATAAACGACGAGCTTTTGTACCACCGCAGTTTGTTATTCCAAGAGGACGTGATGTAGAATCAACTATTTTTGGTTACAGCAACAATATTTCCATTTGTTCCTACATCCCAAAGAAAAATAAAACAGTTTTAGTCCTTTCTACAATGCATTATACAAGCGAAGTAGAAGGTCCAAAGAGAAAGCCACTTATGATATTGGATTAGAACAAATATAAAGGCGGCGTTGATAATATGGATAAATCTTTGGCGGAATAATCTACAAAGCGACGAACGAATAGATGACCTTTATCGTTCTTCTACAATATCCTAGATGTGGCTGTCTTTGCACATAGACATCGCTTAACCAGCAGCAAATAAATTTCACTTCATTGATATTTTTAAATTGTTTATTGGTTAAAAGTTAATTAATTTTTTAATTGATATCACAAAATTTTTTTTTCTATCCATATTTGTATTTATATTCATTCGTTTTCCTCCTGCAAGGGGCATAAGGCCATAACAAGTTCGTTCCAATATACACGATCGTCCACTCCTTGTTTGATCTCATTTCATTGCAGACTAACTCGTAGCTTAGATCATTCTTTCATAACTTAGCATATCCATCTGTGTGCAGGACTTCCGATACGGTGACTGTCTTGCGGGTTCCATTCTATAGCTTGTTGAGCAATATCGTGTGGTGGGTTAATCCATCACTATTTCGTTTCCAAATTTCTACATCTACAGGATGCTGCTTTCCTTTTTTTAAACGGGAGTTGTTTATCATTATGAAAATTTTAAAAATACTTGTGTAGATTTGATGCTTGTTGTCACGTTTCACATCCATATAGCAGTGTGGTCTTCACGCAGCATCTCGGCTTTTAACCCATTTGTAAAATATACTGAACAAATTTTTTTAATACATATATCTATTTATTGTATCTTCAAATATGAACTAACAATAACTGTTCAAATCTGAAATCTAAATATAATTATTAGCCCCGACCAGTGTCGGACATGAACTTAGTGATAGTAAATTAATAATACATAAGAGTCGTGATAAGCAAAATAAAAATATTTTCAAGCAGTTTCATCTGGAGTGTTGAGTATTAGAGCAATAGTGTTTCTCTTTCTTAAGCGGATGTGTCCAGTAAAATTCAAGATGTTACGAGCAAGGGGATTAGGATGTGACTCAAATTTTGTTAAATATTTGCATGCGTATTTTCCAATTTCTGCAGTCACTTGTGGCATATTTAAAACCACGGAGCCCATATTATTAACAGTAAAATTTTGTTTTGCCTTCTTTGGATTTTCTCTACATTTGAAGCTGAAGCAGTGCCCCATAACTGAATTCCGTAGCACCATATTGGTTTTAAAAGTGACTTGTATATTTAAAGTTTACAATCTAGGCTGAGTGTTGAATTTCTGGCAATCAGCCAAAGTATTTGAGTTAATTTAAATTTCATTTGCGTTAGCTTAGAGTCAATGTGGTTTTTCCATGTAAGCCATCAATAAAAGTGTATATCAAGATATTTCACCTGTGAATGTTGAGGAACAACTTGATTGTTAATTCGAATGGGGGAACAAGTATCTCTTCGTAGGAAAAATTTTACCTGAACACACTTCTGCTCATTTCCTTTTATTCTCCATAAGTTTAAACATAGTTCCAGCTAAGTAATATGTTCCTGAAGATATCGGGATTCCTCGTGAAGGTTTTCATGCATACTAATGCAGGCTGTATCATTGTTAAATGTAGATGTGTAGATATTACTGCTCAGAGGTATATCACAAGTATATATTAAATACACAACTGGTCGCAGTGTACTCCGCTTTGGCACACCGGATGAGATAGATTAGGGCACGCTCCTTCTATAACAGTGAACTTCCGGGCAATAATGTAACTTTCCAATAGCTTTAAAAATTTGGTTGGTAGATATGATTTGTATTTTAAAATTAGACCAAATGCCTAAGAAACGTCAATAAAGAGGGCAGAACATTACTTCCTTTCCTCAAATGTTCTTTTTATATCCTGAACCAATCTCTGCGTTTGTTCAATTGTGCTATGCTGAGTTCTATAGCCAAATTGATAATCCGGTATGCACATTTTATCTGTTAGAATTGGATACAATTTTGTCATGAGCAGTTTTTCGAAATGTGTTGACATTGTTGATAGTAGACTTATTGGCCTGTATGATTTAGCCTTGGTAAGATCTTTGCCCGGCTTTGGAATAATTTTGACCGTATCTATTTTCCAGTACTGTGCATATACTCCAGCCGTGAAATTGCATTAGAAATGAACAACAGGATTCTAATTGCAATACGAGGCAAATTCATCAGCATCTTGTTACTAATTCCATCAACACCTGGATCTTTCCTCTGGTTGAGCTCAGAAATTATTTTCTGCACATCACGCATCTTAAACTTTAAGGGTCGAGGGGGTAGAGCAACTACACTCGACAAAACAACAACAGCATTACATGTGTTTGGGGTAAATATGTATTTTAAATGCTCAGCAAATATTTTACCTTTTTCTGTATCACTTCGTGCCCAACTTCCGGTAGATGTGCGCAAAAGTGGTTTAAACTCAACGGGTGTTTTAAGCTTTCTAGCAGTGACACAAAGAGTAATTAGATTCTGGTGTCACATCAAGACCTTCTAGATAATTTTTAAAAAATGCAGTTTTTTCAGTTGCAAGCAACTCTTGAAGTCGTTTTGTTCACTCTTTAAATCTGATTTCTTCCAACTTGTCTTTTTTCACACATGAGACGTTTAAGATCCGTAGAATAAATTCTATTAACCCCAGTCTGCGGATGGCAGGTAGTGGAATGATCAGCAGTCTGCTTAATATTTTCATTAAGATTGGCAATATTAAATTCAATATCTTCGGATGTTTTTAGCTTAATGTTTTCCTTACAATGACTACTAGGATAGTTTTTGAATCCCAGCCAATTAACACGATTGATCATCTTCACATATGGATGAGGTAAGTCACTTCTTAGTGGGCTACAGATTGTAACGATCATATGAGAGTGAGCGGAGGAGAGATCAAGAGAAGCTTCAACGTGAATTAAATCCCTAAAGATATTTTTTATGACGCCAAAAACTTTAACATTCGGAATTTTTTGTATGTCAGTAGGCCAGTAAGTGGTCTCCCTACTCGAAATGACGTCCAAGCCCAGTTTTGAAATTGTGTTGAGCAACGCTTGACCACTGGGTGTAATAAGACGTGAACTCCAGAACGTATGTTTTGGATTGTAGTCGCCAGCTGCTACGAAACAAGGCCCAAGAGATTTGTAGAAATCCTCTTATTGATCCTCAGTGATTGAGAATCTGGGAGGGGAGTAATGATGATAACGCAAAATTTGTAGAAAAATTTTCGACGCAAATATTCGTTGTTTGTAGATGTTTTTCAAAAATTTTGTCAAGAATATAGTGCTTGAGTCTTGACTTTATTAGAATTGCTGATCTACCGCATGCTCTTTCTCTCTGGTCCTTTGAATCATTTTGAAAAGGCTTCTCGAAGTCAAATGAGTCTCAGAGACCAAAATTATATCAATATTTTTTCCGTGTGGAAGTTCTCGAATTATATTTAACTCTCTTTAATTTAATTTTGAAGCTTTTTTAATGAAACCACCTACCTTTAGGGAAAAACTTATAACCATTTTGCATCAAATTAAAGTTCCCATACCTGCTTACATTTTATGCTTTCACAAGCGCGTAAGGAAATGTCTTTTTTTTTAACTATAAACTATAAGTCTGAGCTTGTGAATTGAACAAATTTTTATATAATGAAGTTTGAGTTAGAAATTGTTCGAATATTTGAAAAAAATTATTCGAATAATTTTCTATTCCAAATGGAAAAAATTCTGTTCCTTTGAAAAACATAAAATTTTTTTTTAATGTTCGAATAATTTATGTGCGAATGGCAACACTAATATGTACAATAATTTTCAGACACTATATTATAAAATTCTAAATATGAAAAACATTACCTTTCGAAAGCTTTTTTGAATAAACATTCTTACTAACTTTGTACCTCAAGAAATTTAAATGCATGTACATTAGACTCGGTAAATTTTTTTCTGGACCAAGCGGTTGCCAAAATCTCAATCTACGACGAATTCTAGGAAGGTTTGCTATTCTTTTATTCAAAAAATTGATTAAGTGGAATTGTTGCACTTTGTTATGGACCTCCACATATAATGTATAGAAAAATGCAAAAATCCCGATTTCAAAAAATAATGAGTTAGGACCTTTCTATACTCAGTTATACGATAGATACATATTTATATTTATTTATTTTTTTCCTTTCCAGTGGTACTGATAAAAAGTGTCAAATATATTAAGATTTTGATGTTGTCATAAACCCATGCTTCTGATCTGATGTTACTTGCTTGGTAGTTTTAAACATAACTTTGAGATTAAAATAAAAATAATTTCTGTCTAAAGACTTATCAACTTCCTTAACACTTCAGCTGCAACTTGGTAATCCTTAAACATTCTTTTTTGAAGCGTTAATTTATCATACTTTCAATACAATGAATTGTATTTTACTTCTCGACTTTGTAGAATAATTTTTGTGTTAAATATTGCATTAAGATATCATTTTGTGCTTAAGACAGCATTTTATTTTATCTGCAGCTGAGAGATAAAAGCGAAATACAAGAACATCCTTTTCGCAAAAAAAGAAATTAAAAACTTTTTCTGGCAAAAACTATTTCATACCAAATCTTATAAACGTATCTTAATAGAGCAGGGAAAATTCTTTTAGACATGTTAATGGCTTAAGCAAGATTAAATAAGTTTTCTCAATAAAACTGTCTGTCTGCGCATTTTGAGTTTATCTGCAATCTTTCACTTCCCTGAGATGTTAAAATTAAGCTTTGAGATGAACCTGTTAATTGTTTCTAAATACAAGGAAACAATTCACATTCATATTCATGTGCTCAAACTTATGATTAAAAAATAAAAACAAAAACAAAAACAAAAAAGAAACCATAATACATTTACAGTTAAAAAAAATGCATGTGTGTAACTTAAGTCTTTTGTTTGTGTTTGCTTAACATTTTGCTGTTCGTTGCCGAACGCACACATGCCTGCATACAGCCAACCTTAATTTCGTATTTAAACCAAATGCTGCACAGACTTCCTGTTGAAAAATTCTATTTTGCTTAACAATAAATGAAAGACAAGAACCAAATCATAATAGAAAATTATGTAACTGCTGTCAAGTTGAGGCCGCTAGTTTTACTAAAGTTTATATTGCATCTTGTCTTTTTCTTTCGCTAAAGCGAATTTTTAATATATTTTGCATTCTTGTTATATTTTTTTATCTTCTTTAAGATCAAGTCAGCCCAGCCAGCTGTGCTTAACAATTAAATCAAACAACAAGAGCGTTAAATAAGATTAAAAGAACATTTTTTTTTAAGAATTTTACTAGACAAATAAATATTTGTTGCAAGAACAAATATGGTATTTTTTTATGGATTATTTTGGTATGCAGCTGCATTTGGGAAACTGCGCCAGGAAGCATAAACGTAAAATTGAAATAAATGTAGAAGAAAGCCTATTAAGTAGAGTTAATGCTTAAAGAAGTCAAGAAAGTTAAAACAAATAAAAACACTTGCCACATGCCATTACTGCTTGTTGTTGGCTGAAGTGTGCTCAGGGGTTTCCTTACAAACTGGAGTTTCCTTATGGCTTGAGAACACAAATTTGCATAAAATATTTTAATTGAAGCAGCAATTACATACAATTCCACATGTGGCAACAGGCAACATAAAAGAGCAGCATGCAGCAATTGCATTTCAATTGTTGACTAAATATTGTGGGCATGACAAAAATCAGGGTTCATTTAAAATTAAGATTTACAGTGGGTATGTAAAAAAAATTATGTATGCTTGAGTACACGTTTCTTTGTTTTTTTTTTTTTTTTTGCACATGGGGGTTAATGTATACAAATAATTCAAAATGATTTAACGCAGAAGTTCTTTATAGATTTCAAATCTGTTGTTATATATCAATGGAAATTACTAATACTTATTTCTAAATAATTCAATGGAGTATGTATTTCTTCGAATAAGTGTGATAGCGACTTATTGCTACACCATAATTATTTTTTTTTTGCCATATTTTAGTTGTTGGGTTGAGGGAAATCTACTTTATAAAAATTTAAATGTTTAAAAATTACAATAAATTCTTTTAAATTTTGTGTGAAAATATTTTTCATTTATAAAAAGTTTAAAATATAAAAAGTCTCGTCAAGAAAATAAATAATTTAATTGTGAATTTTCAATTATAATATTAAAAACTTTTCAAGGACAGTTTTTCATTTAAGGATTGGAGGAAATTTTAGGGAATAAAAAAAAGAAAAACTGGTAAGATTTTTAATTTAATTGTATTAGAAAGGCTCGTGTTCATTGTGATATTTCTTTTGTTGCAGAGATTATCAGGATCCTCGCGGATTCCTACAATAACAAGGACCATCGATAAAGTATTGCAAGTTTTGAGAAAGATCCATGTTCTTTGTTTTTATTTTTATCTTGGATAACTATTAATATCAGGGTTGAATATTGGAAGAATAGTCTACAGTTTATTATAATAATCTGCATCAAGGGAGAACATTCGTAATGAGTGGAGTGACTATCTTATCAAATAAAAATTGCTGTGCTTCAGGAGAGTTTCTTCCAGACAATGAAATATAAAGTTTTACTTTGTTGTTTGAAACCAAGAGAAAAATTGGTATTTAAAGTTCCTTTGGAAGGAAATCGACTAAATTGCCAATTTGCTTTCATCAAAATATTGCAAGATTACATTTTAATTCTTGGAAAAAACTAATAACTTTCCCTAAACTTTTAAACACATCTTTCAAACGTTCAATTTTCACATTTCAATTGTTTGGAAGATAAATCTTAAATTATTATCTCTCATTTGTTTTTAATTTAATTTTCACTGGTATATGGTTACCTAATTTATTTATTTTATTTAATTTGTTACATTCAAGAGTGCTTTAATTTCATTTCTCAAATTCAAATATTCATTAATTTAATATCATAATCAGACTGTTATTTCAAAGTGGATTCTGTTATACATATATTGAAGTATATAGTTTTTAATTAACAACAAAATCCACGTACACTTTCACTTTGCACTTGATAATTTTCCCTAATCATGTTATTTTTATTAATTTCATTTTTTTTATTGTTAGTTTAAATTTAATAAAAATATTAGAAATTATAACTTCTGGATAATGATGGGAGTTTGAATTATTATATCTTTTTGTTTGGTCTAATTTCTTTTATGTTTTTATTTCGGGCTGATAAAATAATTACACACCATATCAGCATGGAGGGAGGGCTAAGTTTACGTGACAAATTCCATCAATAGCTTTACATATATGTACTCGTATATCAAACATTAATAAATTTTTTGTGTTCTGTATGGTTCATATATTTATTTTCGTTTTAACCACACCCATCGACGAGCACAGACGACGGATTACTAGGTAGCCATGTTCCCCAATTAGTTCACCTCAATATGAAGAATCCTTACATAAGGTCGAACTGTTAAGAGTTTTATTGAGTAAATGAACTGACTCGCAGTCTTGTTTCGAACGCTAAGCAATTATACGCAAACTGGCAATAAGAATTTTGGCCAATATAAATTTTAGCTCTGATTCTGATATAACAATTCTTATGTAAATTTTGTCATCTTTTCCAAATTTTGCATGACTCCTTAAACTTGAGATTAACATAGAATATTCATATGAATGAAACTTACTTTATATGTGAATGTGCACATGTATGTATGTAATTGTATGTAATAGTAATAAGAAACTCGAACGAAGTAGTAAAATACCCTTATATGGTGATAACAGCGTTTTTATTGATTTTTTTTTCATTCGATTTCTAATAAAGAAATTTCTACTCTGGCGCTGCCCCTTTAAAAGAGTCTTTCTTTAATTTTATTATTTTGCACAAGATGAGGCAATAATAAGTTCGTATATTCTTTAGATTCTGGTTCTTAAATGCATTTGTTTATGTGTGTTTTGGCCATAGAGGAAAGAAAAGAACAAAATAAATTCAAATACCAGTAGGTGTTTTATAAAAAAAGAATCGAACGTAGAGTTTTCGTCTAGAATTACGAAGATGCTAAAAATGTGTGAGTGTCTAGAGTTAGAGGTGAGTGTAAGACTTTAACACTTGCAAGATTAGAAAATTGCACTCACCCGTCTACAAAATTTATTTGCATTTTTAAATTTTATTTGTATATACATACTCGTATATATTTTTTTTTAGTTACACTCAGCGATAGTAGATTTAAGCAATGAGTCTATGGCAACAAAAAGCAGCAAAACAAAGTACAACAGGTTTATTTGTATCTTTTACTGTTTTTAGCAAAAAGAAAAAGAAACAAAGAACTGGATTTATTTAGTTAACGAAATACAGATGTTTGCCGTATGTAGGTATCAAATTGACATTAGCATTTAGTGGTAATAGAGACATATTTTAACTTGGGCCTCTCTACTCCTTAGCACCCGGCTTGGCTGCGCACTTGTGTGTCTAGGTGTGTGCTTATGTTTGTGTGTAATTTTCGCCTTAGTAAAGTTGTCTGTATTTTAAAATTTTGCTCATTCATTTGTTCGTTGTGACACTAGTAGTCGATTCACTTTTTCGTATTAATTTCTAATGTTTTTTATCCCGACGAATATTGATTCGTCATGTAAAGGAAGTTGACAAAAATGATAAGACTAATCAACATAATGGATGGAACAAATGAAAATATTTGTACATATATTTTGTTTGAATTGCCTTAAATAAACTCTACAAATTAATTGTTAAGACAAAGTTATTTATGGAAAATGTTCCAGTATCTGCACTTGTTTGCTAATGGTGACTAATAGTTCTAGTTTTCAAGTTTAAAATTTTAGATTTGTTAGTGCTAACTTTAAACAAAGATAAGATATAGTTATTTGTCTTATAAAATAGGATTCAGAATTCTTTTTATCTATGCATGTATTAAGGCGGCGTTACTTTTGCGCATGATTACCTCGAACAGATACAGCTCTTTAACTTCTGTGGCATGAAATTGTATGGCATACAGATTTTTGCTGAGTGTGTGATTTGAGGCTTGTTGAGCAAAATTGAAATTAACTATTCATTTCCTTCTCATGATAAATCATTATGATGCTAAAGGCCATGCCCAACTATCCCACACAATCACACCATCTACGAATAATACAACCCTGATCTCATGACTCCCTCATACAGGGTTATATTTTTCTCAAACCATGCACGATTGTGTAGGATGGTGTATTACGGCCTAAAATATTGAAATGACGCAAGAAAAAGCAATTTAATTATTACTAAAACTGAGAATACTCTTCGACTAAACTTAACTTCATCTAAAAGGTAAACAAAAATTTAGCCTTTAATTTCTTGTTCTATTTTATTATTTTTTATTTTCAAAATGGTCTTTAAAGGTTAAACATGCACATTAAGGTGTCCTAAGTTTTTTCGTTGGTTTGTTAAGCACAATTTGAAAGCTTATAGGGTCAAGTGATTTTGAGATACTATTCAGATTTTTTGGAAAAGTTTTTGAGGTCGCACAAGTCGAATTTTTTCCTAAAACCGAGCTTGCAAGCCTTTTTTGTGTTTTCTTCATAACTATCAACCACATTCATTCCTTGTTTTTTAGAGCATAAATACTTATATATAATCACACAGCAAACATCGCTTATTTACTTCAATAGTGTCACAACTCAAAAAAACTAGTTTTGCAGAAAACGCATTTAAAGTTTTTAATTTAAATACAACTTAATGTGGAAATGAAAAAAAATATTCTTCTCTGACGAGGCGGTAGTAAAAGCTATTTATGTGTTTTACAAAATAAGGCCCTTAATCGGTTCGGAATAGAATAATGCACGGAATACTCGAGCAATGTTCATGAGCAGTGATGCCAAATTCTTTTTGCCTCTAAAGGCACATCAAAACTTAAAAAAAGCACTTAAAAGCGTAATTTTAAGATCTAAAAAAATTACGCTTTCACTAACGTGAAAAATGAGTGAAGATCCAAACGAATAGAAAAATGAAAAAACGGATAAACAGAAAATGAATAAGTGTTACTTACTAATGTCTGTACCAAAGGTAAATCAATAATTGTTTACACAACATTTCTCATATTGAAAATTTGCGTTAAATAGCTGATGTTAATAACAATCTCAACCGCATTAGATAGACTTGGGTGCTGATGAAGTGCGTGGCTGCATAGAAAAATATCGGTATTTCCACCAGCTAATAAAGTTTAATTTAATTTTTCTTCTCTTCTTTAGAAACTCACTTTAATTAATAAAAATATTTCATTCAACAAGAATTGAAATTACTGAACTTAAGCCCGACTAAGAAATTATTTCTGATTAAAAATTCGCTATAGTTCAAATAAAAATTTAAAATTGTCTCAGTTTAATAATGTTTAATATTTTCTAAGCTATTCTCTAATTCGGCAATAGTATCATCTGAAATGAAATATATCAGACGGAAACGTTATGATTTACACTGAAAAATTAAATACATCAAGTTTTCATTAAAGTAATTTTAAGAAACACAAAAATTTCTTAAAATCACTACATAATGCTTTTTCTCAAAATTTGGCATTTTGAGTCTTCAAAAAGCACTAAAAGTAGTGCCAAAAGCACCAAGTAGCTTCGCTGTTCATGAGTACTCTACTCTGAGTACATTTCTCTTTTTCCTATATGATGTTTACCAAACGGAACACACATTGGCATCAGCGATGCCAATTTAGCGCGTTTCGCGCTAGATTTAGCGCGTTTTAACTATGCCAAACGCGCTTTTTTTCATCTTAGCGCGTTTATTAAAAAAGCGCCAATATAGCGCGTTTTATATAAAGTCATCATATCAGTTCAATATTTTCCCCCTTTTTTTGCTTACACAACTCATATAATTTTTTAAATTGGTTAATGATTCAGCTGTCGCAAATAAAATTCCCTCGACAGTGGTTAGAAAACGCATTTTTATACTGTAAAGTTCACAACTAAAAATATCTACTCGTAATCGTGACCAAAAAAGTTTATTTAACCTATTAAGCATCTATTCTAGCTGAAGTACAAAAAGCATTTGAATCGCAAAACTATTCGACAATTTATATAAGTTGTTACAAAGTTTGAAAAAAAAATAAAAATTAAGGACTTCGATTATGTATTTGGAAGGCAATTCTGATTCTGTATTAAGTGATTTTATTTATTTACTGCCTTATTCATAAAAAATATTTCAGGTTTATTAAGCACTTATTTGACATATTTTTATGGGAAATTTGGCAAAAAAACCTAAAATATTTTTTATGAATTATACCATTAGGATATAATTTCGAAGAAACAATATTATAAAGTCTGAAAAGAGCTACTAAAAAAATTAACTGTATATACTAATACACATGTACATACATCGACTTTTATTAAAATTTAATTTAGCGCGTAAGAAAATAGCGCCTTTTGGCTATAAATAGTTGACAATGCTATAACTTAGCGCGTTCTAGCGCGTTTTGCGAAGGGGAACAGCGCGTTTTGGTTATAAAAAGTTGGCATCGCTGATTGGCATGCTCCATGAATCAAGAAAATAAGATTGCCCATTGCGCAGGTCCGTTATTTTATTTTCTGCTTGTGACGTAGACATAGAACTTTGTTGTAAGCAAATGTGCTCTCTTTCTCTCACACACACTTTTTACAACAAACACACTTGTGTATTCTATATTGACGTAGATGTGCAATAGAAAATTTTTTTGTACTGCTGAATGCGCAATCTTGTTTTATTGATTCATGGAATGATCATGATGTTTAATTTTAATGGTCGTACAACGATCTAGTTCGGAAGCAAGACGTGACTAGCTGCTAAAACACACACCAACAGTTACAGTACAATCTCTTACTGATTATTTTGTCTATAGCTGTACAATGTCTTTTCTGTTTTTTATTAAGCTCTTTCTATTTATATATATTTAAATAAAACCAAGTGTTTGTGAGATATCGATATTGAAATTTCTTTTGCTGCCATTATATGTAGAAAATAATATAGTACAAATATCATCTACGGCTTCGCTGACACAAGGTGGTCAGACCCTAAAATCGCTGGTGCAGAATGTATAAAGTGGCAAAAGCTCTGTGGCACGCTTAGTAGTACAGTTAAAATCACATGTAATTGGTGTCCAATTCTGCCCAAAAGAAAGTTGGTAATGACTGCCCTACAGTACACGTGGCCGTAAAATGAGATAATGTTGCGGAACGTAGACCGAACAGAAAACTTATTATTGAACGCTATATCCATCCACGTTGACTTGGTATAGCGAACTGAATAAACGACAGCCGATTTGGCAGATGCAGCTTCAACTTGTATGGTCATTATTAAATGTCAGAGTTCAAAAGTCCCTATTGAAAGACACTTTATATATCCTTTATTATTACCCATTCGCATGGATATTAATGAATTGGTATTTAGCAATTGCAGTTGTAATTTATATATCACATAAAGCTTTGATTTCGGTGAAACTTTTATTTCATAATAATGCTTGGACCTTGCCATTACGTACGAAATACAGTGTCATTTAAACAAACACCTCTAGAATGGTTGCAGCATTTGATTCTTTTAAGGTACACTAACAAAATTAGGGCCTTACCCACGATATCGACAACTTTCGACTTGTCGCACACTTACATTAAAAACTAAAGCAAATTTTAATACTTTGTTGTTGTTTCAAATTGCAGTTAAGCGCGCATATTTTTATACAACAAAATTTATGATTTTATGGCATATTTTGATCATTTATAAAAATTATTTATTTTATCTGTTTGTAAAAAAAATTTTCGCCATCTTAATCTCATTTCCAATGCTCCATGTAGGGTATAAATTTTTTATATATATATTATGCAGTTATAAAGGACGTTATTTCTAATAATGTTGCCACATGCAACGATATTTATATGAAAATCTAAGGCAATATTTGGTTGTTTACTGCAAGAAAATTATAAAGAAAAAGCCTGCCTGTCTTACAGTTCTAAAGTTTTAACTCTGATATCGTGATCTCTTTTGAAGTTGAGGTTAAATTTTTATGGGAGTATCAAAAAAAAAAAATATATAAAGGCAAATCTCGGTACAACGAATCTCGCTTTAACGAAAATACGATATAACGAACGTTAAAATTTTTAGCATTAACAACCTTATATAGCGAATGCCATCCTAATTGTATACTGGATATAACGCATGGTAAAAAAAAATCGCAAAATAAAAAACAAAAACTTGCTAGGAACATATTTCTAACATTTAGTTCTCTTTATACCTATAGCGAAAGTTTTGATAAATATGTGTTCTGTATAACGAACGGCAAAAAAATATTAAACAAAATCGTCAGCTGCAATGTAAATGCAAAAATAAGTGATAGCGTTAAGGCTCAGTTAGCCGACTGTAATGTAATGTAACTGTAACAGTAAGAAACAACTGATCGATATTGTTGTGTGAAAAGTAATGAAAATGGTTATAGAGATGTAATGTAACGTAACTTTCTTTTCATATAAAAATATCGATCAGCTGTTTCCTACGTTGCATTTACTTTACATTACAGTCGGCTAACTGAGCCTTTAGTTTGTATTTGGCAGATTATTTGTAAATAAAAATTAACTCATTCTTTTTATTGTATTGTAGGTATCATGTCTACAATAATAACAATTAATACTATACCTAATACTTAAAAAAAACTTTGCGATATAACGAACTTTTCGGTATAACGAATGGGCCTGACATTATATCGTTCGTTATACCGGGATTTGCCTGTATTATACAGATCTCTAAAAATATTTCAAAATAAACGACAAATAATACAGCTCTAGTTATTTATTTATTCATAACATGGGTACTAGATATAAGTATGGCATATAACGAACTTTTCAGTTTAACGAACAGGCCTGACAAAGTACTGGTTCGTTAAACCGGAAAACTACTGTAGTTTTGCACTGGGCGGGAATTCCCGGGAAACTGAAAAGTCATTCCCGCTCTCCCGGGAAATGAAATAGTTCGGAAAAAGAAAAACTCTAGTGGTTTCCCTGATCATTACACAATTGTCTTTAAAGTTAACAATTTTCTAATACGAGTATGAAATAAAAATCAAAACAACTTTCCTCATCTATTGTTAAGTTGATTAATCATATTTTATGTTCGAGAATTTATACTGAAAATAATAACTAAGTATGAAAATTTGTTTTTGAACTTATGACAAAAAAATTTTTAGATTCATTTGCATACAAATAAGTTCCAAAAACATTATTGTTTTATTCAATTTTGGCCTTTAAGTAACGTGATCAGATGGTTTTTGCAAAAAGCTGGACATGACCCATCACAAAGCGGGATTTTGAAGAAAATACCACAACAAAGCGGGATTTGAAAATAAATACTCGTATCTTTTAGAAAGCGGGATGTGTAATGTACACATACACAGTTTCGCATATATTTAGGAAACACAGTTTTAAACTCAAAAGAAACACTTTTAAATAAACTAAAATATTTATAAACAAAAATATTCATCTATATAAATAAAAATCAACTGTCGTTCGTTGGTGTCTCTTCAATTTAGAATGTTTTTCATTGTGTGTTTATGCTTAAAATTTAACACACCCACTTTTCTTTAATTTATCGAAAATCGGGACACGATTTTAATTTAATGCAAAAGTATTGAGGAGCGGAGAGTGGGCGTAGCACCTCCCATATATAGGAAATATTTTTTTTTGAAATATCTTGGCAACCAATACGGTAAAACACCTGAGATTTTGAAGAAGTTACCACACTGACCTTATAAGTCGTTAAAAAAGAGACAGTCGGAATAAAAGAAGTAGACGTGGCAGCAAGCAACGTGAAATTTTATGTAAGTTACGATTTTTATAAAGTTCGCATTGGACATGAGAAAATATTTACCTTGAGATAAAAATAATAGGGATTGGACAATTAAGCGTGGCTCCTCTCAAATAGAGAAAAAAAATTTCTTGGAAACCAATGCAGTGAGAATTTTGAAGCTTTTCATGCTTATTTACATATTTTAAGAATCAGATTTGTATTCTGCAAAATAGTGAAGGTTGAACTACAAGCGTAGCACTTCCAATATAAGAAATTTTTCATTTCGTTTAACGAAGCGCACAGGGTTTTTGCTAGTTAAATTAAAATTACACGAACATATTTTTTTTAAGTGATTTATATTTTTTCTTCATGGGGTTTACGTTAATTTGGAACGATCTCCCATGATCTATCAATCTTGGTTGATAAACATAACGTGAGATGGCGGGAAATAATTTTTTTTTCTCAGCTAAAGTTGCAGTTGAAAGGGGCATATAATAAAAAATAAAAGCAAAACAGCAACAATTCCCTGTTATTATCATAAGAAGAGACTGGTTTCACTTAAGTATTTTTTACCAGTTATCTTTTCGAAAGTTGTTAACAGTTGCAGTGTATAACTTTGTTTGAATCCAGTGCCTCGTTTCTGTAACTTGTGATTAATTCTCACATCGAGAAATATTAAATACATAATTATGTTGGTTGTCCTTTTTTTACACAGGGCTACTCATATAAAAATTTAAATAAACTTACAAAAAATATGAACAAATACGGTTTTTTTCTTACTCACCCTGTGTTTCACAGAATGACAACAATTTGTTCGACTCGAAAAGTTCTCACATTTTTTAGAAAAATGAGGCACTGTAAAACTATGGGCCTTATTTTGTAAAACGCAATGTCAAGCGTTGACAAATTTTATAGAGAAAAAATTAAAATAACAAAAATAAAAGATATACAAAATTTATCAACACTAAGAGTTGCGTTTTTCGAAATAAGGCCCTATATTTATTATAAATTTATTCAAGTTTATATATGAATATCCCTGTGTGGAATAGCACAACCAATATAATGATTTCTCGATGCGAGAACTTCTCACAAGTTATAGAAACGAGTCGCAGTTTAAAGGCTCAGTTAGCCGACTGTAATGCAATATAACTGTAATGTAGGAAACAGCTGATCGATATTTTTATATGAAAAGTAGGTTACGTTACATTACATCTCTATAACCATTTCCATTACTTTTCACATAACAATATCGATCAGCTATTCCCTACTGTTGCAGTTACATTACATTACAGTCGTCTAACTGAGCGTTAAGTCTGCAAACGTTTCTAAACACCATTTAAAACATCACACAGTTCATTTCTCACACAGCACTTTAAAAGTACTTTTAAGCAAATATTAAAATTTAATCATGCTGACTAATTCTTGGTCAAATAATGACGCTCAAATTATTTATTACTTTTTATTTGTATTTCTTCCGGGCAAATAATTCTTTGATTGATTACGTAGGTGTTCATCTACATACAAATATGCGAAATATAAAAGAAAAAATAAACAAATTTCTTTAAAATTTTATTTACTTATTCACACTTTGCGTGTTCCTATTTTGTATTTATCTTTAATTTTCTTTTTTTTTTTGCTCAACTAAGTTTTATGTACATATTTCATACCGCCTAATCATGACTTCGTCTGGTCGTCCAGTTGAAGTCATTGTTTGTTATGAAGAACGTTAAAAAAGTGAAAAAAAATATAACGTCATTGGTCTATTAAAAGACTGTTAAACTCATTGTTTCGGTTCTCTGTTTTGCTTTGCGCTTTTTGAGTTTTTACAAATGTCATATATTAATTTGAAATTTACATTAAACTCAATAAACAAACAGACATCAAATAAAATTAAAACGCGCGTTGTTTAAATTTTAATAGAAGCGAAAAGCAAAATGCGTTTCACAAACAAAACTCTCTTCTTGAGTTTGCAAGATAGAATTTATATATTTTTTTTTTGCTGGTGCTAAAATTGTATTTTTATTTGTCTTTTTATTCTCTTGTTTATATTTCTCAGTCAATATTTTTAAGAAAAGTACTTTAATATTATTGCGGTAATTTTTTCAAGTTTTTAACTTGTTAATGTCGTCAACTAAGAATTGTGCAAATACTTTGCGTACTCTCTGACAATAACAATTTTTGTTTGAATTGAATTTAAATTTGTTTTAATGCTTATTTGCCTACGTGTGCATGTATGTACGTCTGTTTATACATACGTACATACTCGTATGTATGTATACGATTATAAGTCTTAAAGATTGAGTCATTGAGCAAGTAGTTGTTTATGGTGATTTTATTAAAAAGATACATTTTTAGTCATACCAGTGGGTCTCTTTCTAATTTAGGTTAGACTCTATTTGGTATGGGGTCAATAAAAACACATAATTGTTGTTAATTGTGTTTGATGATTTCACCAAAAAAAAACCACACAATTATTTTAAAATAAAAGTTACTTTTATGGTAATGACTAAATTAGGCAGACTGTTAAGCAGTTCGACTTGTTGCAACAAAAATTTAAAAAGAAAAAGGTCACACATAATTATTTTGTAACGTACTGAGTAACTGAAAAACAATTAAATGGTCATTAACTAGGAAACACATGGATTTTTTATGGAAAAACATAAAAGAATAAACTTTGATTAATTAAGATGCACTAAAGAGCCCTCTGTTAGGATAATATTCTAAAAGCTTCACTTTCGCTGCTGTAATTTTCAAGTTAAGAAATTGTAATTCTGTTGCCACTTAGTTTTATATCAGTAGCCTCTTGACACAAATTCAACGAATGGTTGAAATAAATTTTTATGTCAGTTATTATTTTGAGTAAAAAAAAAAACATTTCCATATTTTTAAGGACTTACGGCCCTTTTCACAATGTAGAATTAAAAGCTAACAATGACTTACACGCCAAGTTTTGTATGAAGAACTTGCAGTTAAGTTTCACGTGAACTCTTAACCACACATTGTGAAAAGGGACGTTATTATTTTTATATTAAAGAAGTTGCAAAATAAATAAAAACAACGTATAAGTAGAGTTTTTTCCCGGAATTTTTTATTTCCCAGGAAAGTGGGAATGATTTTTCAATTTCCCGGGAACTCCCGCTCAGTACATTACGATACAAAATATAATTAATAATATAAATAATAACTTATGAGATCTACTAAATAATAACGTTTTGAAAATATCATAGTGAAATTATATTTCAGTTCTTTATAAAATAATAATGCACACATACATATCGTTACCTGAAATGCAAAATCGCGTAAATGCACTTTTTAAGATTTAATAGGTGAGAGAAAAAGATAAACAGTAATATTAAAGTTACTAAAGTAAAGTTTATTTATTTTAATTTTTAATACGGCTGATTGCTATGATAAGGGATTGAAAATTAGTAGGAACGCGTGTTTCGATGTTATACATAATGGCACATAACCATAGTCAAAACAAAGTGTACTTTTAAGTATTTAAAACCAGTATTACCATACAAAATACTGGTTTTAAATTCTTAAAGTATACTTTGTTTTGACTATGGTTATGCGCCAATAATTAATTTAAAATACTTTATACTTTGTTTTGACTATGGTTATGCGCCAATAATTAATTTAAAATGCGATTTTTTTTTTTTGAGTTACGTGGTCTTGCATTTCAGCTGACGGTATATTATTAAAAATGCAAAGCCAAGTGTATTGATATAACGAGAAAATCATCAATAGGAAACACGTACACTTTCTATGGATGTATTTATGAAGCGTTCTGTAATCTCTAGACACTCTCAGTTTTATCACTATTTTATTTGAATTAGCATTTTCTTTGCTAATTGTTGTATTAAAAAATTCCTCATATATTAATTTTTCACTTTTGTTATCAAGTCTTTCATCGAAAGTATTTACTGCATTTTCAGAATCTAATCAAAAAGCCTGCATATGAAATCGTAAATTTTTTAGAAGGAAGTGGGAACAAATATGTTTTTTCACAAACAAATCTGGGCCTTTTATTTCCTTTCTTTCTTTCTTTTCTTACACATTTCAGTTTTTACTTTTATGAATTGCTTTAGAACTTAATTTTGAACATCATATTTCGTTTTTCCCAAATAAAGGCTTTTCCAAGTTTCAGAGATTAAAATGGGCTTTATGACGAGTGTCGTATTTCGACTACGACTACGACGATTTCGTACCAGTTTAAAGAAAAAATATTGCAATGTTCTTTATTCTTCTACAAAATCGTCGTATTCAAAGACGACAATGTAAATGTCCTTCTGATAAAAGCACTTACAAAAAGCCCTCATTTGTGACTACTTTGGAAAATATTACACTCAAATATTTTTCCAATGTTGTCAGTTTTTTTTCAAACTTTTTTGTTTTATGATTTTGGGATTTCCCTTCCAATTTTATGAATTTTGTCCAAGAGTTGAATCAGGCCGCTAGAACATTACCTTTACACAAAATAATTTTCATTTATTTTCGAAAATTATTTGATTGAAGTAATTACAAAATCATATAATATTTCACCAAAAAGCGGCTTTTCCACACCCAAAGTTAAGTTTGCAAAGTCTTGAGCTTATGGAAGAGAGGGAGAAGAAAATGGGAACTCTTTTTCCTTCTATCTAAAAAACTGGAGACTTTGCAAAGTAAAATTTATTTGTCAAAAAAAAATATAAAAAAATCCTGAATTCCCGCCCAACTTTCCCGGAAAATGCTGGTAATTTTTTACCGAGAAATCCGTTATGGGAAACACTAGGTATAAATAAGAATGAAATACATAAAAATTAAATAAAATAAAATAAAAAGAATAAAATAAAATAAAATCAAATAAAATAAAATAAAATAAAATAAAATAAAATAAAATAAAATAAAATAAAATAAAATAATCAAGAGATTTATTATTCGACATATTGTCATAATTATATTATAAGTGAAATTTAATTGTTAAAGCAACAATGAAATGCATATAGACATCGCTTAACCACCAGCAAATAAATTTCACTTAAAATAAAATAAAATAAAATAAAATAAAATAAAATAAAATAAAATAAAATAAAATAAAATAAAATGAAATGAAATGAAATAAAATAAAATAAAAAAAATAAAATAAAATAAAATAAAATAAAATGAAATAAAAATAAAATAAAATAAAATAAAATAAAATAAAATAAAATAAAATAAAATAAAATAAAATAAAATAAAATTAAATAAAATAAAATAAAATAAAATAAAAATAAAATCAAATAAAATAAAATAAAATAAAATAAAATAAAATAAAATAAGATAAAATAAAATAAAATAAAATAAAATAAGATAAAATAAAATAAAATAAAATAAAATGAAATGAAATAAAATGAAATAAAAATAAATAAAAAAAAATAAAATAAAATAACACAAAATAAAATAAAATAAAATTAAATTAAATAAAATTAAATAAAATAACACAAAATAAAATAAAATAGAAAATAAGGTAAATTAAAATAAAATAAAATAAAATAAAATAAAATAAAATAAAATAAAATAAAATAAAATAAAATAAAATAAAATAAAATAAAATAAAATTAAATAAAATAAAATAAAATAAAATAAAAATAAAATCAAATAAAATAAAATAAAATAAAATAAAATAAAATAAAATAAAATAAAATAAAATAAGATAAAATAAAATAAAATAAAATAAAATAAGATAAAATAAAATAAAATAAAATAAAATAAAATAAAATAAAATGAAATGAAATAAAATGAAATAAAAATAAATAAAAAAAAAATAAAATAAAATAACACAAAATAAAATAAAATAAAATTAAATTAAATAAAATTAAATAAAATAACACAAAATAAAATAAAATAGAAAATAAGGTAAATTAAAATAAAATAAAATAAAATAACACAAAATAAAATAAAATAGAAATAAATTAAATTAAAATAAAATAAAATAAAATAAACTAAAATAAAATAAAATAAAATAATTTAAATTTTTGAGAGCATTTTATTAAAGCAAACCAAGTAGTTTTAATATTTCGTATTAAAATTTGCTAGAAAACGTCAATATCAATTTTGTTTAAACTTGTTTTATATCCGTCTTGTTCCCTGAATAAGATAAAAATAAAGGAGTAAAATGAGTATCCTTTGGACTACAGCTTATGCTTATTTTTACATGCCAATGTATCGGAAACTGCGATGGAGCGAATAAAAAAATTGTTTTTGTCTGCCCATACATTTCCTACATACGAAAAATATGAAATATCTTTCTTGCATTGTGCAAATTACACATTATTCCTCTCAAGTTTTTGTGTAACAATGTTTTGAAAATAGTTATTTTTTTCCAAATGAAAATTTTTATTAATTATAAGATATTATTTTGGAAGTCTTTTATGATGACAAAATGAGATATAAATATCACTTGTATGTGTTTTTGGCACATACTATGACGCACCTTCAAAATGTATCAAATATCAATAAAGTCGTCAGCGAAATAAATTAATTTGCCTTCAAACTTGACTATTTCGTTGATGCTAAAATAAATAAATTCATTATTAATATGTATATCGATAAAGAATAATTCTTTTATGCAAATTTGTCTTGATGATAAGAACTTTCACCTCTTTTACACAAACGCGAACACACAGATTAAAAAAGTAAATTAGTTAATTTATTGATATTTGTATTAATTACATTAAAATTATATGCATGATTAATTAAACATTCAAGTTAATGGTATTCTACATATAATAAAAATACTAATGAAATATGTGAACACGTATTAAGCAACCGAACTTATTAGACGTCCACAAAATACACCAAATAAAATTGTGGCTAAAATAAAGCAGCAACATCAAAACAAAACAAATTGGCTGACAGACTGACTGAGAGTTGGCGAGACTTTTAAAATGAGCCAAAGTATTGAGAACTCATAACTCGTAAACATCTTAAACAAGCTTTTTCTTGTGTGAGTAGCAACACTCTCTTTTATAGATTTTTAAGTAAATTTTGAGAGCTTGAAAGCAGTTTGATTTTTACGGTGGCTTAAGACGGTTTAACCTGCTCGTAAAGGCCGGTGCAAATTTGTTTAATTTTTTAGTTATTTTTGCGCATTCTTGCGGTAAAGTCAGTTAGACCTGACTTAACGAGATCTTTTCAATTTGTTAAGAGTAATTAATTAAAAATAAAAATCAAAAAACAAAAGAGGTGCTATAAAAAATATTTTTTTTTTTTTAATACGGATGTAAAAGTGCTGAGATCAATGATGAATTGAAAAACTTCTCAAGCTTAAAATAATAAAAAAATCTAATTAAAAGTGCGTTTAACATTTAGTTGAATAAAAAAGATAAAAACAAAACGAAAATGTTATAATTCTCAACTCACTAAAATAAATCAAATTATGTGCACAACATGAATGAAGTGTTAATCATGGGAAATTTTTTTCGACTACTAAAAATAAATTTTAAAGAAGCTTCAAATAGAATATAATAAATTCATTAAACGACCTTAAGCCGCATTGCAAATTCAAGCTATATTTAATATTTTGTTTAACATTGTTCTAATAAAATCTATATTTTGCTTTCTTAACACACTTAAAAAATGAG
This sequence comes from Nowickia ferox, assembly GCA_936439885.1. Classification (NCBI taxonomy): domain Eukaryota; kingdom Metazoa; phylum Arthropoda; class Insecta; order Diptera; family Tachinidae; genus Nowickia; species Nowickia ferox. Next base: position 32,404,059 of record OW387027.1, on the reverse strand, counting down.
ACAAATTAAAAAAAATAACAATTTGCAATGCTCTAGTCAATTGATGATTCATTAATTTAGTTCATAAATTAAAAATAGAATTTTTCTGCGCAGTCTAATGCTGCAGGGTTATAAATTTAGAACTGGAATGTAAAATTCAGTGCTGTACCAATAAGAAAAAACTGCTTTAGTTTAATTCTATAGATTTTTCTGTATAGTACTTTTAAATATTAGTTGTTATTTAAAACAAAAATTAAAAAAGAATAAATATAATTTGAAAATTGTTTGGCCTATTGTGTGTATAGTTGTGCAATTCTCAACAATTTATTGGGTGTTGTTCTATACGAATGAGGATTTTTCAAGCTTTTTGGATTTGTGGTTAAAGTCTACTGATTGACTGTTTTCTAAGCAGCAACAAAATGTATATATGTATGTACGAGTATGTAGGTGTGCTGAATCAACAATAAAAAAGGTGAATATACAGGCCCCTATTATGAGCAACTTTCAATACTCGACCGTAGTCGAAAGTACTGATCGAACGAATTTTCATTTGGTATAATGACGAGCATTCGACAAAGAATGTTCTAATTGTGAATATCAGTCAGAATGATTTAAAAAATTTGCAACAACTTTTCCTAGAAATAAAAACTAATTATATTTAATAAGTTTTCATACTAAAATAATGCATCGAAAGCTAAATTATGTTCGATAGAAAATTCGTTGCTCAACGTAATTTTCGATGCTCATAATATGAATTGAACATTCGATTTTCGATGTTCGATAGCCAGCGATAATAAGGGACATAGTAAACTATTTTAACAAGAAAATGTTGTTGTTGATTCCACATTTTAAATTTGTTTGTTGTTGTTAGTTTTACGAATTTTGTAGTAGGTCTTATTTTAGTAAAAATATTATAGATTTCTCGAATTTAGTAACGAATACAAAATAAGGGCCTTATTATTCATATTATGAGCATAGAAATTTTCGTTGAGCTTTCGATGAAGTATTTTAATATGAAAATTTATTAAAAACGATTAGTTTTTACTTTAAGGTAAAGTTATTGCAAATTTTAAATAAACACTCTGAGTGATATTCACAATAAGGACATTCTTCCAAATAAAAATTCGTTCGATCAGTACTTTCGACTACAGTCGAAGATCGAAAGTTGCTCATGACAAAGGTTTAAGTTTTTTTTGATTAAAACATTTTTTTTTAATAAATTGACCTCGTATAAAAACTTTTTATTAAAAAGCTTCTTGTGAAAAAGAACTTACCTTAAAAGTATTGCTTCTAAAAATTTATTTATTAAGAACCCGCAACTTATGAAAATTACTTGTTCAAAAAAGCAGTTTTTTTTAAGTATTTATATAAAAAACATCGAAAATTCTTCAAAATCTGGGGGCAAATTACGGCACCCGTTATCGAACGAAATTACGAAATATTTCAATATAGTTTACATGGGAATATTTTTAAATTTCGAATCGTATCGAATGCCGTAATTTAACCCCTGATCTGATCTGATCTTGAGTTATGAGATGTTTATATACATACATACATATACACACATAGTACATACAACCATGTGGTCATTATAGGGACGTAGTGAATGTCAGTTTAGCGAATACGAATGCCAAGCAAAAAATTAATTAAAAAATCACATGAAAAGAAATTTGTAAAAGCACAAGAAGTTTTATTTTATACAAATGTATATATGTAAGTAGATGATGATTAAATTGAGTTTTTAATTGAGCAAATATTTATTAATTTATTGTAGATATAAATTTTGACTGTCTTATTCATACAAATAATTTTGTTTTATATCGTAAACCTTTTCTTAATTAAAAATACTTTTTATGAATAAGACCTTTAATAATAAAAAATAATTCACACATTTGCCCTCAAGTAGAAACTATTTCCGTACAAATCAAAGGTTTTGCCTTTTATTTTACAAAAACCAAAAAATATATCCCAACATCCCACTGGATCTTGGTTTCATTTTGACACTTATGCTAAAAGCTAAAGCTTTGCTTAGAATATTTACTTGTAAGTATGAGTACTTGCTCAAAATAATTTTCTTGTTTCCGACGTTTGTTAATCATAAACAATTTTCGTAAAATAGGTGCAATTTTTTTAGTATTTCTCTTGATAAATTTTGCATACATTGTAGCGAATGCAAATAGCAAAAGTATAAAATAATAATAATTTGCGAATGCGAGCATTCTATACATCCCTACTGGAGCTCATATGAAAATATAAAAACTGCTCTTCTAGCAAGAGTACCTTATTTAATATGTTTGATCTTCAATCAAAGGCAGCTTTCAAAAATAAATACTTTTTCTTAAAAACTTTTACATTTCAAAAATAAGACAATATTTATTAATTATACTTTATCTACTGGTAGATAAAGTTTGGAATGATAATGAATATTGTATTATTCTATTAATGGAGTTTTGGTGCTTTCAGTTTTTAGTTTTATTTCTGCTGAAATCTAACAAAATTACACATTTAATTTGAAAATATCATAAAGTAAAAACACTGCGGCCGTGATAACTCAATTTTGGCTGAAGATAAGCTGTCTTATTTATTAAAAATATTACGGCTTTACAAGGGTAAAATTAAAATTAAAACTTTGTATGAATGTCTGTTTTATAAACCCTTTATTGAGCCTTAACTTTTTGTTATAAATAAGTCTAAAGGAATATTGAGCACTTGCTCGATATCTACAAGGGAAATTTTTTTTGAGTGTTAAAAGAAAACAAGGCAAAAGTAAAAATATATTCCATATGGTAGTCTAAATTTGTTTGATACATTTTTCAAAGTGGCTTATTTTATAAAATATATGCTTTTAGTGTTAATATAAGACTATAATCGGCAGCTCAAAAGCTACAAATAAGGATTAAAGCAATTTTAAACTCTAACATCGAATTTAAAACTAGCTTTAACTAAAACCTCCGTACTAATAATGGCAAAAAAAGTTTATTTATGCATATACATATGTATTTTTCTTAAACGTTACAAATAACCAAATATATTTAAAAATAATTAGCAAAGTGTAAAAATATCGTACTTGTAAGCAAATGTCTGAAACAAGACCACTGCTTATCTCACTTATTAACAAATTAACAAATGAGTATGAAATAATAATCCAATTAATAAACAGCAGCTAGAAGTTAAAATAATTATATAACATCTATACAGCCGACAATAACAACAACAACAACAAGAACAACAACATCAGCAACAGCATGTGCTCTTATGAACAGTCGACGTAGAATGTGTAAACAGGTATTTTTCTAATATTTTATTTATATTTATTTCAGTTTTTATAGTTAGAAATCTTTTCTAGATCTTAATAAGTTGGCAAATCATAAAAAAACACTCATAAATTTTAATTCCAAGAAATTTTATTTCAACCAGAGAATGCACCTTCCGGCATTATTTATTAAAGTAACTTTTCGATTGCAAAATAAGTTTGTTTATTCACTTTTTAACTCATACGAGTACACATACATACACACACACACACATTGTACGTATAACGTGTGTAATTGTTTATTATAAATTAGTAAGTAGTTTGTTGTTGTTTAATCTTTAAAACAAGTTTGTAGCTTAAGTCTTTTGATTTCGCTAGCGCTGCTGCTGCTTGTGCTTTCGACACTCCACTTTGTCAATACTGTCGCAGAGCATTCTATTTTCATATTCACACATTTATATTTGCTTTAAACGATGTCGTCATATTAAAAAGCTCTTGTGTAACTAGATTGTCATTTTGCCATGAAATTTGAATTTATATTAATAATTTATCCATATTTATTATTGTTGCTTGGTTTTATAGATTAATCGCGCGCCATTTGTTTTGCATTTACAAAGACTTTGTAATGATTTGCTCTTTTCAATTATATTTAGTATAATTTATATGCTCTTTATAAGGCAGCATTTTAATTGTGTAGTTTATAGCTTGACATCATACAGCAACAAATTTAGAAAGAAACCAGTGCCACTATATCAGCATGAACTTAAAAACTTAAATAAACATATTCAATATTTCACAAATTAAGTGCAAAGTATTTAAAATGTTATAGCCAAATTGATCAATATCTTAATTGTTTGCTTTTTAATTTGCCAAATTACAAACATAATGGAAGCATTTTTGTATTATTTGTGTCATATTTTGTTAAATAAATTTGGGTGTAATTTTAACACTTTTAGACACGGAAAGTTTACTTTAGAAAGTCTTATTTAGCTGGTAGAAAGACAAAACAGTTAGTACTCTTCTTTCTTTCTTACACAACTTTGCATGTCTAAAGAAGCTATACCTTCTTCTTATTTATACAAATGACTAAGCCTCACGATAAAAGTTACAGCTGTGGTGACTTGTCTTTAACTAATCGCTCACTTTTGATAAAACTGAGGTTTTCATAATGAAATAATAAAATCTTACCTTTAACTAACGATAAGTTAGAATAATGGCACTTAATATGTTAATTTTGATATAAATCGGGTCAATTATTAAAAAAGCCGATATACTAAATTCGAGTTTCTTTTTATATTAATATTAACTTATCAACTTTTTCCAATGTTATGTTTTTCAATTCATTGAAAAACTTAAATTTTTTAAATTTTAAATCACAGTTTTTTTAAAAATGTTTTCATGTATTTTACTGTCACTTACAAGTAATGTCCAAGTTTTTGATTTTCTTAAATTGAACCGCATGTAACAGAAAAACTAACATCTTGTATACGATTTCTTTAAGCCAATAATAGTCACAGCTGAATCGTAGCTAAACAGAAATGAAAAAATAATTCTGTCTGCAAGAATGAAAGCTTTAACATATTGACATTTAAATCACATATTTATAGGAAAGCAACTAACACGAAATTAACAAATAACACCTGTTTTTTTACTTGAAAAAGACTGTATTGAGACTGTAGACCTACAGTCTTTCGATTATCCTAGAAAGGAGAAAGTAAAAGTATATCAGAAACACGTAGAGAAATCATTATAAAATTAAACTTGACGTTTTAATAATAATTGATATTCTCAATTCCGAAATGTTTCAAACTTCTGAGACGCGATTCATAATTGGGACACTCGAACGGTAGTCTTGAGTGTCATTATGTGTTAATTTTTTAAAGCTATGCTCTTTATGCCACGTGTGTCGTGCTAGGATGTGATTTTTGTAACAAAAATAATCGACACCATTACAGTTACAAATTTATTTTTATGTTGATTTATTTGTACTTAAAACCAGTGACAAGTTTCTGTAAGGAATGTGAGAATTTTTCTAGTTAATATATCGTAAATTTTTTTATTTCGTAATAGCTGCAAATTTAAAATATACGATATATTAACTACAAATACCATAACAATTTTCTAGACTGGTCCATACAAATTTTTTTTTTTTTTTTGCTTAATAATTGCATTAATGACTTGTAAATTGACAAATGTAATATAAAAATTTAAAGTATTTTTTATTAGTTATACTAGTGAAATTAATTTGCTGGTGGTTAAGCGATGTCTATATGCATTTCATTGTTGCTTTAACAAATCGTCAGTAGACTTCAACCACACATTTTGAACAGTCACAAACCTCTTATCTACTGACGATTTGTTAAAGCAACAATGAAATGCATATAGACATCGCTTAACCACCAGCAAATAAATTTCACTTATAATATAATTATGACAATATGTCGAATAATAAATCTCTTGAATGTTTAGTTATACTAGGTTAAAAAAAGCTAAAATTAAAAAGAATTTAAGGACTAAACTAAAAACATACGGTTTTTAACATCCTTACAATAACATTAAGATATCCTGAAACATTCATCAATGTGACTCTATCTACGTGAAAGAGATTTTTGTGTACATTAATAAACCAGAAATTATTTTTAAATTTGGAGGATGATTCGTGAAATATTAATGGAATAATACAAAAATAGGTATAAGTTATGCAAATAATAAATGTTACTATATCTTTAAAACTAGAGCTGTTAGGGTAAAACTAATGACGTCATCGTAAACAGGAGATAAAAATATATAAGAATCGGCTATTTTCATTTAAACATCATAAAAACCCTCTAATTTGTTGTGCAGTGTCATAAATATGGATGGAAGGTATCTATGCCTAATTAAAGCTAACTTTGATGCGTTTTTTTAAGAAGTAGACTTATACCAAATAACAGCTCACTTAAAGCATAAAATATGCATAATATATGTAACCGGGTGTCCTTAGACACCTCTCTTCTTTTTTTTTTAATATAATTATGTTTGCTCATTTTTTAAGCATTATGCCACTATGAAACTCAAGACTACCGTATCTACAAGTATCAAATACTTTTACATACTTTCATGTATTATTCACTATTTTTATAAATTTTTTTTAATTTTTTTTTTCTTTTATGCTATTAACACATATAAAAAAAATAATTTCCATCCCTGATCAGATATTATAAACAAGTCTTCAAGAACTGTACTTTTTTCAAGCGTAAAATTAAATTTATAGGACTTAATCAAAGAAAACCCATAAAGTAACAGAGTATGCTCTCATTCTAGACATAATTTTTTTTTTAATAAGGAAATGCACATTTTTCGATTTTTCTTTTTAAGACATTTTTGATCAAATTAATTCGTAAACAAAAGCACAGAACAGCTTTTTGAATAATTATTGCCAGTAAAATTTTTAGCAGTAAGGACTTTGCAAGAATTTTTTGTGTCCGAATTTTTTACTCTCTCTTTGGGTTAGTGAACACTTCCCAGCAACAATTGCTAAAAATTCGTAACAATGTTTACTAAATCGACACACTTATTATAAATTTTATTCAACTTAAAAAAATTATTTGGTTTGATATTTGTTATCTGGAAAAAATGCAGGCAACGATTTATCTGCTCTTTAAAGGGAAATGTTGCAATTACTTTCCACGAGTTCAATCTTTGCTTATTTTATCTTTTGTCTTCTTAATAAATGAGCGATGTCTTATTTAATGCGAAGAAGTTAAATCAATTTTACTTTTCACACTATTTTGGCTGCACAAGAATGCGAAGCAACAACAAAAAAAACTGAAAATGCAAGCAAGTTTGCTTCTTAAGTCTTTCGTTTTGCTCTAATAAACCAACAACTCGAACTACATACATATATTGTTGGCAATTAATTTTAGTTAATTTTATTAACACTATTTTCACTTTTCTTACCAAAAAAAAAAAAAACATTTCTGAATTGTGGGCCGAGTGCTTTTTACTTTTCACATATTCTCCCTTAAAGATTGTCGCTTTATATCAAATAATGTATTAATTAAATTGCTGTTAAACAACATTTATTTCCACTTCATAAAATTATAATCAGTCAATATCAACAGCAGCAAAACACAGTGTGACAACAACATCATACGTTAATTTTTTAACAAGAAATACAATTCTAAGCAGACAGCCTGCGCAAAAAAAGTGAAGCAAACCATACAGGAGGCACTGCAGTACATAGTGAGTAGCAGCTAGTTGCGGCTAGTAGTCGTTGGGCCTCCCTTTAACACCAACTGTCACCTAAACTTTGACAGTATTTATATTATGTATTTATTTCTTAGTGTTGACAGCTCTCAACTCTTGGATAGACTGACTAAATGACCGCCTGACTGACTGCCTTACTGGTTGTCTGCCTGATTGTTTACAGAAATAAGCCCAACTAAGTCTCTCCACACAGATGTGATAAACATTGTCAACTCAACAAACTGTGTAAACAAATGAACACATGACTTTGTTTTCTTATTTTATTTTAATGTCTTTGGTTCTTTGTGCATTCTTGCTACTCTTTTTTGTGTAGTTCTTCTCCTAAAGACAGACTAAATGTCTAGTGGTCAAGTCGAATTTGTCTACTCGCACTACTTTGTATGTGTGCTTTATTTCTTTCTCACTGCGTTAACATATTGCAAGCTAAAGTTGAAGTTTTTACTAGATTTTTTATGGTTTTCATCCATTATAAATGGCTGGTATTGTGCAAAATCAGCTTAAGACACGCAGAGATTTTTTTCTGTGTGTGGAAAATATATGTACAGAACTTAAGTTGTTACGACAAATAAGTTAAGTCAAGTGTGTCATTTGTTTGAGTTAGTTGAGTTGTGATTCTTAAGGCTACCAGCAGGATAAACTTTACTAAATGGCACATGATGACTTGTCTGGGAATATGGGAAAAAAGCTTTAAAAATATTTAGTCAACTCGGATCCGTTCAAAGTCGTTCAGTGTAAACTCTCTTATATTAAGCATTTATAGAAGATTAGCTAGCTGCAATTTTATTGCTGCCACATGTTTCAGTGCCCGCTTGGTCAGTAGGAAGTGTACTGGTCTAGTAATCGAGGATTGTAAATTTTTGCAGAAAACTCTGGGTATTTTTGCAGACAAGCCAAAAAGCCAAGAAATCCCTGATCAGTTTCTTGCAAAATGGAATAAAGGGATTTTCACAGAAAAAATGTAAAAAACAACAGTCAATTAAATTAAAAACCAGCATCAAACCAGTCAATTAAATTAAAAACCAGCATGCGGCAGGCAAATTTTACCCAATCCGTTTCGGATTATAAGAAATTGTAAATAAAATAAATAAATAAAAACCATGAAAACTTATTAAACTAAGTCAGATTAGGAATTTAGTCTTCTCAATATACTTTCTTTGGTTTTTTTCAGTATGGACCCCTAAGATATTCCATATCTGGTATATTTTCCAGATGAAAATAGTGTTCGAGAGTTTCATCATCATTCTCTTGGCAAGTTCTACATGTCGTATCATCAACAACACAAATGCAAGCTTCTTAACTCTGTATATAATGTGCCAAAGTGTTGGCTTTTATAAACTTAGAATCTCTATAGTCTTTTCACTATTTGGGTTTCCCCAGAGAATTTCGGTAGAGTTATGCCAATCTCTGGTATGTTGTTCTATAGCTCATTGTTTCAATTAGTTTTTAAATTCTTGAAAAGGTTTGGCATTTTCTAGTGTGATGTTATTCAGTAATGATCCCTTCTCTGCAAGTCTATCCATCTCTTCATTTCCACAGACACGGTGATGTCCTGGAATCCATATTATGTCAATTTCTCTACGATTTTATCTAATTTTTGCATTGAAGGACAATTCGAGATTGAACTTTATGATTTCTTAAGGCTTCGATAACTTGTCTAGTATCCGTAAAGACATGAATAGGTAGTTCGTTGTAGTTTCGTTTAGATATTTAATGCTGTCCGTTATAGCCGTGATCTCGGCCTGAAAGGTTGTATGCAGTTTATTTGTATTTCACTTTGGTACTTGGTTATATGCTCTCCTGTAAGCCATTCACCCATTACCACCAGTCTTGTGGCGGCCAAAGCTGCCTCATATTTAACCTGTATATCAATTGGCCTGATTGTGGAAATGTTTTCCATCGCTTTAGCTGTTGTTGTTCTTATTGCGTCATAGATGCTAATACATCTATCTATCTTCTTCTGAAATGCACCTTGAAAGTGTTATCGAGGTTCTTACCATAAAATCGGAGGCTTTCTCTAGTTTTGGAGTTTGGCTACTTAGGATTTAATATATTTTTATTTTATTTTTCATTCATTTATTTATACCGAATCGATTGCTACGGAACTCTGCACATACATATGTATGTACATTGACGGTGTGACATGGACGTAATACATAATGTACATATGTTACTAAGTTCCTCGACACCGACTTGAGGAATACTTAAGGTATCACCAATTTAAGCAAGTGTGTCAAAATTTTAAAAAGCTGCATCATTTAGTTTATGTTTGACAGCCAATAACAACAGAGTAGAAAATGGGAAAATTGAATTTGGTGTGCTTATTAATTATTATTTTCGGGGGGTAAAAACCAAGGCCTGTTGCCATAAATGCGAACGCTAGATTCGATCGAACATTTGTGTATATTCAAAACAAAAACTCAAATTTCTTTCTATTTCCATGTAAAATATACATACATATTATGTATGTATGTATATTCAATAAAAATATTTGTTAGCATTTTGAGGAACAAGCCCTTAGCTTGGTTAATACTATAGCGACCCTTCACCATTAGTTCGAATGATTAAAAATGGTTTACTAAGTTCTAGGTTGGCCATACAAGCACGGAAGATGTTGAATGTTCTGTTCTAATACTTGAGGTCTGTACACCCGAAGCAATTGATTACATTCCCGATACGGTGTTGGTCAATTGGAGACTGAGAGACAATCTGAAGCCATATGCATCCAAGATTGCTCAGTGGTTTTCATTTTGAGTGATTACTTGGGTATAAAAAAGCTTTCTGCAAGATGGAGTGTTGGCTGTATTTCTATCGCAATATGAACAAGTTTTAGCGCCGTTTCATAACTATAGATGACATTTTGATCCACCACAACACACGGAAGATCAAAGAGAAATCAACATCTCAACGAAAGCTAATTTGGAATTGATTTTGTCAGCCAATAAGGTCATGGAGAAGTGGTTTAATCCACATTGAGAACTTTTAAAAGGACAAACATTATTTCAACTTGAGCTGTCAATTTAATGAGGATTTGAAAAAAAACACTGCTTTTGGCCAAGCAAAAGATTATATTCCATTAAAAAATGTGGTGAGGGTGCATATATCGTCCCTACCATGTCAAACTATTCAATATGAAAAATTCATTTTTTAGATTCGTTACCTTGGTACTCTAATTTCTAGGATATGCCTCGTTTTAAAATGCTGAAATTCTCATAGACGATAGATAACTGAAAAATAAATATTTTAAGGCTCAGTTAGCCGACTGTAATGTAATGTAACTGCAACGGTAGGAAACAGCTGATCGATTTTGTTATCCGAAAAGTAATGAAAATGGTTATAGAGATGTAATGTAACGTAACCTACTTTTCATATAAAAATAATTGATCATTACAGTTACATTGCGTTACAGTCGGCAAACTGAGCCTTTAAGCCTGTCATTTCAAGTAATACTCCGACTTTAAATTCACAATTGACGACTCTTTGCGCTCTTCTGGAAAGTACAAATTTCCATATTGGATAGTTTGACATGGTAAGGACGATATGTGCATGGGCTACGAATCGCAACTTTATCTTCCTTATTTTCTAAATTTATGCATAAGTGACCTTAGACAAAACTTATCTGTATTTCTGGTTCTCAAGCCGAAATTCGATAAATATTACATACTTTTTTGAAGAGAAAACAATATCGGAGAGACTTTGGATAAAGTGTATAGAGTGCAGTGGAATATAAAATGATTTCTTATCCAAAAATCTGTATTTCATTCAAAAATTGTGGGACTTGTTGGCCAGACCTCGTACTTAATTTTAAACTATAACAAACATACATACCTGTCGGGGTGCATAATTCCATTTTTCAGTCTTAACTGAAACATAATTATTTGTTTAAATTTCTTCGATCTTTTTGTTTTTAATTTCTTTTTATATTTATTAAGATTGAGATCTTGTTTTTTTATAAAAAGAATTAACAAATTTTATTTTGATTCCAATATTTCGTTGCCACAATGTATATACAAACATATATTCCCTGAAGAAGTTACCCATTGTGGCAACGAAATATTGGAATCAAAATAAAATTTGTTAATTCTTTTTATAAAAAAACAAGATCTCAAGCTTAATAAATATCAAAAGAAATTGAAACATAATTAATTAATTAATTTTAACTTTTCATTCCTATTAGTATTTTTCATGTAAACAAAATGTAATTTTTGTCTCTCTCTCTCTCTCTCTATCTCTCTCTCTCTCCTTCAACCTAAGTTATTTCTCATGCATAATTCTTTTACTGTCCAAATTCTTTAAAATATTGCTTAAACTATAGCCTGAGGTAATTATCCAGCGCCACCATAAATAAACTTTAAGCGCCTTTGAAATTGATATGCATTTAAAAATAATCATCTCAGAAAAAAAAACTATTTAAAAGCAAAAACCCGCTACATACACACATATTTTTGTCCTAAATAATACGCAAAACAACATTTAAACCTTGTCGAGTCGATAAACTAATGAGGCCCTTCAAACTGCAAGAGCTCCCGACAACACAAAACTTCACAGCAATGCTTGTACACATAGTGGAGCAATTAAAGACACTTTATCATTTTACAATGCTCTTAATTTTATTTTGTCTTTGTTTCTTTTGCTTTCCTACAATTTTATAGTTTATGGTATTATTAGACCTAATAAAAAAAAATTTGTATGTAAATACGTCTCCACTTATCTCGCACAGCAGCAAATGCTGCATCGGCAGTGCTCAGTCAGTCACTACTGCAAAAGCCACTAAAGTCATACATTCAAACTGCCACCGTTTAAGAAGTTAAGGACTTCTTTTATTACAAACAACCTTGACTTAAAGCCCTTAACCAACAATTTAAAAAAAACACACACACAAGGAAAAACTACAAAAGCGGCGAACTACCAAGCACAAGTACATAAACAAAACTACGCATATTTTTAGCAAGATTAAAAAAAAAGTTTGCTTAAACGACTTTTTAATGATAAAGTCATTGCTGTTGCTCTAAACACCGATAATCCTAATCACAACGGGTGTACTTTAACTTATTTTTTTCTATTCGGCACTACAAAAAGTGGCCCTTTAAGATGAAGCAAAACAATTTACGAACCGGAGATATTTTCCATGACAAATCAAGGGCTGGAGTTGGAAAAGAGAAGCGAATACAGCAGGAATAGGCGGCATAAGACTTTTAAGAAATTAAAAAAAAAGTAAAAGAAATGAATTATAAATTGGATAAATATTCATGAATATATTTGAATTATTAAGAAACTAAAAGTATGTGCACGAAAGAAAATTATTGTCATTTTCAAGACCTCTGAGGTATTAATGATTTTATTATAATATATTCCATGGCTTGCGCTTTCTGTTGTCAATAAAACAATCTTCAAACTATTAAAGTGAGTTAAAACTTCAACGATGTTATATATTGTCTACCCGTTGCCTACAAGTTCATGCAATTTTCTAGACCTTAGCGAACAGAAATACTCGTAAACTGTCATTTGCACGAAATTATTCTGGAGAGTGAATAGACAAGCCCCAATATTTTGAGATTGTATTGAAGTGACGTTGGTGTTAATGGACAATTGAAATAAGAGTGATTAGTTTGTAGCAGTTTACCGATTGTATACAATTGATTTCATGTATTCGACTATATACACAGAAAAATAATTATCATAATATTTTGTTTTCAATTAACATCTTTGTTTGGTATTGTTTCTTTCTTAACTACATAAAAATTATAACACTGTATTAATTATTTCAATTAACTGATGTGTGTCACAGTGAATCACAATGAAATATGTCGTTAGTTGTGGTAATTTTCAATAATTTTCGGGAGTTAATGGATTGACTGATTGATGGATTGATTAATGATTTTTTTGTTTATTGACTAATTTATTAATTATTTGTATTAATTTCAATCAAACAAATTATTTTATTTTGTACGAATTTAATTAAAATTTATTTTTGGATTCATTCAATTGAGCACTTTGATGGAAATCATATATTTCTTTTATTTATATATTCAATTAAAAATAATATTTTAATTTATTTAAATATAATACTTACCAGTAAAAAAAGGGAAGTCCATAAGATCATGATTCATGATGTTACGTAAGTCTGATATTTGTATGTTACTTCTAATGATTACAACAGAGTTAGAAAAAATTCACCACAGCCCTTTAGATTTATTCAAGCAATTTGATGATTCAAGCATCTCACGTACTGGAGGGCTGCACAAGACATTCACATGCTATGATGTACTCAATGAAAAAACATTAACAACTCAAATTTATAATATTCCATGAAAAATTAAGAGAGTTAAGCTACTAAAGCAAACGAATTAAATAAAAACAATACAAAAAAACACATTCGAATTGAAACGATATTCCGTCATCTCTCATCAAATTTGGCTGATAAAAATACCGGTTTCGAATATTCACTATCTTCAGTGTTCACTTGAAGACTGGAAACCATTCCAAATTAAAGCAAGCCTCATTGGAAGAAAAAGACATCACTCAACTTACTTGTTTGTACCGAACATGGAAATCAACTGCCATTTCAGGCCATGTCCAAAACTTACCGCTAATTCATAGATCAAAGCGTTGAAAATTCCCTAGATTTTCATGGTAATTAAAAAATATATATGAAAATATATATGATGTATTTTAAAAATTTTCAACAACGATATCTTTCGAACCACTCAAACGATTTATACAGAAGTCGAAAAAAAAAATAGATGAATCCTGGAAATCAATCCGATAACAATTTTGAGGGTAATTCAAAAAAACTTTTTTCAAAGTTTTTCTGCAACAGTATCTCTCGAACAATTTAACAGATTTAGTCCAAAGAAGTAAATTAATCCCTAAAATCGATTTGACACGAACTTTTGGAGTAATTAAATTAATGCATTATTTTACATTTTTCCTCAACGATATCTTTCAAACGAATCAATCGATTTTAATATAAATTTAAGCATTTGAAGTTGTTTTATTACCTTAAGTTAATAAGATTTAGGATTCAATCATTTCATTAGTCTAAAATTTATGAAAAAGAACCAATTTTCCAAAACTTTATTTATGTAAGAAAATTCTCAAAATCTAACGAAGCCAACCGTTTCAATATCACCCGAAAATGAATTTGGTTCCGCTAGGGTAAACCTAATACACACACACACACACACACACACACACACACACACATACATACATACATCCTAGAATGATAATATAAAGATTACGCCATCGCGCAAGAATAAAAAAATTTTCTGCGCATGATGGAACTCTGACGTCACTCACCCTGTGTTCTCATTGAAGTTGCTTACACAAGAACAATTTTTAAGCCGCGCAATTTTTGTTCTCTTCCAAATTACACGAGACTAATTCATCTGGCATAAAATGTATACTTATAGATAGATTTGTGTGTGTTAGTGTTTTTCGTATTCATTTAACATTTGCTGTTTTTTAAGTTGAGTGTGTGTATTGGTTTTATGCTGCTAATACGGTATTGTAGCTGGTGGAAAAGTTATGCCAACCACAAGACTACTCTCTTTGCCTCTGTCACCTACAAACCGGCATGTTATGCCAGCACAATTATTCCCGTGTAAATCAGCGCAATGGGTAGTAAAATTCAGCTGTAGAACTATTATACACACGCAAACGCACACTTAATATTTGCTTTTCTGATCTCTTCACTTCATTTTGTTTGTTGTTTTTCTTAGTTTTGCAGCTTTTAAACAACCAAATTTTAACACTTTCTATATAATTTTAATTATTTTAATATTATTTACATATATATATGTATATATATATTATATATATATTTATTATAAATATAACACAAAGCGTGCAGTCTATTTAATCTGATTTAATTTTTTTCTTGGAGATCTCTCTGAGTAAATTAATTACAGGGCTGCCAACTACCATAAAATACATAAATTTTTTGCAAGAAATAGTAAATTTCACATATGACACAGACTTGGTAACCTTTGCGAGGGGACTGCTACGTCACCAAGCGGTAAATCATGCGCAAGATGTAATCTTTATTCTATCATTCTTACGGACACCATTGTAAAATTCGTCAGCATAAATTCTAATGACCTAAAAACGACAAGATCTGATGAAAACTCGATATTCGAAAATCGGACTGAAATCATTAGTTTCCTGTTTGTAAGGGAAATAGGCTAAAGACCGAGGAAACTTTGTGAACACTAAAATACTGTTTTCTCAAAAGCAGTGTGGCCAGATTCAAAGATAATGGGACTTATTGCAGTCGACTTAGGCGTTTGATAAAAGAAGCATACAAAAACCCTGCCTGCCCTTTTTATGCAGAGAGCGAATAAAGATTTTGATTCGTGCATTTTTGTTTAACAAACAGAAACAACAACTAACTAACAGCACCTGTCAATATAAGTTTGTATGTTTCTCAGCGTAATAGCAGCGCACTATCAATAGTGGCCTCACGATAAGTCCACTATTCCCACCCCGGGACTACTTCAGCATTTTATAAGGGAAAGTAGTTTTGTCACTATTATTCCCACATCCTCCTTGCTTTTATTAAATAAGTAGGCTCGGAACTGATGTACATCTTTGATTCATTAATGCATTAAGAAGGCAGCATTATATTCAGCATGTTTCCGATGTTAAACGATGATTTACATACATATGTATATATGCGAGTATTTACGATATAAATTATACTCATTTTTCTACGAATTTTTTCTTATCTGCAAAGTTCCAATAGATCAAGATTTACAAAGTTACTCACACTGAACCGGACTATATTATGCGGTCTAATGATACTTCTGACGCTTCTTTCTAAATACGACCTTCAATTGTTAAATCGTGAAATGACAAATAAAATGATCGCCATCGGAACATTGTCGTGTCCGAAGCAGTACAAGTACGACCTTAAATAAACATGTCCATTAAATAACAATGCAAAGATACATATATATATGTATCTACACATACATACATATATATGTACGTGTATATCTACATAAGTATGTGTGTGTACCATTCGAGTCACTGCCTCGTACCGGCTGCTACTCACTACCCTACATAAACGGTTGACTTTGAAGAAAATGCAACCCTGATATAATGAGTTGTTATTGTATTTTGAAAATTTTCATAAGCTCCATTAGATCGAGTTTGCAGTGCCTAAATACGAGTAATATTTAAAGTATTTGTTTACTAATTGTTTCTACTTTGTTTGTATCATGTATTTCTTTTATTCTTTAGCAATTCATATTGTACTCATTTGAATTTCCAGTGAATTCCTTGCAATATTTCTTAAACTATTCTTTGCATCACTCAATACTGAAAACTCTCTCTTCTCTCTCTGTAAAAGTGTAAAAGCTTTTTCGGGTACTTTCTGTTTCACTTAGTAGGAGGCAAACTGAAGTAGCTGAAGTAAGCATAAGTTAGTTAATTTTTGCTTCCTTTTGCAAGTACGTATGTACATACATACTGCTTTATTAAATCTTTCTTTATGTACTAGTTAAGTTATGAACATGAATTTTACCCAGACAATAAAGTTCTATGATGGTGGCTTTGAATATTTATTTGCTCCACTGCGAGTCCTTGAACAATTTTCAAGGCTATTAACTATCTTTGCATGTATAAACATGTTCAACTATTTAACATCATTTAATGGTTGATTATTTTTCTTTCGTAGGAAAAAAAATTCCGGAACGAAAAAAGAACGAACAATAAAAACAAGTTGTTTGTTTTGCATGCGTTTTTGCGTAATTTGTTGGCGGATGTTATTTACGGTGACTTTAAAGTTACCAAGACAAATAGTCTTTGAAAGGCAGCGGAAAAAAAGCAATGACAACAAACAAACTTTGAAAAAAGCGCTTAAGATCAGTGTCAATGTCATTAATGCATTTTTAGTTTTAAAAGGTTTTTAAATACCTTTTGTTTTGTTTAATTTTGTTTTTTTCTTCTTGGGTAATCATTTTAAAGGTCGTTAAACTAATGAGATAACAATAAATCAATTAAAATATTTGTTTTTATTTCTAACTTATTTTTCTTCTTCTGATTTTATAATTTAACAAAGTGCTCGTTAATGTACAGCACAAGTGGTTGAGTTAATTAGACATTATTAAGTAAATTGAAGCCATTAGATGGGGAGAGAACTACATACATACAAAAATGTCAACAGAAGCATTTAAATGCGTTCACGCCAGTTAAAACTAATTATAATCGCCAAAGCTCACATTTATCTATGCAGCCAGTTAGTGCTTTAATTACATGCCTGAGAATACATGGATATTTGTTACGAGTACTTAATACATTATTACTTTTTGACAGCTGCTCTTTTCACACAGCGAAACTTTAAACTCCTCTGTGTAGTTCAATACCAATAGAAATTGTTTTAAATTATTTTTGTTGAGTTCTATTAAAAAATTCTTGATGATAATAAAGTTTTTATAAAATCTTTCCGAGACCTTAGTATAACCAATTCTTTAAGATTTAACGGGCTCAGAAAGCGCATTGGTTACCCAGCACACCTTGAGTTGGTTGTCTCTGAAAAAAATAATGTTCAGTTTTTTTCCATGTCTTTCCATTTGCTTGACTACCCTTAGGCTTGCCTCTTCAGCTGAGAAAGATGCATTATTACTTTAAATTGCCTCGAACTCAAAGCATTATAAAAGAGAAGAATTTTGGGATAGAAACTCGGAATCTGAACAATGACTTGTAACTGCTGCTTGAGTAGCTGATAGGCCTTGGAGGTTTAATGGACGTTGTTCAGAGATGTTTCGTTGGTTTCGATCAAAAATCGATATCGGATGCTCTGATCTTAAGGGCATATAGGCTTCGTGCCAAAGCCTCCGCATAAAGTGGACTGACACTGTGTCAATAACACGCTGCTACAGTGAAAATAAAACTTGGAATATGACCTAGCGTGGGAGGGTTATTATTGCAGTATTTATAAAAGAAGGACAACAAAGGGGAAAACCCAGACATTTGAATAAAAAAGCAGGAAATTGATTTTTTTTTTCAATTATATTACTACCTATAAAATCTTAATCTTACATACAATATTGGAAATAATGTTTATGACGAGGACACACTATGGCATTTTGTGACATCGCAAGCAAAAATAAAAGTGTGTACTATTGGCAACGTTTGTTTTACATTTCTGATATTTTTTGCTGTGAGTCACTACGTCACAAATTGTTTACGCATCTGATGCAGACAGTTGTGAGAACAAGTTGGGAGCATTGCCAACGCAAAAACAAAATGTCAGCGTGACATATTAAGTACATGCCGAACGAATGTTAAATGTATGTGAGTATAAAAATTTAAATGTAAAATAAAGTCGAGTAGTACAGAAGCGAGTGAAAAAAAGTCAAGCATCCTGGACGCATCACATGACGACACAGCTAATTCACCTTGTGGAGGATTGTGAGGCTATATGGAATCATCTTTGTAGCATTTGTAGCACGGGCAGAAATTTCGGTGGACTTGGGGTTTCATGCGCACGAAACTTTTAAACCAGGTTTCGTAAACTGCTTGATGTAGACAATGTTGCCGTGTTGCCATTATTTAGGGATGGACACTTTTCTGTCACAATGACACAAGAAAATAGTGTGTTATCGAAAAACTTGATGGGAACGATATTGCACTAATTTCAAAATAACACCACAAAATGACAACACAAGATATGTCAGATGTAAACTCAGCCTTAGTTTGCTTAATATACTAACAAACTTTCACAGGAATTGATGGCAGATCCATTATACTGGCGAAAATTAGTTCTTCAAATGGTTTAAGATATGACGGACTTGTCTACTCCCAACAAAAACGACTGAAGATTGACATCACAGTATTCATTTGTTAAGTATTTCACTTTTGTAGCTGTCATTTCCATAATTTTTTAAATTTTTATTCTTGATGTTTCCAAAATTGCAAAGCTACACGAATTTTTTCATCAGTAATAAAATATGTAAGCTTAATGATAAAACTTAATGTAAGTACTTTACAGCTGCTTCTGTCGCCTTAACTAATTACACTGCTATTGTTCCAAAAAATCTTATTATTTGTTAGCTTAGATGTGCCGAACTCTTTCCGATTTTTACAAAAATGGACAGAAACAGTAAAAAAACATGATTGATAAGTTGATTGTCAGACAATAGAAAAAAATCATTGGCTGCATCTAATGACGCTTTCATTAGCATGCTCGTATGTATATTATTTTATATTTATATATTTTTTTAAATATTAAGGTATATTTTGCTTTTAGAAAATGTTCATAAAATAATTTCCCATAAATTGTGTGTTTATAAATATGAATAAAATTAAAATTTAAATAGAATCCAAGTGCATATATTTATTTTACGTAAATAAGTCGAATCCGCTTTAGTGCAACACGCTGTACAGAAAAAATCGGATTATAAAGCGATACAAATCCCCGCACTGATTTTAAACGCAGCTAGTCTTATTCACTTCGCTTTAGCGAAACATCGCTTTAGTGAAAATATCGTTTTACTGAAGACCAAAAGCAAGCCCGCAACTACGTTTTGTATGAAACTTACTTCGCTTTAGTGAAAAAATAAACAATGACAAATTTATTTATTAGAAATCGATTGCATAACTTAAGGCTACTAAAATGTTGCTTTTGATTCCGTTAAAAAATTACGTACTTACGTACTTTATTGTATTTTTCTTTTATATTGTCAATGCAAGTGGCTAGACATTTTCGAGGAATTCGTGAAAAATTTCAACAACAAAATGTGCACATATTCATGTGTATGGTGTGTATTGTTTTACTGATTTTAAGCAGTACGCCTAACTGTAACAAATTTCAGTAATCCGAACTACGTTTTAGAGAAAAAATCGGATAACTGAAAAATAAATTGGGTTTTGGTTATTTTCAGTAAAGCGGAGTCGACTGTAATCATTATGCAGTTTTATTACCTGCAGCTGCTTAAAGAATTCTTAAATATTGTGCTTAAGACCTACTTCAATCAACTTCAAGAGCTTTATGCGAATCGTGAGCCGTTATGGCCTCCTTTGAGATATACTTCTTATAAATAAATTATAATGTTTCATGACATCGATTGCATTTGCCTAATAAAGTTAAGATATAACTTCTCAATCAATTATCTGGATATTGTTTATAATCACCAACTGGAAAGTCCAAACTACATACTTATTGATATCTTTCAAGTAGAGAACAAAAAAATAGTTCCTCGACAAGTTTTTTTAATTTTGTTCACTGGGTACTTTTATGAATACCAAATATTTTTTCGAATAAGCTTTTTTAATAATGAACTAAAATTTGTCTTACCTTAATACAAACTGTTTTAAAGCTTAAAATTTGTTTGTTTCAACAAACCTAAAAACGAGTGTTTAATAACAATAATTATATTTTGTTTGCATTTAAAAACTCCAAACCCAGCAAATTAAAACAATATGGATCCAGTGTCTCCAAAAAAAATATATATATAAATAAACAATTTAAAATTGTATACACCCTACTTGAATAATTATTTAACATGTTCCAGTATTATTGCACTCTTTTGACTAATAAAAAAACTCTATCTACAATTATTTTTATTATATTCTTTGAAAATTTTTTATAAGATAAATAATGGTTTGATATGTTTAAAGAATTTAAATAATTAAAGAGAATCCAATTTGAGGAGAAAGTAAAAAAGTTTAAATCAAAAACAGCAGGAATGAAATATTTTTCTTTTTTATTTCAACCGAAAAATTGAATAAATCCAATCTTTAATACGTTTTTATTTTCTACGTTTGCTTATGGCGTTTAGTTGTTCTTATTAACGTTAAATAACACGATTAATTTTAAAGCCCTTTAGGGTTTTTCACAAAATTTGCTTGCAAATTCATGCCCCATACAGGCTTTTGTCAGAAAGCAGCAAAACTACTTTTTTCCTCTTGCAAATGCTTTTTTTTTCTCACTACAGCTCTTGCACTCGCATCGAAATTACTGTTACAGTTTATTGTTCAATAATATTGCAAATATTTGGCTAAAATTTATTAGCAACCTGCTGCTTTCCAACAGCTATAAACAATTTTTGCAGGTCTTGTTGCATGATTTGAGTTTTTGGGTTTCGTGCCAGTGGCACAAAAACTGGATACTTGCACTGCACTTTAAGTCAAATCCAATGCAAATTTTATCAAATTAGGCAAGTCGACTAACACTTAAATAAATTTATGTTAGTTAAATACACCTACGCCTTGACTTGCAATGACATAATCTTCTTTGAAGAAATATTTGGGTTCCTATGGCAATTTTAGTTCAGAATTTTTTCATTATGGGCACGTATACCATGCGAAGAAAATTCTAAAGAACGCGTTGATGTCATGTATTTATTATATGATATGATATGATATCGTCTTGTCTATGGACGAAAAAAAGCCGCAGTTGTGATTCTTTAAAACAATTATTATTTATTGTCCATGCTAGAAGGTTCGTGTGTCTGCTTTATGATTGACTATGAGTTGCTTTTTACTAGATTCCCCATACAAAACAAAATTTAATTTTTCAATAGATTTGTAGGAAATCTACTAAAAATTTTAAATTTTTATTTATTTTTTACTACCCTGTATATCATAATTTATATAAAAGGTGAGTGAATTAGCTATACCCTACACAATTTTCTATTGAAGGTGTGTGAATGAGCTAAGTCGGCATTTTTTTTTTGTTACAATTTAAAACTAAATTTCAGACAAAGGATTTTGTCTCGGATACAAAATCTTGGAAAATGTCAAAAAACCTTAGTGTAAGCGATATAAATTTCGTTAAAGATTTCTAATCAAATATACTTGATTTCGAGACAATGTAAATGCACTATAAACATTATATCCAACACATATTTTTAGAAATATTTTTCAAACTATTGTTTAATACTTTAATTTAATTTTTATGTTTCATAAACATGGTAATAATATTTTTATTTTTAATTATCAAAGACAACAACCATTTTTGAAGAAAATAATTAAGAGAATTCAAAAACAAGAACTGAAAAGTATTTTCAAACAAAAACGTGCAAATCTTCTTACTGAATTAGGGCATTAGTTTTTTTTACTTCAACGGACAGAGAATATCGTTGAAATATGTCACTGGATAGCAAAGTTGATCAAATTTCATCATATCGAGCCATAACCGACAAAAAAGCTTAAGCGGCATATTTTTTGCACTTTTTTTAACGAAAATTTATTACCTACGATCGTCAATAACTGATTTTCTTTAAAAAATAAACCTCAAAAATGATGTCGCTTAAGATTTTTTGGCGGTTGTGGCACGATATTTATTAAAGCGATACGATACAGGTCATGAACTAATAAAAAATAACGGCGGAAGTTCAAATATAAAAATATTCCAGGCATACTGTTAGGGCCCACAAATAACCCAGCAAAAATTACTGCTTCCCAGAAGCGTTTTTATGAAGAACACAATGTTACAAAATCACTTGCTGTTGCGCATTTTTTCCTGTTCAGCTTCCAAAACGCCATGAATTTGTTGCTTTACTAAAGTGCTTCGAGAAGTAGTAATACTAGTATACATATAAATTTTTCTGTACTCAGGTGCAAAAGTTGCTGGTTTGTAAAGTTTTTGTGATAAATGTCTTTTTTGTTAGAGAGCGCGCCTTACATTAGAGCCTTTCAGAAGCAAAGAAGGGAAGTTTGATCATAGGTTTGTGGCAAAAATGAACGAATGAACGAGTTGGAGCCAGCTATTGTTTTGTGGAGTTGCATGTGCTTCATATCAATTTAAAGAAAAATGCATTACGGATTAGAGAAAACTAGTTTTTCACTTTCGTGCTTATCTTCTGATAGAGCTGCATGAGTTGCCCTGTTCTTGCTTATTTCATTGACAATAAAAGCATATAAACGTACAAATACTTTCAAATGTTATTTAACATTCCTTATCTTGTCATCTCCAAGGCCGAGCATTAATTTCTAAGTATTATTGACATTTTCCTTAGTGTCTCTCTTATTTCAAATTAAAATTCAGGTTAAATTAACATTCTGGCGAAATAATCAAATAAATTACTGACTGTTTGTGCTGTTACATTTTTGTGTACGAGTATTTGAAATTTCAAAAGAGGTTGTTTAATTTTTTTTGGCTTATTTTGTTTTCTTTTTTTTGCATTCACGGTATATTGTGCAAATATGTGTGCCATTCCACATTAAGTCATTTTAAACAAAATTAGCTGTTTCTGTTTATTTTTTTAATGATTTACTAAGTTTGGTTTATTTATGCTTAAATTTTATTTATTTTTTGCAGCTCTGCATGAACTCATTTTGGTTAAAAATATTTGTTTATTCGTATGAATTAAATCTCTGTATTATCAGTTTTATTAAATTTTAATTCAAAAACTTGAATTACAAGTTAAAATTACTTAATATCTTATTTGCAATGTTGATTAGTTTTGTGCCTGTCTGGAAATCCAATCCCCCGCATTTCATGTATATATATGTTTATATCTGTTTCAAGGAAAAAAATTATAAATTGTATTAATAAGAGAATACACTTATTTTAATTGAAATGTGTGATCACTTTAACTTAAACAACTTTTGTCAATCTACATCATTACGAATATTATAAGGACCAATTTTTGATTTGGTAATCAACGGGAAGGGGTGCATTTTCTGATTCTGATATGCTTCTAAATGATCGCAAAGGCTTCCAATGTGACACAGAAATTCCAGCTTTGGTGATTTTTGGCCATTTTGAGGATCTCAACTTGAGCGATTTTCCTTTTTGCCAAGAAATTTCAACATATTTATATATTTTTGTATTCGTCTTTTTTACTCACTTATTTATTTATTGTTTTAATTACTGGTTCATTTGTGGTTTGAAATTTGCTGAGTTAGGCTTAGGTTCTTATTCTGAGCAAGCTTAAAAAATATGTGACGATTTTGTAAATTATTCATTCATTTATCTATTTATTTAATAACTTATTTGATAATTAATTTATTTATTTTTTGTTCTTTATTAATTTTTGTGTTACACATTTATTTATTTATGTTTGTATATTTTTATTTGTCTATTTATTATTTGTATTTATTTAAAATTAATTAATGTAGAAATGAACAAAGAAATATATGTATCAGCTTCTTGATTGTTAACGCATTAATTAATTTTTATTTCGTTATTTATTTATTTATATATTAAATTTTCATTTACATATTTATCCATTAATTTAATACTCACAATATGTCTATTTATTTATTTATTGATTAATTTATATATTTACGGCCTAATTCATAAAAAATATTTTAGGTTTATTACAGGTTTATTGGACAAATTTCCCATAGAAATATGTCAAATAAGCGCTTAATAAACCTGAAATATTTTTTAAGAATAAGGTTGTTAGTTACTAGTTATTTATTTTTTTTTTATTTTTATGATTTATTCATTTATTTATGCATATACTTTTTTTCTTATTTATGTTTGTTCTTTTATTTCTTTTTGAGCTTATTTGCTTATTTATTTATTTATTTCATTATAATATTAAATTATATTTGAGGCACTTTATCACTCTTATTTGACTTTATTTTTTTTGTATAAGTCTTGACTCGCAATTTATTTCAATCACCAATCCAATATCCTTAAGCATTCTCACTTTCACTCTGAGAGTTATCACGTAATTCGGTTTGAAAATTAAGAAAGCTTAGGTGAAATAATTTTTCATACTGATTTGTTTTTTAGTGCATGGCATGTGGCAAATGTAGCTTCGTGATGACGTGTGTGTTTCTACATGCAGCACACTAAAGTTAATTTCTTGCTTCTTGTTTTATCGACCGACTAGTGTAATTTGTCACATATAAACAGATATTCTTATAGAGTATTTTAAAAGTATATCGTCTATTTATCGAATAGTTGATATAAATAAATTACAAGCGAAAAATTACTTTATTTATAAAGGTTTTTAGAAACTATGAACTTCTTGTTACTGAATGTTTTCCAAGAATAAAAGAATTAAGCAGCAAATATATCAGAAGATAAAACTTATCTGAAAGCTTTTCAAATGAACATTTAATGGTTTTTTTTATTATAATCAACTATACAGAAATTCTTGCCATGAATTATTAAGACTCTAATTAGAGAGATGATCTGTTCGAGTTTAACAAAAAATTATTTTTATTCTTGTTAATGGCGGTTATTTAGGGCATGTCTAGTTTGCAACTTTAACACTTTTTTACAATGAAATGTTGTTCTTATATTTTTTTCTTTTTACATTCCTTAGTTTTACTTTTCAATTCAAATTGAAGACTTACTTTCAAAATCATGTAGTCACGTTTTATTATGGACTACAATGAAATCATAATCACAACATAAAAATACCAACCAAATGATAACTATCTGTGCAAAAAAAAATATAAAAATGAATGAAATAAAATGTACAAAAAGTTGTTTATATCTGAACAGCAACAACAAATAAAATTTTAAATAAAATCTCAAATTCAAGGTTAATTTTAAGAACATTAAAACGCAACAATGTTTAAAGAAAATTACGTATTAAAAAATAAATTTCTTTTAAAAATTGCAAAAAAAAAGTCATAAAAATTATATTACAATATTACAGATAAATATATTTCGATGAGTTTTAAATGATCTGTGGCAGATATAAAAATATAAAATAAAAATTTGAATTTAAAATATTTTTACGTCAGACTCAGACTCATGACATTCCCTTTCTTTATTTCTGTTGTTTCTTTAGGAGGAAATTAAATTATTTAATGAAACAGTAATTTTTTAAATTAACAATTTTGACATTTTACTTTTTAAAAGTCATGATAGCAATAAGGAAATTGAAGCTCTAAAAAAATGTTTAATTACTCGTTATTATAAAATAAAAATATTTTTGTATACAAGTTTGTCTTGTAAATGTAAAATTTCACAATCAGAAAGGCTCGATCCTGTAGAGCCCAGAGCGAATTCAATTAAAAATCAAATATATCTAGTGTGACTTGTTTATTATTTTGCAGTAACGATAATGTCATTCTTTAATAAATTTTTTGCGATTGTGTGCAGCCGTGTTTTACTCAAAATTTAATCCTGTTTCATAGGACATCTTTGCACATACAATGACAAAATCATTAAAAAAAAACAAAAGATAATTAAAAAAAAACTAACGGCCTGGCTCACAATGTCGACAAAAAAAAAATTTTTTCGCTTATTTATATTGAAAACAAAAACAAAATAAGAAAATTTGTTTTTTTTTTAGTATAAATAAGCGAAAGAAAATTTCTTGTCGACATTGTGAGCCAGGCAGTAAATCAATTTGCAACAGCGAATATCGTAAAAATATGTTATGACTCTAAGTTGTCGTTATAATAATCTTTATATTAATTATATCGATATCGTTATCGTATTAAAAGTTATTTAATCCAGGTACTAATTAATTGTTTTATCAAAAAAGGAGTGTCATTCATTCATTCTTAGTTCTTTAAAAAAAATTAAAATAGAAACTTAATGATCGAAAAGAATAATGGTTCCCGAAGAGGATCAAATAAACCCGCTTTCTTAGAGACGTACAAATAAAATCACTACGCTTTGCCAACATCGCGTATGTGTAGTTGAAAAACAGGACTGCATGCAAACAAGTGTATGATTGATGAGTTCATTTGATCGTCTACTTTGCACTTAAGCCTGCAAATTTAGGAAAAACAGCTGTCTAATTAATAAATCCCATAAATAGCATTCACGGCAGTAACATCAAATGCTCTCTAATTTTAATGTTTTACTTGGATCTCTAATTTAATGGGCTTCGTTTACGTATGCAATTTAATGAAAGTAGGGTAACATTGTCGACAGAATGTATATCTACAGCATAATAAAAAAATGCTGTCAATAAAATATGTTCTATTTAATGTTTGGCTTTTTCGACTTTTTTTGTGTCAATTTGTATGGAAAATATGTTCACGACGCTCTTCTGTTTGATCATACAGCTAATGCTTTTTTTATTAAAACAAAATTCAGTAAACTTTTAAATGAAATTTAGAATGAGATTCTATATGAGTTATATAATTCATTATAATTCGGTGCTATTAGCACAGTGACGTTCTATTATAGCGAATACAGGTTATCCATAATAATTGAGTATAACAAACATCTTTTCCGGTCAAAACATTTATACCTTAGTTGTTTAAGTCTCTCTTATAGCGAGTTTTGACTTATAGCAAAATCTTTTTTATGTTCTGTAAATAAAACTTCATGAAATTTCATACACTTCTGTGGCAAAAAGGAAATAGTGCTTAAGTCAAGATAAGATGATTTTGAGTTAATTTTACTTTCGTAATCTGCATATTCGAAAGTATCCCTGGTCAAAATCTCAATTAATTTGTGTGATTTTTCAGGAAAATCGACTTGAAAGCTTAAAAGTGCTCTCCACCAAAAGAGTAAAATATGACTTAAGCACTTTTTCCGCTTTTCCATTGCCACATCGCAATGTTGAATATGACGTGTTTTAGAAACAGCTGTTCTCTTAACTTCAAAAGTGAATAAGAGTCTTTTAATTATTAATTGCTTATTTAAATTTAGTTGAGAAATGTTTTCAAAATATTTGCCTATTTTTAAAATTTTGTTGGGAGTTCGTCAAAGCCGAAAAACTCTCCTTCGCGTCAGAGAATATTTTCTGTATTTGTTCTTTCAATAATATAAAAATTAAACACTTAAAAATGCCACTTTATCAATATTTTATTTTATTTATTTTTTCAGGTTTTCTTGGTCAAAACCAGCTTAAGTGCTTTTGTAAATACTATAGATATTTCTTTCAACAAAAAAAAAAAAAAAATAAAAAAAATCCGGTGGTTGGTTGAGTGTATTTTTTTATAAATTAAATTTGTATCAAGTAGCTGGCCAAGTCCAAGGCTTTTTCTGGTCATTATAATCCAAAAATAATAATAAAAAAAAAACAAATCTAAGCATAAATTTTTAATGATTTTTTAATTAATATAAATATCTGAAATATATCTCTCCTTCATTGCAACATAGGCATAACTCAAAAAGCTACTTTAACAGAAAATAAGTTTAAAGTTTTCAACTTACATACAGCTGAAAGAAGATATAAAAATATTTTCTATTCTCAAGAGGTAAGTGTGCAAGCCTTTTGTATTAAACTTTCACACAAGGTGAAATATAAAATAAGACATTTAACTGAATTACATTACATTAAGCATATTTTCGAGATATTACTATGCGGCATTAAAGGAGCGGTATGCTTATAAAATATGTTTGTTTCTTAAGTCTTTTGTTTTTAGTTATTCATCTATTCGCATTGCTTGTTTTGTTTTGAAGTTAATAGCAACTGGCAGTTTTCAATTTAACTTTAAATTTTGCATTTTAAGTCCAATTATAAAGCAGCATATTTTATGGAAATTTCTGTTTATTTTTGTAGATTATTTATTGCAAAATTATTAATTTCAGAGAATAATAAATTAATTTCCAACAACAGGAAATAAATTAAGTTTTGTATTAGTTTTGCATAATACATATTTGCTTTTTTTGTGACAGCAGTTTTTATCAATTATATGTTCTTCACCGATTAGCAAAATATATCTGTGGCAGTAAGGAAAAAGTGCTTAAGTCATATTTTACTTTTTTGCAGGAGAGCACTTTTAAGCGTTTAAGTCGATTTTCAGAAATTTATTTCTTTTGCAGCTAAATTGGGAAATTCTCTGTTAACCTTTAATTTTTTATTTAACAGACATCGTTCTACACACTATAAGTAATATATTCAAGTTCAAATATATAGCAAAGTGTAACATAAGTTAAGCTAATATTCCAAATGAAATTAGAAGTCTTAAAAAGATAAGTCGCAAGTCATAGTGCTATAACTTCCTGAAAAATCACAGAAATTAGTAGAGATTTTCACCAAAGGTACTTTCAAATATGCAGATTACGCAGGTACCATTAAACCTACTCCATTTATGAAATATTATTAATCTACATAAAACATTGATGAATGCGTTAGATTTTAAATACTTGTGCTTTATATAATCCTGCTTCCGGGAAGGAGGGACAAAAATAGTGACTTCCGATGCTTATTTTTGATATAAAAATCAATTATGAAACATGATTTTTCATTGCCATTTACTCGTTTTAATCTGTTAATATTTAAGCTGCAATCAGTCAATCATTGACAAGTTTCCTTTTAAAGTCTCCCATTTGACTCAAACTGTCTTTATTAACACTTGCATTTGGTTTACATGCCAGTGTCATCTGGTGATTAATTTTTTTTTATTAGCAAAAGCTTTTTTTTATTTGCTTCTGCCTTTTACAACCACAGTGCACAATCACTTTAAAAATGTCTGCTCATCACACGTCATTTTAAATGACACATTCGATACAAAAGGAAACAACACTTGTTGTCTTTTGTGTTTAACTTTTAAACTTGTTTTTTTTTTGCTGCTTAACCACCATTTTTAGATAGATTTAGGTTGTTTACATATCATGTCGTGCCACATGAAAGAAAACCAAGACATGATACAACCTTATTTGGCTAAAAAAAAAAAAATTAAACAAATCATCAAGACAAACAACATTTACATAAAAATTTTAGCAAATAAATACTCATACTACAACCTGCCAAGAGAAAAAGAAATCTCGACGAACCTGCTGGTATTTAGGCAATACTGGAAAAAACTATAACAGAAATTAAAAGGCAGGAAGTTAAGGACGTTTGGTTTACCTTGACACACATATAACTTTTGTAATAATTTGTGTAAGGGATAAATGACATAATATTTTAGTGATTGAATTACAACTAGATTTTTTTTTTTTTTGCTTAATATGGAAAATATAAAGAAATCTACGCAATTTATTAAACAATGCTGTAGAAAAAAATAATGTTGGTCTCTTTGAATTTATGTGGGAAGTATTTGCTCAAATAAAATTTAACATGTTCTTAACTTAGAGTTAGAAAATGTTCACTCAAAATTCTAAAAAGTAAAAATTGATAGCTGTCAAAATAACACGACATATAAAGCATTGCTTGATATGAAAAAAAACGTATCCATGTAGACTTAAACAAGTGTGGGAGTTGTCTCATGGCTCTAAGTGAACATTTCAACAATCAAACAGCTACACACGGTCATTCAATTTATTATCTGGCTTTAAATTGTGAACGTTTTTTCGTTCTCTGTCTAATTTGGTAAATCGACTAAAATGTACAATTTCATTTTTGTTCTCTTCTATAAACTTCTTCACAGTTTTTTGTGGTTAATTTCAGTCGTTAAATGGCGATATAATTCCAATTTTCAATGTTCGAATTGTCATGGCAAAGTAATTGTTGTTAGTGCTGCAGGGGCCGACATATCTTTAAAATTACTTTATTCATTGTTTGTTCATTTAATTATATCAGGTGGGCTTTGATCTGACTCGAGTTGCGATTTGAGTTGAATTGTGTTGAGTTTTCAAGACACATTGACGGGTGAATTAGTTTTTGTTTGGAATTTCTTATTAGCAAATTTTGACATTAAGGGTGCGCTTAAATACAATTTGATTTTAATTAACTAATAAGTTTTTTTAAAACTAAATAACAACTGTTTAGATACAAACGCATTTTCTAACAAAGAAAAAACAAAAGACTTAAGACAGGTCAGTGATATGTGCTAGAAGAATAAATAGTGTATGAGAGAAAAAACAAAAGACTTAAGACACAAATTACGTTTATTTAAATAATTAACAGATTCCGCTTGTGGACGATGATTTCTTCATTGATTTCCATTGATTTCTTTGCATGAGAAATGGACGTCATAAAGCCTATTTATTTTTTGCATTGCATCATGGACCGAAAAAATTTATTTTGTAGCAAAGTCTTCTTGAACAATTTTAGTCACTCCTGAACATCTGGGATTTATTTGAGTTGTGACTGTTTATGATTTAGTGTACGATATGTTTCTATATTTCTTCACACAGATTTGTATGTATATGTACCATTTTTTTAAGTTTTATGTAGAAAACTTGTGTTGATTTTTATTAAACAGTTTGTAATATCAGTAGATATATGTTTTTGTATAGAAAGATAATTTTTGTTAATTTGAAAAGAAAATTAAAAACAATTGAAAGTGTTTTGATTGCTGCAGATTGTTTGCTGATTTTTTGAAATTATTTTTCAGATTTTTTAGTAAATTTTTGCAGATTTTTTGTAAAATTTTCTGGCAACAGGCTTTGTCTTAGACTGAGTTTACATCTGGCATTTCATGTGTTGTAATTTTGTGGAATCATTTTCATATGTGTGCAATGCCGTTCCCATCATTTTTTCGATAACACACAATTTTGTTGTGTCATTGTGACAGGAAAGTTTCCCATCCCTAAATAATGGCAATGCGGCATCATTGTCTACATCAAGACCAGGGCTTAATATGCGCGCCACCAAAGGATTCAAAGTACAATACTCTGCATTCTAGTTTACGGAAGCAGTATTCAAGATGGTTTACAAATTTCGTGTACATGAAGCCTAATTCCACCGAAATTTCTGCCCATGCAGTTTTCTTTGCATTTCTAACCTTATTAATGCCACATAGATAATTTTATACAGCTTTGGGAACCTCCACAATTTTTGTGTCTGCAGTGCTGCCAATTTATTCTCACAACTGTTTATATCAGATGCATAAACAGTTTGTGTGGTAAAGCCACACAACGAAAAATATCGAAAATGACAAACTTTGCCACTAGTTCCCACTTTTGCTTGCGATGTCACAAAATGTTATAGTGTATACTCGGCATTAGTTAGTAATTTTAATTATAATAATAAATCGTTCGATATCAACGAAATGAAAAATAAATAACAAAAGATTTAAGTGCAAATATTTTAAAATTTTGTTCGATATCGAGTACTTTAATTTGTGTATCGCTACAGTTTAATTCGAAACGAAAGAAAAAAATTAGAAAAAAATTGTGCTGTTATTTTAAAATCAACAAGAAAAAAATTATTTTAATTAAGTACATAGTTATTTTGATTACAATTGGAAGTTTGTGGTCAGTGAGCTTGTAATTTTTAGTGAAAAAAGTGCTTTTCTTTTAGAAAGTTAAAATGATCAGCAGACGTCAATTAAAACGTTTCATAAAAAAAGAAAATGAACAACTAATAGAAAAATATATTAATCACCCTTATCGGGAATAAAAGTTCATGTGAAATGTGTTCCCTTTTCTTAAAACTGTGATGTGCCAGTGTACTATTCTTTAATATTTTTCTCCATTTTTTCTGCACCGAAAATATTTCAAGTGAACAAAATGTTCGCCTTTTATTCCCGATAAGGGTGAATAATTAATTGTTTTATAACTAGAAAAATTACTTGTATTGATTACCGAAATCACTGACGAAGTGTTATGCAAATGGTGGCAATTGACTACCGTCAATATCATCCCCATGTTAAAATTGTCAATCGTGTGCGTTGCTAGCAGTTAGGCTGGTAGTTAATGGTAACGATTGGTAGTTAACGAAATAGCTACGCCGACTTCAGTGATTTTACTAATATAATGATATATGTACATACTCGTAAGTAACCATTTGCATACATGCATATATTTGTATTTGTATGAATTTCTTTTGAGGAATTTTTTTCGTACAGTTCTCAAATTTTATATCGAAGAAGCAAACAGAATATTATTATTCTTTTTAATCACTGTATTCATATCAATATTGACAGTTGTGGAGGAAACAGCTGACAGTCACATACGCAAATGAAGTCACCTTGTTAGATCTTCTCTGAATATTACATATATACTCAAGGTTTTTAAAGTTAGAGTTGCAGATTTATATTTAATGAAGTTGCAAAACGTGCTAAAAGCACTAAAATTAATATAAAAAACACCACGCTCATGTATTGATAAAATTGAAGTTGTTAACTGCGAGCACCGGTGAGACAGTATTCTTAGCACACTTGTATACTTAACGTTTCAGATGCACACGTTTGTCGAGAGATATTTAAGACCTCACAATATAAAATCAAATTTAATTTAAACTATTCCTACCTTTTACCTCAGCGTTTACCAGAAAAACTACAAATAATTTGCCACATTGATTCAAAAACGATAAGATATGACTTTCCCACACAAATCAAACATCTTAAAGGGGATTTTGGTTGGAAAAATCTACAGATTCCGCTGGCATGCTTAAGTATTTAGTACACGTGTTCACCTCTTAAAGTAAATTTAATTCGTTCTGCTTTGCTATTGCCTGATAAGAAATCTGCTCTAATTCGTGCAAAACTTGATTATATTTTTGTTTTTTGTTCACTGTTTCTCCAGCTTTTTTCTACTTTAGTTTTGAAGCATATTAATTGTTTCTCCCTATATAAAAAGTAGCAAACATTAGTAAGTTTTGCAAATGAAAAACTGTAGGAGATTTTTTATAAGCCAGCCAGCCACAAGGTAATTTGTATGACTTTTTTTCTTTATGAATCTTTGCCATGACCACAAAAAAGAACCAAAAAAGAACACACATACATATAACAAGTGTATTACATGCATATACATATGTACAACAACAAAAAAAAATAGATTTTATTTGAAGCTTTTTTATGGAGTAGATAATTTATTGCAGCATTTACAGAAACAACTTGCTGACATGTGATATGCGTTCGACTTTCACTGATGTTAATGGTGTGGTTTCAGCATTGAATGTTTAAATGGCAAAAAACAAACAACCAAAATCTTATCAGATCTTTGAAGAAACAAAAAGTAAGCAATCTAACTGGGTTTTGCTGTTATTGCTTTTCTTCAATTATACCATTTTTGTTACTTTTTGCTGCATTCTGCATTCAAGAGCCAAATTAGAGTATTAAGGCTGACTGGGGCGATATTAATTTTAGAATCCGGCCTTACTTGTTGTTCGATTTACGGCCCTTTTCACAATGTACAATTAAAAGCTAATAGGCACCTTAACCACTACTTTTGTATGAAGAACTTGCATTTAAAGTTCACGTTAACTCTCAATCATACAGTCGCCCCTATCGCGAATAACAAGTGGAATTTTTGTTCACGTGAAATTTTTATTCCCCTCGTAGAGAAAAATGCTATTGTGAATCTCAGTCCCTGTGAATGTAAAAAAGGGAGGAAGATTTGTAAAGCTTAAAAATTAATTGAAAATCAGACAAATTTAAGTTTAATAATCAGAAATACACAAATTTTAGGTCCCAAATTATTTTTTTAACTTAAAAGTTGTGTTTCTAAATATTCGAGATGCAGTGAAAAAAATATTATTTATTATACCACAGCGGTGCAACACCATGAAGTTTACTGTGTGTGAACCAAAGTGATTCCTACTCCATGAAAAAAGGGTTTGCAGGGAACATAGAAAAAACAAAATTTCATTTTCAGTAACCAAATTCATTGAATCAGTAAATATTTTGTCTGAATGCGGTCTTACAAAGAACTTTGTAAATTCTGTTAAAATTTGTGTAAAAATTTAAATTTAGCAGAGTTCGGCTGACAGAATTTATTATTTAACTGTGTTGGTGTTTATCTTGCTTGTTGGTTGACAAAACGTGCAGTTGTGCTCTTGTTGTTGTTTATTTTGATTGATAGTGTTGTATACATTTAAATTCCGAAAAGTAGCCGACAAACGTCGTGGCGTGTTTCTTCTCTATACATCCTTTTTGCAACAAAAAATTTACTGAAATAGTAAAAAATATTTACTGAAACTAAATTTCAATTCAAACAAACGTATGTTTGATATTTTTTTGGGAATAATTTTTTCTATGAATTATTGTTAAGAATCATGAACTTTACTTACTAATCTTGTCCTAAAAATAAATATTTATAGCGTTTCATATATATCTGTGGCAATAAATAATAATGGCTTAAATATTTAATGAATTGAACAGGCTAATGTTCGTATCGCATTTTTAGCCAAATTACATGTGATGATTATTAATGAACAAATAACATCAAAGTTAGTTGTAAATATTCAGACAACACATAGTTGAACGGAACAGCCAGCCGTTTTCGAAGGCCACTAAACCTTCATCATCAGCGTTCTTCTGTGTTTGGTCCACTGTGTGTGGTGTCAGTTGATGTAGATTTCTGCCTTATATACGAAACTTTTCTGCAAATGGAATATGTGAATTGGTTTGATTCATCGTATTTCAATTTGCTGAAATGTGTTTTTGTAATGAAGGCCCCAAATTTACCATCACTATATTTACAACAGTCTTACCACAGAACAACGCTGATGATGAAGGTTTAGTGGCCTTCGAAAACGGCTGGCTGTTCCGTTCAACTATGTGTTGTCAGAATATTTACAACTAACTTTGATGTTATTTGTTCATTAATAATTATCACATGTAATTTGGCTTAAAATGCGATACGAACATTAGCCTGTTCAATTCATTAAATATAGAAACAAATGCAGTTCGAATAATAATAATTAAACTAAAATAATGGCTTAAGTTGACATAAGTGCCTTTTCATTTTATTACATATTATTTTTCTCTTCTTCAAGATTTATCTCTCAGCTAAATTTCAATTTTAAAATGTTATTATTAATAAAACTATACGCATTTATATTTTAACTTAAGTCTTCTTGGAAAATAATACTTAAGCCAAAAGATCTTAACTCAACTTAATTTTTTTAAGGCAGATACATCAATATTAAAATGTTTGAGCATTAAACTTGTAGACACTTAAGTTCAATAACAGCCCATTCAAATTATTCCTTATACTTAACTAAGCTATAAAAAAACTATCTTACCTCAGGTTTTCCGCATTTTTCATTTTAACATAAAGCACTTATCTCGACTTATTACCAATAAAAATTATTCTGCCTTACAATATAGTCACTTAAGTTCTTTTTAGTTTTTATTTTTCCGTAAATGGATTTTTTCATAACATCTTAACTAAAAACAACAAATATTGTCTAATAAAACGTTAAACAGTTTTGTTCTAAATAAATGTGCCTCTTTTTCGCTGGCTGAATATTTTATATAAAAACTAAACACAATTTATCTTAGACTTAAGCCATTATTATTTATTGCCACAGATATATTTCGCAGGAATATATTGAAATTATTCGATGTAATAATTCAGTTCGCCTGCAAAAATAAAGTGTACAAAACGAGGGGAAAAGTGAAAAAATTCACGTGAAAAATATTATTCATGATAAGGGGAATGAAAAATGGGAAAAATTTCCGCCTGAAAATTATTCGCGATTGCAATTTTGTGAAAAGGGAAAAAATTTCGAGGGAAAAATGTTCACGATAAGGGTTAAGACAAATTATATGTAAGTAAAATTAAAAAAAAACACAACAGTATTGTTTTTGTCTATTTGAATTCATGTATTAAAGATTTGTGTTTATTATCTCTTGTTTCAAAAGAAATCATAAAAGTTGGTTTCCCAAAACAAGAAAATGTAGAAATAATACACATGGAAGGGTTTGCTTAATAAGTGTTGATATTCCATCACTTTCTTACTCCTACTTGAATCAATAAAACTTGAATATATTGTGACTGTTTGGCTGGGCTAAAGCAGTTGGCTGGGCTTGAGAAAAAAAATGATTTGCCAATAACCGCTTGTTTAAAAAAATTTTAAAAAAATATATTTTCAATAAAGTTTGATTATTATATTAGGTCCAATAAAAATTTTTAAGTGAAACAATTTTTTTTCACGATTTTTTCTTTCCTGAATACAACCCATAAGGAGACTTCCAATGTTTTTTTTTTTAACTTTTAAATTCCGTACGTCTACATACTGCTACGGTTTTATTTTGAAAAAATTTTTATTTCGATATATTTGTAGTTGTAAAATAAAAGTCACATGTATACAGTTTTAATTTAATTTCTGAACACTGTTATGCGAGTATGTACTACGTTTATACACGCACTATTTGCAAATATATATATATATATATATATATAATATAAGTCCTAAATTACACTATGCAAGTCTTATTGCTAAGCTGATTTGTTTGTTAGGAAAGAGGGACGAGGGGAAAAGAAACGTTACTGTTCCCCTCGTCTCTCTCTCCGTCAAACTAATCAGCTTAGCAATAAGACTTGCATAGTGTAAATATGAACTAAATGTATAATACAGTTTTCACACTGAAAGTTGAAACCTGGTTTTAACGTTAAAACCATAAACAGCTGATATTGCGTTCATACTGCTGGTTTGATAAAATCAGGTTTTAAGCAACAGGTTGTCTTATAAATTTGTCCAAAATAAAATAAATGTACTGTAGATATGCGTGTATTTGTTGCTGTATTTTTCCAGCTTTTTGTAATACTTATCTGACACCCTGTACAACAGTTGTTTTTGTTTGCATGAAAAACTCAGAAATTGTACAATTCACTCTAAAATACAAATTATTTAAGTGAAACAAATTTAAATGTTATAAAAATTATTTTATATTTTTTAAATGGACATTTTAAAATTATGTAATTATTTATACAAAGTGAAGAAGTGCTTGAAAATCATATTATTATATAAAAAATGCACAAATATATATTATAAGATTAATCCTTTTGTCCGCAGATGGATGTCAGTCATATCGTCTATTTTCACTTCCCAGAGGTCAGTGAAAACATTTTCGTTGTTTTCCGTCCAAAGGATCCTTTTTCTTTGAATTTTTTATTTTTTTTGATAATTATTGCCGCTGTATCTATTTTTAAGTTCAAAATGTATCAATTGGTATCTTTTCTTTTTTGCTGGCATAAATATTATCAGCTGCTTCCGGTCATTTTAACTTGGCAGCACTGAATTTAGCACAGCGAAAACAAGGTTGCATTTCATAAAACCAACTTAAAACCAGTTCAAAAATGGTTTTAAGTTGGTTTTAACAAAAACAATTTGTATGGTAAAACCAGGATTTAACAGTTGGTTTTAATGTTAAAACCAACTTTTATTAAAACCATGTCAGTGTGAAAACACTATAAAATAACAAATAATAATTTGTTTTTGTTGTCATTATGTTCTTCTATTTTTATATATAGTTTTTTTGTGCAATATTTATCAATTTATTGTTTTTTATTAGCAAACATTTGTAAGTGTGGCAACCTCAAGCATTTTATTTGCAAATAGTGCGTTAATCGTGAATAGTTTTCTGAATTAGTAAGTCGCAATAAAAACAACAATATGGCAACAATTTACAGTTTTATTTGCAAATAAGCCCTGCGTATGAACGTACTAATAGAGTGTTTCACTTCACTTCACTGATTAACTTTGATGTAAACCACTTGGATTTCAACACATGACTAACTTCTTAAAGGATTTCACACTATAATACATATTTGAAAATTTTTATTATAGTTTGTATGAAAATAGCAAATAGACAACCTTCTCACCACATTTTGCAGTAACAATAAATAAATTAAAACAACTTTGTATTATATTAAAATTTAAAGTGGTGGCAAGCAAGTCAGCTGCTGAGTTTAGAAAATTTTCTAAAAATTACGAGAGCAATACGGTTGTCAAATTTCTATTCGTGCTTTTTTGACAGAGTTATAAAATATTGTTTTATATATACTTTATATGCATATACATATATACTATTCATATACATATGTATATACTATTCTAGCTGACCCGCAAACGTTGCAACGCGTTGTTTTGCCACATATGTAAATTATTTCTAGGGAAGTTCTAGGGAAGAAAATAATAACTAACTCATTGTAAGTGTGTGAGAATGTGGTATATGATTACTAGATGCAGAGATAGAACGAGAGTGAACGCAAAAATTAGCTCTTAATGGAGTCTTGGGAGACCATCTCTAATAATATTGAACAAACATTTTAAAATTTGGTACACCATTCGATAGCTGAAATATCAAAAAATTTCTTGTGTTGAGTGAAAATTGTGATGAGTACATATAGTTACAAAACTGCTAATATCCTGTAAGAAAATTTTTTAAACATCTTGCTGAAGCTCCACCCTATAATTTCAATTCTTTGCAAGCGCGTAAGTGTTTTCCACTTAGTAACGCATTATTATGAAATTACAGGTAGGAAAAAGTTGACCAATGAAATAATTGGTTTGTTAAATATTTATTTCACCAATTTAAAACAATTCAAAATAAACATTTGTATTTCAAGTTGTGTGGTATGTGGCGCCATTCCTCTGGTATCATTTTTTAGTAACTATTGAATGAGTTCTTGAAATTTATACGAGCCTTGAGCAAAGTTAATCATAAACTTTAATATTCTATAATTTATTATTATTTATTTCACTATATCAAATTAAAAACGAAAACAATTTATCTCTACTTTGCATTTATTTCATTTTAACAAATTTTTGGGCGTGTTATACGGTACATTTATTACCAACATTTAAAACTTATTCTAAACCTTTTTGTTAAAATATTTTGGCAAACTTTTTTCTATTCTATTGTTCTAATTCTACTTTTTTTTTGGATTTTGCTCAATATGTTTTCTTGTTTTCATATTGCCACTTGAGTAGTTGTAGTTAAGGTTGTTTCTTTTGGCTTCCATCATCACTGCCATCATCTGGGGTCTCTATTCAAATGCGAACGGAATGTGTCTGTTTAAGTTCTTAATTTGATTGATGATCGTTTCCTAAGGTTTCAACATATTGATTTTTATGTTGTTCTTTGCATATTCTAAGTGGTGATGGGTGTTATGCATGTATGATCACGCCTAGTGAAGAATGACTGAAAATGATGAAAATTAAATTAGTTAGGTGAGCACGTATAAGTGAGGTAGATATGAGTGAACCTAAATCACGCCTTGTTAAATCAAACAAAGATTGAGGTTGACGTAGCTGGGGCAATTTTTCTTTCTATTTGGGAGAGCATGCATCAGACAGTGAACATTACCTGATGTTTTTTTGTCGTATCAGGGTTCAATTGGCCACTGCTTTTGTTTCGTCACTATTAGCAATTATTTTTAATTTTAAAATATTGATGACATTACATTGATATTTGATAGAAAGTTTATAAATTTTTTTTATGGCGAATTCTCTAAGTTATTCCTAAAACAAAATAAATCACCATTGCCAAAATCAATACAACGCTCCTGACTTTTTGAATGAGATAACATGTTTTTGTTTAAAAAATAATTTTTTATTTTTCAACGAAGTCTTCTTTGAGCTCTCTTTATACAATTTGTTCAACGTTCCTAAAATTTTTTATTCCTTCCATAAATCTCTTTCCGCCGAGCCACGCTTCTTCAGGTTTTTAGAACAAGAAATAGCCAGCCCGGGAATAAGGATGAATGAGGTAGCAATTCGTATGTAGTAGCGGAAACTGCTTTTTTTGTGCGCACCTTTGCATTTTCCTGGTGAAAAAGAACTTTCTTGGGCCAAATGTGGTAGATTTTTTCAAATCCTAATGAAATCGGCCACCTAAGTTGGCATAAGAAACGCCATAATTTTGTTTGCCCATTGCAAGTACTAAATGTGTATTATACGGCGAGCATAACTAAAAAAAGGGCCCATAACTAACCTGACCAGACATCCCGCTTTAGGCGGGATTATCCCGCTTTTCATAGGTCGATCCGCCTCAAATTTCTATTCCGCTTTTTGGACTTTTGAAATATTCAAACTCTTATTTGATTTTTATTAAAATGTAGCTGATAAAAATTCATCCCACGCTCAATTTATTATCTATTATTATTTTCTATCATCGGCAGAATCAGCAGAATTTCAAGTTTGTGTTTGTCACATAAACTAAATTATTAAAAAATTAATATATAATTTACTTAGGAGGTCACACAATTTTTGTTCAATTATTGACTCCTTTTTACAATACCAGTACTCTTATCGGTATTAAGAAACAATATCTAAATTTTTACTGTTTTGGCTTCCAAAATATCTTGAAGTAAATTCTGCTTCTATGTAGGAAACGCCACGACAACTTCAGTCATTAAAAAAATTACAAAAATTATAGTCAAATAAGCAAGATCGGTACGCTGGTATTTTTTTGAGGACAAACGAAAATTTGCACTATATGAGAGGCACAACTACTACTTGTAAAATTCTGAAATTGTTTTCAAAGACAATGCTCAATATCAACAGAGTTATCCCTATAAAATTTCAAAGTTCTCCTTATATTAGTTTTCCAGATATCTCAAAGTAAATATTTCCTTTTTATGGGAGGTGTCAAACCCACATGTCCAATTCGAACTTTTTTTAAGACAACGCACAATATAAAAATCGTTACTTACACAAAAAAACTTCACGTTTCTTGCTGCATTAGATGCAAAGATATTTCAAAATAAAAAAATATATGGGAAGTGGATGCCACATTTAAAAGAATACCGGAATCGCTGCAGCTGCTTTTAATCGAAGTGATTACCAACGAACGTCATTTGATATTTATTTGTATAGATATATAATTTTGTTTATTTAAAAGCATTTCTTTTGATTTGAAAACTGATTATGTACATAAAAAACTGTGTATTACATATTCCCGCTTTCTAAAATATATATATTTTTATATCCCGCTTTTTGGCAGTATTTTCTTCAAAATCCCGCTTTTTGCAAAAACCATCTGGTCACGTTAGCCATAACTCTATTGCTTGACAAACCCACCTTGTTTGGTTTTATTTGGCACCGACTCATTTCGATAAAGCTACTATTTCGACTATTGTTTGGTCTCTGATGTGTTGCGATTTATCTACTGTTGCGGGTCTAGCATCATACGTACATACATTTATGGACACAATCAAGTTTAGTTAACCAGATTTTTACCATTTAAATTGAAAGCGAAGAGTTTCCATAATAGTTATCAAACTTAGTCTCAGTTTGAGCGATAGGTTTTTCTATAA
This sequence comes from Nowickia ferox, assembly GCA_936439885.1. Classification (NCBI taxonomy): domain Eukaryota; kingdom Metazoa; phylum Arthropoda; class Insecta; order Diptera; family Tachinidae; genus Nowickia; species Nowickia ferox. The sequence continues at coordinate 32,361,871 of OW387027.1, read as the reverse complement.
AAAATAATGCTAAAGAGAAGACGAAATTCACTTTTTTCATTTATTCTCAGCATTAAATAACTGTGAAACACAAGCTAAATGACGCTTGCTAACATTTTTAGAGGAGCTAACTGACAGTTGCTTGTTAACAGGAGCAGTGTTGCCCTATCAGTTGAGAGTCGGAAAATTAAAAAAACAGATTTATTTATTCCCGTAAGTTTGTTGCTTTCCACACAGTATTTGTTTTTAACTTTTTTATATGCTATCTGCTTTATTTCACACAGTGCTGCCACAGATTAGTTAATCTGTAGCTACACTTCTCACACATACCGTGACAAGAATATGAAAAAAAGAAAGATATAAAACAGAAGTGTGCCCTTGACAGAAGTGTGTTCTTGGCTCATTGGCTTCTATATACCTCTCACAAAGAAATTTTAACTTTCTGCATACGTTGAGCATTAAGGTTTCATTAGTGTTTACTTTCTGTTGCGGTTCTGTACTGTGCCGTTCTGCTTCTAAATTTGAGTACTTACTTTTCTGTAGTAACTTATCAGCTGTTTCTGACCAGAAGGGTCGCAGTTTTACACTTAAGCGATTAGTTTGGCTTGTCTATTGTGAAGTTTCAATATAATTTTATATTTTTCTTTTAAAAGTTTATTTTTTTAATTCTAAGAGCACAACCACAACTTATTTCAAAACATTTTTATTCAATTTATGCTGTCACTTACAATTACTTAACAATTTTTTGATTTTCACAGGTGGAACCGAAACAGAACAGAACGAAACAGAAAAACTGACGCCTTGTATTAGATTTCTATAAACAAACAAAGAGTCAGCTGATTCGTAACAGAACAGAAAGTAAAAACTAATTCTGGCTTCACAGTTGGCTAACTGAGCCTTTATGCTAGGATCACAACTGGGAAGAACGACGATATTTTCGGTGCGAACTTTCGTCATAGAAAATAAAACAGATTTTGCATATGAAAATGAACACAACACCGCCGTCGAACGAAATTCGGCGTGCGTGACGAAGTCTGAGATAGATTTATTTCTATTTTGTACGCTGGCGAACTACGAAAAAACAATTTTCTCTCTCTCTCTCTTTGTATACACAAATTTATTAACTACAAGAAAGGAATTCGGTGAGTAAATTCGTCGTTCGTTCCATTTGTGTTCCTAGCATTAGTCACATCTTTGCAGTGTCTGGCGCATGTTCGCATGTCGTATTTCTTTTTGTTGCGTGATGGTGACTAAAAAGCTACTCATGCTCCCAACATTCGCTTCATGTTTCTTTTCATATAGTTTATATGTATACGAGTATGTATAATTTTTGTGCAAATTAAAAAATACAAGTCTAATGTTTTCGAACCAAATAATGGGGCGTAGTTTCAATTTGTCTTAAATTTTATACTATTTTTATTATTTATTAATTTATTTTTGTGGAATTGTTTTTTTTTTTTTTTTTTGTTTAATGTTTTTGTTTGTTTGCTGAAGTGTTGAATTGTAAACTTTTAACTTCAATGAATTCAGTTTAATTTTGAACATTTAAAATTTAAATGAATTCATAAAAATACATGACTATAAAAAACTTCAAGATAAATAAAGTCATGGCTCATAATCAAAATTATTTGCTTTTTACTAAAATTTGTTTTGATTGAATTAATCTTTGTTTTACATAATTTGTTAATTTTAAATTCAGAAATTAATAAAAAGACTGAAGCCAAGACCACCAAGAATATTTGTAAATTAAAAACAATTAAAAAAATATATAGAATTAAAAAAACAGTACAAGACTTTATTAACAATGAGACTTCAGAAGCTTTGCTAAGATGTTGCAGAAAGTATAAAATATTGACGGACTGTAAGTGAAGCTAAGAGAGAGATCGAACCATAACCGCCAAAAAAGCTTAACCGAAACATTTTTTGCACCTCGTTTTTTTTACGAAAATTGATTATTTACGATAGGAATCAAGTTCAAAAATTATGTCGCTTAAGCTATTTCGGCGGTTATGGCACGAGATGTTGAAGTCCCTAAATAATAGTCTTTATAAATTGTGAATTTTTCTGAGAATAAAGTATTTTAAGTATGGCTTCTGCGATTAAATGTTATTAAATTTTTACAAATTTGTAACGGTTAACTTAGAAATCAGCATTGCCAGCCTCAAATAAAAATTAAATCTCATTGGAAGTAAAGTTAAAATCAAAATGCCTAATTTATGTGCAATACTAAATCTGTTTACGAATAAATTCATACTGTTACCAAAAAGCAAAGAAATTATGAAAAATTAAGGGGTAGACCACCGACGCATGGTAGATCGTTAGTTTTAGTGATTTCTTCCTACTTAAATTTTACATGAACTAATTTTATCCAATTGTTTCCTTTGAATACTCACTTGTGAGTTAAGAAAAACTGCCGTATCAGCTGTTACATACTTGGAAGGGCGCCCTCTCATACAAATTAATTACTAATTATTATTAGTTGTTGTGAATTACTTTATAGTTAATGCCTGAAGTCCAGCAGAAAAGTGATGCTGTTAGAGCAGAAAAGAAAAGAGGAAAAGTTCCTTACCTAATTATTGATTACACTGTGTGACAAAAATTAATGAAATCATTTTTGAAATTTTCCAAACACCCCGAAAATTCTGAGTTACGGGTAAAAACCCGGTTCTACATACCTGTAGGCACTTATTAACCTCCAAGTTGAATATCAACCGATTTCAAATTTATAAACGGGTTTAAAAAGGGCTAAGACCTTTCAAACCATATATATTATATTTCAGTAAACTTCAGATATATGTGTGTAATTTTTCACCAAATATAAGTTTTTCGGTTTTTTTGTCACTTTTCTACTTTGGATTGATTCTTAGATAATATTTTTGTCCTGGAATTATATTGTTCATGAATTTATTTATAAAAAATAATTGATTTACCCTCCATTGCCACATGCAAGTGCAAGTAAAAAAAAAACCCAATACACTCACATTTTTTTACTACTTGCGAGTCAGCTTGCAATGAAATTATGAAGTAAATAAAATTTTTACACTTGTCGAAAGTAAAGTGACAAAACGAAAAACAGTGTTGCCGAGTACGGGGTTATTTCTATAATTTAGTTAATATTGGAGCTGAATTTTTGTATATATGTATAAAAATGATATTGATAAATGACACAAAGGCTAATTTTAGAGCCAAGTTTGAACATAAATTTAATTTTTTAATAAAAGAAATATATTAACAATACAATTAAAGTAACAGTTGAAAAACTTTACTTGTTGACGACATTTTAAAAATTAAAGTGCACTGTGCTGTGTAGCCACAAAATTGTTGTGCTTTTTTTACATTTCTCCTCATTTTCGTTAGTAATACATATAGACTACTTGAAAGTAATTACTCTCATGTGACAACGTGGGGTAAGAGTAATTCGCAGGTTTTTTTTTTAAATTCCTTAGAAATTGACTGAGTTATTAAATATTTTATTAGAAGACTTTTTGTCTAAAAAAAAATTACCTGCATGATGTTTTTTGCGTTCTATTTATGCGATTTCTGATTATTTTAGCTTCCAGGATGATGAAAGTACAATCTAATAGACGTATATCAAGACAAAGTATAAAATTGGCACAACAGTGCTGGCCAAACTTTTTTCCTTTACAGCTACATTTTTTACATACAGCAACCTTAACATTCCGCAAACTTATAATTAGTTATAGTATTTTTACATGAGTTAAGCTCTCTTTGAAAATTTTTGATGTGTACATTCATATATGTATTAAAAATATATGGACCATACATAATTAATTAATTTAGCTGGGTTGTTTTACTTTTACTTTAAAAATGTACAACTACTCCCACTGTGCACTTCTGTGTATAAAAAAGTCGTAATAACTATATCTGCTTATTTTAATACAAAAACTAATGCCGAGTACACATCCGGCATTTCTTGTATTGCCATTTTTCAAATGTGTACAACGCCGTTCCCATTATGTTTTTTTATATGGAAAGCAATGCCACACAATGAAAAATGTCGGAAATAACAACCGTTGCCGCCAGTATACACTATTGCAATGTCACAGTATGTCATAGTTTGTACTCAGCATAAGTCATTCTACAACAGCTAATAATTTTTTGATCGTTTGATGTTTATCATGCCGAGTACACACTATGGCATTTTGCGACATCGAAAGCAAAAATAAAAGTGGGAAGTAGTAGCAACATTTGTCATTTCCAAAATATTTCGTTGTGTGGCGTTATCACACAAACTGTTTATGCATCTGATGTAAACACAAAAATAAAATGTCAGCATGGTGAGATTTTCTCGCATTAAGTACATATATACAGAAATAATTTTAAATGTATGCGGGTATAAAAATTTAGAAGCATAGAAAACGAAAGAGAAAGTGGAAAAGTACAGGACGCATGACATAACGACATAGCTTTTTCAATGTGTGGAATCGTCTATGTGTCGTTTATAAGGAAAGGAAACTGCATGGACAGAAATTTCGTTGGAATTGGCTTCATACACTCGAAATTTTTAAACCAACTTGAATCCAACTTCCTTAAACTGGAATGCAGAGTACAATTGGTGGCACGCATATTAAGCCCTGGTCTTTTCCAACACTTCTTTGCCATTTTTTAGTTTGTCTTAATTTTTTTCTTATAATTGCTAAACATTATTATTAATTTGTATAAATATTAATTAACAACCAATACGAAAAACAAACTCTCACAATTGCTAAAACAAATGACACTAAATGTCATTATATCAAAATAAATTCTTGATGTAGACAATGATGCCTCATTGCTATTATTTAGGAATGGGAAACTTTCCTGCCACAATGACACAACAAAATTGTGTTGTGTGTGTATTATATATGCCAGATGTAAACTCAGCCTTACATTCATGACAAATTAATAATGTCTGCTCAAATATGTCATGTCATGACAGTAAATACTGAACTGCAATGTTTATAAATATTTTCTTTCTCTTTCTCTCTCTCTCTCTCCCTCTCTTTCCCTCTCTTCCTCTCTCAATGGACCCCATATATTGTTCAATTGCAATCAATTTGCATTAATCAAAAGAATTCTGTTTTTGTTTCTCCATTTATTCCGAAAAAAAAAGTATTTCTATGAAAGTATACATCGAAGATTTAACTACAGAACTCTAGTTAGAATGATAAATGCGAAAACAAGGGCGGGTCTCGCCAAAAACCTTTCAAGGGATATGGAAAAACAAGAAACACAGAAAGAGCGTTAATTTAATATCGATTTGTTTGTATTTTTCCGAAGCAAAAACTAGACTACTTTCGTTATTTACTCCGTGCACATTTCTATAGTATTTTCCTAGCATTTTACTCTTATTATTATAATTTAAACATCTCTCTTCTTTTCGTGTTCTTAAATTTTTGTATTGTATTTTTAATTTACAAGATCCTTAACACTTTCCAATGCCACAACTTCATTTTAAGGCCGTCTCTGAAGGTGTGTATCTGTGTCGTTGTTGATAGATTAATATAATTTTTTATTTAATTTTTTTTTATTTCTACCACTTGTACTTATGCGAGTGACTGAATGAGTGAGTGGTACATGTTGTTAACATCAGATTAAGTTGTTGTTTCTCCCAAAGTCATCTTCGGAGTCCTACATTTTGTAATTTAAGACAAATGATGATGTTTCTTTTGAACTGTTTCTGTTCATCATTCGTATTTGGCTGTTGTGTGCCATCAAATCATCTTCATGTGTATAAAGTAGGCGCTTAAGGGAATAATTAAATTCATTCATCTTTCTATGATGGCACCACGAGAAGAAAACAAAAGGCAAAAAAAAGAAATTGTGTGTATACATACACACGAAGCTCTTAAATCAATTTAATGTCAGTTATTAAAAAAAGTCTTTTATGAATTTGAAAAGTACATAAAAGACTACTTACGCATGTAAAAACACTTAATTACTTCTTAAGAAATAATCAATTAATAGTTTTTTCTTTAATATCTTCTTTAAATTTTTTAGGAAAACGCTCCAACGATCTAACAAATTGCGAAACCACAAACCTACAGGCACCTCAACATACTCAAGCATATCATCAATTACCAGCCGATCTCTCAGCAGAAAGTATACATAAAGAAGCCGCTTTGGTACTTGCCCAGGCCAAGCGTCACAAGAGCATAGCAGAGAATGGTGATAATATACCAACATTTAAAGTAAAAACTAAGCGCGGTGGTGACTCAAATTCATATCCCAAGAAATTTCACTCTTTGCCCTTGAGAAAGAAAAAGAGTGGCAACTCTAAGTCAGTTAGTCGCAGTAATAGTGACGCTGCTGCCAAGAAACCCATCAAAAGACCTTCCATTTTTAGTATATTTAGTCGTAAAAGTGACAGTAGTCTCAATCAGACCGTTGATCGTGATCCTCGCTTTGAAGATAGCGGCGGCCGGCGTTTGGTGAGAAGCAAAAGTGATGTTGGGTCTTCCGCACACAAACTAAAGAAAGTTTTGAAAGATAGCAAGCAGGCACAGCAAACAGCAGTAGCAGCAGCAGCATCAGCAAGTTCAGGGTCCAACAAACACTTACAGCCCACCCAACTTAGTCCCATTATAGAAAACGATTCTCGAGAAGATTGTTTCGAAGAGCAATTCAATCGCGAACGTCGTAAGTCGGAAGCCATCACTGATAGGGAAAAACATGAAAGCGGCATAAGTGACTTATTAGATCGTAGTCGTTCCCAGACGCAGCTAGATGGTAGCGTTGTACGTAACCCCATATCGAAGCATATAAAAGAGAAAATCTTAAATCTACAAACCAAGTCACAAGAAAACATGCACAGTTCCCAGTTGCCAGTACAAAAGTTGCCCCTTACCAAGGGTCAAACCGTCAATGGCATGGTGAAACGTTTGTCAATGGAAAGGTTTTCACCGCCTCCAACAATAACAGGGCCCGCTTTCTCCTATATAAGGCCTAACGAAGGCATTACGTATGCCCAGTTGGAATTACAAGATGATCATGTTCCTCAAAGGTCGTCACTATCCAGGAGGGAGTACACACAAAGAGTATCGCCAGTAAGGGAGTATCGTGCTCCAAATCGAGATTATCGTTCGACCTCTAGAGATATCTTTACACCCGAAAGAGAAATATTACACAATAAAAATCGTAGAACGGAAGATCAAACAGATTTTAAAGCTAGTCATGCACCGGGCAGAAGTCAATATTCTCCCAACTACAATGCCACCAACGGTACCACCACTATTCACATCGGCGGCTCTTTTTCACCATCTCCCTGGCAACAGCTATCACCTCGTAATCTCAGCGATGAGGATGAAGGACTGGGACTAGAAACACGCAAATATTATGAGGAAGAGTTGCACAATAAACGCAGCAAATCACCGGCTGAGCCACCCATAATACCCAAAATAAGAAGCATTACACCCCCCAGAGAGAATGGATACCACTTAACGGATAGATATTTATCACCTAAGCCAGATTTGCCGAATAATGATGACATGAGCTATCGTAGAGCTCGCTTGGAGTCACGTATACTCACGCGCAAATATGGTGAAAGCCATACTTTAGAGAGGAATGGTTACTTACATTCACGAGAAAATTCACATGAACGTATTTTGGACGATGAGCCTGATGCCAGTACGTATCATCGCCGTCGCTACCTCAGCCCCGAAAGAGAAATTTTACGAGATTCTTACGAACCACGCTTCCACAAGCCCGAGACAACTGAAATTCTAAACAAATACTCTCCCGAAAGGTCACATTTGGATATTATAGCACCTTCGTTGACACAAATCTCTACATCCAGCCTACCAAAAGCGGAGAAGACTTCTCGCTACAAACATACCAAATATTACGATGATGGTCATGGCCACGGTGTCAAAGATGTGTTTGAGCGTGAAACCCAATTCGATATCGACGGCAGGCCACATGTTCGTGAATCCAGACATCGTGAGCGTGTGGATTCGCTTACGGGCAAACCTGTACGCGACGTTTCACCGCTGGTCGAACATCATGTGCTGACAGACTATGAACCCAAGTCATTGGAGTCGCAATTCACCGGCACCGATCACTACCGTTCGTCACCGGAGCATATGAAACGTTATGAGAATTTGGAACATGCGCAAGCCGGTCGTCAGAGTAATGAAGAGCGTTGGCACAGCAGCCTAAAAAGAGATAAGTTGCAGCAACGTAGCTTCGACAAAGGCGATTCGGGAATTGAGAATGACTTCCGCAAAGAGTCTTTTAATGGAGATATAACAACGAGGTAAGCGTTTTTAGTTTTCAATTACAATTTATAGAATAGATTTGAAAAATATATCGCACTTGATCAACAAGAGGGTATTAACTCAAAATTTTTAAAATTTCACTTTTTGCAAGAAATCAACTAACAACATCAATATCTATCTACTGTAAAAATTTTAACGTATTCCGAATACTCTTTCATCTCTAAAACCACATTTGAGACCATTCATCTCTACTGAGAATTTTAAAATTTTGAGTTAATATTTTTTAATTGAATCTTTCAATTAAATTTTAATTGAATGTTTAAAAAACATCAACTAAATTTTTAGTTACTGTAATATTTTTTTAATTAAAAAACCCAAAAAAAAAATTCAATTAACATGATTGAGTTAATACTACAATTTGCGTGATTAGTTGAAAACTACTTAATTTTTTAACTTGGTTATCAATTAGACTTGTGCCATTTAGTTAATTTCAGTGAATGACTAAATCGCTCATTTAGTTCAATCGCTCTTTTCACCCGACTGCGCGACTGTGTTTATCAGCCTATGGATGTATGTATGTATGTATGCATGTATGTGTGTTATTTGGCGGTACTATATAAACCGAACGCGTGGACTGATTTTTATGATTCTTCCATCAATCGATTTGTCCTAAAAGTCCTAAGAGTGTCACTGAAGATATGACAGTAGTCAAAACTCAATATGGCGGCCAACAGACGCCATTTTGTAAATAAGAAAAAAGTACAAATTCGGCGAAGTGTATCAAAAGGGGTATCGTTCGACAGGTATCTTAAAATCATCTTTAGGTTTCTGTTACGAGTTTTGATATCCAACGACCATTTAGTATATTTAAAGGTTCGTAGTTTTTCTCAGTGAGGTTTTTTTTTATTGTTTTAATTACTTCTTGTTTATACATAAACAAGTTAGTTAGTTATACATGAATTTTAAAAAAAACTTTAATTTAGTTAAATCACTCTTTATAGTTCAATGATTTGACATCTACATATTTAGGTTTATAAAACAAATTTAGAATGAAAATCTGCTTGAAAATCTATAAATCAAATATTTTTTTTTTTGTGAACAAGGTATTATAAGTGTTTATCTTGTTTATTGCACTTGATGTAGTAGCCAGCAATTGCTGTTCATTAATGAACCAAAAACTAAATATGCATATATAAGTACGTATGAAAGAAGCACAGGGTAAAAATAAACGTTGCACACATTTAGTTCGTATCATAGCCATAGCATCTTAAATTCCAGAAAATTAAAAATTTTTTTTCTGTATTGCAAGTTGAGACAAATTGTTTGCTCTGGCAACGCTGACTCTTAACAGCAGGCGATACACACAACCTACTTATTGGAATGCCTCAACTAGACTGATTAATATTGCTTATATGTCTACAATGCATATGTACACATACCGGAACACGCCAGTCACTGCTTTAAAGTCATTCTGTGTCTGTCAATGTCATGCCCAACAAAGTAATCACCATAGGTCTCTTCTTCAGTTCCCAATAGCGTTACCCCATGATACAATTATACCAGGTACTTGCACGACTACAACCAAATTGCAACACCAAGAAACACACGTATTTTGTTGGTAGAAACATACCTATAATTGTCAGAAGCAGATGTATTTTGTTTTTAAAAACAGCTATCACAGGGTAACTAAAGTACAATTGCAGACGCGGCATTCATGCATGATTATAGTCATTCAGTGTTTCCAATATGTGTGTAATACACAGTGTGTAATTTCTGCTCTCATGTGTGGGCCATGTAATGAGATTCATGTATAATCTGTGTGTAATTATACCTTGGGTTCTATTTTTATTTATTTTTGTTTTAAGTTTAACCTACACAAAAGATGTGTAGTGTAATTTTCTTCAATGTGTAATTGGAGACACAGCCATATGCAAATTCATTGGCAACACTGTAATCATTTTATTCACACACATACACACATACTTTTTACAGCTTGTAAACAAAGTTTGACAACTATATGCATTGTAAACATTAACAGGCTGGGCTTGTGCAAGTACCTTGTATAATTGTATCATGCGTTACCCTTAAGAATTGCTCAATGTCATTAAGTTACTGAAAGCAGTGATAGGCAAATTTCTGCTGGTAAGTAAGCACTTGTCCCAATATCGCATAGAATATCCCATTTATAGCAAGGATTACTTCTGTAAGGCTCTACAGATTGTGTTACAGATTGACGTGAGCGTCTGCCACTACAGCTTTATCCCATGGTGATCTTAATACCGGGTGAAGTTTAGCGTCCGCCAGCGTCCTAATGCACCCTTAGCAAGCACTATATGGTTTGCAATGAACACAATATTTGAAGATTGTTTTCTCATACTATTACTACGAGCAAGCACCTTGCTGAGGTACTCGAGCTATCGAAACTCTTATTACTAAGATCAAGATCAAAACAACATCTGTTGAATGGCAATGGAATAGTATCTGGCTATCCACATCCAAAGAATCACTATAATTGATTTAACACTGGTAAGCTAAGTAAGCTTCTCTGTGATAGCAATCAGCAAATGTGATCTGCTCACATTTGCCACGTGTTCTCAAAGCCCACCGGACACACTACTCATTTATTGGTTGGATCATTGCATGTCAGAAACATCATACAACACCTACACACATCATATACTTGACCCCGTTGGGTTAGATAAAGTCCACCGTTGGCTTTCAGTTGATGGGATGGTGCCTAAACGTAACCATTAATTAAGCTTATAAAGTAAGGCAACTCTTTGGCCACTTGTGCCAGTAGTTAGACCTTGAAGTTCCATACCGAAAGGTTTCTCCTCGACTGTTTTTGGAACTTCGGCAAGTTCCAGGTGACGCTGAACCTGTAATAGCAATGTAGCAAAGTACTTCCTTTTTATAAATATTTGCTCATCCATTCCTCTTTTATTCCAGAGATTGGATAGAAACACATAAGTTTTATGGTTAAACAGCCAAAGGTATTGTTCAAAAAGCCAAGCCAGAATCCGCAGGTTTGTTATACCTGTTATATCATAGAGGTACCCCTGTGTAGTCATGCAGTGTAGCTATTGCACGATCTGGAATCTTTGGTGAATACTCTAGCCATGTTTGCGGATTTATAGTCCGCTAATACCAATATCTGTCAGGAATAATCTGAACATAATTGTTTTATATAAACATCAAGTTCTAATGACAATCTTTTGTCTTTTTTTATTTTCCAATAGATGGCGCAAACGTACTATTGCCGACGATATCAAAAGCTGTGAGAATTTTCTCAAAAAGGAACGACGCTATTGTGAACATCAACGTTGTGGTAAGCGTAAAGAGAATTATATCTATCGTGAACGTTCCATAGATGATGGCTCTCACTTTGATCCACATTTAGATAAGTATCCACCGACCACCACTCATACTACAACACTGCGCCGACGCGATCAACAATCGCAAACCGTTCATGGTCGCGCCGAAGACAACTCCACACTAAAGCGTAACAAAAAATTAGGTGGTTTTGAAAAAGTGAAGCAACTTTTTGGCGCCGGTACTGGAACAAGCGATAAGAAAGATGTCGAAAGGAAGAGTATGGCCAGCAGCACCAGCAGTAGTGCGGGAACACAACAAACCATAAAATCGAAAGATAAAGACAAGTACATGGTCAAAGAAGAGGAAATGCGTTCTAGATATCGAGAGTATAACAGTGGTGGCGGCGGTGCAGGAAGCAAAAAGATTGTAGGAGTGGGCACACAAACATCAGGCACAACTACCACAACTTTGCAAAATGATAATTTGCGCGAACCAAAGGTGAGTGTTTGCTTAATTGAAAATTAACTTTAAAAAATATGTACATATATAAAAGATATGTTGCAGAAGAAACCGTAGCAATGATGGAGAAATAATAAAAAGAAGAGATTTGCTAATTTTAAAATGATTAAGTTCGCTTGCCTTTAATTTCTCTAGCTGAAATAGGAGTGTGTGTGTGTGTATCTCATGCTAAAGCGCGGAAGCCACATTGTTGTGCTCAGTTTACAAAAATTTACTTGTAAATATCAAATGAGCAAATCTGTTAGAAATTTAGCTTTTGCTAAAGCAGCAGACGAGAAGTTCAATGTCCATTTTTGTTTAATTAATTTACCTGTAGTAAATTTAGTGTGGGCGGAATAACAATGATTAACATTTATTATTCAGTTAATAAAAATGAAACCCAATTCTTCTATGTCTTTTGCCTTTTTTGTGTCTTTATTCACTTATTGTTCGCGTTTGAAAAGAAGCAGATACTTTTTCTGGTCACGGGAAGCTGCTAATTAAGGAATTTTTTGCTTATTAGATGTTCTCTTTGTGGGTTTGTTCAAATTAAGGTTATATATTATTTCATTTTCAAAAGGAATTTCAACTTTCGTTTATCTACTTCTTTTTACATAGAAATATAATAAATCTAACTATTTAAAATTTTTGTATTTATTTGCGACTTTTAGTTCTGTCTGCTTTGTGTTACAAATCTTTGTAACGAAAGTGCTGTTAACACTTTTTCATTTTTCAGAAACTTCAAAACTGCTTTGGTAAACCTAAGCAATTGCAAAATTTAGTTTACAGGAAATGAAGAGAAATTAAAGTTGAATTTGAAAGCAAAGGAAATTCCGCAAATGAGATGTAAGATCTATATTTAATGAATTGAACAGGCTAATGTTCGTATCGCCTTTTTAAGCAAAATTACTTGTGATAATTTTTAATGAACAAATAACATCAAAGTTAGTTGTAAATATTCAGACAACACATAGTTGAACGGAACAGCCAGCCATTTTCGAAGGCACTGGTGTCAGTTGATGTAGATTTCTGCCTTATATACGAAACTTTCTTGCAAATGGAATATGTGAATTGGTTTGATTCATCGTATTTCAATTTGCTGAAATGTGTTTTGTAATGAAGGCCCAAATTTACCATTTCTAAATGTAAGATCATTATCTATTTATTTACCTATTTAATTACACATCTTCACCTGAAATCCAAAAGGGCGTAACAACCCAAAAATTCAATTTAGACTTATTGATTGATTTTGACATGATTAACCAAAATACATCTTTCCTTAAAATTTTACTCACATATGTTCAAAAATACCGATTTTATTCATTAAAGGTTCAATCACACGTGCTATAACCATAACCATAGAAAACAGCTGTTCGAACCAAACTTATGGGCAACACTGTATTTGATTATAGATGAATTTTGGATTGGTTATGGCTTCTCCTGTAAAAAAGTAAAAAGTGAACTTACGGCCTTTTGGATTTTAAGTGACGATATGTATAGAAATTTCAGGATTTATTGTATTTTTTTCAAATATATTTAAAAGTAAGAAATCCCCAAACAAAATGTTTCGACTTTTTCTGAAGTCAGACTTTTCGTATCGAATTCTTTAAGACATGTCGATAGAGTCTCTGAACAATTAAAAAAAAAAAATTAAACCATTTGAACTTTGATTTATAAGTTTTCCTTTAAATAAATGCGATAAATATAATCTGTAATAAATATTAATAAATGTTAGTATGTAATAAATATTTACATATCGCACACTAAACCATAAACAGTCACAATTCAAAAAATCCCAGATGCTCAAGAGTGGCAAAAACACTGTTGATACTGTACAAATGACGGACGTATACAACATAAAAACCATCATAATGGTATTTTATATTGTTCAAGAAGACTGTGTTGCAAAAGACATTTTGGCGGTCGTTAGAGATTTGTTCAGTGAAGTGGTTTCTGAAAAAAAAATTATTTTCATAATTTTGAGTTGTGACTGTTTATGAGTTAGTGTACGATATGTATATGCAAATTATTTCGACAAAAGTAGCAACATAACGGTGAAGCATGTACTCTGCTGTATAAACGAAAATTAGCCGTATGTACCTGCATTTCGTTGCGAATTCGTATCGACATTTCATATCGATTTCTTACCGACATGTCTTTTCGATTTCGTAACTACATATCGTTGCGAAGTTGTGTAAACCATTTCGTATAAAAATCTGTACGATTTCGGTAAAATTTCGGTACCGAAATCGGAAGATTTTGTCGACTAGTCATTACGATTTTTTTACGAATTCGAATCATTTGGTTTGGTGGGAATGTTGAAAACTTAACACAAAAATTATTACACATATCAATGATTCACTAATGAAGCATTGAACTCTTCCGGAAATGTGTGATTTTAAATGGTGAACAATGTGTGAAGTGTGTTTTCACATAAGTATTTATTGTTGAATTTATTATGATTTTTTAATTTAATAATTCCATCAAATTCCAATTTAAGCTTAAAAGCTTGTTTATGTTGTCCATAAATTATGAAAAGTGTTTTTTATATATTTTCGTATCGCTGGTATTTGTAGTGCATTCCCTTCATGTTTGAAGTTTAACGAAAATTTATTACCGCCTGTTTTGGATTTATTTAAAGGAGTAGAGAACAATCAAATAAAGTTTTACACTTTAAGACCACATTTTGCGGGTGTTGTTGTATTTTTTCTTTTTTTTTTGCCAAATTCAATTTTAAATATGTACATTAATCAAAAGTTGGAATGCCGGTAATCTTGTTGCATCATTTGTTGGTATGTGGCGACATAATCCTTTTAAACTGATGCCTCAAATTAATGTTTTACCTTTGGATAACAAACAAACGGCAACTTAGTGTGCAAAGTTAAGGTGCTTCTTAAATATTTATTTGCTGAAATTGAAGTTTTTGGGCATTTATTTTTTTAGTTTTCTTAAGATGAACTTTTTAGGCCACATAAAGGTGGAGTTTTATAATGAAATATAAATTTAAAACGCAAAATAACAATTGGAAAACATTTTCATTGCTGATCGATGATAAATGTATACATTTAAGAGTTTCAGTCGTGATGCTAAAAACTCTTAAGTATGGGATGAGGAGTAAAAAGGCTTTTGTATGTTTCCCAAGAATCTTAAATTTATTAGGGGATTATTGTTCGATTAGATTTATATTTGTTGTCATATTAAATTTTAAAAATTCAAACATAGTTTATTATGTGGGTATGAAATTCTAGAAGCTGATTTTTATCTTTAATACTTTTGTTTGCGGCTAACTAGAACCTGCTAAACAAACCTTTCCTAATAAATAATTGAAGGGTTTATTGTGATAACATCATAAGCTACAAAAGAATTATTTTGAGAAAATCGACTTTAAAGTTAAAAAAAAAGTATTAAAAATAGCACTTTCATGGAATTATACTGTACAACCTTTAAAGAACTCCTTTATAACTACTACTATCACATACCCACCATATAGAGTTTTTCTTTTCCCGGACTTTTTCATTTCCCGGGAAAGCGGGAACGACTTTTCAGTTTCCCGGGAATTCCCGGAAATTCCCGCCCAGTGCAAAACTATACAAAATATTTTTTAAGTTAATTTAATTCGACAAAACCCAAATAACAATAACGTTTTATAAACACATTAGTCGAAAAACTAATATAATTTCAGTTCTTTATATAATAGTAATGCATAAATACTAACGGTCTAATTCATAAAAAATATTTTAGGTTTATTACAGGTTTATTTGACAAATTTCCCATAGAAATATGTCAAATAAGCGCTTAATAAACCTGAAGAAATATTTTTTATGAATAAGGCAGTTATATTATATGTAAATGGAAAGTCAAGTGCATTGATATAACGCAAACAAAAAAAAAACAAATTACATTATTAAAAAAATATTACAAAATATGACTTTGAAAATAGGACTTTAGTACAGAATAAGCATTAATAGTTCGACAGTATATTTCTAATTTTAGTTAAAAAAAAAATCCTGTTAATGAAACAAAACGTTCACTTTCTACGGATGTTGGCCTTATAGTCAGAAGAGCATTATATAATCTCTGGACACTTTGAGTTTTTTTCCACTTCCTCCAAAAAATTGCAATTCCTTTTTTAATAAAAATGATTTTTTTTTTGAATCGAAACAGCGTTTTCTTTACTACAAAATCAACACAATATAAGTTGTTGTTGTAAAATTTTAGCTATTGTGCTAGTAGCATCACCTTATTATTGCACCATCACCTTCATAAGTGAATAACGACACTCATCAAGGAATGTGTACATATGAACTAAACTTGCCATAATAAAATCAAAACAAAAAAAATCCCGGGAATTCCCGCAAATATATCCCGGGATTTCTTTCCCGGAAATTGTGCGGGAAATCACATATGAAAAACACTACCACCATAACATAAACATATCAAAAATGTTTGTTTTCAAGAATTAATGTGGCTTATGATGTTACTGCAGAAAAAAAACTCATTAAGTTCATACATACCCAGTAAAAAAATGCTCCAACGAAGCCTCGAAAATGTTGAATTTGCTGTGCGTAAGTAGTGCGAATTCGGATCATTTCTTATGATTTTTATATAGGATTGTCATTGCAGGAAGTTCTCTTTTACGATAACTAATCACCGAATTGGAAGCGATGTTAAGAAAATTTTCTTTTTTGGCGTTCCTTAATAATATTTTCCTCTTGGAAAACTGGTAAAAACTTAGCAATTTAGAATTGGTTTTTTTTTCATACGAACTTGGCTGCTAAACCGTGTTTGCATGTAAATTAAAGTAAATAACTTTTAATTTTAAGGCCAAAATTAGTTCATAAATTTCTTTAAAAAAACTCATGCTGAATATTTTTTTAAACTATAAAGAAATTACAAGGTTTTGTATGATAAAAATTAACTTCTACTTACTCTTCTGCCAATTATCGGCATATTAAAAATATCGATTTTTTGATTTTTTTTTTACTGGGTAACTTTGTAAAACTTAAAAACTTTGAATTAAACAATGAAAAATGTATGTGTCGTTATTAGGAATAAAAATTAAACAAACAAATTTAAATCTAAACACTCAATTATCATATAAATCAGACACGAATTAGAAAGTAGCTTAAACCTTTTGAAGTGATGTTGGTTGGATGGTTATAATCAATAGGAAAAATACATAAAACAAGGATGTTAATTCGGGTGGATTATGATGTTATAACAATAAGATCTTTAATTGTGCTCTCCAGATTTCAATAAGAATATTTATCCCTGAAGATGTTGGAAAATCCCAACGAAACGTCGCATACATTAAAAATGAAATAAAAAACGTATTTTATTTACATTTGAAAGAAATTTAATGACCTTGAAAGCCTGAATAGATACAATATCTATAAAACCACATTAATTCATACTAAAAATAATAAATAAAATAGCTTCTGTTATTAATAACTAGAATTTTATACAAGTTTTCTTTAAACGAAATTTTGTAATCGAAAACTTTAAAATTCCTTATAGTTTTGGTTACCGTTAAATAGAAATTTCTTTAGAGAGTCTCTGTTATCGATAACCAGAAGCTTTTTTTTAAATTGTTGATATTGATTGCTAGAATTTTTTTTATAAAATTTGTGTAAGCTAACTTGAATTTTCTTTAGAAAATTTCTGTTATCGGTAGTTGGAATTTTATTTAACAAAATTTTGTTGACGATAATTTAGAAAAGCATTCCAAAATTTCTGTTATCCATAGTACATATTATAAATAAGTAGAGTTTTCTTAAAATAAACTTTTGTTAATGGCTACACTTTTGCAATAACTCAAGTTTTCTTTATAAAAAAATTGTTGTCGATTACTTGAAAATTATACTTAGTTTTTATTACCGATAAATAGAAAGTTTATTACAGAGAATCTCTGTAATTGATAATCAGGTTTGCTTTAATTTTTGTTATCGATAACTAGAACTTTATTTGGAAAAGTTCTGTTAGCGACAACTTTTTTTAAAAAAATTCTGTTATGGATGTCTTTAATTCGCTTTAGAAAATTTTTGCAATCGATATTTACAGTTTTTTCTTAATATATTTATGTTATCACTAACTAAAACTTTACTTAGAAAAGTGTTGTTATAGATAATTATTAATTTTAATTATTATTGTTCGAACTTCATTTGTTTCTATATATATATATATATATATATATATATATATGATTTGATCAGGCTAAAGTTCGTATCGCTTTGTAAGCCAAATTACATGTGAAAATTATTAATGAACAAATAACACCACAGTTAGTTGTAAATATTCTGACAAACACTTAGTTGAACGGAACAACTGGCTGTTTTCGAAGGCCACTACACCTTCATCTTCAGCGTTCTTTGTGTTTGGTCCACTGTGTGTGGTGACAGTTCATTTAGATTTCTGCTTTATAAACGCAACTTTTATTGCAAATGGAATATGTGAATTGTTTCGATTCAGCGTATTACAAATTTGCTGAAAGCTTTTTTTACTGAAAGCTCATTTTTACCATCTCTAAGTTTTTTACAATATTTTTGTTGCCGTTAGTATATTTTAGTTATTGCTAGCTAAAAGTTGTATTGGAATATTTTTGACATTGATATTAAAAATTTTTTTTTTTTTTTTATCGAAGAACAACTGTTTCGATAACTATAGTTTTACTAAAATTAGTGACTATTTTTTAGATAATCGATGATCATAATTTATTTAGAAGATATTTTTTATTTTTATTTTCTTAAAAATTTTCTTGCTAAAATATAAGAAACACCGAAGTGTATTTATTTGCCATTTACCCCCATGTTCATAAAATTTAAAGTAAGTTTTAAATGTACGAGGTGTGTTCAAAAAGTATCGCGAATTTTGAACTTTCGCGGGTTACGTATATTCGAATTTTGATTTTTGTGGTGTTATGTTGGTACTCTCGTCTCCCACTTATGCCGAAAATTTCGGCCAATTTGAATGTTCAGTTAATTGTTGACAGCTGCTTTGCTTGCACGTGTTTTGGCTCGTCTTCGACTTTTACCAATTAAAAAAATGGAAATGGCACGAAATTAAGTGCGCGGATGCAATCCAAATGTTGACTGTGGCATACGGAGAAGCTACCTTGGACCGAAGCAACGTTTATCGATCGTACAAAATGTTCTCAGAAGGAGGAAGAGTGTGCCGGATGCCCGAGCACTTCAACAACGGACGAAAAAATTGATGAAGTGAAGAAAATGGTATGGTAAGTTGCTGAGTAGCTAGACATATCGATTGGCTCGTGCCATTCGATTTTTATCAATGATTTGGGTATGAGACGGGTCGCCGCGAAATTCGTGCCAAAATTGGTCAATTTCGACCAAAAACAGCATCGCAAGAACATTGCTAATGAGCTGCTGAACTCTGTCCACGACGACCCAAACTTGCTCCAGAGGGTCATAGCTGGTGACGAATCGTGGGTTTATGGTTATGACATGGAAACCAAAGCCCAATCATCTCAATCGAAGCTGCCGCATGGACCAAGACTGAAAAAAGCGCGCCAAGTTCGGTCAAATGTGAAAGTCTTGCTTACAGTTTTCTTCGATTGCAGGGGCGTGGTGCATCATGAGTTCTTGCCACAGAGTAGAACGGTTAATAAGGAATATTACCTGCAAGTAATGCGAAATTTGCGCGAATCAGTCCACCAGAAACGCCCGGATTTGTGGAAGAACAAAAATTGGCTTTTGTACCATGATAACGCTCCTGCTCATACATCGTTGCTTGTACGTGACTTTTTGGCCAAAAACAACACACTAATTATGCCGCAGCCACCGCATTCTTCAGATCTGGCCCCCTGTGACTTTTTCTTGTTCCCGAAACTGAAGAGGCCCATGCAAGGACGACGCTACGCTATGATTGACGAGATAAAGACGGCATCGAAGGAGGAGCTGAACAAGATAAAAAAAAGTAATTTTTTGAAGTGCTTCGAAGATTGGAAAAAACGTTGGCATAAGTTCATTATATCTAAGGGGGATTACTTTGAAGGGGTCAAAATAGATACTCATGAATAAATATATAATTTTTGAAAAAACACATCGTATTTTATTTCAAATTTTTAATACAAAATTTTCTTAAAATTAATTTGAAACACATTTTTTTTATAATTTGGGATTAGTCTTTAATGTACTAGAACTTTTTTAATTCGTTTTTTTTTGTGTAAAATTTAAATATTTATTTCCTGAGATCCTTAAGCAGGAACGAAAAACAAGTAAAAATTCATAATTCTTGCAAACGATACATGAAGTTTAGGAAAACAATATTTATTGTTGAAAGCTAATTTTTTTAGAGAGTTTAGTATCGATTGTTAGAAGCTTCTTGAGAAAGTTATGTACATCGATAACTAGAAATTTCTTTCGAAAAGTTTTATTATCCATAACTAATAGAATTAGAAGAGAGAGTGTTCTTTTGAAAATTTTTGGTATTAAAAATTAAGAATTACGTATACAACTTGAATTATTATCAACTATTTGTCAAGGGCAATTGTATTTTAAGCGCCTTTTTTAAATTCATATTTAATTAACACAAATTGTATCAGACAACGGAAATCAAAAATTACAGACGAACGCGCTTTAAAACAATTGCAAAAACATTTCCCATATGGAACAATTATAATGAAAAGAAACAAAGACACAAATTTTGTAAAAGATTTAATCGAATTAAAACTGACAATTGGAATTAAACATTTTGACAAAACAGTAGTTACTCGACTTAATCACTAAACTTAACTACCACAAGTGAAAAGCATGTACTCGTATGCTGTATATGATTTGTCTATCTGTGTGTCTGTCTGTCTGTCTTTTTTTTAAATTTAATATCCCAACAAAGACATTTAAGTTATGAATTTTTAAATTTTATAATAGAGCTCTTTAGCAAATAAAATGTTGAATACATAATCGTAAGTATTTGCAAGGACTGAGATAAATTGGTTTGACAAGCTTTATTGTTTATCTTCATATGAATGTCTTGAAGTTTAAAAATACTTAAAATTTTTTCTGAGTAAAAAATCATGTTAACTTCTAGAAAGTCTCAATAAAGGCCCAACTATAATATGAATAAGCAAACTTAAGCAACTGTGCGATTACATACAATACGTATGTATGTGTGCAACTATAATGTACATAATGAAACTTTTCGTCAAGTTTCGTCAAATGTCATTTGCTTAATTAAAGTGCCAATCTGAACGCACGTTCCGTACGGAAGCATTTTTTAAACTCAAATAAACAGCAGCAGAAAATATTCATTGCTTTTAAATATTTTTTTTATTGACTTTTAATTGAAACTCAGAAAATAAAGCAAAACTTTAATTTGCACTTATTTTTTTACAACATACATATACACACACATACACATGTGTTTGCTTATGTATATTCACTGTTTTACTTTTTAGTAGGCAAAGCAAATAATAATAATAAATTTAATAATAATAAATTGATAGATACAATTATTTGTGAACTTTTAATAAATAAGCACATAATAACAAATTAATTAGAGAAGAAACAAAATTAATGCAAAATTGTGAACAATACCTAGATGTGCAGCTATGGCTAAGGAGTGCTTAAGTTCATTTAAGTACATTATGGCCACCTGAAAGTCACCTCTGAAATGTTTAAGCATTTGACAGGCTTATCGTTCAATTCTGACATTAACTTAAGCCAGCTTATTCATATTATAGTTGGGACTTAAAAGTGTCTTACGTACCGTTTTGTATAATAAAACGCAGTAACTTTAAAGTAAGGAATGAAAGCAACTATTTAAGCCGGTTTTTTTCGCTTCTTAGCAGTGTTGTCAAATTTTTTTTTTACCTCTTTCGACATATTTAATGGCATAAACTGGCTAAATCTATCTTCACCGATTTCACCATCACACAGAGGAGTATTTGAGCCAAGAACCTGGCGAAAAAGGCAAAAATTAATTTAAAGAAATCTTAAGAACTAAGGACACAGCTTGATCCACAACAAAGTTTTACATCTTATTGTAAATTTTGAAGGCTTTTAGTTGTAATTGAGATATTGCTAAAGTCGGGAAAGGGAAGAAAATTACATGAGTTTTTAATGTTTTTTTCGGTTTCAACATGTTTATATGAAATTTTTTGTCAATATAAATAAGCGAATAAAGGTATTAATTACGTTTATTTTCTTTTTTTCGCTTGAGAAAGACTTGATCCAAAGCTATTTTTAGTAATAAAACAAAAAAAATATCTTGAATATTAAATTTAAAACAATTCGTTTAAAAACTAAAATAAAAATTATACAATTTTCCTTGCAAACCAAAAAAAAGAAGGTTTTTAAGTGTGAAGGTAGCTACATTTAGAATTATGTTTTAAACCACAATAAAATTAAAAATCTCTATTTTTCGAAGCAAGAAAAAAAGTATGCGCCAATTTGGGCCACTTTTTTCTGTTTTTGCTCATCTTGCATAAGTAAATATGAGTAAGAAACCTTTTTGACAGTCATAAAATGTCTTGCTTTGAGGGGAAAGATACTTCCCCCTGCCCATAAAAGCTCAAAAGTTTAATTTTTATGATACACAGAAAAGTGTATTAACCCAAATTATGTTTTCAATTAAGAATGTAATTGATTCAATTAAATTTTTAATTGTATTAATTAATTTGAGTGGAAAAACTTAATTGATTATTATCAAATTGTTTATAGGTAAAAATCTAATTAATTTTTTAATTGATATTACAAATATTTTAATTAATATTACAAACTCATTCATATTACTTTTTTGTGTGTATTAAGACATGAGTAGTAAATTTGTTTAATATTTATATTATTTTTGCCACCGCCCACAAAATGAAGTGGGGACGAAAAGGGTACCTAACGTTCTCCTGGGTCAAAGTTTAAGGTTTTGAACTTTTGTCGACGTTAAAAAATGCATTTGCTAAACAAAAATATGGGAAAAGTTAAGAAAAAAATTTAATTTTTCTGAGTTAGGATTAGCTCCTCTGTGGGGAACTTTTTCCCCCTTTGTCTGGTTTTTCTTTTTTCAAGGCTTAACAGCCTAGGACTATAAGACATACTTCTGCCAAGTTTCATTGATCTAGAGGCCCTCAACAGCTTTTTCACAAGCATTATAAACTAAAAAAAAGTAATAGCCAGCTTTTTGGCTCTAATATTCCTCAGTGCATCATTTGTGTAGCGATTTTGAAAATTATTTTAATATATGAAATGATAAACTCCACAAGGGCTCTCGTTTTTACCAGTATGCGATAGTAGCAGATTGATGGGTACCCACCATAAAAAGTAATTGTTAATTTTTGCTTATCGCGAATAATATATTTGTGAGAGTCTTCAAACTTAGAAAAATATTAGCTTGCTACAGCACAATTCTAAGAGGAAATTATATTGAAAAATAAATATATGCACTAAACAGTAAAAAAAAATTTAACCAAAGCGACTTAAAAGGTAAATGGGGAAATTGTGTCCTAAGAACTAATAAATTTTTCCTCTCAAAGAATTAATCAGGATTATCATAAATAAAATTGCTCATGGCAATTTCCGAGCATGTGAACAATTTGGTATCAAAAAACTTCATACTATTGCGAAATATTTTGACAGTTTGTAAAGAAATTTAGTCACAAAGATTTGTCTGTTGGAAAAATTGTAGATATGCAAGTTTTAAATTTTATTTGAATAGATGATACGAAATAAAAATCCATGTGAACAAAAAATTTGATTCGGAAATTTTCACATGTGGAATTCATGAGAAGGCTGAATATGTATGTAGGATTAATTAATTAAAATTATAATCTGTATATAAAATAAATAAAATCTCATGTGGTATAGAATTTAAATAGAAATTAATAAAAATAAATACTAGAATTAAAGACATACAAAAATTTGTAAAATTTAATAAATTTGAGATGAAAGTTGAAGAAGATTTATTCACAAAACCCCGCATTTTATGGAAAAATTTTAGTTAATATTAGTAAAATTTTACTTTAACATAAAAATAAAATTCATATACATACAACTTTTTTTTACTAAAATTTAGAACATTTTCCTAAGTTTTAGTTAATTTTTGTTTTTGAGTGTATAAGATAGTAAATATTAGCAGCCTTATTTATAAAAATTATTAAGGCTATATATTTATAGGGTTTTTAAAACTGATTTCCATAGAAATATATTACCAGTAAGGTTTTGTTTTGCGATTTTTTTTATTATTCATTCCACAATAAAACTGATGTAGTATTCCAGAGTAAAACTGATGTAGTATTCGCTATATTAAAAAAAAATAGATGCATATCGAATAAAAAGATTTTTTCGGTTTTTTTTAGTTCTCTAGCCTATTACGCTTATTTTTCTTTTACGATTTTCAAAAATATTGTTACTTGTGAATTCTAAAATAGTTTTTGAAAGTCTGTGCATGACCCCCCGTTGTCACATGCCAGTAATTACTTGCAAGTAGTGTATATTTATTACTAACGAAAATCGGAAGAAATGCCTAAAAAACAACAATTTTTTGAATGGCTACACAGCACAGTGCAAGTTCATTTTTGAAATGTTGTCAACAAGTAAAGTTCTACCAAAATGGAGTTACTTCAACTGTTAGTGCAGTGTTGCCAAGTAGTCAATGTTGTACTTGTATGTTGTATTCTTAATATGTTTCTTTTATTAAAACATGAAATTTATGTTTAAATTTGGCTCTAAAATTAGCCTTTGTCTCATTTCTCAATATCCTTTTAATATATACAAAAATTCAGCTCCTAGATTAACCACATTTGTTGCGTGGTAAAGTTACTTTATCACTCCACTGTTTGTTGTAAACATCATCTGGCAACACTGGTAACATCAAGCAGAAAAACCTGACATATATGTCGTCTGACAAACTCAATAGATATATATTCGCCATATTGAAAAGAAGTTAGTTGCGCAAATTGTTGAGTTTATTATATATATATGCAAATCAAGTTTAAATTGTAGCTTTATTAAAAATTTTATTTATCAGTGAATTTTACGTTTGCGACTGGCAAACTCCGTTGTGAGACCGGACACTAGTAAATTTTCATTTAGTTTAAAAAAAGCACAAGTGTAAGTGAAATTTAAATAAGAAACAAAACTCTGTACTCCAGTTTATTATAATTAAATTATAGATTAAAGCATCACATCTCGTCAAGTTACGAATTGAAGTTAAGCTGAAATCTGTGTTTGATTTACTAGGCCGTCCACCGTCCAACAATCTTTAATACTTTTTACATTTTGCTGTTTCACGCTTCAACATAACCTCAATTAGTAAGGGCGCACGCAGCACGTGATGGACAATCAAGGAGATGGCGTAACTGGAGGTAATAGTCAAACGACAAGCACCTCATCTGGAGAGCCGACACCAAACATTGCTGGTGACAATTATGACGTCAATAATGCCGCTGACTGCGGCGCAGCATCGTTGAATTACCTAAATGCAAAACAACCTATAGGTCAACCATTGCGTACGGTAAATACAGTCTCTGGAGCACATACATCCACTCCCCAACAAGCCTCTGCACTGGTAAGTAGTATTTCTTTATCTACAAATGAAAATTATCCACCCCTCGACGAAACTATATCTCGCACTCGCTCTGGTGCTGTAAGAAAGGTACAAATTAAGAAACGCTCTCGTACCACACCTGCATCAAAGACACAAGTGCCCCCAACTGCGGAAGACAAGGTTACTTGGAAACAACCATTATTGCCGGCTCCTGTGCATCAGAAAACTGCCACATCTAGTTCAAACAACGATAATATTGATGCAAATATTTCGGCACAGCTGAGCGGTGTGAGAATTCAGCATAATGCCGCAAATGACGACATTTCTTCGCAAAATGCAATGGCACCAAATCTCTCCTTTGCACCGTCAGCTTCGAGTTCGGTTGTATATGAGATGCAGCGAAATTCTACATCAAATAATTTCTCAAGGCCAACGTTATTTCAGTTTGGCAGTAATGCTGCCACAATGGGCAAGACAATGACGACAAATGTATTACAGCCTCAGGTAAATGCAACTTCTGCTAACCTTTTAAAATCGTCATCAGTCTCCTCTGCTTACACTACCGCCCCCACTTCGAATCTTTTAAATACGTCAGTAGGAAATGCAAGTTTTTCTTATCCATCCACCAATGTAGCTTATGATAATACCGCGGGCTATGTGAACTATTTCAATCAGTATGCAGCCTCTGCCGCTAATATGCCCCAGCCACAAAATCCAGCAGCACTGCCACAGATTTATGCGCAAGCACCTCAGTTATCCACTGTTCCTACTGCATTTCCATACAATGTTCCAAACAATGCCTTTTTAAGCTCATTTTCGCAACAGCAACCAACGATGGCGTCAATACCAATGTTTACGCTAAACAATAGCTGCACCGCAGCACCGTTTATTAATACTCAACGTACATTTTTACAAAATTCAACAGCAGATTACACGTTGTCTAGTACACAGGTCGCTGCTCGCCACGCTATAAGCAAAGATTTGCCCATTTTCACAGGAAAGCCAGATGAATGGCCCATATTCATCACAAATTATGTACAGTCGACAGAACGATGCGGCTTTACAGACCAGGAAAATCTCATAAGATTACAAAAATGCTTACGAGGTGCTGCATTAGACGCAGTGCGTGGCAAACTGATGATACCAGCTACCGTGCCCTTTGCTATTGAAACATTGCGAATGCTTTATGGCAGGCCTGAGATAATACACCACACTCTTCAACATAAATTAAAACAAGAACAACCTGTACGCAAAGAGAAATTGGAGACACTAATTAATTTAGCTCTTGCCGTCCAGAATTACAGAGCGACAATGCAAGCAATGGGGCTTGCGGACTATCTCAATGACCCAATGCTCTTAAATGATTTGCTAGATAAGCTGCCGAGTGATTTGAAATTGGATTGGGGTCGCTTTCGCATTGCCTTTGCCCGAGTTGACATAGTTCTCTTTGATACTTGGCTTTTTAATTTAGCAACGTGCGCAACTCAAGTGACGTCATACGCAGCAACAAATACGCGTACGAACGAAGAAACAAAGGGCCACCGTAAAGAATCAAAAGAGCGAATATTCGTGCATGATGTTATTGATAGCAACAAAAATGCAACTGCTAATGTTAACGAATGTCCAAAATGCACACAGGAACATCGCTTGGCAGAATGTAGAGAATTTACTTCGTTAAAAATAGACGATAGATGGAAGTTTATTCGAGAGAAAAAACTCTGCCTGCGTTGTTTTAAAAAACATTTTCTGCGTCGCTGTAACTCAAAAAAGCAATGCAGCGTCGATGGCTGCAAAATGCCACACAACCCGTTACTGCATAATAAAAGAGACCAAGAGCAAAACAATACAAATGATAAGGCAGTTGTAACAAGTAAAACAAATGACAATCAATCAGTGCTTTTTCATGCAAAAGAAAAAAAGAAGACTTTATTTCGGTATATACCTGTTACGCTCTTTGGAAAAAATAGGTCGCTAAATACATTTGCACTAATTGATGAGGGTGCTGCCTGCACTCTTGTCGAGAATGAGGTCGCCGCTGCTCTCGGCCTGGAAGGGCCAATGGAAGAACTTTGTTTACAATGGACAGGCGATATTATGCAAAAGGAAGAGAGTTCAAAAATAGTCACGGTTCAGATTGCCTCACGAGATAACAATGCACGCAAATTTAGCATGCGCAATGTTCGTACAGTATCGACATTAGACTTGCCTGAACAAACGCTTGAAAAATCTGAAATTGACTCTTGTGTTGAATTCAAAAATATTCCTATACTTCCATATACAGCAGCTAAAGCACGAATTTTAATTGGGCTTGATAACGCAAATATTTGTGTCCCTCTTGAAGTTAAAGAGAACGGTGTTGATGGCTTAATCGCCGCGAAATGTAGAATTGGCTGGAGTGTATACGGCCGCCAATGCGGAAAAGGCCCCGATTCATTAAGGTTAATGCATTTATGCCCCTGTAACACAAACGATCACATGGACGATATGCTTAGAAGTTACTTTTCACTCGACGCAATTGGCGTAAAAACCACTGTTAGTTGTTTACGTTCGAAAGATGATGAGCGCGCTTTAAAAATTATGGAAGCAACAACTAAATATATAGAGAGCGACAAGTTATGGGAAACAGGTCTGCTATGGAAGTTTGACAAAATAAATCTTCCAGATTCTTTGCCCATGGCTCGCCGTAGATTGCAATGTCTTGAGGCAAAAATGACCCGAAGCCCTGAGCTGAGAACCTTTCTCAACGATAAAATACATGATTACGAAAAAAAAGGCTACATTCGAAAGTTGCAGCAAGGCGAAATAACGAGCGGTGGAAAGTCGTGGTATATCCCAATTTTTACTGTCACTAATAAGAATAAAAACAAAACTAGAGTGGTGTGGGATGCTGCTGCCGACGTTAATGGAGTTTCATTAAATTCTGTCTTAATGAAAGGCCCTGACTTACTGAAGTCGCTTGTTGGAGTTCTCATACGCTTTCGTGAAAAGCCAATAGCATTGTCCGGTGACATTCGCGAAATGTTCCATCAAGTGCGTGTGACAAATGATGACCAAGTGTCTCAAAAATTTTTATGGCGTTATGGAGACATATCGAAGCCCATAGAAGTGTATGCGATGACAGTAATGACATTCGGGGCGTCCTGCTCGCCGTCTATAGCAAACTATGTCAAAAATAAAAATGCTGAACGTTTTCGTGAGATGCATTCGAGTGCTGTGGATGCCATTATTGAAAATACTTTTGTGGACGACTGGTTACAGAGCGTAGAAACTGAGGAGGAAATGATCGAAAAGGCCAAACTTGTACACAGAATTCATCTAGATGGAGGGTTTGAAATGCGCCATTGGCTTTCGAATTCAAAGCGCGTAATGAATGCTTTAGCAGTGCAAGCTGAACAGCAAATTAAATGTATACAAGACCCAGTAGGTCAGTACGAAAAGATACTCGGCATGTGGTGGGAGCCCACATCAGACATTTTTACATTTATTCAAAAATTTGGTTCTGATGCTTTCGATGACACAACTGTTCCAACTAAGCGTAAAATTTTGAGGGTCGTTATGACAATATTTGACCCACTTGGCCTATTAGGGTTTTATGTTATCTTCGCAAAAATACTGCTGCAGGAAATTTGGCGCACAGGCGTAACATGGGATGAGCCTGTGCACTCCGATGAAGAAGAAAAATGGTGGCTATGGGTCAAATTACTACCTGAAATATCAAAAATACGTATCCCACGATGCTATGACATTCTCAGCGGTTGTACGAATATTGAGATGCATGTATTCGTGGACGCAAGCATTAATGCATACGCTGCTCTCGTGTACTTACGCGCGGATTGCTATGGCGTGATAAAATGCAGTCTAGTAGCTACTAAAACTAGAGTAGCACCTTTAAAACCGGTTTCAATTCCGAAACTTGAATTATTAGCAGCCGTCTTAGGCCTTCGCCTGTCGAACTTCGTAAATAGCGAGCTGTCAATACACATAGCGCGTCGCGTATTTTGGTCAGATTCCAAAAATGTTCTGTATTGGATTCGGTCTGACGCCAGAAAATACCAGCAATTTGTGGCACTGCGTATCGGTGAGATTTTGGAGGGCTCGAATGTGAAAGAGTGGCGATGGGTCTCGTCATCTGAAAATGTGGCCGACGATGGGACGAAGTGGAACGGAAACCCAAAGTTTGATGTCAACACACGATGGTTTACAGGCCCTGATTTTCTGAAAGGCGATGAATCTGGCTGGCCCGTAATGGACCTTAACAGTGAGGCACAAGCAACGAAAGAATTTTTGTTTCATATTAAACAAAAGAAACCCATTATGTCCACATTGGCTGTAATTGTGCCTGACCCTGCCCGATTTAGTAAATGGGAGAAATATCGCAATACACAATGGAACGTACTGAAGTTCTTACGCTGTATTCGTAAGACACCATTCCCGACAGAAAGTATCGAAGCCTTAATGAACCTTAATGATATTGACAGCATAGAAAACGTTTTAATGCGAAAGTGCCAAGAAGATGAATATGACGATGAGATAAAATTGCTGCGTAGCGGCAAGCGTGTGCCCCGAAAAAGTACGATCTATAAAGGCTCCCCCTA
Source organism: Nowickia ferox (assembly GCA_936439885.1). Classification (NCBI taxonomy): domain Eukaryota; kingdom Metazoa; phylum Arthropoda; class Insecta; order Diptera; family Tachinidae; genus Nowickia; species Nowickia ferox. The sequence continues at coordinate 32,331,774 of OW387027.1, read as the reverse complement.
CTTAGATGAATTTGGTCTACTCAGGGAAAAAGGACGCATCGATGCAATTGAAGGTGTCGCAACAAGTGTTAAACGGCCAATAATCATGCCACGTAAGCATCCAATAACGTTTTTACTAGCAGAATTTTATCACCGCAAATATCATCACCATCACAGTGAAATTGTCGTAAATGAGATGCGACAGCGTTTTCGAATAGGTGGGCTGAGAGCTCTGGCTGAAGATGTTGCGAAAAAATGTCAAGTTTGCAAAAATCGAGCGGCGAGACCGAGCTGTCCTGAAATGGGCGATGTGCCTCCTGAGCGATTGGCTGCCTTCACAAGGCCATTTCATTTTACTGGCATTGACTACTTTGGGCCATTGAAAGTGGCAATTGGCAGGCGGCGAGAAAAACGATGGGGCGTGTTATTTACGTGTATGACTGTGCGCGCCGTACACATAGAAATCGTTCCATCATTATCTACCGACTCATTTTTATTGGCGTTCAAGCAATTCATCAGCCGGCGAGGAGTTCCGCAACGTGTTCTATCAGATAACGCGACGAATTTTAGAGGCGCAAATCGTGTGCTGCTGAGCGAGGTAGAGAAGATTTCATCGGGTGAGATTAAGTGCAAATATCCACGAATTGAGTGGCAATTTATCCCGCCTGCCTCCCCACATATGGGGGGATGTTGGGAGAGGATGGTTAGGACTGTCAAGTCAGTTTTGATGGATATACTTCCTGACGTGGGCCTGCGTGAAGAAGTTTTGAGAGCAGCATTAGCAGATGTTGAAAACATAATAAACTCTCGCCCATTAACTTACGTGCCATTAAAGACATCTGATAGTGAGGCACTTACGCCAAATCATTTTTTGATTGGCTGTTCGAGTGGTGTGCGAGAGCGAGCTGTACCAAACAATAGCGGGGTGGGTTTGAGCAAGAATTTTCGAATCTCTAGTGCATTGGCCGACCAGTTTTGGAAGCGCTGGTTGAGGGAGTATTTGCCTGGCTTGACCAGGCGCGCAAAATGGCATGAGAGTGTAGCAGACCCTATTGCCATCGGTGACGTCGTGATTGTCGTCGACGAAAATGCGAAAAGAAACAGTTGGCAGAGAGGTGTAGTTATCGACGTTTTTCGCGCGAAAGATAACCAGGTACGGAGCGCTGTTGTCAAAACCAAGGATGGCATTTTCACACGACCTGCAGTCAAGTTAGCGAAGTTAGATGTAAAAGGGTAAACCCCATGCAGCCTGCACGAAGTTTACGAGGGGGGGGATGTTGCGTGGTAAAGTTACTTTATCACTCCACTGTTTGTTGTAAACATCATCTGGCAACACTGGTAACATCAAGCAGAAAAACCTGACATATATGTCGTCTGACAAACTCAATAGATATATATTCGCCATATTGAAAAGAAGTTAGTTGCGCAAATTGTTGAATTTATTATATATATATGCAAATCAAGTTTAAATTGTAGCTTTATTAAAAATTTTATTTATCAGTGAATTTTACGTTTGCGACTGGCAAACTCCGTTGTGAGACCGGACACTAGTAAATTTTCATTTAGTTTAAAAAAAGCACAAGTGTAAGTGAAATTTAAATAAGAAACAAAACTCTGTACTACAGTTTATTATAATTAAATTATAGATTAAAGCATCACATCTCGTCAAGTTACGAATTGAAGTTAAGCTGAAATCTGTGTTTGATTTACTAGGCCGTCCACCGTCCAACACACATTAATGAAATAACCCTGTACTCGGCAACACTGTTTTTCGTTTTGTCACTTTACTTGCGACAAGTGTAAAAATTTGCTTGCTTCATAATTTCATTGCAAGCTGACTCGCAAGTGGCAAAAGTGTGGCTGTGTTGGTAAAGAAATATGAGTGTATTGAGTGTTTTTCATTTGCACTTGCATGTGGCAACGGGGTGGGGGGGGGGGGGGGGGTAAGATAAAAGTTTTGCAACTGTTCAAAATATGTGGTTATATGTAAGTCTACTGATGATTTGTTAAAGCAACAATTATAGACAATGCTTAACCACCAGCAAATAAATTTCACTTATTCGCTATATAAGGTTGTTAATGTAAAAAAATTTTATGTTCGTTATATCGGATTTTCTTTAAAGCGAGATTCGTTATTCCGAGATTTGCCTGTATCAAAAAAATCCTTGCCAATGTTTTGTGTTGCACCACTTGTTGTAGTACTAGGAGTTAGAGATGATCGATTTTTCGAAACCTGTTACTTTTTCACAGCGATTGAAAAATCACTAATCACAACTGTAACTGAATTTATCAAGTAACAGGTTTTGGAAATATAGTTCTTTCATACAAGCTGTGAATGTTCTTGTATGCTTATTTAACAGTAAATAAAGCTAACACATGAATTTTTTTATACCTTCACCGTTTATCGAGAAAAAATCGTGAAATCGTGTCAAATCGTCTTTTCTGGCAACCATGTATAGCTCTCACATTTTTGTATTTGCAATTTTACTGTCTCTCTACCTTTTATACGACAATTCTTAATATTTGGATGGGGTTGATTGGTAATTGTGTATTGTTGTCGCCAGCGTTACCGTTGTAAAATTTCAAAAAGTGGCACAAAAAGTGGATTTTTTAAAAAAAGGTGACACCAAAAAGGGTATTTTAAGAAAAAAAGGGACAACCTTAAAAACAAGAAAAATTAAAACGAATCTGCTTGTTTTTATTTTTTTCAGTCTGTTAGACAATTTATTTTCTAATGATGCCAATTTAGAAAAGAAAATAATGATTATAAATTTTTACCAAGCAATTTGAGAAATTGCTTTTTTCATACCAACATTTCAAGTTGAGATATTTTGAAAATTGCATCTCAGCTTTTTTTATGCACTTAGCTTTCTTATACGCGTAACTTTTAAGCTTAAATTAGTCGTGCCATAGCCATAACCAAACCAAACTTCAATTAGTTTGGGTATGGCGTTATGTTATACTTATAATCAAATACAGTGTAGGTTATCGCACGTTTTATTGAACCTTAACTCTTTTACAAAAACCTCAAGTTCACTTATTATCCTCGATTTAGAAAAATTAATCCGGTTTCGGTTTACAGAACATGGCCATATATTACTAAAAACGAAAACAATTTCAAAGTAGTTTGTGTCCTTCCTCAATTGATTTAATAAATACCGTATCTAAATAAATACTTTCATACAATCAGTCTTTTATCGCTTCTATTAATTCTTGACAAAATTTCACTAAATAATTTTGACTAAACAAATTTTTGAAGTATATAAAAATTTGAATGAGAAATGTTGTTTAATATATTGTCTGTATGTATTTATATGTATTTACATATCCATACAGACAGAGGTATACGAATACAAGCAAGCGAGGGCATATTAATTATTCGAAAGATATGCATAAGCTTACAACGTATGACAAAAAAGATTTCGTATAAGCTTGCTTACATATTAATAAGTATATTAAAGCAGCATAACTTTTATAGGTAATAATAAAACCGAAAGTACGCAAAAGTGCATCTTCATTCAGTAAAAAGTACCAAAAAGTGGCAAAAATTAGAAAAAGTGTCAAATTTGAGTGCATTTTGTAAAGGTAGCACAATAGTATACAAGCAGTTGAAAAAGTGGCAAATTGATACTTTAATAGCACCAACGGTAACGCTGGTTGTCGCTCTTCTTATTAGTATTTATCAAAATACCAATACTAATAAATACTTTGAAAGCAGAAGAGCTGAAATGCGTTAAACCGTGATCACAGTCACTGTTTAATTTCACTGCTGCTCTTCTTATTAGATTTTGTCAAAATAACAGAACTGCTACAAACAAAATACTGCTAAACTGTGATCACAGTCGCAGTTTAAAAGAACAGCAATTTAGAAATCACGTTCACAAGGAGCAACATTATTAAAAAATCACAGTATCGCTCAACACTACTAGGAGTAACTTATTGATCTGCTTTGAACAAGTAGTTTTCACAGCTGAACCTGGACATACACTTTTTCCCATGTATCGCACAAATATTTTTTAAATTAGTATTGCTGGTCGTTGTAAGAAATTTATAATGTGGATAGAGACAGAAAAGTTCACTTTCTTGTTGGCGGTGCCTTTTTTCCAAAGATAAAAATTTTTATTTTATATACTTTTTTGCATGTTGGTGTAGAGTGTAGTTAGCTCTACATTTAGTAAAATATAGAGAATAAAATTGAACAGCATGGCCCTAGAGTGTGAAATAAGCCAACCTTTTTTAAATATCTTAAATTAAATAAAACGAAAAATTGCTAAACAAGAAAATAATGCCAAATTCTAAATGGAAAACTCTCTGCAAAATCAATCAAATTCAAACACTTGACTGCGAAAAAGCAAAAATGGCCACAATGTTGGTCATCAATCATACATACATATGCACATATTGACTAGACTTGGGTCGAACTCGTTCACTAGTTCATTTTTGTTACAAGCCAATGATCAAACCCATTTAAATTACATTGGTTTGATCATATGTTTGTGGCAAAAATGAACTAGTGAACGAGTTCGACCCAAGTCTAATATGGACTCATTCCTAATTGACGAAAATATTGTTCGTGCAACAACAGTTTGACTTGTGACAGTTGTTAAAGCGAATTCGCACACATAAACTCTAAATTGTATTGCGTTATTAAGGCTGTGTTTTTTGTATGTACGAGTATTATTGTGTGACTGAGTATGCAGCTTTAAATTTGTTACGCTTCAAAGCTTAGTTAGAACACTTGTTGTTATTGTTAGTTACGTTATGTTTTTGTATTACATTAACTTGGATGCAAATTTAATAATAAGCAACAGCAATAAATGAAACTTGTTGCAAAAACTTTTTAACCACAGCAACCACCACTAACCGCCACTTTTACAGCAAACAATACCAACAGCAACAATAGCAATAGCAACAACAATGGCTGCAATGCAAGGCAATCACAACATTTGAATTTCAAACATATAAAATTGCAATGCCACCATTAAGTCTGTCTGTTTGTCTGCCTGCCTGCCGTTTTATAAAATGTAAGTACATATGCATGTATATGTGTTTGTCTGCCTGCCTGCCTGCCTGCCTCCCTGCAAGTGTCTGCCTCAAAGACTTAAAGAATTCGATTTGGCTGGCTTCATTTGGCCTTGGATTTCTAATGAATAAAGGCAACGGCAAACTGAGCCAACAAATAACAAATATTGAAAATGAACAACAAAAAACGCTATTGAATTTAACATTATAAGAATATAACCGCGTTGGCGGATGTCTTTTTTCAGCTTTCTGTTCTTTTTTTATTTATTTTTTTTTTTTATTTAAATGTAGAAAACGTTTATTCAAAATCCATTAAAGAAAAAAGTTAAGAAAACAATTGGTAATGCAAAAGATAATTATCCACCATATACTTGTAAAGTTATTTGAATTTAAACGGATATTGCTTCATTATATTAAATAAACATTTTGTTGCTGCAATTATGACTTAATAACAATTATGTTAAAAAAAAACAAAAACAAAAGATGAGCTCAATTGAAAATCACTGAATAATTATCTTTTAACTATTTTTGACAATATTCGCTATAAAGCACAAAGACTTGTTAGTACTTTCGCTAAACAAATAAGTTGGGCCGATAAGTATGGGAATTATTACAGTTCTGTGGCATGGAGCCAGCCTTACCAGAAGCGATGATTTATCATATTTTTCATGACTTTTTTCTTTTAACTCTACTTCTACACTTTTGCTCATATTAACTCTTCTAAGACTGAGTTTGATCTGAATTTCACGCTTTCATAAAAACTGTGTGGCGAGAAAAGCGTATAGAAATTCAGGTTGAAAAATTTTTCAGGCAACATTTCGTTTGCTAGTACTGACTTTAAGAAGGGAAGTGTATGGAATTGTTCACACTTATTTTGTTATCAACTCAAACAAAAATGAGTCTTCAGACAAACATTTAAGGATAATAAGTCTGTGAAAGTTTAAACGCTGTACAGAGGAGTGTTTGAGCCAAAAAGCTGGCCAAAAAGGCAAAAATCAATTTTAAAAAAAATTCTACATCATATTGACTTTAAGTTGTGATTTGTAGCTCTGAGATATTGCTAAAGTCAGGAAGTGAAGAAAATAACATGAATTTTTAATTTTTTTTGTTTATTGAAAATTTTTTTTGGTGCTAAACGAATAAAGGTATTACGTTGATTTTTTTTACTGAAAGACTTGATCCAAAGCTATTTTTACTAATAAAAGAAAAAAAATATCTTGAATATTAATGTTGAAACAATTCGTTTAAAAATTAAAATCAAAATTATAAAATTTTTTTGCAAACCAAAAAAAAAAAGAACGTTTTTAAAAGTGAAGGTAGCTACATTTAGAATTATGTTTTAGATCACAATAAAATATAAAATCTCTAATTTAGAGCGCAAATTTTTTTTTTGGAAAATTTCACTTTATTCTATTTTTGCTCATCTTGCATAAGTAAATATGAGTAAGAATCCTTTTTGACAGTCATAAAATGCTTTGCTTTGAGGAGGAGGACAAGGAGAAGAAGACTTTCGCCTGCCTATTAATGGTCAAAAGTTTAATTTCTATGATATCAAGGCATAAGTAGTAAAATTTTATATTATTTACATTATTTTTAGAAGTAATATTTTTGTTACCGCCCACAAAGGAAGCGGGAAGGAAAATATCATTGTATACTCTCCTGAGTTCAAGTTAAGAGGTTTGCACTTTCGCCGACACTCAAAAATTCCATTTTCCAAATAAAAGTATGGGAAAATTTAATATGAGGGGAACTTTTTCCCCCTTTCTCCGATTTTCGTTATTTTCAAGTTTTAACAGTTTAAGACTATGAGACATTTTTTTTGTCAAGTTTCGTTGATCTAAGAGCACTCAATAACTTTTCACAGGCAATATAAACCAAAAAAAAATAATGACCAGCTTTTTGGCTCAAATACTCCTCTGTGCACTGCTTTAGTTGAAATACACATAAGTTTATATCTTTTTTAAATTAAACAGCAATAGATTGGTGCAGTGTAGCTTAAATAATAATTTAATAATTTAATTTAATTGATAAAAGAACGTCAAATTTCACTGATACAGCAATTAATTTTATGCTTGGCGAAGTAGAAAACTATAAATAACAAAAGATTGTGAGAAAACAGATCGAAAAAGATCTGGAGAAAAAGTAGAAGCTTAGAAAAATTTATTTTAAACGCCCAATTTTATTCGCTTAGAGATGTATTAGATATCGTATTTATTTATTGGTTTACTGGTTTAAGCGCATTTCGAACCCAAAATAGAAACTAACTTGCTTTGATTTATTATATTATAATATATTATAACTGCAGGAAATGTAACTGACACAAGACTAGTCACGTGACTGGTCCCGAAGTGTTAGGGACCAGTTCGGCTTCTAACACTTCCTATGAAGTGGACCAGTCACTTGTACATGGGACCTATTCGGTGTATAAAATAATATAAATTATATATTAGTGCCATTCCAGCATTTACTTGTAACTATAAACACTTATTGTCAAATTATGGAAATACTTAACTACTTGCTTGCGGTCTTATTTTTATAATTGCTAATTACATACATAGTCTGTAATGCTGAGTAGTTATTATAGTAGACTAAACACACAAATGTAAATGTTATCATAATGAGTTGTTGTCCATCCTAGGCAAACAGTGTTTTTAGGTAGAACTTTAACGAATAGTTGTGTGTTTAGTGATAAGATTCCCAGTTTTTAAGAAAACTGTAGTTGTTATTGATTAGTGATAAGAGTCCTAGTATATAAGCAAATGATTTTATAAAACAGAGATATTAATCAACAGAAGTCTGAAAGGAAAACAGTTTGAATTTAAATTCCTGCGAAATTAACACTTATATGTACATTTTTTATTTTTACAAACAGTGTTTAAAAAACTGTAATGATTTTCATTTCATTTGATGTTACTTCTGCTTTCGCTTTTGAAAAATACAACACAGATTCAGTCAAAGCAAAATCCCAAAACGATTAACCAATTACGCAGTACTTTCAGTACTTGACGTTTTTAAAAGTTTGCATTTGATTTGCATTTGGTTAGTATCGCAAGCAAAAGCAGAAGCAGTCTATATGCTTTTGGAAGTCGCAAACAGTCACAGTCGAAGAAGCAAGAACGTTTGCTTTCAGAAGTTTTAAGAAATCGCAGTAAAGTCATTTTTGTCTCTTGTCTGATGTGCAAAAACAACAAACAAAAACATGACAAATACCACAAAATAGCAGACTGAACCTGCAGAAAGCTTCTAAAAGCAAAAGCTTTTGCTTCTTTGACTGTGACTGTTTGAGACTGTTTATGCCTGAAATTGTCGACTGTTGAAAGTACTGCGCAATCGATCATAAATCGTTTTCTGCTGTGACTGTTGTTGATTTTCACAATCGCAAGCAAAAGCATTGGTTGATTTTAAACAGTTGGAAAACCCCAAAGCAGCGGAAAGTAAAAATTTTACGACTTTTGCTACTTCGACTTAAGTATTTTTAACCACTGGTTACAAATGCAATTACATTTTATTTTTAATCTGAGATTTTTTTTGATATTCGAACCAACAACCTCCTTCCTGGCCACTCATATTTCAAACATGTAAGTACCAGTTAAGCTTAGGTTAATATTTAAGTATAGTTACGGCACTGGTCCGAGAGTTTCAATGGAGGGAACAATTAACATTATATTTACACTATTTGATAGGTCCTGGGTTCAACCACATCAACTTTCAACATGCTCAGTGCCAATTAAATTGACTCAATATCAAGACGATATATCACGAAAATGGTAAAAACGTAACCATTGACACGATATGTCGCTTTTTCGCCATACGCTACTCCGTACTTTTGGTAACACTCGCAGTTTCTCAAGTCATAGGACGTGTACGTTTGTATCAATTGTCACCTAACTTTCTGCAGGGATATTATATTATACTTTATATAAGGCCGTACTCATATCATTTTTTACATATCATTTTATTTTGTCTTGTTATTTGTTATAACTTTTGTGCATTATAAATAGAATATTTATTTATTTATACTTTGGAAACTGAATTTTCAAAATATGGCTGCACAAAAATTGCCGTGTTACTAAGACCATATGCCCATGATGTTATTAAAAGTACCTCTGAGGTATATAAGTTAACCAATAAGAGTGAGACATAAAACTCTCAAAGGCAAAACAAAAAACATGAGCTTTACCACACTTAAGAAATAGTTACGATGAGGCGAGAGCTGCCTTACATCTGATAAATACAATACGAGTATATATGTATGTAAATGATTTGTGTACCATTAGACATTTCTCACTCTATAGATAATTATGTAAATATTTTCCTGTGCAGAAATAAATGATAACTTGCATATGAGTACATACTTCAGATTTAGACAAAAACCGGGTTTAAGAAAGGAACCCCTTAACTTTGAATAAAATAAAAAAAAATCGAAGTGTACATATATCGAAATCGGCCCTCATGACAAGCATGATAATATTTCTTAAATAAATCAGAAACTATAGTATATAGTTGATGGCATTAAATTAAAGTTTTAGCAATTAAACAAAAACTTATGCATTTGTTGTTCAAAATACGAACATTTTTTGTCAAATGATGAATTTATTCGACAAAAGCGAACTTGAGTTTTACTCTGTATTCTTAAGCTTCCAGATTTCAGCACTAAATTAATCAACTTAATTACAGTCTAAGCGACTTTTATAATATTCAATCTTAAGGAATGACATATGGTTGACTTACAGCGTATCAATAAACGCACATTTTAGATATTTTATAGAGTCATGTTAACACTGTTTATACTCGTAATAAATAATAATTTAGATTTCTTTGGGTTTGTGTTGAAGTACTTTGAGCTTAGCGACGGTTACGTAATACTGATTTCCTGATTTTTATGTCGTGTATCGTGTGTTATGTCGTATAATAATTCATTTATTTTTTGTTAATTTTGTATCATTATTAAATGTTATTTAATGACAGTTTTCATAAACTTTAATGAAAGCGGACAGGAGTATGAAATTCTTTTCAATACAAAATTTTTCGCATTTAATTCTGCAGAATAAAATAGAAGCCCACTTAAATGTCTATAAGTTACACATACAATAGATATTCGCATTCGTATTTGCAAATATCGTTTCAAATAGTCGTATTCGAAATCTCGAATATTTAAAATTGACATTCGGCAGATCACTAGTATGTACGTATACTAGGGTGGGTCGATTTTGCAATCGATATTGTGAAATCGATTTTTCGACAGCTGTCGGCATAAGGAAAAAATGTTTTACTATGACATACATAACAATAAATTCATTTTCGAGGCGCTATAATTGTAATTTTTTTGATTTTTTGACGGACAGACGGACAGCGTAGCGAAAACAATAGGGTTCTCTTTCACCTTTGGAGTACGGAACTCTAAAAAGAAAATAAATAAAAAAAGGTTTTAATCATCCTTAAATTGCTTAAATTTTTTAAGAGCAATACTCGAAATTTTTACTTGTTTAGAAGTATAAAACAAAAGACTTAAGATACGAACGTTCCCGGTAGACGTTTTTCCGGTCTCTCAAAAAATATGCAGACTTCTTCTATAGCGCAAATATATTTAAAATAATTATTTTGCATGATATTAACTTATGGCGTATCAATAAATATTTAACTCCACCACAAAAAAAAATTTATTTGTAAAACGACGAATTTTATATGGAAAAAATTTATATTACAAAAGCAAAACACATACAAAATTTATCAATGCTAAATGTTGCGTTTTACAAAATAAGGCCATAAATCAGCCGAGATCTTTTTATTGCCTACCAAAAAAACCTCAAAAAACTAAAAATATGTCAATTGAAATTCTGGCTCTTCGAAAATAATTTTTTTGATATGTCGTAGTGGAACTCTTTTTTCCTCATGCCAAAAGCTATCGAAAAATCCATGGAACAATATTGATTAATTTTTTGTTTTCATCCAAACCGATCCGCTCTAATGTACACATATGCAGGTAACACGTCTGATCCTTGTTTGAATGTATTTCTTGAATCAATAAGATAAAATGAGAAAAATATATGCATATATTTTTGTAATTTAGTAACTTTTTCTGTTGCGTTACATTCTCAAAGACCCCGTCCACTATAACAAATCGTAAGGATTAAAAAACAACAAAATTATTTGGTATTAAACAAATAATTATGACAAATTTTTTTTATTTTTTCTTATAAGCTTGTTTCCAGCTCAAATTGGTTCCACGTCGAAAAAGCGAGCGAGCCACGAAACTCTTTTATATAAGAAATCAATAAGTTAAGATGCAGGACTATACCTACACCACCCTTTTATCTAATCTTATGTCATGTTCGTAACTTAGATTCTTAAAAATTCCCTACCAAACTGAAATGTAAATTAACACAAAAACACACTTCACACAGAAATTATGCAAAATCACCCTTAGCTCAGCAGTTCCTTTTATGAACACTAGCAAACACAAAAAGTTGAACAGAGCAACAGCAGCAGCAGCCGAACAAAAAAATAATTTAACAGTACCAAGCAACAAAATGGGTGTCAATATGTCAACTTACAAGTGTTGCATAACTTTCAAGATCATTCAACAAGAAGAGCGAGAGAAAAAACTCCACACATGATCGTGAAGGAGGCAGGCAATAAACCACAATCACGTGAACTCACTGAACACTATGCGAAAGTTTTCAACAATTTGTACTCATACATTTATTATGCAAGACAGTAACGTTTTTCGAGATATTTTTATTTTATTTTGTTATTTAACGCCTCCACAACGTACCACATGCACCAGCAAAAGGAACCATGAACACGAACATAAGCAGCTACACCAACACGCAGGCAAAGATACATTAAACTTCATTGTATCCACTGGTTATTCAGCAATAAGCATGCACACATCCAAACATACATACATACATACATGCAACATGAATTTGTTGCATAGACAACATGAAGATGGCATCTTTTTTTACGAGCATTTTATTCATGTCATGCTAATAGCAGCTGACTTTTAACTATTTGTTGGCAAAGGTTTTAAAGTTTTTTATTCAAATTGTTGTGGCTGGGAAACTCCTTAAGAGCTTCCTTATGGATTCTTCTATATTTATTGTCTGTTTATATCTACCGCTACATTTTCTTTAACTGTCGAGTCAAATGTTTACTGCATAAATATGTGTGTCTGTATGTCATCTCTTTGACTAAGGCGAATATTTGTGTCTCTATGTCTGTATGTCTGTATGTCAGCAGTAATGGTCATTAATTAATGTCTGGCAAGCATTTCTCTATCATATTTTATGTCATAAATACAAAATTTTCTTCGTATTAAAAAGAATTTGTAATTTGATAGGGTTTCCATTGCGGAAGCAAAAAAGATTTCTTTGGCATGATTTCATTCCCTTAAAGTAAAGTGTCACTTATCGCGTGCAAGACAAAGAAATAAATATTTTAAAATGCAAATAATAGTCCTCTGTTTTAGAGATGGACACTGGAAAAAACATCGATGTTTTTTCGATCGATGTTTTCTATACATCGATTGTTTTTTTTTATTATTTATTAGTATATTAAAAAAAAATCTTAAGTTTTTTTTTCATCTCCCAATGCTTTTCTTTTCAATACTGTTTAGAAATAAGAGTTGACCAAGTCTTAAATCACTTAATTGGTTTCTTTGTTGAGTAATCAACTGAGCCGCTAACGAAAATAATCTTTCAGACGGAACCGATATCCCCACCGTTGTAAGGTACTTAGTTGCGATCTTGTAACGTTTAGGAAACTGCGATTCATAAACCAAATACTTCAAATATCCAACTGATTTTAGGAGTATTAAATATTAAAAATTATATCAATCGGCGGGTAATTTCCAGCCGCTTATTAGACGAAAAAATCGGCGGAGGCGGTGGCTGGTTCAAACTATTCGGTGGCTCGTCTTAGCCGCCTTTTAGCCCATCGGCATTAGATACACCTTGCGCGTGGTTAACAAGCTGTTTGTTGGGAGTAAAGATGCCAGACACGAGCTTATTCGTCGCTTATAATGGTGTTGCCAGCTGTTCACATAACATTTACCAGGTTTACATCTACTAACTTGTATCATGCCAACACATATAGATATGTAAGTTAACGCATGTGGTTAACAAATATCCTAATTTTGCTCTTTTAATTTTTTTTGTAAACGTTTGTATGTATTGCAAGATTCTTCTATTTTGTAAGTTAGCGGATTTGTTGAGGAAACTTTTGATTTCTTTTATTTATTTTATTTTTCTCTTTCTTTTTCTTGATAAGCTTTCTTGTTTGAAACAAGTGTTAAATAAATTGGTAGGCCAGTCTGCGTTTAAATTTTTACATGGAAGCAACTCCAGATAAAATGAAACAAAAAACTGAATTTTTAAAGCAAAATATGAAAAGCAATTAAAAATAAAATCTACATACTAGAGAACAGTTAGAATTTAAAAAAAGACTAATATTGCTATTAGTGAGTAGAATTAAAAAAAAACAAAATCTTTAATAAAAAAACATTTAAGTACAAACTGATAACTATTATTAAATCAAAATTGTTAATGAAAATAGAAAAACTGAATTAAACGAAACTGAAAAACTATTATAAAATATACATAGTAGAGAATAGATAGTGTTTTAAATAAGAAGACTTATATTGCTAATGTTATCGAAAATTATTTAACAAAAATTATTAAAAAAAAAGAGAAAAGCTGAATAAACCGAAACTATTATAAAACCAATATAATTAATTAAAAGAAACCTGAAAATTTAAATACAAATCAAATCAATTATAAAATCTACATAGGAGAGAATAAATTTAATTTACAATGAACAAATTATTACTGGAATCAGAAATTATTTAACCTAATAATGAATTTAAAATGAAACGAGATTTTCTAAATACTAACAGGAGAAACAATTATAAAATTTATGCAATAGAGAATACTGAATAAAAATGAAAGCGTTTGTGATAGAATTTTGTAAGAGCCAGCATTTTTTAAATGCAAACAGAATAAAAAATGGATAACATATTACAACAAAATTGACAAAAGTGTTCACTAATTTACTTTGAAAAATCGTCAGAGTTACGGCAACTAAACTTAAAATTAATTTGTATACATGCTTATATATCAATCTACGTGTTCTGTGTATAATTTGTCACTTCGATGCATAGAAAGAAAACATCGATGTTTTCAGATTGCTTAGGAGCAAAACAAACATGAATTATATCGATGTTTCGACACAATACATCGATGTTTTTTTTCAATCCCTTCTCTATTTGTGGATTTTGTTTTGCTATAAGATCAGTAGAAACAAATTTCACTGTCTGGTCCACTGATTTGAGAGACTATTGTATTCTGAAACTTTCTATGCAAAACTAGTTGTGTCCGTACGGGAAATGTTGTACCAATTACCTTGAGCGTACGTACCTGTCCTATGACTGGTAAAAATGGGAAACTTCCCTCATTCAGTGTCACATCGCAAGATTTATAAATTTTTATACGATTTTTGGAAATCATCTCTAAGGAAAATATCACAGCATAGGTACCTTAAGTTTAGGTCCAGAACGCTATGTAAAAGTTACTGGTCCCACTCCTATAAACTTCCGTAATGCGACCCAGTTGCGTGACGTGTTCTGTGACAGCTTCTCTTCCCTCTATGGGAGATACGTCCAAGCCATTTGCACAATGTGAAAACTTTTATAAAGGGCTTTTTGTGCGTTTACACCAACTAGAGCACAACAGCCAATCAGATCTCAGCGACAACAATGCTTGCTCTTATTTTGCACAAAAAAAAACAAGAACAAATCTAAGAGCTTTCAAAGCTGTTTACCACAAATGCAAATATCAGAGTATGTGTGTTTGTACGTAACTGCTCTGGGGGTATGAGTGCATGGAAGCCTCAGTTGGGCACCACTAAAACTAAAAAATTAAAATTAACTAAAATTAATAGCCAAGGGCCTGTGGCAAAAAAAAACTAAAACAAAAATATACTTATAGTATCAAACCAAAAAAGTTTGTCTAAGTAGAACAAAAATAAGCAATTTAATTCACATGTGCATAATTAGTAAAGAACAAACGACAATGGCAAGACTGTTGTAAATTTAGAGATGGTAAAAATGAGCTTTCATTACAAAAAAGCTTTCAGCAAATTGTAACACGATGAATCAAAATAATTCACATATGCCGTTTGCAATAAAAGTTGCGCATATAAAGCAGAAATCTACATCATTTGACACCACACACAGTGGACCAAACACAAAAGAACGCTAATGAGGAAGGTTTAGTAGCCTTCGAAAACAGCCGGTTGTTCCGTTCTACTATGTAGTTGTCAGAATATTTACAACTTTGGTGTTATTTGTTCTTTAATAATTATCACATGTAATTTGGCTTACAAAGCGATACCAACTTTAGCCTGATCAAATCATAAATATAGAAATAAATGAAGTTCGAACAATAATAATTAAAATTAACTAAAATTATTATTTTAATTATGGCATCATTTTGCAATTTGATTATTTGATGATATTTACAGCTTGTCCCACGATATCGAACATATGCGTACGCAAGTTTTCTAAACGAAAAACTGTTGTTTTGCGTCCCAGTAACAACTAGACTTGGGCCGAAATCGTTCAGTCGGTAATTTTCGACACAAACCCATTTAAATTACAAGGAATAAAAACGTTTACTGAAAAATGTGTGTTGACATTTGAGGGATATTCGATTGAAAGCAGCTAAAAAAAAGCACATTAGCAGTTAGACCACTTGAGCTGATGTGGCCTTGTGTTGTTTCATACAAAAATCAAATCAGATCTCATCATTGGTAAATAAAAATAATTATTAATACATACATACGTACGTATGTATGTAATCCTCTTCTATATATGTGACTCGCAAAATAGAAAGGGACCTAAGGGTAAAAACAGGTTTTGTTCAGGAGAGCCATTTTAAAGATTTAAATACGTGTATCTTTGGTGTACCATCACATCATAAAACGCGCATATCTCTGGGAGGGAACACTTTTGGGGCATGGGATCGGTCTCATTCGATGCTCAGATGTTGTCCACATAAAAAAAAAAGTGAAAATTGATTTTTTACCCTTAGGTCCCTTTCTATTTTGCGCTGTCACATATATAAAAATTAATCAATTTTTTTTGCATGACATCACGCGTGAATAGGTGGACCAAAACCCCCATTTCTTTTTAGTTTTGATTGTTATTGTCTGGAGAAGAAGAATATGAAAGAAAAAATTAAAAAAATTGCGCGCAATAGGGTAAAACGAGAAAAATTTTTGCTGTTGGCATTTTTCCTGTTTTCTTTCTGGTTTTTAAATAAAAAAATTTAATATTGATATTAAGGATTCTTAGGGCCAATTTCACCAATTCTATTTAAATATGAGTTCATATTTAAAAGTTGTTTTTCTTTGAAAAAAAAAATAAAACATATGAAAAACAGCTTTTAAAAATCAATTGATACTTAAATAGAATTGGTGAAATTGGCCCGTACAAGTTAGATTTTATTTTATTTTCAATTACTTAAATTGTTCAACATTAAAAAATCGTCTAATTTTATTAGCTACGACTACATTCTTTTTGAAAGTAATCACAAATGAAATCGAAAAGTTTTCTTTGTTACCTTTAATTTAATATTATATTTTATTTTTTTTTTTTAATTTTTCATTGGCTAAGTGTGAGAATATGGAATTTATTTCACTTCTAGCGATATTTAAAAAGCCAAACTTTTACTTATTTGGCTTCCCAAGAAACGAAACTTTCAAAGTGCACACGAGTGTTCGCAAAAAAACTTCATAATAATCGCTGCACTAAGACTTTGAATGAAGTCAAAAGCTTAAAATAATATTTACTCTGCTTATGAAGTGGGTGTTTTATTATTGACTTTAGTTTTGGGCCAAAATCTACCTTTTGCTCTCTTAAGTTTGTTAAAATAATTCGTAGCAAAATGCCAAAAGATTTTCAACAATTTTTGCAACAAGAAAAAAAACTTTATTTGTCTTGGCTGTAGCAAATGTTTTTTGAGTTTTTTTCTTACATGGAATACTCGTATATGCAAATTAATGCTGTAAATATTTTTATTTTAAATCTTAAAACAATATAATTTAATTTTTCTTCGTTCACTCCTCAGCAGCACGAGCAACAAAAAACCTTCAAAAGGTTAAAGAGTTTAAGACAATTTGAGGAAGCTTTGTCTACATTACATGTTGCAGTCGTATAAAATGGGTGGGTGGCCTTTACGAAATTTTAATGAAATGAGGTGCAAATTAGTTTAACTTGTTCATTAAGTTATTGTAACTGGGCTAATGAGAGCAATTATGGTTAATAGCCCTGTGTGATTTTTCAATGTATGTATAAAGGTTAATTAAATACCGACATGCAAAATGTTTGATTAGGAAAAATGTTACTAGATCATTTAAGGAATTGAGGAAATTTCGAGTGAAGCAATTGAGGAAAACAAGAATAGTTTATTACAGATATGAACATACTTAGGCATAGTGATATAATTTCTTGCAAAACTGAACACAATTGAAGATTGAAAAAGAAACTAATAGTGAAAAACCTTTAAAATGCATTTACCGATGGCAAGTTAGCAATTGCATCTGCAGTAAAAAAAAACAACAATTCCCGTATTTAATTTCAGGTAAAAAAGCTGATGTTATTAACTTATATTCCCCCAATATGGGTGCTGTTGAAGTGCGTGGTGGTATAGAAAATGCAGCATTGCTCCAAATCACATTACTTAAAAAAATTCATTTTCATTTGTAATCAAAAGAAATGAAAACACTAAACTGGAAAGCGTAATCAATCAAAATCAAAACCACAACAAAATTAAAATTTCATTACATATATTGCTCTGTAAAATATAAATGTTTTTTGAGTTTTTAATGAAAGTGTATTTCAGAATATCAAAATTACAAAAAATTGTTTTGCCAATGTAGGAGAAGTGTAGAATATCGACATACAAAAATTTAGTACAATTTTTACTTCTAAAGGGTGATTTCTTAGCAACTTTCTTCTTGGCAACACTGTTTTTGGCAACTCAGCTGTTTTCGTGTGTCATGTTACTGTTAAATATGTGCAGTTTGGTCTATAATTTAACCATGAATCGATTTACAAATAAACAACGCTTGCAGATTATTAAATTTTATTACCAAAAGTTTAGTAAATCTTAAGAATTTTCGATAATGAAATGTGTATTTCAAATAATGTTTATATCCCAGCAAAAAATTAGTTGCAGCATGCTTGAATAAACGGCACGAAGTTAAACGCATTCTATATATTTTTTTAATTGCACCCTACAATCGCAATATCTCGAGATCAGTTAAATATATTGGAGTAATTTTTTCAGGCGCATTAAAAATACTCATATAGAAGTCAAAAATTTCAATTTAAGAAACTAAAACTGTTTTAATATATATTTTTTATGATACAAAAAAATATTTTCCCTAAATTTTATACTTTTTTCAGATAATCTGCGCGTTTATCCGCATTTATCAAAAATCTTTTTAAAATTTTAAATAAAAATTTTAAAAACTTTCTACATAATAAAATGTACCAGTTAAAATTTTCAAAATCTACCGTCACAACTTTTTATAAGCGCTTAAGCACAAAAAATATTTTTAAAATTGACGATTTTCGGACATTGCTGAATGTAGGGTACATGTCCAAAATACAAAATAATTAGCTTGAAACACATTCTTAATGCATTATCTTTAGCGCTATGTAGTTAAAAAGGGAATGTGTAAAACAAAGTTCTTAACAAAATTTTAAATAATGAAGATACTTAAAAAAAACATACCTTTTTCAGGGAAATTTAAACATTTTGATTTCTTAGCCGTTTCCGGATTTCACAAATGCAGATATAAATAACTTTTTTCCCTATTTTTATTTAGAATTTTGTCAAAAATTTAATGCTGTCTTTTGTTTAAAATTCAACAATAAACTAAAAAATTATAGGCGAAATACTAAAAAAATAAAGACAACAGAAAAATATTTTGTGTCTTAAGTCAAATATCTTGTAAGTTATGAGAAATACAGAAACACATCTTAAGAGATTATTTCTTAAGAATATTAAGCCTGGCTCAAAATGCTTTATCCGATATAAATCGGATAATTTTTGAAAAAGTTACAAGCCTCACAAGTTTTTTTGAGTCCCAGGTGATCAACTTTGGTCCACTGTCACTCCTGTTCAGCTTAAGCCAGAAGGCTGTCAAGACATTTGCTATAAAGTTCAAGTTTTCCTCTAAAGATTGTCGAAGTTACATATAAACGCTATCAGCAGCCTAGAAGTTCCAGATTAATTACCATTTTTTTCCAAAGTCCCCACTGTGCAGCATTGATGAACTCAGCTCAGAGTATTTAATTCTATTTCTGATGAAACATCAATTAATTTAACACATGGTTGTCATAGATGGAAGTGATCCAAATAACTGAATGGCATGCTCTTTAAAAGTTTTCTAGAACAATTTTTGATAAAAGCAACAGTTTTGGAATATTAAATTCAGTACCTGTAGTGATTTGTATGTAATGAAAGTGACAAACTTTTGGAACTAGTTCCCATTTTTTTTTATTTTTTTTTTGCTGGGATGTTTATTTGTATACCGCTCCTTTATTCAAACAACGTCATAACTCAAGAATTGATATTTGTTTGGAATTTTTATACAATATGAAGAGCGATATGAGGATTTATCCTGCATCACTAACTTAAAAATTCCACTTCTTGAGTTGTGACTTTCTTTGAGTAAATGAGCAATATGTTTTGAATAAATTTTTAAATTAAAAATTAAAATTAAATAATCGGTAGATTCCGTTGGATTTATATTATTGACAAAAATTTTAAAACAAACTCACTTCGTATTAATGAATCCAAAAGTATTTGTCAAATCGATTTTCTAAATTCATCTGCTTCCTCTAATTTTCGTTAAACGTGTCCAACTCAAGCGAAGTCGATAGAATGATTCGAGATATACATATGTGTCGTTGTCGAAAATTTTGTAAAAACTCTATTAAACTATTTTTAGATTGCCAAACATATAATATTTGTAATTCTTGCACTTAAAAAGACTTTATCAAATATAACTTCTTGTAATAAAACCTTTATTCTAAATTGGAATATTGGAATACATATCGTCGTTTTATTGCAACAAAGTCCTATATAAAAAACTATGTTTTTTAGAGTTAGTAATTTTACATCATAAATAATCTTGTGTATAAATTTCATTTAAAAGACTTCTAGACACATCCTTTGGGAAAGGAAAATAATCTTAAATCTCTATTGAGTTGTATATGTTAATTGCTTTTTGTAATACTGTGGTTTTCATTAATAACAACGTATGTTGTTAAGCTCATTTCGAGCTTATGATATCAAACTGTTATATTTTAAATGCTTTTTAGAAAGTTCGAAGAAATTTCTGAAAAACATGGACACATGTACATACATAATTTTTTTTCTAAAACAACAACACAACTTCTACCTTTTTTAAATAAGCTTCAAAAATAACTTTTTTGGCTCTATTGGAAAAATTTAATATTAGGACATACGTTGTAATTAATTAAAACCACAGAAATATAAAATATACATAGGTGTACTTATAGCGTAAACCTGCTAACTCACTTCAACGAAATTTTACAGGAGAGACAAAATACTGTTAACATTTTCTACGCATACCTTAAGAAATTAGGATAATAAATTAAGTTTTTTCGACATGTACAGTTTTAAATTAAAATAAGTATTTTAGCCAGTCGATGCGGTGTATTTCGAACGGCATTAAAATGTCTTAAGTTATAAAAATTGGATTTAGCAGGCTTACTCTCTAAACCGACGATATGTATATTTTCAATTATTAAAACAAAAACACTAATTGCAAATAAAATTAATTGCCTTAAAATCGAAATAGTCCTAAACGATTTATCAATATTTTACACCTTTAAAATAAATAACAACAAACACTCCCAAAACAAAAGCACATTTTGGATGACCCCAAAATGAACAATTAATTTTCTTCAAAAATCTCCCATACATATTTTTTTAGTAACAAAAAACAATATCTTGATTTTCACTTAGTAAAATAAATTCACACAAAATCAATATAAAACTTTTTATTGTTGCTCATTTTGTTATTGCTGTTTAAGTTCATTTGGCCACAATTGGGTTAAAATCAGAATGAAACAAGTTTAAATATTTAGCTGTAAGTCAATACAATTATATGAGCTCAAGTAATTTCAGTATTTGTATTAAATCTGGTAATATGATGCCCGTTTAGCAACCCAAAAAAGAATGAAAAAAATCAATGCTGCACCAGCCAGCAACAGCAGCCAACAATTTGACTCGGGCAATGGCAAATAATGTTGGCAACGTTTTGTAAAATCAATGAAAAAGAACAAAAAATAAATAAAATCAATTGGCAATACTAGAATGTGCTTTTGGGTTTATTCATTTATCATATAAATACATATTTGTTTTTGTTGTTGTTTGTGTTGGTAGTAATCAATGACCACGACGACGACGGCAATGAAGAAAATAATGCAGACAACAAACAGCAACAATAAACGTGGTGCGACATGCAATAATAGTCTTTTTTATACAGGTTGCATTAAAAACAACAACATGAAAAACAGCAAAATGCATGTGATCGTGTACGAACGCCTGCCTCAAAGACATGACTTTATGAAAACAAAACGATAAAACAGTAACAACAACAACAACAACAACAGCAACAGCAACAGCAAAAGAATCAGCAAGAACAAAATCTCACATACAATAATCAGTTTCATTGTTTTTTAGTTTATTTGAGATTGCGGTACTTTTAGTACCATAACGGTGATATTTGTAAAAGCAACTACACCTTGTCTACCAAGGAGAAGCTTAGACGGTGCGATTTTAAGAGAAATGAAATTCCATTTTAAGGATGTAAATTTTTATCTTAAAAGTTTTTGTAATAAGCTATTAACAAGCTCAACGGTATCGAAACTAGGCGTTCTTTCGCGTTTTAAGTGAATGAAAATTGATTTGGGTTCATCAACAACGAACATTTGTTCAAACGGTAGGTTAGGTTAGCAGGCTGCTGACAATGAAGAGTTGAAAAATTAAAGTCCAGCTCACTTGGGTCCATTATAATGATCACTTAATGCTACCAGTATGTTGAAAAGGATAAAGGAAGAGAGAGAGAGAGAGAGGAAGGAGGGTGAGAAGGGTAGAAGTAGAAAGATATGATAGTTATTTAAGAGAGGTGAGAGGTGAGAGTGGGTCACAATTTGGCTAGAGGGGGAGTTAGCGGCTAGACCAGCCACTGTTCCTAATATAAATGCTCAAGTTTTTGAGCACAATTTCTGATAACTCGAATAAGCTGCCGAAGGATATTCTGCCAAGGAGGTGCAGCCGGAGATCCTCCATAGCGGGACAATGACACAGGAGATGCAGGACATTTGCATCTTCTTCCTCATCATTGCAGCTGTAGCAGTAGTCATTATACGGGAGACCCATACATTTAGCATGGGTTCCGAAGGCACAGTGACCGGTCAACGTGGCCACGAGGTTTATCAAGTGCTTCCTATTGAAGTTCATGAGGTTCTTCCTTCTATGGGAGTTTAGGCAAGGCCAGAGGGTTTTCGCTATTGCACAGATGGGCTCATTGTGCCATCTGTCTTGGGCTATTTCAAGAAAGGTAACATGGAATCGTCTCCAGCAGGATGAGAGTGAGAGACCACAGAGATTGTCAATATCAACCTCTGTAAGTAAGGTTCCAGGTCATCCGCCATCCGGTCATGTTTCCGAAAATAGTCCCTCACCCATTTTAAAAGAATATTTTAAACTGGGTGCAGCGCAAGTCCATCGAGGGGCTTTGCGACATTCTTGGACGAGAAAAGATGTGATGTACACACCTATGAGAGACCTAATAGCAGTTTTGCTGTCAATTATGATATGGATATCTGTATTCGAGATCCGATAGGATCTTAACCAGTGTATCGCTCTTTTAATGGCAGATAACTCTGTCTGTAATATACTACATTCGTCCGTTCGAACGGTAAGTCGAAAGAAAAAAATACAGGGGTCTAATCGTCACTTTCGATAACGAGCTGATTCAATAACGTTTTCTCAGTTTGAGATTATGGTGTTTGATATCGAACAATACTATTACATTGTCCGATAGTGAAAGTCATAGTCTCAAATTGAAGAAACGTGATCGAATCAGTTCAGCTACATCGACAAAGACTGTCAACAATACGAACTCAAATGGCAAAACCACTCTCTTGCTATTTTGCTTTGGACTAGTAAGATTTATCCCCCAAGAATCCAATAAAGTTCACAAAAAGATTCATTTAACACTTTTTTATTTTATTTATTAAAATTTTTTAATTTCATTTTTGATTTGTACACAATAGGCATAAAATATGAATTAAAATATTATTGAAAATTTTTGTTCCGATTGTTGCTTTATATTCGTTATATAAAGTACTCGCACATTTCAAACAGAATGAATGTAGTTGTAAAACAAAGCAATAATAACAGGGTGTTGTTGTGCGACTATTTTTTTAATGCTTTTTCATTGTTCAATATGGTTAAATACACAATCTCATGCAAATTAGTGGTATTATTTTTAAATTTTTAAGAAAACGGTTAAATATAATGAAAATTCCTATCGGGCAATATTTTGATTCATTACCCAGTAAGAAACATCAACTGAAAAACGTGAATGCATGCAAACCAGCACTAGCGACATCGTTGAATCCAAATTGGCTCAAATCGAGTGAATGGCTCTCGATCGCTTAGATTTAGTAGCGACATCTTTGAACAGGCAGTGAATATATCGAACCCTTTTTCGATTTTATCGAAAGCGACATGTTATCGAAAATAGACTTTTTTATTCAAATTAAAATTTTATGGGCCTACCCATAGTTTAGAATTATCAAGTCGTCAAAATTTTTGATAACTTTTAAGATACGGGCTGTAAAGTTTTATGGTAAATGACAAATTATGTACAAAAACATATTTGAATATTTAAAAAAAAAATTCTCCTGAAAAATTTAATTTTTGGCGCTCACGATTAAATCGAAAAAAAGGTTCGATATTTACATAAGTACATACATAAGTTGTCTTGAAGAAAGCAAATATTAGCTGCGTGTATTCAGGCTGTGGATGTACAAAATATTGTTGTGAAAATATGAGTGCAGCATTTTTTAAGTGTCCTACATTACCTGATGTTAATCAACAGTGGCTAAGAGCCATCAAAATCTCTGAAATTACCCTGATAAAAGACCCAATCGGTTATTTAAGACATTTGAAAGGAAAAGATATTACAATCAATTAGAAACGAAGTATATATGTATGTAAGTAAATTAAACCAAATGCAGTACCAATCAATATTTGTTAAACTAAATAAAAATTTATTGACAGCTAATCAAATTCATTAATCAATCTCAACGCCAAACTAAGATAAAAATATGGTTAAAAGATATCGTTTGTGTAGAAAACTTAAAAAGATGAAAAAAGTTATTACATAACCACTTTTCAAAGTTTACATATACATATGTATATATTTATGTATACAGTGCACACTCGGTTAACGCAATCCTCGATAAGCACAACACCTCGAAATTCGCAGCACCCAAATTCTTAACATTAATAGCCCTGTTAATGCAACTTTTCAAAAAACAAGACCTTAATTAACGCAATTGCAAACAAAGTTGGGATTCTCTCTTTTGGTTTGTTTTTTACTCTAGTTTTTTTTTATAAATAAATGCAAAAATATAAACCTTTGTGCATGAAATCTTATGTTTACGTTCAAAAATCATTTTGATATACCCCGCTATTTTAGGAATGACAAAGAATTTTTACGTAATGGTTCTGTTTTGAAACGAACGTAGTTTAAATAATTTTGTTGTGTTCTACCTGGATAGCGTTTCATTTAAGCTGGAGATTTGATTTATATCATTATAACTCATACGCACTGAGTTGCAGTTCACTCTGTGTATCAATATCCAACGAAGTATGCAACAGTTTTCGTTTAAAGCTCTAAGTACGTATGAGTGATATTTAATTGCAGCCAAATAAATAACCAGTATTTAAAAAACTGACAGCAAAAAAGCAAGAGTTTCAATTAATATGCTATTGCTTTGAAGCAATAGTTTTTTGATAAAAAAAGTAAACTTTTACTTTCACTTCTGCTTTGAAAGTAAATAGCAACTGTTGAAAAGTATTTTATTGTGTTTGCGTTCGTATAGTTTTGTTTTTTGTGACTTCGTACTATAGACGAGTAAAATCAAAGAAACAGTTCTTAAAAAAAGTTAATCGTTTTGCTGCCAAGTAGCTGCGCAGTCGTTAACAGCAAATGTAAAAGTTTTGACTTACAGCATAAGCTCACAGTTTTTACTTTCGAAATATAGAAACTGTGAAGCAGTAGAACAACCGAATTTTTTTCTTTATGTGACCAGTTTTACATCAACAAACGAACCCTGCTTAAAAAGATCATTCTAGGAAACCATTAACAATGTTAATGGTTGCTAGTACACCCATGGTTGGACCAGAACCGTTTTGTGGACTCGGATTGGACAAAATACGGGAAGATATATCGACGGAAAATAAGAGTAATAGAGAAAACCTCTGGCTCAATCTCCCAGGATTGAGACATGCAAAACTAATGATTGGAATGTATAACCAAAATCATAGCTTTCATGTCCCTGAGTTAAAACAATCTAAGAATGCTCACAGGCTTCCCAACAGGCCATTGTAGACTGAGAAAAAACCTCAACAGACTTGGCATTGAGAGTAACAGCCTGTGCAGATTCTTTGATTACGAAGATGAAACTCCAGAGCATATTCTGAAGGACTGTGAAGTGTTAAGCCACAGAAGATATAGCCAATTGGGCAAGCACCTATTGGAGGATTGGGAACTGCCAACTCTGCACCCACTGGCAATCCTGAGATTCATTAGGGGAGTAGGTCTAGATGAGGTGCTCTAGCACCTGGCAGGGGATACAATAGATCTATTTTGGTCGCAGTGTCCTGTGCTTCCCGCTAAACTTAATTCATTCATTCATTCATTCATTAACAATGTTTGTTTTTCCCCCAAATTCTAAGAATTATGAAAAGCCAAGCAAGGCCAGAATTATTTTTTTTTTTAATTTTTTAGTCTTTAATTAAAAAAAAAATATTTCATCAAACAAACACAGTCGAAAATTTCACACTTTTTCCATAAAAACATGGATCTACAACATAAAAGCCACCATCATCACAAATTAACATACCTTAGAATGTGTATCTTTTATTTATTTTAAATATATATTTGTTTGTTTTTATTCATTATTTTAATTAAATAAATGCATTTGTTTCAAAAGTTAACCTTTGATTCTTTAATAACCCTTTTATTTGGTTTAAAATAAGCGTTTAAGTAGAAAACAGGCAGAGACATTTTTTACTCGGTTTTTGCAACAAGCTCAGTTTTTGCAACAGCCCAAAATTTCTATTGGTTGCGATAACAAAATCTGCACTTTATAACTTTAACATAACACTGTGCAACAGTGATTCTGCTAATAAACGGTAGTAAAACCCTATACCTAGCTTTGCGATTTTTTTTTACCAATTTTTTGGGCTTCGAAAGATTTCGAAAACAGTGCGCCTTCAAAAACTGATTCAAAAGTCTTCATTTTTTGCATATTGTAATAACACATTTTTGTAAAAAACTTTTAGGGGAAGACATTTTATTATTTAGATTTTTTAATATATAGCAGAATTTTTTTATTTCTTTCAAAAAACAAACTCCAGAAATCCTTATTTTAAGAAAAAAAAGAGAAAATGGAAGTAACTTCTATTTTTATACCATGACATACTCGTATACTAGGCATCCTAAAAAAATATTTCTAAGTGACACTTTTAATTCTTATTGTTATTTTTCTTGAAAAAGTTTAACGGGCTTATGTATAAGCAAAAACTGGCATGAAGTTAGCATAAGTGGTAAAATTTAACATGATCTTAAACGAGTTTTGCCATTAAACTTCACATTAAAAATCACGCTAGGACTTAGTAGTGGATTAAAATTACGTAATGCGATCATTTTTAATGTCAAACTGTATGGAAGAACGCCTAATTCATTTTCGTCACTTATGCTAACTTCATGCCAATTTTTTATACATAAAGCCGTAATAGTTTCAAGGGAATGACAAAAGTTTCGTTTTAAGTACTCTTTGAGTATTGTCCGTTAAACAACTATGACTGTGTGCAGCTAGAAATAAACATCGAACATGCATATTCATACACATTTTTTTTTAATGACGTAGCACAAATGACAGCAACTAAAATTTATAGACTGTATGAGTTACAATCCCACCCATGAATATAAAAACACTCTGACTAATAATCGACTACATATGCGTGCATATAGGGCTATTTTATTTACACTCATACACAGCATGTTTTCAAACCGCCACACACACACACATCCACACATTTTAAATTCCATTTCACATACACAAATGATTGTATACGGTAAGGAATGATAAATACATAGCCCGAGTATCAGCGTATTTTTTACCGATTAAACATCCATAGCCTGAGTATAAACATGCTCAGAGTGCAAGTATGAGAGAGTCAAAGCGCTTGATACTTATGTGCTTTTTATTTTTATTTGTAGCGTATTTTAGTATTTACCATAAACGAAGTAGAGTTGCTCTTATATGTTTGAATCTGCTTTAAATACAGTTGATTGGGAGAAACCATGTGAGCGTACAAATTGTTTGCGCTGCAATAAGAATTATTTGTAAATTATGTGTAAAATTAAGCCTACAGTACGAGCTCGATTTGTGCAATCACGGATTATTGCTATACCCTGATAAGCGCAACTGTTTTTCTTTTAGTAAATTTAAAACGATTTTCTCTTTGAGTAGAAAAAAATTTTTTATCTATATCTAGATTTTTCAGATGAAGAAATTTACAAAAGAAGAGAATATACAAATTAAAAACAATATCACAAACAAAATAAGAATCCAAAAATTCAAACCAAAATGTCGAAACTCTTTTCCTCAGACTATAAAAAAAAGAACTTAACACGAGTAGAACACAAATATACGCAAGTACAAAATATGAATAATACATTATTACCCTGCAGGAGATCGAACTAGTGTCCAACTTGTAGTTTACTAGTACAGCGATCACCACCACTCCTTCCCAACTGTAAACTTTCCTATACGATTCTAATGCTCAAATTAGCATTGAGTGTGTTTAGAAAACTACAAGTACTATTGGTACTAGTTTAGCACTAGTGCATTACCAGTTCTTTTGGAAAGAAAAATTTTATAAAATTGGTGGTTTTATTCCTTTTTTGCCAAGTGACAACTCCTAGTTAAAATTTTTCATTATTTATCAAAATTTAAAAATTTATTATTATTATTATTATTGTTTATTTAGAAAGACTTCATTTTTTCTACATAACAAGATTAGCCAACATAATTTTATAGGAAACTTAAAACTATTATGTATTATTTTAATAACATTTTCTGATAATGCAACTTGCTTATTTGAATAAAAAGAATTAACATTTACATAATAAATTAACATCAGTTTTTTTTTGAATATAGTGCCTGCTCCCAGCACTTGTCTAAATTAGTAGAGTTATATCTACAAAAATAGAACTTAAAACTAATAAAAACTTAAAACTAAATTTTACACCTAAGACTTACACTAAATTAAATAAAAACATAAATAAAAAAAAACAAACAAAATTAATAAAAAAACAAAAATAAAAATAAAATTTTAACCCCTATGTATGCCGGGAGTAAAATGTGACCAGGATAACTATTGCAAGGTTCTTTTAATATTCCAATGCTGGAAATATATTCAGTGTTGGACCAATTAAAATCTTGTTCATGAGTTAAAATGTCCTTAATAACAATCCCTTCAAAATAAGACAGTTTTTCCACAAACTTTCTTATCAAATCCAGGCCATAAAAAGGTATCGGTGACAATTTAGATTTTTCATAAACGAATCTATTTGAAAATCTTTTGTGCAATGATTCATAATTCTTCTCTATGCACTTCCGAACAATATGACGTTCGAAAATTTTCATTCGCTTGAATGCCGTTTTGGAAATACTAAACCAAATAGGAAATGCATAAAGAAGAATTGGTCTGATGCTTACTTTATACAAAAGCAATTTAGTTTTCTTTGGCAAAAACTTACTATTAAATAATCTTCCAAAGGCCCCCTTAGCACGATTTGCTTTGCCAAGTTGTACACAACATGATTATTAAACTTCAAAACCTTATCAAAATTCACTCCAAGATATTTAATACTGTTTTTAAATTCGATTTCGTTGCCATTCAACGTAAGTCTCAAACACTTGCTTTCCGGAACAACAGTATACTTGCACTTCCCGGAGGCATTGCGTATACAAATTGCATTACTCTTTGCGGCATTAATTTTTATACCCCAACTGGAATAAAACTGATTCGTCCTTTCTAGGTGTGATGAAACACGCTGAAGAGCAACGCGAGGAGATTCATCATGAGCATAAAATTCAAAAATCTAAAATTGTAATTATAATTATTTTTAGATGAAGCTAAGGTTTTAATAATTTTATGATGCAAATTTTCATAGAGCGCAAAGGCTCTGTTGGACAGTCAAAATTTATTTTGCAATGTGGTGCTTTGGAACTACTTCATCTACTAGTACTCATCAGCACTAGTAGTTTTACACATTAACTCTAACCTTTTTTGCACTAGTTCTTGCTATTCTAGTAATTATACTAGTAGCTTTTAGACAATTATCGTCTACTCTCCTGCAGGGTATATCATTTTAAAACTTGTTCAATCACATAAACGAATTTTTTAAGTTAAACTAAACCGTTTTTTTTTTAGAATGTCACAACTCTGAATTTCTTTGAGTAAATCAATTGTAGCGCCCGCTGTGTGGCATGTGTGGCGCATGTGTGGCATGTAATTGAGGTACGAAAACATTTCGAATCATGTTCCTATACCGTTCACCATTGACAGTGACATTCTGACCATCATCGTTCTTGAAGACATATGGGCCAATGACTCCGCCAGCCCATAAAGTGCACCAAACAGTAATTTTCTGTGGATGTAATGGTGTTTTGACAGAAGCTTGTAGATTCTCCTCACTCCAAATGTGATAATTCTGCTTATTTACGTATCCATTCAACCAGAAATGGTCTTCATGGGAAAATAAAATTTTGAATAGAAATTCCGAACACTTTGCATGCGTTGCTCTGGTGTAAGTCGATTCATAATGAAATTTCAAAGCAAACTAAACAAAAATCAACTACCAGCTTCTAAATGGGAGCTCAAACAAGGCAGCGATGCCAACTAAAAGTTGTGACACTCTAAAAAAAACACCCTATATTAAAAATAAATTACTTTCTGTTAAATTTTGTTTGGCTTATAGGAAACCGGTAAAAGCAACAACCTCGATTCCTTTTTGGTTGCGCAAATCGAGCTCGTACTGTATTTTCTATATACATACATATAGGTTAAATATATATATAGGTTAAAATATCAAGAACTAAATCTGCCAACCAGTGAGACCATAGGTATCTCAATTCGATACCAAAATCACTGTTTTACTTCAACATTCTACTGCATTTTATCAACAAATGCCCAGCAACGAAATGCAATTCGTATAGATATTTCGATGTAGTTCGAGTGCAAGTACATACAAACATACATATGTACACACATACATATTTGTTGTGAGCTTATACATATATGTGTATTGGTAGTATGTATATGTATAAACTCACGTTTTGGCCTAATAAAGTAAATTGTAAGGCGGACGGACAGTTTTAAGTAAGCTTTACTCAAAAGACTTTTTTCTTAATGTTCTTAAATAAAAATTAAGTGCCACATATTGTTTGATGGATTTTGCAAATTTCTTGTGCCCATGCGGTACCCTGCATTCATTTTTCAGCATCTAAAACGTTGCAAAAAATGTTTCATTTGAAAAATGCTGCTTACTAGTGATATACGAGTAGTTAGAATACATAGTGAAATGCGTATTTGCTACAGAAATAACTTAGAACACCTTTTCAGAAAACTTAGAACACAATAATAAACTTAGTAAGACGTTATTATAAAGATTAAATTACACATAAAACTGAAATGACTTTAGTAATCGAGTAACATTTTGTTGGCGTTTAACTTATTTTTTTATATTACTTCCATTCAGTGTTGTCAGATATGGCGATACCAAAAGGTGGCAACGAAAATTTATTTTTGGCGATGAAAATTTTCAAATGGCGATTGGCGATTTACTTGGCGATATTTGAACTCCTTGGCGATATTTTTGGCGATATTTTTACGATTTCAATAAAATAGAATAATGTTAAAAACATGAAATTTTTTTTGTAAAGAATTTTTTCTACAACATAAAATATTTCGTGCATGAAATTCTAAATGTTGTGACTCTTTATCTCAAAAAAAATTTCTGAAATTCAAGAAGTTTAAAAAATATGGCCCACAAATTTCTCATTTGGTATTTATAAAACACAGTGGGGAAAACTTTCTTTTATTAATTAGAACCAACATTTTGATAATGAAGCACCAAAAAGCCTGCACGAGTTCTCGCCTATGCCAGCCATACACTACACAAGTTCAGTGCTTAAGTCTGGCACTGAGTAAAATAATCTTGTGACACACACTATACAAGTAAGCTGTGCAGTTTTTATTTTAATGCTCCATAATGCAGGCGATTCTTTGTATAATTCTAGGACCTCTGAACTCTTAAAAAATCACTACACAACTGAGGGTTTGCAACATACATATACTACACAAGACGCACTGTGCAGTGAACTTGTGTAGTGTATGGATGGCACTAGAGTGTATGAATACAGCGATTCTGATGGTACTTACCACTTCAAGGACATGATATGGGTACTTAAATACACATTTAAGTAAATGTTACTTCAGTTTTATCACAAGATTTATATGTATAATAATTTTTATCTTGGTGTTCAAGTTCAATTTATCCTATTCGGATTAATCTTTTGGAATAAGTTATTTTAATTATTTAATTTAATTATTTTTTGTTGTTAATGTAAACACTTTTCTTATATAGTATACATTTTATGTTTTACGATAGACTTTACCTGCTGAATTTAAAATTTAACAATGTTTGTAATATAATTACAAAATGAAAAATATGTTTGTAGCTATAATTTAATGTTTTATTATATTGGCGATATTTGGCGATATTCGACAAGTCATTTGGCGACAAGGCTCAAAATAAATCTGACAACACTGCTTCCATTCATAACTGCAAGGGTCGCTTACAATATTTTACTCATTTGTTGCATTTAATGTTGTGGTTTTGTTGTTGTTTTTGTTCTATCTTTAAGGCTTGTTTAACTATCTATAGCGTTTTTCATAAAAAAGATTTTGGTGTGGCACCTGTATTAAGCTCGTAAACATTTTTTTTGTCTCTTAACATTAACTTGATAACTGTTTGGCTTGTTGCTTACTGTTAGCTTTTGTCTTTGTCTAACCAGCAACAGGTTCAAACTTATTATACGAATACTGCAAAGCAAATTACTGTTACTAGTAGGGTGGATCAGTATTTAAAAAATTAAAGCCTCTGAAATTCAATATCCTAGAATATTAAAATTGTGAATCAGAAAAAGAAAATATATTCACATTTCGAATGATTAAAATTTTGAGATTATGGAAATATATAAATTCCAAAGACGTTAAGACGCATGAAATTGTAGAAATTGGCAACTATTTTCAAGTTAAAAATTAAATACATGGATCACAGACACAGCAGGCAGGCGACTGCAATCTGTCAATTATAAGTATAATACGCGTTTACAAGGTGAATCCATAGCTGGTGGTCGCAACCGACCAGGTAACTATTTTCGCCGCTTCTAGGTTCAATATGCGTCGGATGTCAGCACACATTTTCCGGACAATTTTTTTTACATTAAAAGTATAAATTTCCCAAAGCGAATTGAAACGCATTTATATAAAGAAGATTATTTAGACAACATCACAGCTACATGACCACTCCGCTCTCGTCAAACTTATGCCGAGTACACATCTGGCACACATGTGCCCAAAAAAGCGTAACCACTAATTACTAATGAAAAACTGATTCAGACACATACTTATTAAGTTAAACAGTTTCATACATAAGTAATAGACAATTTTATGGAATCCTACTCGATGGGAAACTGTTTAAATATGAATATGTTTTCGCTATTAAAGTAAAGATTCCTTCAAAGAACATTTCATTGTTGCGTATATCGTGTTACATTAAACTGTTTGATGATCACTTTTATGCATGTTTTTTTTTGCACGTTTTTCTTAGCAACGTATCCACCGTGTAAAAAAGAGTTGGGTGTATTACGAAAAACAAGTGTTGGAAAGGTAGCAAAATAAAAATTTAGTTTGAAATTTTTACGAATTTTCGGAATATTTTTTGTGATTTTCCGATAATTTCGAATTATGAACATGAAAATAAAATATTCATTATTCATGAAAAAATGTGGTAGAAGTATTATGTACTGCCAAGAACGCAAAAATAATTACTCATGAAATTTTCAGTGAAAGTAGTTGTTTAAAATTTGTTAACGTACTAGTAATCCCAAATTATTATTTTACTTATTAAGTAAAATATTTTTTTAATAAAAATACATTGAAATTGATTATTGAGGGTTTAGCTGGATTCTGGAAAGTAGTTGCTGTTCAGGGTTAGAATTCGTTAGAAATTATCATTCATTATTTATGCCCATTGGTCAGAAAATTTACCTGGAACCTAATTCCCGTATTCGATTGCGAGCGAGTTATTACTCGAACGTGCGAGCTTTTTAACTTTTGGGATTTTCTCATTCGATTTCGTATAACACATACCGAAATTTCTAATGGCAGCATTCGTTAACGAGCAGCCATTCGAATGCAACTGTTCGTATTTTTACTCACAAGTTTACTTATTTATTTATATACATATGTACTCGTATGTATGTATGTAATAGTGAAAGTGTAGTGATTTACTAGTGACATTGTCAGTAGTACTACTGAGGAGGTGTACCCCAGCCAATGTAATTGCCTAATGACATTTAACATTAGCTTGCCATTGAAAATCCACCAGTAGACCTTAGCACTATTCTTCTACTACCATATGGAGACATTTCAACCACAGATCCACTAGTACATTTTAGTGACCCTCGTCTACAATTTTAAAAGTGTTGGGGCAACAAACTTAAATACATACATATGTATGTGTTTTTTTAACATTATTGCATAGCATAATAAAAAAGAAAAACAACTATTGACGCGTTCATTGACAATGTCACCAGAAATACACTAGAACTGTTGTCTCTAACGTATCTTTACTCGCGCATAAAAGGAAAGTTGTCGACATTTCTACTAGTGCAATTGGCGCTAGAGAAAAAAGTGTTGACATAGAGACATATGGTTCTAGGCTGACTGAGGGTATGTACTCGTATGTACGTATAAAAAATACAAATATAAAGCATTTCTAGTTGACTTTAAATATGACAAAACACACTGATTTGGCAAATAATGTTTTGATCAACAGTTGTCAGGGAAAATAAAAAAATCAACCAACGCTGGGAGCGTCTAAATAACAAATTAACTGCTTCTAGTCAATCAATAAAAGAATCAAAAATGTGGCTAGTGCTCTATTCTCTAACTTTGCACTAATTAATTATTATTAAGTTATTAAATAAATAAAAATGAAAACACCATTTATATTTCTTTCTTTTTTTTGCATATCGAGTCGTAACCGCTAAAATAGCTTAAGCGACACATTTTTTGGACTTCCATTTTTTGACGAAAATCGAATATTTACGATCGCAAATTATCAATTTTGTTAAAAAAATTAAGCTCGAAAATTTTGTCGCTTAAGATTTTTTGGCGGTTATGGCCCGATATACGTGTGTATGCACGTACATACATACTCGTATGTTTTTGCACACATACATACATATATACAAACATATGTTTTTGCTTACAATTTATTTAGTGTTGCGAAATTAATTTATTTGCCTTTATACAGCACTGAAACAAAAAGTCGATTCGCTTGGTATCGAAATTAATTTCTACTCGAATTAACTTTCGATCGAGTGTGGAGGAATTAGGCCCCTGATTTTCTTTATAACTTTTAATCCTGCTCGCCCCACTTTTTTTTAATTTCGCTTACTAATTCAAATTGATTCACCCTTATGTTGTTATAAACATTTGGTACCTGAATTCGTTCACATTTCAAAATGTACATACGATGACTGTGTTTGTTTTTTCAATTCATTTTAACTATTTATTTATTTTCTAAATTACAAAAAAAGAATAATGTTATCATTACTATAATACTGAAAATCCAATATGAAAAAACAGGGGATTGGTTTGTTTATCTTTTTAAGTCACAGAAGTAAAAACACAACTCCAACTCGTGTACACATTTGGGCAATTTGGTTTGTAGGTGTTGCATTTAAGTGAGTTTACTTTATAAAAATAGTTCTTTATTCATACTCGTATATTAATAGAGAATACTTTTGGGTTCTTTTTTTTCTTCACTAGTAAATTGCACATATTCTAGAATATTACTTTCAAATTGCAAAAGGAAAATTTATGATTATTGGCGACCTCAATTTTAAAAACAAACAAAAATCAAAACAACTCCTTTCTAATTCAGAACTATTCTTAGTTTGAATTACATATATATTTAACAAGTTAATAGCAGGTAATCAAGACTGTTTTGTATAACAATAAATTAGTTGGTTCAGTGAGTGAAAGGGTAATTAAAAATTTTACAATTTCTATTAAAAATAATGAAATCGGTCTTATTTATAAGTCAGAGCTGTGAATTTTATTTAGAATGATAAACCAACTGCACAATAAATATTTTTTTAAAAGTTATATATACATACATACATACACACATACGTACATACACATACATCTGTATACCCAGCTAGCCAAGAGTGATTGTTTGCAGAGTGATATTGTATTGTTTCTGTTTAACTCTCTCCTATAACTCATGCAATGTTTAATGGACGATTCATTTATCATTTATTATGTTTGGTCTTTTTTATTTTCATATTTACTGTTATAGATTGTTATTTTTTTCATCATTTCCTCGCTGATGCTTTCATTTGAGTTTGGAATAAGAATCTCGTCAGTTGTTTCAAGTGTATTTTAATTTGTTATAATAATTAAAGAAATATTAAAGTGAAGTACATATTAATTTAATTTGTTTGGTATTTTACATCAAATATTTATTAAATTATTGGAAGTACGTAAAAAGCTTTTAAAATAACCTAATTCTTTAATTAATTGAATTTTATATAGATCTTTGGCATTGCAAGTTCTTGCAGCACCATTTTGTGCACGTCAAATAAATAAAATAAATACATAGAAATAAATAGAAAATTTTAATTTTAATAAAGACTGATTGCATGTACATACATATTTATGTACATAAAATATTATTTAAAAAAGTTTTTTATTAATAACAACTAAAAAAATTTATTGGTTTTTTTCATATAAAACTTTCAAAATAAAAAGCATACTGTGTATTGAACGATTCCCCAAATGATTATCGAATGATTCTTTTACAACTTTCCCAATGGCTCATATAAGATTAACGTTGAAGAGCCTCATACGATTCTCAATGTTCTTCAAAACAGAGTTGTAAAATAATCTCTAGATAAATATCAAATGATTGCATCTACGACTAACAAAAGCGCCTTCTGCGGCTCTTGTACACGAATCGTCTTCGGTAACAGTTTCTCCCTAACGAAGCATCTTCCACGATTAAAATATGAGCTCGTATGCGATTGAAAATACTCTGCTAGCTGAGTATATATTGCGGTTCATCAGGACAGAACCAAGTACTTGTTAAGCAAAAATAGTTTATACATTTCGATTAGATACAACAAAATCAGAAAAAAAGTCAGATTTGCAGAAAAGAAGAAGAAGCATCAAATGATAGCTTACAGGGAAAAAATCAAATACAAATGCATTATAACGGTACTTTCTCCCATTTGTTTTTAATCAGGTGAGAAATTCGTCATTTATTTTTGGTTCATTAGAACAGAGCGTTACAAAATCTTATTAATATTAAAATCTAAGCTCGTGAAAGTAGTAACCAAATCAAAATGGGTAGAAAAAGCTCTTTAAGTTCGTGGGAAATTGTAAAAATTTATGTTTAGCACTTTGAAAAATATTCCACTAATTTTTCTTCATGTTATTACTGTCCGTGTTTTGATAATTTGAAACATGTTGCACTAAAAAATTGTCTGCCTCTTTTCCATTGCTATAGTTATTGTAGAGTTGCATCGGTTCTTGAGATATTTGAAAAAAAAAAATATTTTTTCCATAATTCGAAAATGAAAAGCCTTGCATTCAATTGATGACAGGGAAATGACATCTTCTAAGAATACTAACAATTCAGTCTTCATTTACAAATCCTTAACTTATTCATTTATTTCCTTCGTACTTTTGCAGGCCATTGATATATCCATGCGTCGTCGCTTGTCAACGCCAAAAGCTAGTCCCTTATTGCTTAAACGTACCTCATCGGATAAAAATCGCAAAGAATCACCACTGGCTAAGCCGGAGAAGACCAGTTGGTTCAAATCGCTCGACAGACGCTCCAAAAGTAAATCTAAGGAGAAGGTGAATATTACGTTACATTATAATTTCCCCAAACATATTCCATCTTTGTTCTTGATCTTCATCTTGCATTTTCTAGTTGAATACACCAACAGCAACAGAAACATCAAGTCTCAAGAGAACGAAAAATTCCAAACACGCAACGACGACGACGCAGCCACAGCAGCCCACAAAAAATTTAAGATTTTTTGGTGACACCGATTTGGATTCCAATCCACCCACAATTTCAAAGGGCACAACAACAAACAAGTGAGCTGAAAAAACTCTTCATTCTTAAAATAAAAATAAACAAATTTATTTTTTGATTTCTTTAAAGATCACGTCCTTTACTTGCATCTACCTTAAGCCGTTCTCAAAAGTACTCGCAAAGTGCTTACAATTTGGATCGCATACGTGGCGATAGTCCTCAAAGACAAGATTATCGTCATACGTTGGCCTCGGGAACTAAGAACTCAACGGTGTCTTCTAATCGTCATAAAAGCACTTCCATGCACAATTTGGACAATCAGGCGAACGATGAAGTGGATTTCCGCAAAAGGCGCCACTACTCGAGATCACGGGAACTCGATGACATATCAGAGAGTGGCTCTGAAACGGAAGATCAACAGAAACGACCGAATGGTGGCCCTATGGCAACGAGAACATTGTCACGTGATCGCCTCGATCGTACACAACGATATGATGAGCATACCTATCGACGTAGTAACGATCGGCCGATATCGTCGACTCCCAATGGCGGCGATACCAGTAGTAGTACCCAGCATCAGCCCAGAAGAACACAGCCATATCTTATTGGACCACCAAAACCAGCCCGCAGTGCTGAGAGAAGAGCCATGTCCTACTCAAGGTGAGAGACAAAGCAAACATGCAACTAACTAACATTTTAAAATATATATATTTTTTTTAATTTCTTGTCGTTACAGAGAACGTGACCGTTTTCCTGCTGAAAGCTCGGGAACAGAAGGAGAATCCAGTTTACATAGTCAACGTAGCGTAGTTTATTTACACGCTACTACCGTAGGTGCCATACCACAGCCATATCACTTAAGACGCCGCTCCATATCCAGAGACGACTTGAGCTCTAACAAACACCAACCGAAAAACCAGCCCTTGCAGCCCATGACCAGAACCGTATCCAGATCGGTATCAATGTTGGCTCCTTGGAAGCCCAAGCTGATTAGTGAAGGCTATGAAATAAATTACTCTCAGGAACAAAATAAAACGGTATAAGTCACATAGTTTTCACTTAATTTTATCTATTTTTTCTCAACATCTTATATTTGGTTTTCTGCTGTTCCACTAGATGTCAACACTGCCTCGTAAGCCTTTGCAAAACGCCAACACCTCCTCGACCTTAACTCGCACTAGTAAAAAATCTGAACCTCTACACTCACGTACACGCAGGCACGATTATTCTAAAGATGATCAGTCATCATTGAGAAACTCTTCCACCACAAGCGCCTCCAAGTCTGCATTATCAGCGAACGTGCGACGTAAACATTAAGAGGGCACGAGTGAGAGACAGAGAGAGAGGATACTTTGTCAACGAACTTTGTTACAAAGTTTTGTTTATTTTTCATTAATTTTATATTTTTTTTTTTTGTCTCATTAACCAAATGCAATAATTAAAAGAAGAAGAAAATTGTCAAATGAAAGAAGAGCAAATTACAATTTTAACATTATCTAACACTAAAGAGAGATTTTAAGTTAAGCTTAAGAGAATTGTAAAGAAAAATTTATGAAAAAGAGCTAGAGAAAAGCTTTTTCCATAAGTTCATATAGTAATCAGAAAAAAAAGAAGGTGCTCTCTATTTAAAAACCACACGAAAACGTCCTTAGTCCTGTAAGCTTAAACTTAACAATCTAATCATTTAAAGAAAAACATGTTTAACTAATAAAAAAAAGCGTGACGAAAAAGCTCCTTAAACTTTAAAGCTTTTCAAAAAAAAACAAAAACTTCTTAATATAAGTTTTAATTTGATTAATTTGTAATTTTAAGCATGATTTTTTAATTTACTAAAAAATATATATGAACTTTAATGTAAAAGACCTTGACAAATAATAAAAATAAAATAAATGTATTTTATTCAAAACCTACATGCGAGCGAATACATGCTTTTGAATGTGTTTTTGTTTTTAATAAATAAAATTTTACACTGAAAGGCCGTTGTACGTTGATTTTGTTTGTCTTCTTCTAATTTGAAACACCCACCTCATTTCATTTCAAGAATTTCAAAGTTTTATTGTTAATATAAAAA
Organism: Nowickia ferox; assembly: GCA_936439885.1. Lineage (NCBI taxonomy): Eukaryota > Metazoa > Arthropoda > Insecta > Diptera > Tachinidae > Nowickia > Nowickia ferox. The sequence continues at coordinate 32,291,879 of OW387027.1, read as the reverse complement.
TGAAGTATTTCGTAATGCAATTAGATCATACTTCAAGAACTTTGAGTATATTAGGTTTGTTCATTTACTAAAAATTGTTACGAATTTGTAACAAGAGATGTAAAACGGGTGTTTTGTATTTGTTAATAGAATAGAATTTAAAAATAATGAAAAATTAATAAAAATACTAAATAATACATGAAGATGTGCAAAGTATTTCCTATTAAATATAGATTTGTTTAAATTTTGTTATATAAAATATTATCAGAAAAGAAAAAGTACAATTGTATTTTGATTTCCATCCATGGTTCTAACATGAATAAAATTTTCTTGCAAGTTCTTACAATAAAAGCTTTCATTTACTTTTTCGTAGGAAAGTAAACGAACACACCTATTATTTTATCTATTTTTTTGTGTAAAACTTCCCGGCAAAAATTAGACATTACCACCAGAACTAGATGCGACTACTTGCAATATAATGAGTTACTTTTCTGATTGCCAAATTTCATTACTCGCTTAAGGCCGTGATACACTATCATACAAAGTCGTGCGACTACGAAAAAATACAACCCTGGTATGATGGAGTTTATGAAAATTTTCAAAAGACAATAACAATTCATCACACCAGGTTTGTACTTTTTCGTAGATCGCACGACTTTGTATGATAGTGAGTCATGGCCTTTACAAATCACATTACATAAAATTTATAAATGGGTGTAGTATATTTATATATGGGAAGAATGATTCTTTTAGCTTTAGTAGATTATGTCAACATGTGGCCAAGTAAACAAAGTAAATAGGGTTTGCAAATAATCCCAGATTTTCATAAGCGCGACTACGATTAAGAAACATGCGGTTAATCGCGATTAAGCAAGAAAACATACTACTCGTATCACAAATTTTGTTAAAACATTTAAAGTCTTTGTTTTTAACCCCCGACCAAGAAAAAAGGGAGTTGTAAGTTCGTAGTGCGTGTGTGTGTCTACACGAGTCCACGTAATTTTTTCTGTTTATTTATGTTTGAATAAAATCAATGCAGCCGTTTAAGTGATATCGCATCGTTTCTATATATATTCTGTTGAATCTGTGTGTCTTCGACGCCATAGCTCCCAAACGGCTACAACCGATTTTAATTTGTTTTTTTTTCGGTTGAAAGGTGGCTTGATCTCATATCTTCTCGCCTATACTTGAAGAAAATCAGTCAAGCCGTTTTGTCTGCACTTCGAGGGTTCTTAAAATTTTTAATTTTTGCTTTTTGGTTTCGTATTTTTTATCGATTCCATTATATATTGATTTTTTTTTATATTTTCTGTACGTAATCTAATTTTTAGAAAAAAATTGAGTTTGGCTACAAAATGAGTGAAAATTACGGATAGACAGAATATATAATTGTATTTTTTAAGTGCAACGAAAGATATTGTACGCGGTTTGCAGATGGTAAAACTTTGCCTTAATTAGGATCTTAGACTAAATAAGTTTAATTTGATTGCAATATGCTCTGAACATATTATATATTTTAATCAGAAATAATTTCTTAGTCGGGCTTAAGTTCGTTGCGTTAAATAGCTGATGTTAATAACAATCTCTATCCCAGTAGATAGACTTGGGTGCTGATGACGTGCGTTGCTGAACAGAAAAATATCGGTATTTCCCCCAGCTAATAAAGTCTAATTTAATTTTTCTTCTCTTCTTTAGAAACTCACATTAATTAATAAAAAATATTTCATTCAATAAGAATTGAAATTACTGAACTTAAGCCCGACTAAGAAATTATTTCTGATTAAAATTCACTATAGTTCAACTAAACATTTAAAATTGTTTCACATATTTTATATTTTTATATTTAAACTTTAAATTTAACATTTTTATGAGTGAGACTTGTCCTGTTTGAAAATTGAAATAGTTTAAATGAATCTTAGATTAGAAAAAAGTTCATTGCCGAAGGCTTTTGGCGTAAATTCTTTGTTTGAAAAAGGGTAAAACTTTTAATCGTAATCGAGCGATTAATGGCTTCGGTTACGATTACGATTAAAAGGTGTGATTAGTCGCGATTTCGATTACAATTATAATCGCAGTGCGAACCCTAAAAGTAAGTATGTCTCTAGAATCGATTATTTTAGTCGCACGACTTGTTAAAATCATTAAGTTGGTAATCCAGTAAGGAGGAGCTTCCGCCAGAATTGCTTAATTCCAAACCCGATTACCTTTTTTTAAAATTTCTTGCTGGGTTAATGTGTTTTACAAAAATTATGTGAAGATACTACGTAATATCAAATGTGTTTCACGTTTAAGCGCTTTCATAATAAAATGGTGTACGATAAAATCAAAAGTTTAAAATTGTTTCAATCAAAAGTTTTTTTTATGTAAAATGCAGAAATTATGCAGGACCCATCCATCCATTATTATAAGCGTTATCTAGCGTGCTGTTCATATATGTACTCGTATATGCGCATAGCTCCCATCCATCTGTGCACCAACTTTTAAAGCAGTACCGCATGTTGTATACAGAGGCGGACAAAAATATTCACACCTTGAACGTTAATATATTTCAGATGAAAAGACGTAGCGAAATGTGATATTCTATAAATTGTTTGTTAACTTACTACTTATTTAAATACAGAGAAAAACAAGTTATTCGTATGTTACATTATGAGAAATATATTAATTTATAAGTACCTTTTTAAGTGGACATAAGTATTCTTAATATGACAACGCCTTTAACACAGGTCAACATGAATTTTTAATCTGAGTTCACATCTCTGATTCTGATTACTTATGCCTAACTTAAAAAAGGAAAAATATTTTTATATAATAGAGTTTGCTTTTGTAGCTATCAGCATGAAAATTCAAATTTTATGGAAAAGCTTTATTTTTCAATTTCAATGAAATTAACCGAATGCAAAACCGTGGAAATGGGTTCGTGCGTTATGGAGTTATAGCGTCAGGAAGGAAAACCCGACTTATTTTTATATATTAGATTTTATAAAAATTTATATTAAAAAAAGTGATAAATAAAAACAAATTTATTATCAAATATATATTTTAAGAAAAACTACCAGAGCAATCATGAATAGAATTCCACGTGAAATTTCTCCCTTTTCCAATTAGAATTTTTTGTTTTCCCTATTACTTGCTATATTAGTTGGAATTGTTCCCAGGGAAAAATTTCACGCGGAATTTTATTCATGATTGCCCTGTACAAAAAACTGATTTTGGCGACTTTTGGCGATTTTTAAAATCAATTTGGAGAAATAGGTCAGAAAAAATCTGACATCGCTGGATACATGGCAATCATGAATAATTTTCTAATTAGAATTTTTTATTCACTATTAATTCTTATTGTTTGAAATTGTTCTTCGGGAAAAATTTCTCACGTAATTTTATTCATGATTGCCCTCATAATAAGGGTTTTCATGAGAACTATTAAAATTGCCATTTGTGCATGCAATTGGGCAATCTTGCGAGACTTGCTTCATGAAGCCCCTTTTGAACTTTTGCGCAAACAGATTATTTAAATTAGAAACAAACGTCAAAATGTTCATTTAATAAAAATAAAATAAGAAAATTTCAAGCAATTTTTAACTTAACTTGCGGCTACACGTTCAATAAATTGCTTTCAACTTTTTCACACATATGATTTGTCAAATTTGGCTAAAATTAAAGTCGTGACGTAGGCTGCAAGCAATTTGAATTCCAATTTTATGTTCAAAATGCCGTCGTTGAGGAAACAATTAAAAATTTTCGCACTTCACTATTTTTATTGATTTTATACATATTTTATTTCAGCAAAGAAAATTACTTCTGTTTTAACTTTTTACGAACACAAAAATTATTTTAAAACAGCTGTTAAATTGAAAGAAAAATTGAATGATGCGTTGAAAGAAAAACTGAAGTCCACCTGGTATTCAATTCCCAAATGTATGAGTGTGGTAGTAAAAAAAGTGTCAATGTATTGAACTTTGAAACAAAAATTGAAGTAAAAATTGAACGTGTAGCCTCCAAGTTAAAAACATAAATACATATATATGTATGTATGTATTTTGTATAAAAATGAAAAAGTATGCGTGTGTGTCTAAAACTGTCTAAAGATATCCAAAAAATTAAGCAGTTGTTGTTTACAAAATGCACAATTGTACAGCTTAAGTTTACGAATTAAAATTATGGGGCAAACTTAACAGATTTGTGTAAATAAATTTCTATAAAACTTTTGACATTTTTTTTACGAGAGTGTAAAAATGCACAATTGCTTTTTTTTGCGAGACTTTTGAACATTCTCATGAAAACCCTTAATATTTTTATTCTTTAAATATGTAAAATCTGACTTCTGTTGTTAATACTTTTTAAAAATAAACCGTTTTTTTTAAATTCTTTTTGTTTTCAAATTTAACTTTTTTTCATCTTAGAAATGCCCTTTGGATTGAATTAAATTGAATTGAATTGTTGCAACGGTAACACTGCGCATGTGTCATTTGAAACCATTGAAATATTTTGTACTTATATACTTTGTTGCCTATTGAAATGGTATTGAATTATTTTATCTCCAACGTGCCCTTCAAATTTGTTTTTCTTTGGTTTTATAAACAAATTGGGGCAGTCCCAGCATGCCAAACATTCACACGAACCGTCAGTATTGAATACAATGAACAGCACGTGTTTAGTGGTTATTATAAAATTAAAACATTAAACGAAAACCACAGAAAAACGCTTAAAATTTCGTATATTGGGAGGTGAAGGAATGTAAGTGTTGTAAAAAACAATGATGTGTGTGAAATGAAAAAAAAATAACTCAAAACTTGAAGAATCGAAAAGCAGCTGATCAGTTAGCAAAATAGAAAATCGAAAGCAAAACAAAAAAAAGATATTTTTAATGGTTTCAAGAAGCGAGAATTTTAGGTGCACTATAAAATACTCGTAAGTATTTTATATGCATACATACATACTAGTGATGCATGAATATTCGTATTCGTATTCGAATTGCCGAATATTCGGCCATTTTTAGATATTCGTATTCGCCAAATTAAGGCAAATACGAATACGAATATTTTTCAAAAAAAACGTTCGACTTGTCGCAGACTTACATTTGAAACAACAACAAAATATTAAAATTTGTCTTTGCTTTGAATGTAAGTGTGCGACAAGTCGAACGTTGTCGACATCGTGGGTTTGGCACTAAATAAATAAATGCATAAAACCTAAACAAAATTTAAATTAATGGTTCAAAATATGAGTTTGTACGAATCCATTAAATTTTTTTTAGAAATTTGTGTTTTGTATCATTTTCAAATATTATTTAATGACGATCTCAGTGTTGCCAGAAAAGCCGAAAATCCTTACATGTAGGTATTTCTAATACTAAAATAGAAGCGTAGGGAAAATCGGACAGATTTTTTATATTCTCCAAAATTTAGGCATTTTTTCGTCATGTCGCGTTATGTATGAAATAAATGCAAACATAACGTTTTTTAGTAATATTTTCTTTTTCAAAAGGGTTCAAAAATTTTATTTTCTTTAAAATTGCTTAAAAATATGTTTTCAGAGTTGTTTGTGGTTTAAAAAGTTGGCCACACTATTATGTTTGTATGTATATGCCAAGGCGAGTTACTATACCAGGTGTTGTCCAGCCTGCAACAACAAAATCTGCCTAGTACTTTATTGCAATGAAAATTGACAAATCAAACTTCCTACAAATTTTATTGCAATAAAAATTTGACAAGCCAAACTTGTAAAAAAAACAGCTGTCAACTTCGCACCACCTGGTACATGAATTCATCTTGGTATATGCATACAAACATATTACTCTTAAAATAACCTGTTTCTGTAACTGAATAGAATTTATCCTCTAAAATTTTATTTTAAAATAACTATTCATATAAATTTTTAAAAAACTATGTTATTTTAATTGAATTTAATTAAAAGTACATATGCATGTGTTATTTTTTTAGGTTTTTACTTATTTTTTTACCAAAGCTTTAATAAATAAATATATATATTTTTTTTATAACTAATGGTTTTCTTCTATTTTAATGACAAAAATGCGTAGGGATTTTTGTAGGGGAAATTTTTCCAACGTGTAGGGAAAAGTCGGATTTTTTTAGCATGTATAAGTATTTTTTCGAGAAATCTACTGGCAACATTTTGGGTACTTTTTATTAACTTTAAAGTACGTCAACAGGAGTATGAAGTTCTTTTTCATAACAATTTTTTAATATTTCATATTGCAAGCGAACATAGAACTCCAATTTAATGTCCATAAATGACACATATAATATTCATGTTCATATTCGTATTCGTATTCGTATTCGCGAATATCAAAATTTAACATTCTTTATATCACTAATACAGTACAAACGTTTAGTTTAAAAGTAAGAAAGGCGATACTTATATATGGAAAGAAGTGTAGATAACTTTCTTTAATAAAAATTTTCTGTTTAATAAGTCTTATAAGGCAAAAAGATACAATGCAATGAGATTTTACTCAAAAGTACTGCAACTATTAACCCTAATAATTGAATGAAAAATGTTCAATAAAACAAACTTATGTATGCCGCCCATACATTACACAAGCTTGGCACTGTACAGTGCGTTTGTATAGTGTATGGGGGTGGTTGTGCTATTTACGCAGTGAACTGAGTAAATATCAAAACGATTTTTTTTTTTTTTACTTGTATATTGTGTGTCATAAGCTTAGTTTACGCAGTGCCAGACTGAACTTGTGTAGTGTATGGCTGGCACTAGGGAAATAATTTGAAAAAAAACCGTTTACAAATATTTATCATTTAGGTTCTCGTTAACAGGAAGAAATGGGAACATTGAAGGCTGTTGCCGTAGTGTACCGTACTGTACTGTTAGCACATTTGTGCGTTTATAGAACATTTAAAAACGTACGTGTGCCTTACTTTATTTTATTGTTTTAACATAAAAAAGAAACAGGTGTTAACAAAACAGTGATGGGAATTAAAAAAAGTACAAGTAGTTTCAGAAACGAAGAAAAAGTACCTAAATATGTAAGTGCTCCTTGAACTGTACATAAAAACATACTCGTATGTATGTATGTTATTCATTTATAATAAATAAATATGTATGGATCTGTGCATACACACATATATATATGTAGCTAGTGAAATAATTTTTATAGCAAAATATGTGCATACACAATTTTGATACCATTTAAATCCTACATACATATCTCACATTTATATATCTGTATATGTTTATGTACGTAAGTATGTATATTACCGTGGGTCAATTTTGATTACCAACAGGCGTCTAGCAAAACTAAAATCTACACAAAATTCTAAGAATTTACCCTAAGAAACTAGAGGTATAAAATCAAAACTTATCTCCCGCCGGGAGGCATCAAAATTCCAGCTTTTCGTTGGGTAAAATCCTTTATAGCCAAATAACAAACACCCTTATTCCAGTTGCCAACATCGAGGTTACGTCAATACAATACCAAAAAATGTTGGCCTGTCTAAAACAAATGACTGCTGTTGACAGGCTCATGCTGTATTTTTCGACCTAAATGAACAGAAATAGACTGTCAAGAGCACAAAATTTTTCTCGAGAGCGAGTAGACAAGTTCCAATTTTTTGGGTTTGTATTGACGTGACGTCGATGTTGGAATAATGGTGAAAAGTAATATTTTGAAAATTTTCGCTTCCGATTTTGATAAAATTTTGTACGAAGGAAAATATTGTATCATTATACGACGTTCTCGTTTTTAAAATATATCGACTTCAAAATTAGAAAATTTAGCAAGAATCTACTTTTAAAAATTATGCATATTTGAAAATTTGGCTGGTGTTTATGGTTAAGCAATTGTCTATATCCATTTATTTTCCGCTTCTGGGACTCATCAGTAGACTTCAACTTAAAAAATTTTTGAATTTAGCTAACAAACTTCGTATGTTTATAGTAAGACTCCTAATAAAGCATCAAACAAAAATCTTTACAATCTTTATTCGATTGTGCATTTATTTTAAAAACTACTTACCTTAGATGATCCATTGAGGTGTCATGTTAAAGGGCAGAAAATTGCCTTTCAAATGGTATGCGATTTGAGTTGGGTTAACGATCTTCAGAGGTCAAACTTTACTGACCTTATGTTCCCGGACAATTTTCTAGAAAAATTGTATTTTTAAAATTTAAAAAAAAATAAATGTTGATTAATAACTTCTTATCTTTACTGAAGCGAAATTTAAATTTTTAACTCCCAATAGTTCATGAATAATTGAGAAAAATGTAAACGAATTGTAATAAAAAATTAAAAAAATCACATACGAAATTTTTTTTAAAGAGTTGTGAAGGTCAGTCAAACCACATATCGACCCATAACCGCCAAAAAAGCTTAACCTACACATATTTTGGACATCGGTTTTTTTACGAAAAACGATTATTTATAATAGCAAATATTCGATTTTTGTCTAAAAATTAAGTTCGAAAATTAGGTCGCTTAAGCTTCTTTGGCAGTTATGGCACGATATTATAAAAGCATTGAAATATCCGATAATACATAATCACCCTTATCCCAGTTGTCGATATCGATGTCACTTTAATACAACACGATAAAATTGGGTCTTGTGTACCCGTTGTCGAAAAGAACTGACTCCTCTTGGCAGGTTTATGATATTTTCTAGACCTTTGGATACGGAAATAGATTATCAGTAGCACAAAATTGTTCTGGAGAGCGAGTAAGCAAGCCCCAATTTATTGGTATTGTTTTAAAGTGACGTCGATATATCAATGTCGATGTCGACAACTATAACAAGGGTGAATATCCCATTTTAAGATTGTTGTAGCACAAAAAACATCATTTTTATTGAGTTAGAAAAATGTCAAAGGCAACCACTTTCTTCCAATGGCTCGTCAATGTAAAATTCATTAGTATTTTACCCAAATTTGATGTGGTTGTGATTCAGTAGATGTGATGCCTTTTCTAACTCGTTTTCATGACTCAATTTAACAAACAAACAAAAAATGGTTATTTATCTTTTACAACGTTATTCACTGCTTTGCTTCAATTATGAAAGTGGCCTAAGTCTATCTAAATAGTACCAAGATCTTTCAGCATTTAATTTTTACGTAAAAAATAAATTTATAATTTATCTATTATTTCGTCATAAACATATGTATATATATATATATATATATGTGCATATACATATGTACATATATGTATATAAGTTTCGCCAAATATTATCAAATCCTACCTAATGTAGGGCGTATTAAAATGATCATTTAAAGCTAAACAAACTAAAAGATTCAAACGAACACAAAAAAAATAGTTTTTGTCGGATGAGTCTGTGCCACAGTAAAACAAATGACGACAAAAAGTGTTTTAGAATCAATAAGAATAAAATTATACGATTTAAGTAAAATGAAAATGCTTTTAATGTATTTTTAAAACAAACAGTTTTTCTTCATGATAAAATTTAACACACAAAATAAAATTGTTCTTCTTCAATTGAGAGCAATCAAATAAAACAACTAAATTTAGTTTGAGCAAAATTTTTATTTAAACAAAATCTCAAGACTTTGAAAATAATAAAATGAAAAGAAATACTAGAGATTAATGAAAATGTTAAGAATTTGTACGAAAAAATGTACTCATAAATTTTGGCAGTCGAAATTTCGCAGCGGATCGCTTAAGTAACAAAAGCAATTTGAAAATTAATTGTGAAGTGAAATAATATAAAATAGAAAAATATATGTACGCAGTATATACTCGTATATTGAAAAGAAAAAAGAAATTTAATCGAAAATTAATACGTTATGAAATATGTATGTGATTGAGCAATAAAGGCTGAAAAAAAAATTAAAATATTAAATACTGAAACCCCAATAAAATAAAAATAAGATGGCGACTTTGACTTTTAGATCAAATAAGGAAGTCATGCACAAGGCCGGCTGGAAATTGGATGAAAATGAAGAGGGTAAACTTTAAACCTTTCAGTTGTTACGAGTATTTAAAAGAGTTCATGTCATTCTGTTGCATTCGTAATGTGTATTTTAAAGAAGCTTTTTGCAATGGCGTAAAAGTTTAGTTCTTTTTCTCTCTCTCTCTCTTTCGCTTTTATTAAAAACATTAAAATTTTAGAAATAATTTTCTTCTATTTTTATATAATTTTGTTTCTTGCTATTTGCAAACTTAAAAATGATTTATTTTTATTGTCTTGTTTACAAGAAGTAGTGACGGGTGCCGTTTGCGTGAGCAGCCTGCATCAGGTGTGATCATGAGAGGGAGTAAATACATAGATAAGTAGAATATGAAGATGACTGATTTAAGATTGGAAACTTCTGAAGCGTATCCTCAGTCATATTTTTTTCACACGCATCCGTTTTCGTTGCTCAAGTTTTGATTTTATAATGAGAAAGAAAACAATAAGTATGCAAATAGTTATACTACTTTCTCATCTCTCTTATACACAGTCAAAACTTGAGCAACAAAAACTGCTGCGTGTTGAGCTAACTTACATGTCGTTGGTCACAACTAGAAAGGCTTTAACTCAAATAACTGTAACTTTACAGGATAAGGTAAACACATAATAATAAACAGTGCAAGTGCTGGTACAACTGCTTTGTAAACTGCTTGTAAAAGCGTTATTTTTCACACTATTGCAATAAATTTTTGTGACGAGATGTATTTGGGTAAAATGTATTGCGAAAATACGTGAAAATACGAGTTAAGGCCTTTCTTCTTGTGCCCATCGATATAACATAGATAACACTGAAGCATTAGTAACAGCTTTGAAACAAATGTTCTTTCTGATAAAATGAAGCACTAATTTCGCCAATTTCACTTCGTGAGCGAGACTTTTTGTAAACGTGTTTTATTTGTTTATCATAAAGAAAAACCAACAAATATTTTATTGTAATGGAAGAGTTGTTCACGTAGTCATCTCTACCAAAAGAAATGTTTATTAAGGCAGACCTCACACACATACATCGTATATTCACGTTTATTTTATACATTAATTTCAACATTATTTTCATACATTCACACATATCGTCAGCTTAAATGCAAATGGACTTCACTACACTTTTATATTTTTTTACAGGAGAAACAAAAAACGTTTCAAAATCAATAATAATAAAGTGTCCTTGAAAATGTTCTTCGAAATTTACTTGTAGTATGGATACTTATACTTTTATATAAATTTATATGTATTTATATTTTTATATATATTTAAATTTTTATGTTACTTACGTTCTTTGCAATAAAAAATAGATGCATTCGTAATTACGTCCGTTTGAATTTCTTTAATAAAGTCGTCATTTTTCATCGCAGAGGTCTAAATATTTGCGTGAACATGTAAATTGATAAAATGAACCATAATCAATCAAAAACTCGATTTTATTTCATTTCGAATGGCCATTTAAGATATTAAACGGTTCAAAGTTGGTCCCAGTCGGGTTTTTGATTTTTTTTTTAATTAATAAATGACATATGCAAAAGAATAAAATTGCGAGTAAAACACATGTGTGCACTATCGTAAAAGAGAAATTACAAAATGCAACCGAACAAATATATCGATAAATATTACGATTTTGGTTTCGCAAAAAGTTACTGAATCCGGGTTATGTATATGCATGTATGTATGTAAGCTATTATATATTTTCGAATGTCAACTATTATATATTTCCGAATGCTAATACGATAATATTCGATATTATTGAAAATATTTTGAGTCAGGATCCTTGTTTGCGTACAAGTACAATGAGTACGATGTCCAGCACAGGAGTGGTTGGAGTGCCTAGTGACAGGATAAGCTGTGAACTGGGGTTTGCCGGGAAATTCAATGTCACAATTCAACCTAGGCCATTGTGGGAGAAAAACGGTCCTGCTGTGTATTCCAGCAGCTTATATTGGTATACGGATGGACCCAAAACGGAAGAAGGAGTTGCCCCCAACGTAAAAATCTCTGTGCACAGGGGCAAATGGCCTACAATATTTTACACAAAAATGCACCATTACAGGCGCGCATATAGCTTTCTTTTCCGATAGTCAGGCAGCTTTTAAACCCCTCCTTTGACTCATTACAAAAACTATCTACAGTTTGTCAAAAAAATGTTTTCATTGCTGTAAAAAATCAAATATGTACTCTTCAAAGATATTTTTTATGTGTACCTTCTCAAAGTTGTTTAAAACTATATTATTTAAAAAAAAAACTTAATATCACTTCAACAAAAAATTTCTAATGTTAGCTAAAAACAAAATAGTCCAGTTTTCGTAATGTCAAATAAATGTTTTCAAATTTATATCACATTTAATAAACAGTGTGTTTATTTCCCTAAATTTTTTTTTCTCTTCTAATACTTTATGTGTCCTGCTTGAGCATCAATTACTATATTCTTCAAGTATTTTCCCCCACTCTTCTTTTATAACCCGTATTAACTCTAATTTATTTTTCCTAGAGCTTTTTCTTTAGGCGAGCCCACAAATTTTCGATGCGGTTTACGTCAGGACTTTGTGGTGGAGTGTCAATAACTTATTCACTATTTAGAAAACCAAGATAAACTTCCTAGATTCATTATACCCTTTAAAACCCGCATTTCGCCAACTCCTTTGTATGATATACAATCCTATACCATTACAGATCATTTTCAAAACGTTACTACGGGTATTAGGCTGAGTTTACATCTGGCATTTCTTTTGTGCCATGTGCCCAATAAAGCGTAACCACTAATTACTAATGAAAAGCTGTTTGATTCAAACATGTATTTATTGATTTAAACTGTTCCCAGTCATGTTGGATTCTATAAAATTGTCTATTAGTTGTGTATGAAACTGTTTAACTTAATAAATACTTGCATGAATCAAACAGTTTTTCATTAGTAATTAGTGGTTACGCTTTTTTTACACATGTGTGGCACATGACACACAGATGTAAACCCAGCCTTACGTTTTTGTTTTTTAGTGCCGTCAAACTTTTTGTGGTCCATTGTAATAGTAAAACATTAGCTTTGTCTCATCAAAAAAAAAAAACGTTATCTCTGTACACCAAAGGAAAAGAAATATGGCCAGTGGCTAATTTCAGTCGGTTTTCAGTGTTTTAAGTTGGCAGCAGAGTTTTTTTCTAGCAACTCTGGAGAAATATTCGTGATTTTTCCGCACGTTTCGAACTCTTTCATGTGATACATTTGCCCCGCAGTCATTACTGATTTGCTGTGATAGTCCTCTAGTGATGGAATGCGGTTTAATGATGAAACAGAATAAATTGTGCAACTTCAGGAAAATCGGTCCCATATTAATAAAGCCCATAATAAAATCGTCGGCAGTAACTTCAAATGCTCTCTAATTTTTGTTTTATTTTCTTTTGTGCTTATTTTTCTTTGTAGTTTTATTTACAAAATGTTTGAAATTTATTGAAAGTATGGTAACATTTTTGAGAGAATGAGTACTTATATGTGAGAGCATAAGAAAAAACGCTCTCAAAATTAAATAGATTCCATCTCACGACAAATTTCTGCGGCTGCTTTTTTGTGTTAATGATATAATAAACTGTCCTGAGATTAAAGGAAAAAATTTCAACAATTATTTTGCGGAGCTTTCCTTTGTAATAATTGAAATATACTAATTTAAGAAATTTATTATTCGACATGTTGTCATAACTTTATTTTAATTGAAATTTATTTGCTAGTGGTTAAGCACATTGTTTATATATTTCATTAGTACTTAGCCAAATCATCAGTAGACTTCAACCATATTTTGAACAGTCACAAGCCTCTTATTTTATGCACAGACTTTCAAAAACTATTTGAGAACTCACAAATAATAATAATTTTGAAAATCACAAATAGATTCATATCGAATATAAATTATTTGCTGGGTTTTGTTAAAGTTTCTAAGCTTACTACGCTTATGTTTCATTTCTGATTTTCAAAATTATTATTATTTGTGAATTCTCAAATAGTTTTTGGAAGTTTGTGCATAAGATAAGAGGTATGCGACTGTTCAAAATGTGTGGTTGAAGTCTACTAACGATTTGTTAAAGCAACAATGAAATGCATATGGACAAAGCTTAACCACCAGGAAATTAATTTGACTTATAATATAATTATGACAATATGTCGAATAATAAATTTCTTGAATGTCTAATTGAATAATATTATTGTTAACCTATTTCCCGGGCACTTTTTAAAATGAATTTCGAGCGTCACTTATTGTAGGCAGCGTTACTGTTGTAAAATTTCAAAAAGTGGCACGAAAAGGGGATTTAAAAAAAAAAAAGTGGCACCAAAAAGGAGATTTTAAGAAAAAATGTGGCAGCCTTATAAATAAGAAAAATTAAAACAAATCTTCTAATTTTTAAAAACATCAAGAATAAAAATTAGGTTTTGCATGTTTAAAGACTAAAATATACTATTTTTGTATAAATAAATAATAAAGCTACAAAATGTACAAATAATTCATATAATAAAAAATTACTTACTCACCGATTAACCGAAATAACAAATTTTTAAATATTTTGTAGTATTAAGTACTTATTTCGTCTCAAATACAAATTTTTCATACAAACAAAGAAGTATATTCAGTGGTTCTCACCTAAGTAAAACTTCAAAATCTTTGGACGTGGCTATAAATAGTTTACTAAAGACTCTGCTACTCTAGTTAAACTAGAGGGAAGTGTTACGTTTTAGGGAATAGATTTAATGAAAGACGAATTAAATTATTTTATACCTGCACTCTGAAATATTTTCTTCAAGCAACAGTGTTTTAAAGTACAAAAACGTAAACTAAGAAATTCAGAAATAAACTGTTTTGCAGAAAGTTCCTCGTTGACCTCTGCCAGTATGGGTCAGATTATGACCCACCAACAGAAGGAACTATCGATAATAATACAAGAAATGTTTTAACAAAATTAAATAATAAAAAAAATAAATAAATAAAAAAGGAATATAATGCCATAATGAAAATTTTTATATGCTTAGAGAAATCCAGGAAAAAAACTAAGAAACTAAATGATCTGTATTATAGATTACTTTCAATTTCCTCAAAATCTACGATTAGTTAAAGGATTTTTACAAGTCAAGTTTTATCAAAACTAATTCACTTAAATCCTAAGCACTTATTTATTTATTTATTTACTTAATATTAAAATTATATAAAATATAACAATAATATATATACATTGATAGCACTGGCTGCTAAGGCCATCGGCTAGCACTTAAACCAAATTATTTCTCCGAAAGATTGTGTTAAAATATCTCTTTATTTAAAGAAGTACTAATATATTTATGATTTTTTTGGTTGATTTAGTTTAAGAATTCTTAGGTGTGTTTTTTTTTTTTTTTTGTTTTACTAATAAACTCAAATTAATAAATAATTTATGCACTTTTATTTGTTCAAATTACTTGATTTATGAAAAAAACTTGTTTAATCGGTTAACCGGTTAATACCGAAATTAACCGATTAAGCTAGAACCTTGATTAATTAATCGAGCGATTAGTTAGTGTCCTCAATTGGTTTAACAAATACCGGATCTAAATAAATACTTTAATACAATCAGTATTTTATCGCTTCTATTAATTCTTGACTAAAACAATTTTCTAAAGTATGTACTTATGTATATAAAAATTTTAATAGGAAATTTTTTTAATATATGTATGTATGTACATTGCACATACATGCATAAATATGTGTGTACATATTTATATTTACATATCCCTAAAGACAGAGGTATAGGAATATAAGCATGCGTGGGCGTATTAATTATTCGAAAGATATGCATAAGCTGACTACGCATGACAAAAAAAAAAGATTTCGTATAAGCTTGCTTACATATTGATATATTAAAACAGCACAACTTTTATATTAATAAAACCGAAAGTCCAAAAGAGTATATCTTAATTCAGTAAAAAGTATCAAAAAGTGGCAAAAATTAGAAAAAGTATTAAATTTTGGGTGCATTTTGTAAAGGTAGCACAATAGTATCCAAGCAGTCGAAAAAGTGGCAAATTACTACTTTAGTAGCACCAACGGTAACACTGATTGTAGGTAAGACAAATAATTTATAGATGTACCCTAAAAAGAATTATTTTGCATACAATGCCTTGTTTTAAAAAAAGAAGAGAGGTGACTCAGGACACCCAGTTGTAGCTACGCTGCTTAGTTATATAAAACGAACTTTATGTGTTAAATAAAAATTCAATAAAATTATATTATATGCTGATGTCAAATTCGCCGCAAATATTTCAAAACATTTCCATTTATTTCCCATTACTTTCTTTTCTAGCTGCGTAGAATTAAATTAATGTATTGCTTGTGGCCGGCGGCGGCTGTTTGCCGGCAAAAAAAATACAAAAACAAATTGAGTAATCCTTCTGATTGTTTTTGTTTCACTCACTTCAACGAACGAAACAAAACAAAATCAAACAATTTGTTTAGTTTACTTTCGTGCTCTACTTTTAAGTACAAAGAAATCAAAAGAAAAATAAATTTATAACTGTAATAGTGTCGATTATTGTTGTTACGAAAATCGCGTCCTAACTCCTGTATCGCGCAATAAATAGCGTAGCTACAAAAATGCAGACTTAAAAAATGTCCATGAAATAGCGAATTTTTGTTATTGCTGTTAAATTGAAAACATTTTTTTGACACCACGTGCAAGAAATGGTTTACTCTCTGTTGTTGTTTCTTTTTTTTGTATTGAGTGCTTGTAAGTCGGGGCACAATGAATCCGTCATACGCTGTTCAAATGCTTCCGTCCACAAGGTACTCATTGTGCCAACCTTCTCCGTCGTTGCGTTAATGTCAGTTATAAAATGCGAAGTTTAACGTTTGACAGATTCTATGTGCCTGGTCCTTATGGCTGTAGAACCTTGGCGCCATATTGTCGTAGACAAGCATGGGCGAAAAACTAAACAAAAAGAAATTTATTTGTTGTTCTATTGTTGAATGTAAAATTACTAGAATTTTTGAGTATTGAAAACATTTTTTTGACAAACGGTATATGGAGCAAGGTTTCCAAAGATACCTGACCACAACAGTCATCGCTGTAACAAGGAAGTGGATGAATTATGCAGGAGGGCCTCTGCTGCTCCGTTTATGGGCCCAGAACTTTTTTGTGGTGTAAGTTGATCAACTATAATCTCTCTGATCGAAGGAGACGATACTTCGCCCGCAAAGGAAATGTGACTGACTTCTATACTCTGCGGTAAAGTAAAAAAGTTCTTTCACCCCTGTGTCGTTGAAATTTTTTTTAAGCAAGCACAACACCGCGAAGCGATTATCTTGTCTGTGGAAAACACCCAGGGTCTATGGAATCCACGACCTTTGGACTGACAGGCTTGCATCGCTACCATTCAGCTACAGAGACGAGTGTGTCATCTTATGTAACAGTAGAAGACGTGTTTTTCATTCTGAGTTTCTGTTTTCAGATGACATTAGGCGGGCTTATTCATTCTTTGTGCTGACTTTTATAAGAAGAGTTATACAAAGCTTGATTTAATTGATTTGATTTAATTTACAGATCCATCAGGTGTCGCAGTACCGGTCCTTGGACCAGATCTTTACCAAATTCTATTCTTGTTTGCGTACATTTTAGCCCCTAAGAAGTATCCCAAAATGTTGATGAAATTTATTTGATTATCTTGAAAAATTTAAAGTTTTCTTATAAAATCAGTGTTGGGCATAATCGATCCTTTTTTGAAATCGTTCGGACCGTTCCGAAAGACTCAAGCAACTAGGTCGTTTCTTTCATTCCTCTTTCCGGTTTTTTAATTTGAACAGTAAATGAAGGAGGAACGAGATAATGCATCTGTCCCTCCTAGAAAACTCAATAATTATTTGTTATTGCAAAATATTTGTAAAAATAATAAATAAATCATTCTTCTCTATACAAAAAAGTGTACAGAAATATAAACAGACTTACAATTTTTGTTTCAGCAACTTTTCAGTTTTTAGTGCAAAAAAATGAGAGGGGAGTATAAAATGTATATATTTCTATTTCAAGACTCTCCCGCATGTTCAAAAATTGCAAGTCTGGACCGGGACTAACACACGGTCTGGAACGTTTGTCTTTGACATTTGTCAAAACAAATTAATTACTCATCAAGAGGGCTTGCAATTACGGAACGAGGAACGATAAAAATGAACCTTTAAAAAGTCTGCACGGTTCCTTTTAGGGAATCGTTCCGCACCGTTCCTAATTGAAATTGGTATAGTTTTTTATTATAAAATCAGAACAATATTTATGTTTGTATATCTTATAAATTTCTTTCAAAGATGTGTTTTCTATCCGTATAATAGTTTCACTTTAATTGCATGTTTAAATAAAATCTGTTAAAGAACCGTCATTATTTTTTTATTCGCATATTGGACTGAAATTTATTGATTTTGCTTGCTTTTTCATTTTTCCTTCTTTTTTATTATGATCTATTTTATGGGACGATTTAATTTTTTTTTTAATTTCTGTGGTTTTCGTTGATTATATTTCCTTTGATTTTTAGCGCTTTGCTTTAAATAAATCAATCAAATGCAACAAACAAACTTAATAAATTTTTTTTGAACTTTTAAATTGTATATTAATCTTTTGTAGCCTGCTACATTGACATAGACAATGATGATGAGAATGATGATGCAGCGACAACAGTCACAGTTGACGATAGAAGCAGAACGTATTCAAATTGGAACACTCTACCTGATTTGGTGTTAGAGCAAGTATTTTCATATTTGACACCGAGAGAACGTTACTACGCGGGTTTGGTGAGATTTTGAATAAAACTTAAATAAAATTTATCAAATTTGTTATGTTTTTATGCTTTGCAGGTCTGCAAACAATGGTTTAAGGCTTTTTATTTGCCCACCGTTTGGGATAATTTTCTAGTCGATGATCGCACACTCACCCGCCAAAAATACAATTATTACTCTGGCTGGCAATACTGTTTGGATCACATGCGCACACAGAATTGCTTGGCTCGCATTGGCCGTTACTTGCGGGGCTTGGAGTTTCGCCCTGAAGTTAGTTTTAATAATATTTATCAGTTCATGACCATGTTGTCGTGGAGCATGGCGAAGGGTGCCGAGCACAATGGTCCCAAAGAAATGAAAGGGACTGGTGCTCGTATACGCTCATTAGTTTATGTATTTCCCTGCAACATGTCACAAGCCAATGATCCCGAGGGCATTAAACTTTTTGGCACAGGTGGCCAACTGTTGAAGGGCCTAAAAGACCTGCTTTCGAAATTGACCAACTTGAGGACTTTGAAATTAATTGATTTTGTGCTGGAGCGCTATGAGGCTAAGCATTTGCTGGACGAAGTCTTGGATGCCTGTTGCACGAAGATGCGTGTCTTAAATTTGGTTAATGTTACCACCTTGCATTGTCCGATCATGCATGTGGGCCTATTTTTAAATTTACAGGTATTTTATCATCATAAGTATATGTAGTCTTAACAGCAAAAATTAAAATATAATTATTTATTTATGTATATTTTTGCGCAGATTTTAACTATTTCCCCTCAGAATATAGACGATGATGTCTTATATCTCTTGGCCGATTCAAAATTAAAACATTTACACTTATTACAAAACTTTTACACCTCTTCATATCTGACCATCGGTCATTGCAGTGTCAAGGCGTGGCGTATATTGAAAAGAGACAATCCTAAATTGAGGGTTCATTTACGTGTAGAATCCATGAACGATGGTGAAATTGTCTTTCAACCAGAAGCTCCAGTTTATAGTGTAACATATGCTGCTCCTAAGACGATGGTAAGAAGTTTGATAATAAACGAACCTTTTTTATGAAGCTTCAATTTATAGAATTTTAAAACTCCTCTATTGCACAGAAACACTAATAACATATTTATCAGAAAAGGAAAATAAATTCAAAGGAATTTGGATTCTCTAGCACATATCGAATATTTTTTATACTTGTACGAGTACATATCCATACTCATAACTATCGTTATAAAATTGATTTCCAACACTTTCTGTTTTTAAATTTTTTATAAGTGTCGCCAAAACATTTTATTTGTATTTGTTGAACTACATAAAATACCGAAGTATATTTATTTGACATAAAGTCTTTATTTATCTAATTTGAAAACTTGGCTTGTTTTTATGGTTAAGCAATTGTCTATATGCATTTCGTTCCCGCTTTTCGAACTCATCAGTAGTAGACTTCAACCCAAAAAATGTTTGCATTTAGTATTTATTTTTTTTTTTTTTTTCAATAAATTTACACATATAAAAAAGTCAGTAAAACTGTTTTACCCGTAATTCTAATAAAAATCAACTGACGCATTTTGCCACGCCCTCCATACACATGCCTAAGCCCCATTAAAAAGACTTTGAAAACGCTCAATTTCAAATAAATCTGAGCTAAAAGCAGCATTAATGGGAATAACGGCTTAACATTGGAGAATATATAACAAAAAATTAGTCCACGCCACGCCTAAGAGGCTAAAGGCAGTTAGTTCTTAAACAAATATTTGGCAACTAAATATAAAATGGTTTTTACAAGCTACTTTTTAAAAATAACAAAGAAAATGTCTATTTTTTCTACAGTTATTTTTTAATGGGCTAGAATATCCAAATATTTTTATATTGATTGTCTTTCTCTGACACAAAACGATGATCAAACCCATTTAATTATAATTTACCCGGTATGCCCTATTATTATTCACTTTGACTCTTCCCCTTAGGTATATAAAGTAGGGATATAGCGTATGTCAGTTAAGCCCATGCGAATGCTTAAGCGAATAATAAATTTTAATTTTTGCGAAATCGAATGTAAGAACATGAAGTTTTACTGTACACATAGATACATATATGTACATACTAGAGCTGAGCACAAGATGTTTCCTTGCTTGATCTTCATGGTGTACATTATTGAATTGTTCTCTCTTTTTAGTGCTCTTGATTTTATGAGAGCACTGAAACTGGTGCTCAATTTTATCAAAAGCATGCAACAGCATTTGTTTATATGCCAAGCAAGGGCATTAGTTATTGTAATGTCGAAGCATATTTCACTACTGCACACCGAATGACAATTGTAAAATAAGCACGCAAGTGTAAAAATATGTGTATGTGTGAAAGAAAAAAGAAACAACGTAGAATGTTTGAGCGTGTTAGTTCCCATGCGATACTGGTCTAATAAGGGCCATTTTCACAACGATACAAAAGTAAACTGTAAGAATTTAAAACCCGTATTTTATATTGAAATACTAGTTTTAAAACTCTTAAATTATACTTTTATTCGTTGTGAAAATGGCCCTAAGTTTTATAATTTATTGATTTAAGCGTCTAAAAAATAAAATATCTATAAAAATAATATCCTTCATAATGGATGTAAAAGTAAAAAGTTTTATTATCACTTAATATTTTATGAAATTTTGAGTTTGTGAAATGAAGTATGGTGCACTATGAAGTGTACAATAAAAATATTACACACTTGACACAACTGTCTATTCAACTGTTGTACAATGGTTTTGTATGTTTTTTGTTTTCTTGTTCTCTATATTTGCTTTACACTCAATTACAATCACCACTACAAACAATATTTGCTCTTGAAAAAAAATACAATACTGTGTACTTTTTCATAGCTTGCGCACACTTCTAGTACATACAGCATTGTAATTAAATTGAGTCTTGAGTTAAGCAAATATTTCCCTATAGACATCAGCCTTAAATCAGCCCCACCATAAATTGTCAAAATGCGTTAAATCGCATGATCTAGGCGGCCAATTGACCGGCCCCAAACGTGAAATAAACTGTTCACCGAACTCGCCTCTCAATTGGGCCATTGTTTCGCGTGGTGTGTGGCATGTGGCATGTGACACCGTCTGAAACCGCATGTCAGCCAAGTCCAGCTCTTCCATTTTAGACAAAAAAAGTAACAGAGTCCACACACTGGCGGTTACAGCTGCAATATTTTCCTAAGTCCGCACTCGTGCGTATGCGTGTTAGTAGTTTAATGTTCAATAATGTAATTTTGGTGCGAAATTTAGTCACAAGATTCCGAATAGCCGCCTCAGGAGGTCGCCCAAACTGACAATGAATTTTTATAATAAAATTTAATAATCTGCACGCGTTGTTTATTTGTAAGTCGATTCATGGTTAAATTATAAACCAAACGGAACATGTTTAACGGTAACATGATACATGAAAACAGCTGAGTTGCGAAAAACAGTGTTGCCAAGCAGAAAGATACATACATACTCGTATATGATATAATATTAAAATGAATATAAATAATAATTAAATATATATTCACAAAATATTAGGCAGTCAACCAACTCGCACTTCGGCACTTATTTGAAAATACATATATTCGAAAATATATTATTATATATAACAACATATAAGAGATTGGCAAATGATGGAAGTTCTCTAGCGAAACCCAAATATGGAAAAGAAAAAAGAGATCCTGGGATTAAATAGGTCAACAATTTACAAGCATAATAACATGATTAAACATGCATAGATTGTGATGGACGACATATTTTCTATATGAAAAATATATCAATTATGTATATCGATCCCTATTTTCGATTTAATCGTAAGCGACGAAATAGACTTCTTTATTGAAATTAGAATTTTATGGGCCTACCTATAGTAGGCCTATTAGAATTATCAAAATGCCAAAATTGTTGATAACTTTTTTACTTATTTTTGCAAAATTTCATCATAAGCTAAAATTTATGTACAATCAAACATGTTTAAATATTATAAAAAAAAAGTTAAATAAATCGAAAATAAGGCTCGGTATAATAGCATACAGTGCGTTTTCATCTGAGCAAAATCTAGTACTTATGGTTTTTCATACAAAACATAATCTACTTCGGCCCTGTATTTTGTTAAAATCTAGTAGAACTTAGGGCCAAATTTACAGTCATTAGTTAATTATTAGTAAACTAAAATGATAACTATTGTTTAACTAATACTTCATATTCACAGTGCATTGTTTAACTAAAGTTCTAAATATGAGCAAATAATGGTAACCCTATCAAGTTATTAAGTTTCACTATTGGCAGCTCTGCTATACCATATGGTTTCTGTTTATATCTGTTATATTATTTCTTACAAATGGATAAAAAAAATGCTCGCTCGTCTAACTTTACTGTGCAAGTTATTGAATTAGTGCTGAAATTGGTTCGGAAAAACCAAAATATAATGGAAAATAAAAAAAAGAATGTGTTACAGCTAAATACAAAGAAGTTTCTTGACAACGTACGTGTGAAATGTGTCTAAAAATTTTCATAAAACAACACTACTAATAAAGTTTACAGCTGTTGTACAACTATTTGTTAACCAATGACATTTGGTGGTTTAACTAATGGTAAACAAAGAGCTATGAATCAAATATTAGTGGTTAAACTATTGCTATTAGTTAACTAATGACTGTGAATTTGGGCCTTAGTTATGCAATTATGGTTCATTTTTGAAATTTGTACTAAAAAAAGGGTGTGTGAATTGGCTACATTGCAGTTGTTTGGTTGTAGTTTGGGAAAATTTTCAGCTAATGGGTTTTGTGTTGGGTCAAAAATCTTGATAAATGTCAGAAAACGTGGTGTAAACGGTAAAGACTTTCATAAAGATTTTAATTAAAATCTGCTAGATTTTGTGCAGATATAAATTGCCTAATAAGGAAAATTTTTAGTAAGCATACTTGTTTAAAGGAAAATTGGTTCTGAACCTAACTAAGTTTGATATGGTTCCGTTTTCCTTATTCCCCCTAATTTTATAAATAGAGCGCACAACATGCTCTAAAAGCATAAATGTAATCTCCTAATGGGAGTGGGTCAACATTAATTGGTCGTCTTTTTCAACCTAACCTAATTTCTTATAAATTTTCCTTTGTGACCATCAGGATGCCACCCCATTTAAAGACAGCTTTTTCTAGACTAAACATCCATAACTACTTCCCACATATAAAGTAAGCAAAAAATTAAACAATTATTAGTAGTATATGTATTTTATTTATTTAATTCCTCCATTATTCATAAATACATACATATGTAAGAGTACATATTACATTCTTCTTTCTCAACAGATTCATCCTGATACTGTTATGAAAATGGTGGATCATTACAAAAATCATTTGGACATTTACGGTTATGAGATGTTGCCACGTTTTACTTGCCCCAAGTCCTTTCACAATCGCATTGATTCGTTGATGTTGTTGATTTGCAGGCAGTGTTTTAATTTGAATACAATGGTAAGCTTTACATCCTGTGGAATATATTTTTATTTACGTATGTACATCTACATACATGTGTATGTATGTATGTAGCTACACACAGGTTACCCCCGATGTACGCGTAAATTAAATTCGCGTAAAATAATTTGCAGTGTTGGTACAAAATCTTTCTTTAGGACCAAAAATTCAGATTTCATGTTTATATATGTATTTTCTCCATGCGGCTAACCAGTAACTACCCAACGATATGTAATTATTTTATATACATACATACATACAATATTGGCAATCAGTTGTTGTAAAACGTACATATATTACTGCATTTTAAAATTTTTCCGTTCGCGTACTTTTATATTCAATCTTTTTTTAAGAGTAATTTCTTTAAATTACTCAGTATTTACTCATTCACTGGACTTTACTGGAAAAGTACTCCAACACACCTAATGTTACTCTATATGTTCCTCGGAGTTCATAACTTCAAAATCCCAATGAGAAGAAACCAGTTTTAAAACTGCAATGACATTTTTCATACCCTTCACCAGTTTTTGTGTCTGCTATGCTGCCAACTTGTTGTCACAACTATCTTCATCAGATGCGAAAACAGTTTGTGAGGTAATGTCACACAACGAAAAAAATCAGATATAACAAACGTAGCCACTAGTTCACACTTTTATTTTTGCTTGCGATGTCACAAAATGCCATAGTGTGTACTCAGCATAAGTTATTTGTTTATTTCGTGTCTAAAGCACTAAGTTGGCATCTCTGTATAATACGATGAAAAAGGCTCAGTTGAGGCTCAGTTGATGCTTAGTTCGCCGACTGTAATGGAATGTAACTGCAACGGTAGGAAACAGCTGACCGATATTTTTCTGAGAAAAGTAATGAAAATGGTTACAGGCACGTAACCGTAATTTAAGAATCTGTACATTACTTTTCACATAACAATATCGATCAGCTGTTTCCTACCGTTGCAGTTACATTCCATTACAGTCGGCGAACTGAGCCTTTATTCAATTATATATTTCGTCATATTCCCGTATTAAAATAATCCTAAAACAATAGCAATAATAAATGAAAGTCAACCTTTCTAGCACCGATAAAAATCTGAATAATTTTTTATTTTCGTTATGAATATCAAAAACCTTTTAAGCAAAAGCACCACCAGCAATTTTCTCTTTTTCTTAACTTACATACTTACATATGTATGTATGTATATAATTTCATATGCTAGATATGATAGTATTATGTAAATTAAAAATTTTTTATTTTATTTTTATTTTCTGTACCACAATAGTTAGTCCGCGAAAAAGTCTCTACCTCCACCGTGCTTTTAATTGCTCGTACTGCTAAGAACTTACGACGTTTATATGTCCGACGATTTGGTACCATCATTCGCTGCGATTGGCCGCGACATCCTGAATGGTCCGATGAGTTTCATATATGGCTGCGTCGTGCTTGCCGCTCCTACGAGTCCGTGGAACGTGAAGTTTCACAAATTTTAGGATACAGTTGGCACTTTTTAAGTGATCAGGAATACAAACAGGTCACAGTCGATGTTCAAAGTCAATGGTGAATTTGTTGTTTTAAAATACATGTGATATATTGTTATGAAATTTGTTAATGTAAATTTGTTTTTTTTTTATTATGTACATTATTAAATTTTTCTTTTTTTAACTTTTAAAGCCAAAATTTTTTATATGATATTCAGGGAATGAGGCTTCTTGACAACGACCCCGAACAGGGCTGTAGATTTTACAAATGTACATACATACATAGGTACGTATGTATGTGTGTATGTATTTTGTGTGCTATATCATAAATTTTGTTTAATTTAAAATTTTCACCCAATGATTATAAGAAAAAATCATAATATCGGTCCTTATGCAAAAGATTCATGTGTCAAAAAATTCGTTTTTGGAATAAAAAAATCAGAATAATTGCACATATCTTGTATGGAAAATAAGTTTTTTAATTAATTCGCTAAGGTGTATGTATGTAAATTGAAAAGAGATTTTAAAACAGCAAAAATTTAATGAAGCTAAATTTTTTCCAAACAATAGAAGTTTTAAGTTGAAAATTTGTTAACGCACTAATAATGCCAAATTATTATTTTACTTATTCAGTAAAATATTTTTATTAAAAATACATTGAAATTGATTATTGAGGGGTTAGCTAAATCCTATGCAGATTTCATACCCAAAAACTTCTTAGAACAACGAGAGTTATTATGTTAAACTTTCATTTAAACAAATAAGAAGCTCAACAAATGAAGGTTAGCCGCGAATAACGTTGTAAGTGACGAAATAATAATTTTTCAGGAGAGCCAAGAAACGTATTTTAAAGCAAGGTTGTTTAATTTCTTTATCTTATCGAAAATAACGATAATTAGCATTAACTATTTTTTTTTGGTATCTCTGTTACATTTATCAACTATTTTCGACAATTTCGATTGCAATATTTTGTTAGTTACTTACAAAGTTCTTCTACTGGCTGACTCTTTGTAGTTGTATTTTGACGGTGATCTTGCATCATTTTGGATGGTTTGATGTTTAAACAACGCAAGAGAGTAATGTTAACAGTAATCTGTGAAAAAACTGGTTTTGTAAAAATTGTCTTTTACAACGTTACTCGCGGCTACGCTGCAAATATCAAGGTTGAAACAAGAACAAGTGTGCTGATTTAAACGGGTATGTAGTAATTATGCTGGCATAACATGGCACCTTGTTGGCGAATTCGGTGAAGGGAATGGTTTTGTGGTTGGCATAAATTTTCAACCAGCTTCAATCCCCTATTAGCAGCACAAAACCAATAAAACTAATGCGCATACGCAACTTAAAAAACAGCAAAAGCGAAATGAATACGAAAAACACTAATACACAAAGCTGTGTATACGCGTATACGACTACATTTTATGCCACATGTATCAGCCTCGTGTAATTTGGAAAGAACAAAAAATGTGCGGTTTAAAAATTATTCTAGCGTAAATTACCTCAATAACAACAACAGGTTTACAGGAGAAGGGATAAACTGAATTTAAAAACTAACAGCCGTATTCACAAAAATTTTAAACAGCATTTCAAATGTTGTTTAAAGGTGTCTTTACATGGTAATACAAAGTATT
This sequence comes from Nowickia ferox, assembly GCA_936439885.1. NCBI lineage: Eukaryota > Metazoa > Arthropoda > Insecta > Diptera > Tachinidae > Nowickia > Nowickia ferox. The sequence goes on along the minus strand of OW387027.1, from coordinate 32,264,633 downwards.
ACGACTTTGTAGAATCAAAATATTATGAAATTCTCTCCGTGTTAAAAAAAAAGAGAACAAGAGTCTGTTGTAGGTATTTTTCATTTTTACACTGATACTATTACTAAGTTTATACACGCACTATTTGCAAATAAAAATATTTGCAAATAAATTAACTCACTGTTTATACGTTATTGTAAATGCATAAAAACTTGGTAGCACTTCTATAGAAATGTTACTTATGTTTACAAAAAAATTGTGTAAATGTATAAAACAACAAATAATAATTTGGTTTTATTGCCATTATATTTTTCTATCAATGTTTTTTTGTACAATATTTATCAATTTGCTGATTTTTATTAGCAAACATTTGTAAGTGTGGCAACCTCAAGCATTTTATTTGCAAATAATGCGTTAATCATGAATAGTTTTCTGAATTAGTAAGTCGCAATAAAAACTATAATATGGCAACAATTTACAATTTTATTTGCAAATAAGCCGTGCGTATAAAGGTACTATATATGTATGTAAGTAAAATGAAGTAAAATGCAAGCAAAAATTTGAAAATTGTAAAAAAAAGTTGTGTACTAATAAAACTAAATATTGGAGAAAACATTTTATAATTTCAGTGCAATTTTACTACAAAATTTAATTTTTTTAAGTTTATTTATTCTTTGTTTGGCTTTGCTGTACCTGTTAAGTAGCTGATGGTTGCAGTCGTAAAATATTTACAAAAACAACATGAAAATTTCGTGAGTTGATTTTGGTTGTTTTTGTAAAAGTGTCAACACCTTCAATAGATGCCATTAGTGCTGCCAATATTTACTTTCAAATACACCTCTGGTGTGATGAGAATACTTAAGTTTCTAAAATGGTTTAGAAAATAAACATTTACCCACCGCTTGTCAAATTTTCTATCCGTATTCTCTCCTCGAGTATCGAGTATACATATTGCTTTTACATGATAAGATTTTGTATAATCTACAGCATTTTTTGATATATCGTAATACATTGTATTACCATGTAAAGACACCTTAAGCAATATTCGCCAAAATTGTATTCATAATAGAATTTTAGCTTAAAAAACGTTTTCGAAAGCTTGTGTAAATCAGCAAATTTTAACATTTTCTGCACCCATGTTTAAACCAATTTTAATATGACGTTGTTGTAATTTTGCTTCGTGTTTGTTTACATTTTTTACTTTGCTTGTATACATACATACATATGTATGGTATGTGCCCAGGCAGAAATTGTGACCACAACACTGTAAATACAAAATTACGACTCTTCCTAAATTTTTGTACCACCACAGTACTGTAAACAGAAAAATATGATTTAACGTTCACAAATACCGCGTTCTTAGTACTGCAATACCACTACAACACTGTACACTGAAAAAACAGTTTTACATAAATTCAACGAATTCGCATTCATTGATTTAAATTCATTGAAATTCAACGTACTATACTTTGTTTCAAAAAAAAAAAATATTCCTTGAAATTGAGATATGAACTGAACGTTGAAACCATTCCTTGAATTTAACAACGAACTAGATTTTTTATTTAACGTACAATACATTGAATTTAAGGAACACGTTCATTCTCATATATGTAAGTAAAAGAAAAAAGTTTGGCAAATTTCAAGAAAGTGTACTTTGATTTAAGGAGCCCCTTCATGGATTTTAAGTAATGTACGTTGAATTTGACTTCAAGAACTTTGATTCAAGGAACCACCATTTGATTAAACGTTTTACTTGGTTCAATTCAACGTACTAGTTCCTTGTTTTATAGCGGGAAAAAGACATAATAAAAATAAGAAATAAACACAAAGCAATCAGTTATTGTTCTTCGTTTAACAAATAAGTTTGTGCGCAATTAAAAAAGAAAATAAGTTAATAATAAGAAGTGATTATAATTAATTTTCATTGCAAAAAGAAATATAGTTGTATAATAACCCGAATATCAGGATTTTACTGAATTACTTCAAAGTTGGAAAATCATAAAATCAGTTCCAGATGCACCTTCTCCTGACATTATTGCTTCCAATTCTCAAGTTTTATGTAAGTAATTATTTTGGATGCTATTTAGATGGTATAATTTTACACATATTTACATATGTTAATTTTAAAGATTCAGGAACCAAGGCAGAGGTTTACATTAGAAGCCTCAGATATGACAATTTGAGTGCAGAGGAATTCAATAGTACTTAGCATCGCATTGGCATGCAGCAATTTCAGAGTTAATGAAGTAAACCAAGCTTCCACTTTATCCGAAGTTTTTAACATATGGCCCAAGTATAAGAAACTAATTAGATTTCGATATGTGAGTATATAAATCTTTACTGTTTTATACTTTAGTATTTATTGCAAAATAAATATTTATAACTATATTTCAGATTGACAAAGACTTTGGCGATGATTTTGGGAAACGTGAAGGAGTTTTGTTTAACTGGCCGGAACGATTTGCGAAGAGAACAACATCAAAGTTAAAGCTTTGAAAGAAATATTGAATAATTTGGATGAGTCGGAGAGCATCCAAAATTTTAGTTTGTTTTATTTTACACTAACAACTGCGTTTTTAAATATATTCATGAATTATAAATTAACAGTTCAATTTATAAACATTATTAAGGCTTTATTATATTATAAAACAGATTTCCATATTAACCCTTTATAAAGCTTTAATAATTTTTATAAATAAGGCAGTAATAATTTAGTATACCAAGGGCCTAATTCATAAAAAATATTTTGATTTTATAAAAGGTTTATCAAATTTCCATTGAAAATTTGTTTAATAAACCTCTTATTAAACAGAAATATTTTTTATGAATAAGGCAGTAGGATATTATCATAACCAAATGTTTTTATGTACATACATACTTACATATGAATTTTTAAATAAAATACTCAATCTAATATGAACTTGCCTATTATTATATTTATTAAAAGTGAAATTTTGGTGCATTGGGTCAAGGAATAAGTTATTTAAATTCAAGGAACTATTTCATTAAATTCAAAGTATGGATACGTTGGTTCAAGGAATAAGTTCATTGCATTCAATATATAAGTTTGATAAATTTACGTAAGGTTTCAACGTATGGATTCTTAACTTCAACGAACTGGTACGTTGAATTCAACAAGCCAATGATTGACATATGTTGAATTCAATGAACTTGTTCCTTAGGTGAAAAATAAGGAATAAATTCGTTGAATCAACGAATTTTTTCGTTGTATTTGTGTACCTTTTTGGTTCCGTGTAAGTGAAAATATATTTTGCATATAAAATAAGACAAAAATAAAATAAAATAAAATAAAATAAAATAAAATAAAATAACAAAAATTAAAAATTTTAAGAACCCCCGACGCTGGACCGATTTTCTTCAAGTATAATTCGCTTATTTTCTTTTAACTTTCTTAATTAACGCTATAAAATGGGCGAAAATTCAAATTAATATCACAAAAGTATAAGAAGCAATGAACTTAAATATCGTAAGCCTAAAGGGTTCAATTCCAATTGTTGAATTTAATATTGATTCACTCCTTTGACTTGCATATATGCATCTATATTTTAGTAAAATGTGGTTTAGTATTTTATTCAATGGTTTTTTTTATCACTTCCGACCATCTTTTAGCCATTAAGGATATGAGCTTTTCAGTACAATTGCTCCGCTGCTTCTTCAATTCGACAAGACCTTATTGCCAATTGGCGTTAGCTGAAGTAGTTAGCACGTTGACTACACAACCAAAGGTCCTCAGTTCGAGACCGGGCCACCGAGAAAGTCATTTAATAACAACATCACGTATTTTTCTGATGTGCATTAGTGTTCTTTTGTGTCAGTTGTTGTAGGAAAGTTCACTGGTCACTGATCTATAGCGGCTTCAGCGGATAATAATCCTAATGTAACATCAAAGCGCGCTCCTACGTCGGTATTGTGTAGCAGAATCATCAGCCTCGAATATTTAATACGCTTCATTAGAGTCGCTACAACACCGCCTAGTTACAAACGTGCAAAAATCACAGTTCTAAGAGAAAGAAGCTTTCCTCTATCTCTTCCTACACTACCTGTCTTATCTATCGCTATCCCTTTCTTATAGAAGGTAATACGACATAAGGTCTACTTAATATTTTTCCAATCAAGGTTTTACACCGCACAGAAAAAATTAAAAACAAGATTCAATTAAAAAAAAAAACAAAGATTCAGTTAAAAAATTAATTAGTTTTCAACCAATCACGTAAATTGTAGTATTAACTCATTCATTTTAATTGAAAATTGTTTTTAACTAAAAATTTAATTGATGGTTTTTTAAAGATTCAATTAAAATTTAATTGAAATATTTTTTTAAGACCCAATTAAAAAAGTAATTAAAATTTTTTTAAAGATTCAATTAAAATAGTAATTGAAACATATAAAAAATCTAATAGTGTAAAAATATAAAAGATTATGTTACGTACATATAAAAAATTTCCAAAAATGGAAACATTTGTCTTTTGTGCCAAAAGCCTAACTGATGCATCGTATGGCTTTTGAAGTTCGAATGGTGCAAAAAGTACAATGGCCGTATTCGATGTTTGATATTCTTGCAGAATATCGTAGCTTTTCTTTGAATTGTGTATGTATTTTGTGATTGGATGTTAAAGAAAGGCTTCGATATTTTCCATATGTACTTACGCAAGACCATTTGCATCGAACCCCAAATACTACCAATGTACTAACTTTACCATCCATTTTCGTCTATAAGTATTTCTCATTATTATTTGCTTGCTATTTCCCAACAAAAGGGAACAAAATGAATTTCTGTTTTTTTTTATTTTAATATTTTATTTTTATTCAACGTATGTATGTCAAAATTACGGTGGCATGTCACAACGTCCAAGAACATAATGTCCATGGACGTTATGATAAAGAAAATGTGTCGTAGTGTCCATGGACATTATGGCACTTTTGAAATTGTCTTAAAGTCCATGGACACTATGACATTATAATTATGGACATTATGTCGCTTTTTAATGTGTCCGTAAGTCCACAATTTTAGGAATGAAAAAAAAATTTATATTATTAAAAAACAATTTATTTATTAAAAATACAATATGCGGCAACACAACAAAATAAGGACTGGCTTCCCGGTCTTTCTCATATCAATGCACAATATTGTGTTTTTGAATATTTCTTATTGAAATATATTCAAACTATTTTCTACAATCTGCGTACAATATGGACATAGCAAGGGCGATTTGTTGTTTTGGATTTGAAATTTAAATTTTGGAAACAGGTGGAACAAAGATTAAAATGCTTACGTGGCATTAAAAGTGTGTTTCTGGGCTCCTCAATACAAATTATACATTTTACAACTTCTGTGACCTGGCTTAACACGATTTCACTTTGTTCAATATCTTCTAAATCCGCTTTGTTCTCTCCTTCTATTTCTTCAGTTACAATGGTATTAAAAAAATCTGATAGCGAGATAACTCCTCTATCTAGTTTTTCGGTCAGCTGATGAATTTTACGGTCCTTAGTTTTTTGAGGAGTGACCTGAGAAAGAAATGAATAAACTTCAATTTGAAAAATATTTGAGTACATAAAAATTATAATGATTAATAGAAAACAAAAGTTAAATTCTGAATAAAATATTATTTATTATTGGGAAATAAAAAACCATTGAGAAAGGGACATAAACACTACATTTGAAAGTAGAATTAAAATAAATCGGCGCCGATTTTTTATGTCCCTTTCTACTTTGTTTTTCATTTCCCAATAATCAATAATATTTTATTCAGAATTAAACTTTTGTTTTCTACACAGAAAAAAGTATTCACCAATTAATGTTTTCAATTAATAATTTAATTGATTCAATTAAATTTTTAAATTGTATTAATTAATTTGAGTGGAAAAACTTAACTGATATTATCATATTATAGGTGAAAATTTAATTAATTTTTTAATTAATATTACAAATATTTTAATTAATATTACAAACTCATTCATATTACTTTTTTGTGTGTATTAATCATTATCCTCATTTTAACTTTCTTATTTATAAAAGCCACAAATGAAACTAACCTTTGTCATCCACTGCTTCTTTACCATATTTCACCAAAATACTAAGGCAATCTTGTTGGTTCTTTGGCAGATCAAGTATCTCATTTTTTAAACTAATAAACATTTCTTCCATTTGCTGCGGACTAATCACAGGCAAGCTTAATATTTGTCTATACCAGTTTCTTGTTTTTAACTAAAGCTCCAAATTTGTTTATATTCTGACTTTGACGTCTCAAGGCTTGGCAATAGTGAAACCAACAGCCTTTTATTGAAGAACTTTTAGTTCTGTATTATATCACGATCATTTACACACTAAAATATATGTATTCCATTGCATCATTACTACTTTAAATTTATAACCGTAGTCAAAAAAAATTTACAAGTCAGGCAATAATTGATTTTAAATTTTTATGGACACTATGACAAGACAAAAAGTCACATAAAGTCCATTGACATTATGACATTGTGTTAATGGATTTAATAACACTTTTTGGAATGTCTTAATGTCCATGGACACTACGACACATTTTCTTTGTCATAACGTCTATGGACATTATGTCCTTGGACATTGTGACATGCCACCAAAATTACTACGAATCATAAAAAAATTAAGCTGAGTAGTTTTTTTTCTCCCATACAAAATATTAAAACCAATTAAAAGATTAATTGGGTATTTTAATTGAAAATATTTTTTCAAAACAAGGTGGCATACTATTAAAAAAAAACAGCTCGATTTTCAGACACAAAAACAAAAGTTACATTATTTACATACAATTAATATGTAATAATTGTTAACCATTTCATAGTATTCCGAGTTAAGTTCTGTTGATAGCAATTTTTTCATGAAGCAGTAAATTCAATTAATATGTACATACGAGTATATTCAATTAAAAAATATTAATCAAAAGTATTATTTTTTCTAAGCAATCACTTAATTGAAAATAAATTCAACAATAACTTTTTCTGTGCGCCCACCGTATGTTTGGGGTCGTTATCGTACTGGAATATCCAGGAAGGCATTTCCCATTCGGCTCATGATATAAATACAGATCTCCGAATATCTCCTTATGGTGTTGCCTTCAACACGAAATGGACATAATTCCATGCTGCGGAAAACAGTTCCAGACTATGGCAGTCGTATATACGGGGTACATTTTTTGCACACAAAATTATGATTTTTATTAGTTTTACAAAAAAATTAGTAACATATGTATGTACATATAGATGTACGTTACAAAATTTAATAAATTCTACATTGCAAGTCCACTACTGCATTTGGGAAATTTGTTAGTCTACACTTATTTCCAGTTTGTCTCATTTGGGAAACTTTCGATTGTCCAAAATGTGCTGCACCGTGTTATTTGAAAATTGTTTTTTTACTCTCATTAGAATATTTCAATTTTCTCTTTCATTTCATTATTTTGCACAAAGTAGTGAGTGCCATTTGCATTTTTATTTTCATTTGCATTTCTATAACCAAGTGGCTGACATCATGCAATTATGAGTTCTTTTGAGCATTGCAAAAAAGCTTTTTCTGCAAATATATTTATATGTGTCTATTTTGTATAAATTTGCTATACTTCCACACACACTGTGCCAAAAAATAAACATATGTTTGACAAAAGCTTTTGCGCTCAAAGCTTTTTGAATAAACTTTAAGAAATTGCATTTTTCAGATGAGGCGCATGCAGTGACCTTGACCATGAAAATAAAAAAATCAATGAAAAGCACAACCGCATGTACCACATTCTATGCAAGAACACGACATTTTAAAATATTTTCATAATAGGCGAATATTTGGTATGCTACACTTACATATATATATATATATATATGCATGTATATATGTATTTTAAATCGAAGACGAAGTTTCATAAAGCAACCAGCTGGTCATAAGAAAGCTTTAAACAAATAATTGAACAGCTAAATAATAAAGTTCTAAATCTCTATCGCTAAAAATTTATCGATTTTCGGCTACGAATTCAACTTTCAAATATGTATTGCTAAATCAAGCAATGGCTTACAATTAACGACTGATTTTTTAAAAGCTTTCGGATTTGATTTATAAAAAAAACAATAAATTTAGAGAAACGTATGAAATTTTTACTTGAGTCAGTTGAACGATCTATATAATTCAATGCTTGAAGATGATTTCATGTAAATGTTGACTTCGGCGACGTCTGAAATGGTTCATACGCTGGGTCCAATTGTGGCATACTCCCTCCAACATATAAAAAAACTAAACATCTGAAGACATACTCACTGCTTGACTCACTAAATTACTGACTGACTGAATTTGTCGATACTGTGAGATACTGCCGCTGCAATTAAGAGCAAAAGTTTGGTACACAAGTGGGCCTGGGTGAATAACTAAATAGGAAAACCTTGTAATCTTGATATTTCAATCAGTGGGCGGGACCAGGCCCTCAAAGCTGAGAAATACATATAAACAAAAATTAAAGCTTTTCAGCACAAGTGATTCTATCGAAAATTGTTAGGCATACTCGTACATATTGCAATTATGCCTAGATATAATTTTACATTTTCAAAAGTGGACATAGCCTCGTCCATCATATTTTAACTTTGGGGTTCATCTCTTAGCTGATTTTTATCGAGTTTTCATGTTTTCCCCCTTAATCGCTTCTTATGAAACTGCTCGTGTACCATAAAGCACTGGATCACGCCCATTAAAACATATGTACCTTGAGCACTTGCAATGGCACAATAGCTCATTTTTTTTAAGAGGCTATCAAATAGAAACCATAGATGCCGTGTTTAGCAACCCCCCTCTTAGACCATCACGCATTTGAGAATTTAAAAATGTGTTTGTGCTCATAAGATCCCCAGCGGGGTGCCAAGCAAGGAAATGAGCTTAATTATCCTTAAAATACACTAAGCTAATTTATTGAAAAGTAACTGCTACTCTGGGGTCAATATTACAAAAAGTGAATACAGCCAAAATATACAAAAGCTGGCAATTCATCCGCTCTTGGACCAACGCCATATACAAGTCCACTTGATATACATATTGTTACGAAAAATTGTTCGAACAGAGCTAATATAAATGTTTTTATAAAGAAAACATTTGGTAAATAAAGGGAACTATCTAGAAGTATTTAGCTAAAGAACGACACGTACACACGTACTCATAAAAGTGCAAGCACATGGTAGAAACAACTCTGTATTAGCAACAGCACACAGTACTGCCAACATAAAAGTCGTTACACAGTTACTCTGAAATTCATAAAAATATTTCGCTACCTATAGTCAACAGTTTGTGCTCAGCCTGAACAGCTGATCGGATGAAGATATGCCTTTTATATGCTTTGTTAGGTGACAGCAGAAAATATTTGTTAAATTTTACATTACAAATCCGATAAAGTAACGAAATAAATATATAAAATTAAATTATATTTATCAAGCCGTTTCTAAGACGTAACTGTTGGGGCAAACAGTTGCCAACAGTTTCACAACTGTTGAGCTCAATAGCTACGTCTTATGAATGAACCATGAATTTTCCAGATTGTGTTAGCAGACTGTTTGATCACTTGGCTAGCAGTAGTAAACTCCAGCACAGATGGTGCATAAATGGTGTTCATAGCAGCAACATCTTTGTGCAGTAATACAGTTTCTTCTATTTGGCTTTGCAAAGTGCACGCATTTCATTACGCCACTTATAAGCAAAATGGCGAACATTCTAGAACCACTTCCCGTAGTATAAAAGGTTATACCCTGAATGGGAGTCAGAGAGTGTTAATTAGCTACGCTAGAGTGAACATTGTTGAAAGTGAAGGCAACGTTTAGTCGATAATAACCTTAAGAATTAAAGAAGTAAAGCCAGTGAACAGTGAGCGTCAGCAGAATAAGTCTTGTGTGTGTTAAGAACAGCCGAGAGGGAGTTTTGCTGCAACACCAGTGCAGTTAGTTGTGTGAGACGTGTGTATGCAACAGCGGGGTAGACGTAGTGGTAACCAGTTGTGGTATATTTAAGTAATCTATGTGTGTATTTAAGCTCTTGATTTTATTAGTATAAGTGTTACTAGTAAATAAAGTGTCACTCTTAATCCTAATTAGTACACTGGGGTCTTTTATTAGTTTGCAAGTCCTTAAGTCCACGGAGAAGCGTTTTTAAAAGGGTAAAATAGTAACAATGTGTATATAATTTGGGAACCAAATACGTGACTAGTTTCGCGTCATTTTCCTTCCTTCTGGGGAAATTGCACTATTCAAATTTGGCACCTCCAACAATGCATTTTTTTTTTAATTACGCAGTGAGTTCAACTTAACACTGATATTCACTAGTTAATACACTTGGCGATTGTTTACGGTTTTTATGATTTTTAATGTTCTTACTACATTTCCATCCATATGAAAGCAGGTATATATATTTTATTCTCTTAGATGATTTTGTTTTTCCTTTTTATTGGTTTCCCTGCGCTCACGACTTTATCCTATGATGGCCTTTTTGCGGTTTTTCTTTTTTCAGTTTCAATTTCATTTGAAGCTAATGATGAAATTTGTTCATTAATTTAATGGAATGGGAATTTCATAGCAAAGTACAAGAAAGCAGTATCATTTTTATTCCAAAGATGTCGAAAGAAAAACGTTAATTCGCCTATTTATATTACGAACATTAATAGATTTTCATATTTTATTGTTGTTTTCGACATAAATTGTCGAAAGAACCTTTTCCTTCGCCAGCTTGCTGCTCTTGACTATAAACTTCTTTTCTAAGCTCAGTATTTTAGAATATAAATTGTATGCAATGCAAATAGAATACCAACATTTTGTATTTATGCACTAAAAGTACACACAATAACAAAATAAATACATATAATGAATAAGAACGCTTATTACGTTTGTTTATTTTTCATTGGTTTCATCTCGCTTTGGATGTATGTATGTATAAGGCGATATGATTCTTACCCTCCAGTTCTAAAAGTAGAAATTCACTCCAAATCGTTAGGTATTTCCCTAACGAAAAATCTACTAGCTACTACACTAGCCACAAGTAATGCAATAGTTCGCCTTTTGACTCTCTCACTCATGGATATATTAATGCCTTTAACATCAAAGAAATTTTTTGTTGCGAGTGAAAAAAAACTGTGCTGTTATTCTAAAGAAAATCAACAGGAAAAAAATTATTTTAAATACACAACTATTTTGATTTTGTGAAGGGCGTCAGTTACAATTGGAAGTTCGTGGTCAGCGAACGTGTAATTTTAGTGAAAAAAGTGCTTTTCTTTTAGAAAGTTAAAATGAGCAGCACAAGTAAATTAAAACTTTGCATCAAAAAGAAAAAGAACAATTAATTGAGAAATATATTAATCACCCTTATCGGGAATAAAAGTTCACGTGAAATGTGTTCCCTTTCGTTTGCGTTGTTGTTGTACCAGTACACTATTCTTTAATTTTGTTCACGGAAAATATTTCACGTGAGCAAAATGTTCGCCTTATATTCCCGATAAGAGTGAATAATTATTTGTTTTATCAATAGCAAAATTCATTGTATTCATTAGCGAAATCACTGACGAAGGGCTATGCATATGGTGTCAATTGACTACCGTCAATCTCATCCCCATGTTAAAGTCGTCAGTCTTTTGCATTGCTAGTAGTTAGGCTGTTAGTTAGTGGTAACGATTGGTAGTTAACGAAATAGCTAGAGTTTCACTAGCTACGCCGACTGCGGGGTAATTTCTGAATATTCCATCTTAGTGGAACTATACGTCAGGTAATAAAGCCACATTCCGAATGTCAGTCGTTTAGAATGGCCGGTGATATGACAAACAAAGCAGGAGTTTTATAATACGCAACAAAAGACGTTACAAACGACTTAAGAAACCCATCAAACATGTTTTCATAATAGAACACAGTTTGCAGTAAACGCAAGCACACACACAAATTAATTGCGAATGTCAAAGCTAAAAAATAAAAATATTTAAGCACAGCCCAGCATTGGAACGTAACTGATTGAAGAAAAGTGCCAAAAATAATATTTCATAACCATTTTACAAACGGCCTAAAGGTAGGCAACAATATTTTTAGTGTGCTTGGTTACATATCACTGTTAAATATTCGAAAACTGTTAAAACTCGATAAAGAATATTTGTTCAAAGCGCCCAGCATGAGTGCGATGCATTTGTTTGTTTATAAAACGAAAGAAAATGCAGGAATATTAAATTTTCTTCTTTGTCTTCTTTTAATTTTGCACACAAAAATCACAACATTGTGTAAATTTTTCTGTAAATCTGTTTGCAAACAAAATTTGTGATCTCTAATTAAAATTGACCGAGAAAATGTTGAACAAAACAAAAAAGTGAAATTATTTCTTTTTATTTTGTCATTAGTTTTTTTTATATATATTTTTTACATTACATACTGTGTTGCAAAGTATGTATGAATGAATGTATGTACAAATATCGTTTTTATATTTTCTTGGCAGAATTCAGAATTTTTTCTTTATAAATGCAACCATACGCGCTTCGATCATGACCGTCTAAAGAACAATTGTGTGGCAAAAGTAAAAAGTCAAAAAAGAAAATTATTTGAACTAATTTCTGTGTGAAAACTAAAATAAAATTTAAACTGATTAAGGAAAATCGCCAGAAATTGTGTTAAAAATAATTGACTGTGATATAATTAAAAAAAAAAAAATAAACCAAAATAAATATCTTAGCAAATTGTGCAATTTACTTGTGAAAGCAAAAAATATTACAACATTTTTCGAAAACCTTTTGATCTCATTAGGAAATACATATTTAATTTTAGTACGCAATCAATATGAATAGAAAATGTTTACACTGGAGCTATTTGAATTACAAGGACATTCCCATGGACTTGTACTTGTACGAGGATCTCGAAGAGGTTTATCTTAAGGAGAACTACATTACAGTCATACCCAAATGGTTTTTGAATTTAACAACTTTGAAGTTCATACATTTGGCTGGCAACAATATCGCTGCACTGCCTGACGAGATGTATTTATTGGAAAATCTTGAATTTCTTGATGTTTCGAACAATCAAATAACTGAGCTGCCAGAATCGATGGGCTACATGACCAAATTGTTGCACTTAAATATCAGCTCAAATTACTTGACACAACTGCCAACAAGTAAGTAATTCAGTATTATTGAAATCGTAATTACTCAGGCAGGGTAAGACAAGGTTGACTTACATTATTAATGAGTTGTATGGAGAATTTCCTACTTGCAAATATGTACTCGTATGACCAAAGAAGAGACCGAATGAGAAAAAATAGCATTGTATGAATCTTTTAATCAAATTTTTTAGCTCGTTTTTTATGCTTCTTTAATCTTTCTATTGTAGAGATGAGCGATACAATGATTTTAAATCAAAATAAAACGTCATTTAAGACAATTTTAAGTTATATATGTTAAAAAAATTTGACTTTTTCATCACATGATATGTATTTTACATCGTATTTGTCATCTGTGCGACTCTTATCTAACTCAAAGTTTACTTTTCAAAGTTTTGAGTTTTTAGGAGAAAAGGAAAAATAGCCCTCGACTTTGCAAAATAAACTTTGTAGTTGGAAAAGCCATTTTATAATCATTGCTTGCAAACATGTTTAAGGCCCAATCACTTAGAATCCGTCATACGTTCTACGTCGCTTTTTTCAACTGACAGCTGAATTGAAATAATGGTTTGCAATTCTTAAAACAAGAGTTTATTTTTGTCATTTTAAAAATGTTGTATTCTTATAATCACTTTTAAAATAAGTACACCTTAAAAATTTAAAACCAGTACTATCATACTGGTTTTGAACTATTAGGGCCTGTCCCATGATGTCACCAACATTCGTCTTGTCGCATACTTACATTCAAAACAAAAACAAATTTTAAAATTTTGTTGTTGTTTCAAATGTAAGTGTGCGACAAGTCGAACGTTGTCTACATCGTGGGACATGCCCTTATAGTAACTTTGTTTTAACTGTGAATATGCGCCAATGTTTTTTATAATATTAATATCACTGTAATAGTTCAAAAATTTAACAAACGGGAGACCTGGTGGGTAAACCTAATTCGAGTACGCTGATTCCAATGGTGTTAACCATTTTTTTTAGGTTAGCTCTTGTTTAAAAAATACCATTCCGTCGTTTTTATATCGATTGAAAGAACATATTATGGATCCGTCCTAAAAAAATTTTTGAACAAAAAAATCAAAAAAAAATTAAAATTGCCCCAATTAAAAATATTGCCATATTTTTACGAAAAAAAAATCCAAAAAAAATTCCAATTTTTCTTTCGAAAAAATTCCTTAGGACGCATGTTCATCAAAACATGTCTTTCCAATCGAAATATATCGATACAAAGGTTAATTAATGGCAGAAAACTAAGGAAAAAAGCGATTTTTAGGTGCTTTTAACAAAGTTTTCAATCTTAATTATTTTTTAAACAAGAGCTAACCTAAAAAAATTGGATTCAGCGCACTCGAATTAGGTTTACCCACCAGGTCCCCGGCTTGTTACAAAAAAACAGTTTCGAATTCGAGCACAGTGAATTTAATTTAATACTAAGAAACCAAAATTTTTAAGGTAAAAGCTATTAGGGTGCCTATATACGTTCAGATTATATTGATATACTCACAAAAGTTGTTCAGCCCTACCGTGGCTACAAGTTTGCCAAATATTGTTAGCAAAATATTAGGAGTCCCTGTAAGTTATTCTGTAAAAAGAGGGTTAGGAAGGGATGGTGCTATACCGCACCTCCACTCGGAGACCCAATTGGGTCCATTGTGATTATGAAATAAGAAAGTCCTAAATGGTTTTATTTCCCAATTAATTCCGGAATAAGTCTATATGGCTTTATTACCAATGCAGTGTTGTGTAATTATGTCCCTACATTTCAATTAGTTGAGAAATAAAGCAAATTTAGCTTATTACTCATTACTTTATTTGAACCGACGAAAATCAGTGCATTGTACCGATAGTGTGATCCAGGCTCAAGATGTTAACAAGATTTTTTTGGTAGACTCTTAGCCACATTATTGCCACATCGTCAGCCCATTATTGGTTTGACCCACCGACCATTTAAAAAAAATGAGTTAGGTATTGGGTATATATATATCGAATATCTCGTTTCTGAATCCAAAACATGTTTCCCGAAATTAATTATGGTTTCTGAGATATTTATTATTCATTTTGCTCCATTTCAACTATTTTAATAAGTATTGTTTTGCTGTACATGCCACAGTTTGTCGTTTGCGTCAAATTCTTCACACAAAAACATGCGAAGTAAAGTTAACTCTTGTTTTGCTTCATTTCTATAAGAAATTAGTAATAAAAAAGAAGGAGCCGTAAGAAAAATTCAACGGCAACTGTTAAGCAAAAGCATCATCACCCAGACGCAGCCGATATTAAATGTTTTAATATAAACTTATTAAACACTAAAATAAAATTAAAGAAACCTTAATTACGCATGTTTGAGTATAACAGAAATTTTGTTAAATAGACTTCAATTACTTGTTTTTTTTTTTGTGTAAGTGTGTAAGCGGATCGATAGTTAAAAATATTACGGCGCGGCGCGGCTTCTTGGTCGGCGTTAAACGATCGACTTATTTCTCTAGACAGCAAGAAAAATAAACAAAACAACAAAGTTCTCAATTCACAGCAGTAAAGTATACGTATGGAGCACAAATAGCTAATTTTTGAAAATAAATTAAGAAAAGTGGTGTATGGGGCACAAAACGTATTTTTTACTTTTACAATAAAATAATATTAACTTCCAACTTTATTCGTGAAAGTTCACTAAAACTATGTACAAGAAAGTTTTTTGTACTAATGAAAAAAATAAAATTTATGAAAAATATTTGGCAACAATAAAAAATGAAGAATTGAAGGGCTTATTGTAAAAACACGATAAGCCACACGATTTCAGAAAGTGGTTTTATCAGTTCATTCAATTACTTTACAGCATCGGAAAGTCCTCTTAAAATATTGTACCTATATTCCGTTTAATTTCCGCCTTAGCCGCAAGTGTCACTTTTTACATTTTGATTTTATTCAGAATTATTTGTCCCAAAAACTCGATAAGCCAACTAGATAAGCCACAACTTTTTGCGATTTTAGCGATTTCCGAAGATTTCTTGGTGTACAGCGACGGGTATGTGATAGTAGTCTTCCTTAATCACTAAATAAAAGTATCTGTATCATGATTTCATCAAATCCCTATTTTCTGCATTTAATTTAAACTTCAAAGGCGATTTTCTCAGTATTTTCATTTTGTGGCTTATCGAGTTTTTGCAATAAGCCCTTCAATTGATTAAAATTATTTTTGGAATGCAAAGTAATATTCTTACAAGTTAAAAGTACCTACAATGTAAAGCTTCTTTGTCGTGTTTCTCCACTCCGACTTTTTGGCTTATGCTCCAAACCAATAATGGGCTGACGATACAAAGTTAAGAGCTATCACCAAGTCTGAATTAGCTGTTGGCCAAAAACTGATGAGACCATTTTTCGATTTTCTAAATTTTTGCAGGCCCATAAAAAAATTGGTTACCAAAATCGCCAAGCTGAGTATAGAGTTTTTTACCCTTTGGTAGCACTATCGAATCTATGCTGTCGAGACCGTGTGTTGTTTCCCTGTTGCATAGTTATTAATATCTCTTTATGCCCTGTCCGAAAATTACTAGTCGACTACGAAAATAATTAACTTATAGTTAACTTTTCGCAGACACTTTAATCCAGAACTGACCAAAAATCAATTCTTAAATTGTTGGTGAAATCCAACAAATTTACTCTCGGCTACTTTGAAATTCATTTCAATTTTATGTTAACATTTTTCTGTTGCCATTTTAGATGGTGTGGTAGCGCGTTTGACTATACAACGTGTGACACATAGTTCGAACCCCTTTCCAGTTGGAAAGTATTGCAGAGTGAGACAACTGACTACCGCCTAGGCCATCCCAATGTTAAAATAATTAGTTGTCTTAGTCAGCACTAGTTGAGAAAGAGTTAGTTTAAATTTATATATGAATTTCAGAAATAATATTTTATATTTATACTCGTGAAAATCAATTTACCACCTCTCAATAAAAATTAAGAGCATTGCAAGAAAATATATAGATATGCAGTAAGTATACTCTTTTATGTATTTCCTTGTAGAGACTATACTCTGGAGTATAAATTGGAGATGGGATCGTGAGCAACTTTCCACATACGAGCACACACGCTCATAGTAACACATTTTTAGTAATGGACGGCAACTTTTTTTAAATGCTTAATTTAGCTACAGGGCTCTCCACACCAAGTTTTATGATGCTTATTCATTTGGATATAATATTTGCCGCAATTAGGATTTCAGCGAAACCTTAAGCAATATTTAAACGTGAATAAATTTTAGAATGTTTTGCGCTGATGCCTCTTTAAAATAGTTAGTTAATTTAACGCAAATATGATTAATATATTTTTTTAATAAAATTTTTATCACAGTCGCACGTGACATTATTTTCCTTTATGATATTTATATTGTTTCTGTTGCTCATATTACAAAATTATAAGCGAACCAGCCTAGTAAATTTTTTTTCAAATTAACAATGTATTTACTTCAACATAATAATGACAAACTTAACAAAATATGTAGCAGTTATAAATGAGGCCATCACAGCAGAAGTGGCGAGAAAAATAGTAACACGTCACAGGTATTTTTTTTTGTCACACAGTGTTATTTTGCAATTATACTCGTAAATTGTAATTTTGCAAAAATATCAAACCTATATTTATACTTATTTAAAAGGTAATACTATAGAAAATACCACAAAGAAATTTGTTTTTTAAAAATTTTCGTTACTGAAGTTGCCAGAGCGTTTCGAAATATACTTATTTTTGTTTTATATATCGAATTTAAGGTTTTTTTTCTCAAATTCCAAAGCTGAAAGCAAAAAGTTTTTCGTGCTTTTATAAATATTTATTTTATCACGTTTATAAATATTTCCAAAAATATTATGTGCACCAGGCGAAAAATACAGCAAAAAATACTGAAAATTCCATTTTTGGGGATTGTGTGAAATTTCTTTGGGAATTGCTGAGAACTCAGAAGCAAGTCTGATTTTTTTATTTGCATTAGTTATATTATTTTATCCGCAAGTGAGAATTTTCAGCCGCAAATGTTGTTAATAAAATTTTGATCTCATCACTTTTCCCAAAGACCTTCAATGTCTTCTTAGTATTAATTGATGTTAAGAGCAAACTCTTCTTATACTGTAAGCAGATGCGGCTAATTCAAAGACATGAATATATATTTATTTTGTTATTTCAAGTAGCTGTAATAAGTGAATATTTACATGTCATATTGATCTTTTAGAAACTGCAGAATTATTTCCATTTTTGACAAATTCACCCACTGTGCAACATGGAACACGCAGTGTTAACTTTTCATGCACAAGTACTCATTTCGAAAAATTTAGTACAAGGTGTTCTAGCGTCTGAATTGAATTAAAAGTAAAAAATATTTTTAGTTTTTAATATACATATCGCACTTGATCAACAAGAGGGTATTAACTGCAAAGTTTTAAAATTTCACTTTTTACAAGCAATCAACTAACAACGTGACCACCTTTATATCACCAAAAAGGTACTACGAGGGCGGATCAATAAGTCCATGACTTTTCGAACTTCCCTCGTAGTTATATGAAATGCAACAATGTTCCCATCAAGTACCACCTGTTAATAGACTACTGTCAAATTTTGAGCAAGTGTCGTCATTTACTTTGCGTTTAACAGCTGTTCAAAACATACACTCTCGAGTATTTTTCTAAAAATTTAAAAAAGTGAATTTCAAGTGAAAAAAACCATCATTCAAACCAAGGAAAAGCTCGATAAATACTATTGGGACTCTGCACCATCGATTTCAATGGTAAAAAAGTGGTTTACTTGTTGTGGTCGCACAAGTCAATTGAGGTCAGTACACCCGAAAATGTCGAAAAAATTTCCGAAGAAGGCCAGTAAGGTGATGGCAACAGCTTTTTGGGATGCACGCAGGATAATCCACATAGATTACCTTCAAAAGGGAAAAACAATAAACGGCAAATATTATGCCAACTTATTAGACCGATTTAATGAGGATTTAAACAGAAAACGACCCAAAAAAGTTCTTTTTCATCAAGATAATGCACGGGTGCACACGTGTGCAGTCTCAATGGCAAAACTCTATGAATTGGGCTACGAATTGGTACCTCATCCGCCATATTCTCCGGATTTAGCCCCTAGTGACTACTCCCTATTTCCAAACCTAAAGAAATGGCTCGGTGGAAAGAGATTTAGCTCCAACGATGAAATTATTGACCAAACAAATGCCTATTTTAAAGACTTCGAAAAATCCTATTTTTGGAAGGGATACAAAAACTGGAGAAACGTTGGACTAAGTGTTTTGAGTTAAAAGAAGATTATGTTGAAAAATTTATATTTGTTTTATCACAGAGTTATTGATCCGCCCTCGTATCTTGAGTTAATACAAAAGTGGAAATAGAAATGTATCGTATGTTTTCATAAAAAATTTATTATTTTAATTTGAGCTTTTTTATTCACTTTAAAAATAATCAAATTTTTAATGTAACCCACAAATATGGGTTTTCATCTCTACTGAAAAATGTAAAATTAATTAATACCCTCTTGTTTAAAAAAGAATTGTTTTTAAAGTATGCGAATTTTATAATTGAATAAAATACATTTCTCTTTTCTAGCCATAACCTATATGAAAAATCTTGAATCGTTGAACGTCTCCAAGAACCGTCTGAAACGCTTGCCCATACAAATATCCGAATGTTCTAGATTAAATGAATTGAATCTGAGTGATAATATAGATATATGGCATATACCGGAAAGAATATCATACATGCAATCACTTCAAATGCTATCAGCGGATCGTGAGTTATTAAAAATAAATTAAAAATAGTTTATATTAAATAAATATTTAATTCTTCTCTGCAGGTTGTTCCCTAATTTATTTGCCGGTGGCACTGGCGAAGTTCATAGACTACTTGAGAATTTTCAACAATGCTGCCATCACTCACATACCCATCATCTATGAGAAATTCTACCAGAGTTATTATGAAACACCCACAAAAGCGGCAACCATGTATGATAACGCTCCAAAGCAAGGAAGTACAGTGGTTGTGGTAGTAAACGTTTTAGAACAGTTTATTTTATTATTATTTTTTTTTAATTAGTAAAATATAACTCAAAGAAGCTGCAATAGAATCACTTACCATCATTCAGTTTGCCATACGTGCAAAAGTTATTCTCTAAATAGTATTCGAAACAATTGTGTGTTATTCACGGGATGATGTCAAATTGAGATAATTAATTTATAATACGAGTATAGCCTAAAGTATAGCTCATTAACCCATTTTGCAGTGAATTGACTCTACAAAAACTACAGAATTCTTTATTTATGATTTTATTAGGCTAAAGTTCGTGTCGCTATGTAAACCAAATTACATGTGATAATTTTTAAGGAACAAGTAGCATCAAAGTTAATTGTAAATACTCTGAC
Organism: Nowickia ferox; assembly: GCA_936439885.1. Lineage (NCBI taxonomy): Eukaryota > Metazoa > Arthropoda > Insecta > Diptera > Tachinidae > Nowickia > Nowickia ferox. Next base: position 32,244,108 of record OW387027.1, on the reverse strand, counting down.
AAACACTAGAAGAACGGAACAACTAGCTTCTGTGTTTGACCCCTCAGCCTTCTTTGTGTTTGACCCACTGTGTGTGGTGTCAGTTGATGTATATTTCTGCTCTATATACTCAGTTTTCAGTGCAAATGGAATATGTGAATTGTTTTGATTCATCGTATTACAATTTGCTGAAAGCTTTTTTGAAATTAAAGCTCAATTTTGCCATCCCTAATTTACAACAGTCTTGCCATTGTCGTTTGTTCTTTACTAATTATGCACATGTGAGTTAATTTGCTTTATTTATGTTCTACTGAAGACAAACTTTTTTGGTTTGTTTAGTAACCAAAGTGAATCATTTATTTCGGTTTCGTTCCCTTATTCCCAAATTGCACAGCTCAGTACATAAAATGCAAGCTCCTTGTCGTGTGGACTTTCTCGATGTACTTATAGAAACTAACAAAACCCCATTTGGGATAACTATGGGTCAAAAATTATTGAGAAAATATATAAAAACATTAAAATTTTCGATATTTTAGCAAATAGATGAAATTTTTTCGTTAGTTTGTTTTACACTTTTGTTTCTGTGTCCACATGAAAACTTACATTTCTAAATTTTTCAAAACTTTGGTCCAGTATTTTTGATCTCTTATACTATGTTCACACTTACGTGTTTAACGTCTTATTCCTGTTTAAGACCTTTACCATACATTGACTTGTTTTGCTAAACATCTCAATTAACAAGTTTTAGATTTAAAAACTTCGTTAAACACGTAAATGGAGTATGTTCAGTGCGTTTTTTATAACTGGCAATTTAGTGTTAATGTAACAAATAACGGCAAAATCAAAATTTTTATGTGCAATTGGTTATATTCGGAAGACCCCAAGTCCTACCAAAATAGATAACTCAACTATTTATTTACTGTCAACTCAGGTATGTGGAGATAACTTTCAGATGAGTGTGAAGTAGTTAAACGATCTTTTGAAAAACAATTTTAATATATAAAACAGTGATGGTGATTTTTTATTTTTTTTTTTGGTAAAAACTGTCGAACATTAAAAATGTTTTCAATTTTAAAATTCAAAGTGGAATATTTATCAACTCAGACAAAAGTACTTCATAAAACGCTTTGAAATTAAAATTTTAAAATCGGTGGATATATAGATTCGATATCTGGAAAATACTGCATCAAAGTTTGGAAAAATTTACAAATTTAAATGTTTATCAAGAGCTGTAATGTCAAATCGGAGAAAAAAATAAAAAAATTTGTAACCGGTAAAAAAAATTACATGGCATAAGTACTCTATTTTGAAACTTCATTGCTCCTCCCCTAAGGAATTTGGACAGCTAGTATTTGAATGCTCCTCTGCATTTTTTTTTGTGCGAAATTTTATTTTGATGGGTTACCCGTTTATAAATGACTGATTTAATTCCAAAATATTTTGATTTTGCCCCACTGTTGACCGTATGTAAGAAACATTAAGTAATATACTATAAGTGCGTGCGAAGGAACATTGTCGACGTATCTGAACCCAAATTGATTCGAATTCCATTAATTGGCTTTCGTTCGTTGAGATTTTCTTTCGATATCGTTGCAAAGCTCGTTTAAGAATTTGCTTGAAAAACAACAATAAAATAATAAAATTTGCTTTCGTTTTCAATGTAATTTATCGAACGAACGGGTAAAGGCCATTAATTTAACTTGTTTTGAGGTCCGGGGGGAATTGATTCCTTTGACACAATTTATTATTATTTTTTTCATATTAGTGTCTATTCTGGAATACGCGTCGACTTGGCAAAAGTTACAATGGAAAACAAAAACAAAACCATGTAAATGTAAACAATTTGTTTTTGTTTCTCATACAAAATTAACGGTTTTTCAAAGAGAGAGAAACACATTGAAATTCTCACGTACATTTCATTTTAGAAATCTTTGGCAAACAAAAATAATTTTTTAAATTTTGTTCTTGTTTTAATGTAAAGTTTCACTTATTCGACGCGTTTTCCAGAATAGCCTCCATTGTTTATAATTTTATATCGTTATTCATTACACAATTATATCATTCTCATATACAATGTGTTTTATATTTTCTTTTAGATCTGTTACACATGAAAACTTTTTTTGGGTTATAGAAAAGGAAACGTTTACAAAATTACTGCTGCCCATAGGTACAAAGAAGGTTTATCGCGTGCCATCCAAGGAAAATCAAGTAACGCTCTACGATGATTGTCTCAAAGCTCTGGAATATTTGAATAAGCTTACGCCTTTTTACGAAAATCCAGCCTTAAAGCATATACTTCCCGAAAGTTATATGGTGGATCATATACGCAATGGACCCATAGGACGATGTACAGTATTTAAATGCTCAAATCCGTTATTTTCGACTTATTACTTTATGGTAGTAAAGAGGTAAAATAAGATAAAGTTATTCATGCGTGTGATGAAAAGCCATTAAGGCACAAAAACGATTTCAAAACGCCAAGACTTGCTTTAATTTAAATTTTTAATATTTCTTTATAATTTTTTTTATACATTTTTATTTATGCATTCTTTGTATTATTTACATTCTAATTTCTGGTCTGAATTTTGTATGTCAATGATATGAAATTAGTGCAAAAATAGTACCCAAAATTTACCGAAATTCATCGCACATTTCCAAAACGATTGGGTGTTTTTTTTAGAGCTATAGAACTTCGAATTGAAATAAAACACAAGAAAATCGTTTTAATGTCCATCAATTTGGCTTTATTGGAAGGATAATTTTATGCCATTAACGTTTAAATATGATTTCGGGCATGTGGCCGCCGCGGCTGGCTCGAATAAAGCGAATTCTACAGGTCCAATTTTCAACCACTTTTTCGAGCATATGGGGCCGTATGTTGGCAATAACGCCACGAATGTTGGCTTCCAAGTCCCCTAACGTTTCTGGTTTGTTGGCGTAGACGAGCGACTTCACATATCCCCAAAGAAAATAATCCAATGGTGTCAAATCACACGATCTTGGTGGCCAATTGACAGGTCCATTCCGCGAAATTATGCGCTCATCGAATGTTTCCTTCAATAAATCGATTGTGACGTGCGCTGTGTGGCATGTAGCGCCGTCTTGTTGGAACCACAACTCATCCACATTCATGTCATCCAATTCGGGAACAAAATAGTCGGTTATCATGGCTCTATACCGGTCTCCATTAACGGTAACTGACTCTCCAGCATTATTTCGGAAGAAGTATGGCCCAATGACTCCACCAGCCCATAGAGCACACCAAACAGTCAGTTTTTGTGGATGTAATGGCGTCTCAAGGGTCTCATGTGGATTCTCTTCACTCCAAATGCGGCAATTTTGCTTGTTGACGTAGCCATTCAACCAAAAATGAGCCTCATCACTGAACAAAATTTTGCGATGAAAATCAGCATCGAGATCAATCTCATTTTCGGCCCATACACCAAAATCACGACGCATTGCATGGTCTCGCGGCTTTAATTCTTGCACAAGCTGGATCTTGTAAGGTCGCAAGCCAAGATCTTTGCGCAAAATCTTCCAAAGCTCCAATTGCTGTGCACGGTGGCGAATCGATTCATTCGGGTCCTCTTCAACACTTTGCTCTACAGCGGCAATTGTTTCTTCGGTGCGCACTGTTCGACGTCTCTGCGGATGCGTATTATCACATAGAGTAAACGTAGTGCGAAAACGATCCATGGTTAACCGAATTAATTGCTCTGATGGACGATTAAGGTAGAGGTCCATAGCTCGCTTTTTGCGCGTTATGCTTTAGACGCGTTTCATCCTCTTGTTTCGTTCTATACTTTGTTCGCGTTGAGTTACATGCACTGCTTTTCATGCGCCATTTTATTTTTGTTTTGATCAGCTGTGTGCGTTTGTTTATAAATACTTATAAAGAAAAAATGGAGAGTGAAATCGAGTTTTTAAAAGAATTTGTGGAGTTAGTCGAGTTTGTATATTTATTTTATGTGCAAAAAATGACTATGAACAATTTCAAAAAAAGAAAAGGTTTTGGGTACGGCCGTTGTATTTAGAACGGAATTTAAGTGTGTTTTTTGAAACCTCATTTAAAAAAATTAAAACTTCTGACGCTGAGCAATTTCGAACCGCGACAAGAATGTCTGCAGATGTCTGCTCTGCTCTCTTTATTTTATTTCTATATAGCAGCAAGCTTTTGTTATATAAAAGCTCGTGCTTTTTTACAGCATTAATTAAATTTTCTTCCATTTTATTGTTTAAAAACATGTAATGAACACAAAGTAAATAATACAAATAATACAATCAGTACGTAAAAGTAATCGATAACTAATATGCAAAATTTGTTACTGAGAAAAGTGTGGTGAAAAGTTAATTAAAATACATCGCATTAATGAAAATATTCACATGTTTTATTAAACAAGTTTTTTTTACTAAGAAATTTTTTTTATTGAAAAAAAAGAAAAAATTATCCACGGCAAAATAATATTTATCGATAACGTAAGAAATAAAGTATTATTTAACATCTTTAGCATTCAAGAACAGCTGACTTTCTTTCATGGTGCTTGTAACGCGTACAAAAGTAGAAAGTAGACCTACTTTGTGCTTTGAACGCGCCTACGCGTTCTGCGCTTTTTGCAATGTAACTTGTCACATACTATTACATTGATTCTACTTTTTTGACAGATGCATAGAAAGCGTAACGCGCAGAAAGCGAGCTATGGACCTCTACCTTTATGTCGACCATAAAATGGACGGAGCTTGCGGTAAACTTCGCGAACTGAACCATTATTTTCGAAATAAATTTGCACGATTTGCAAGCGTTGTTCTTTTGTCAACCTGTTCATGATGAAATGGCAAACCAAACTAAATATTAATCACTTGACAGCTGACAAAATGGCCGCCAGTTAAAAAAGTGATGCCAACTTAAAGTTCTATACCTCAATAAAAAACACCCAATATATATTTTGTATTTTTTGATCATTTGCAATTGACTGGTAAGGGCGTTGAACATCATCACATTTTATATACGAATCGTTCTCAAATCGTTCGATTTCCATCACATACCTTACTATAAATTCTGTGGCAATAAGGAAAAAGTGCTTAAGTCATATTTTACTGTTTTGCAGGAGAGCACTTTTAAGCGTTCAAGTCGATTTGCAGAAATTTATTCCTTTTACAGTTACATTGGGAAATTCTCTGTTAACATTTATTTTTCTTAAGCAAACATCGTTCTACACACTATAAGTAATACATTTAAGTTAAAACATACCAAAGTATAGTATAAGTTAAACTATTTTTCCAAAAGAGATAAGAAGTCTAAGAAAGATAAGACGAAGAAGGCATAGTGCTATAACTTCCTGAAAAATCGCACAAATAAATTGAGATTTTGACCAGGGGTACTTTCGAATATGCAGATTATGGAGGTAGCATTAACTCAAAATCAGCTTATCTCGACTTAAGCACTTTTTCCTTTTTGCCACAGAATTATTAATTACATATAATCTACCTTTCTCTCACACACACTCTCACTCAGTTTCCCTCTCTTTCTCTCTTACTTTCTTCGCATAGACGGGCCAGCAAATCGAAGCAATTATTTACTTGCTATTTTTGTACGCAGTACTGTGCCAATTTGTGGCTAATGGACAATCATAAAAAGTATTACTGTGTGAATTGGGAGGAATGTGATAATAAAGATAAAGACACATAACTTTCCTTAATCTAAATACTACCTGCATAATTATAAACAGAATCTTTTATGTAAAAACTAGTTAAACAAAATAGTACAATTATATTTTAATGCAAAACAATGTTTTATCGTCATCATTTAAACGTACATACACACACATACTACGTAAGTATTTTAAACGACTTTTTATTTAACAAATGCTTTTATAATTACGTAGGTTCTTTTACAAAATGTTGCTGCATGAAATCTTCTCTCACATGCGTATATTCGTCTAATAAACATTTTTTTGCTTTGAAATAAATTAGTTGACAATTCAAACCCTTTTTGCCCAAATGCCAAGCTTCCGTGTAATCGGTGTTCAAATTCCGTTGAGGTCTGTCAATAAGAAAAATACGTATGTAAGTACAAATAGTGTTAAAAAGTTTATGAGTGTAAAAACAAACTCTGCTATAAAATATAAATAAAAATTGTGAATAAAATTTTTCTGTAACAGCCATACCTGAACAAAAGTGGCAAGCGCTTTCTAGCTGTCAAAATTCTCATGCCCACACAATTTGTATGAAGCAAACCGAAAAAAAACATGGTGGCAACGCTTAGCAAGTGTAGTAAAAATGGCTGCTTAGTCCCGCTTCACACACTTCAACTTTTGTTGATCAACTCGTAATTCAGCTGTAAAAAAAAAGAGATATTTGTATATTTTTTTCTCTATCTTTCTTACAGCTGAATTACGAGTTGATCAACAAAAGTTGACGTGTGTGAACCGGGACTTAGTAACTGATTTTTGTTATTTTTATTGCTAAAAAGTAATAACATTTTAGCTGTATTTAGGTCTATCTAGTGGTTTTATCTCCAAATTGTATTTTATTTTTGGGTTTTATTAAGCAACATAAGATTACACAACTGTTCATGACACAACTTTGACGATCTTATTTACATAGCGTCTACAACTGCGATTAACTCTGACATAATATGTGAGAGAACGTCGACAGAATAACAAAAATAAAATGCCGATATTTCTCTTCATCTCATACAACAGGAACACGTATTTTTACTTTTCTTATGACATTTCATTTTATGCAAATTCTCATGGAGTTAACATGTATTATTTTTGTATAATTATTTACTTTGTTTTCACTTTTTCACACAAACTTTAAGTTATAAATCAAATTAAACATATAAAATCCAAGAAATTTTTTCCAAAACATTATTTTTCATTTATTTTAATAAACACTCACACATGCATACTAATTTATTTTCATGTACATACGTGTGTTTTTTGACAGTTCATCTCATAAGATTGTTGTTATAGGATTTTTCTTATAACAACGCTCTTATAAAAAATCTTATAAATTTGAGATAACACTAATTTGAAGTCTACACGTAACATAATTCGCTCTGCGATTGAATTTGACGATCTCATCTTACATATTATGTTATGTGTAGACCTTGTGTTAAGTATGGAACTTGAGCGTTAAGGCTTTCCGGTTTTCTTTAGGTATGGCTGTAAGTCACATGTATGTTAAAATAAAATAAAAGCAATGTGTAGCACTTACTGCAAAATTCGATGCAATATTTCCGCATAGAGACCCTGATTTATGTGTATTTGAGCATTTTCACAAATTGCTCTCTGTAGACATGCTATGCCATTCATTCCATTTCGTTCCATTAGATTTTCAGCAAACGCGTAAATAAACTCTTGCGCTTCGTCTTTGTATCTCTCGATCGTTTCCGGTGTAGGAGTATTCAACATGGCGGATTGATAGTTCCTTCTGTTCCATTTGTTCCACCAGTAAATGGGTCTGGGCGGCACAGGAAACTGATACTGAATGTTGTAAGTCATAACCAATTGACGCCATGGTTTTTTATCACCTAAATCCACTGGGTAAGTTATACCCGTAACAAGCTGAAAGAAATACAAAATGCTTCGAGTAAATACATACATACATGTGTACAAAAACATACATATGTATAAATAAATAAATAAATTTCTGAAAATCGACTTGAAAGTTTAAAAGTGCTCTCCTAAGAAACAGTAAAATATGACTTAAGCACCGTTTTCCTTATTGCCACAGATATAAATAAGTTTTTATTTTATTCATTACAGGACAGTCATTATTATACGCATAAAATAATTGGATAAATAAGAACCACTCATTACTTTGTAAGCCATTAAAACAGTACTACCCATTACAAAATCTTGAACATTTTTTGCTGGGTAAGTCCACAAAATATTAACTTGTGATAGTCTGATAGCTTCACAAAAATGCCAAATACGAATTTTCCACTTTCTTGCAACTCTAAATTTAAATACATACACACACATACTCAATGCAAATCTAACAAGGTGTGTGTGCACATAAGTATACTTATAAACATACTTATGTATGTATATCAACTGCATCCAACTCTGAAAACAGATACAACGCATAATTTTGTTTGTCAATAACTTTTTAGACACGCAAAGTTTTCTTTTCAAAGTTTTAATTCAGCTTGGTGATATACAAAAGGAAAAATACTTTCCCCTTTAACAGTGCGAACAAATTTAGTGATTTTGCAAGGAGCTTTATATGTGTATGAAATTACAGCTAAATTGCCACTTACTCGTACATACATATCGCTACCTTAATATAGAAAGTCCCTAACTCATTAATTTTTTATCATTTTATATCGAGTTTTTTTGTATATTTCTGCTGAAGAATATCTAATGTATCAAAAAAATTCAAAAATCTCGATGTAAAAAAAATCATGTGTTAGGGCCTTTCTATATTAAGGTAACGATATGTACATACTTTAAAAATTAAAAAAAAACTTTATTTGCTTAGCGTAAAGAACATATTTCTAGAATTTAGAGAGGATACCATAGACGTTATAAAATAATTTAATAAGTCCTAGTTTACACTATGCAAGTCTTATTGCTAAGCTGATTAGTTTGTTAGGAAAGTGAGACGAGGGGAAAAGAAACGTTACTGTTCCCCTCGTCTCTCTATCCATCAAACTAATCAGCTTAGCAATAAGACTTGCATAGTGTAAATATGGACTAAATAATACATATTAAATTTAATTGAACCAGAGTGAATTTTAATCAGGAATAATTTCTAAATCGGGCTTAAGTGCAGTATATTCAATTCTTATTGAATGAAATATTTTTATTAATTAATGTTATATTCAAAAGAAGAGAAGAAAAATGAAACTAGACTTTTTTAGCTGGGGGAAATGCGCATTTTTCTGTGCAGCCACGCACTTCATCAGCACCCATGTCTACCTACTTGGGCAGAGATTGTTATTAACCTTCAGCTCTTGAAGTGAATTTTTGATGAAATGGAACATGAGAAATGATTATTGTGTACACAATTACACTGTATGATAAATTTTAATGAAATCGAAATACCTGGAACGTGTTACTTTTTTTACTAGTAGGTATTGTCGAGCATAACAACGATCTGTATCTGAAATTTTCCAAACACCACTAAAATCTTGAGTTACGGGTAAAAACGGGGATTTCGTACCCGTATGCACTTATCAACCTCTAACTAACTAAATATCAACCGATTTTAAATTTATAAACGGAGTTGGAAAGAAGAGACTAATCCCTTTCGAAATATGTGTGTATTTTTCACAACTTTTTCGTCACTGTTCTACTTTAGATTCGTTCTCAGGCAATATTTTTGTGCTGGAACCTAAATCCGTCTAATTTAATTTTAAATCGGTTGATACTCAACTTAGTTAAAGGTGGATAAGTGCTTACGGATACGAAAAACCTGGTTTTCATCCGTAACTTAAGATTTTGGGGGTGTTTGGAAATTTTCAAATACAGATTGCGGTTATACTCGACAATACCTACCAGAAAAATAGTAAGACGTCAGAGTGTTATTGATTTACCTTTGGTAAATACATTTGTAAGTATCACTATTCACTTACGGCCTTATGTATAATCAAAAACTGGCATGAAGTTAGCATAAGTGACAAAATTGAACTACGTGCTAACGGGTTCCTCTATACAATTTTTTTTTTTTTTTTTTTTTTTCTTTTTTCATATATTTATTTATTGTATCTTCAAAAATGAACTAACAATAAGTAATCAAATCTTAAATCTAAATATAATTATTACGCCCGACCAGTGTCAGACATAAACTTAGTGATAGTTATAAATAATACATAAGTAGTGATAATCAAAAAGGAAAAAATAAATAAATAAACGTATTTTCAAGAAGTCCCATCTGGAGTGTTGAGAATAAGAGCCCTTGTGTCCCTCTTTTTTAAGCGGATATGTCCAGTAAAGTTCAAGATATTACGAGCGAGCGGATTAGGATGTGTCTCGAGTTTTGTTAAATATTTGCCTACGTATTTTGCAATTTCTTCAGTCACTAGTGGCATATTTAAATCGCGATGTATATTTGAATTTTTGATGTACCATGGAGCCGATGTTATCAAACGTAAAATTTTGTTTTGCCTTCGTTGGATTTTCTCAACACTTGAAGCTGAAGCAGTGCCCCATAGCTGAATTCCATAGCACCATATTGGCTTCAAAAGCGACTTGTATATCAAAAGTTTGCAGTCTAGGCTGAGTGTTGAATTTCTGCCAATTAACCAATATATTTGAGTTAATTTAAGTTTCATTTGAGTTAACTTAGAGTCAATGTGATATTTCCATGTAAGCCGTCGATCAAGGTGTATGCCAAGGTATTTCACTTGAGAAAATTGAGGAATACTTTGATTGTTGATTCGAATGGGAGAGAAAGTATCTCTTCTTAGGGTAAACGTTATGTGGACACACTTTTGTTCATTTACTTTAATTCTCCATAAGTTCAACCATATTTCAAGCTGGGTAATGTGTTCTTGGAGATTGCGGGATGCCTCATCAGGGTTTTTGTGTATACTCATACAGGCTGTATCATCAGCAAATGTAGAAGTTAGGATGTTATTGCTCACAGGCATATCACAAGTATATATTAGATACAAGACTGGCCCCAGAATACTGCCCTGTGGCACACCGGAAGATATAGATTCGGGCACACTCGTGAACTCCCCTTCCACAACAGTGAACTTCCTATCAATAATATAACTTTCCAAAAGCTTTTGTATGTTTATTGGTAGGTATGTCTTCAATTTTAAAACTAGGCCTTCGTGCCATACTTTATCAAATGCCTGAGAAACATCAATAAAGAGAGCAGAACAATACTTCTTTTCTTCAAATGTTCTTCTTACAACTTGGACCAATCTATGCGTTTGTTCAATGGTGCTATGCTGACTTCTAAAACCAAATTGATGGTCCGGGATGCACCCATTATCAGCTAAAATTTTGGACAATTTAGTCATGAGCAGCTTTTCGAAAAGCTTTGAGATTGTTGATAGTAAGCTTATAGGCCTATATGACTCTGCCTTGGTACGATCTTTGCCCGGCTTTTGAATCATTTTTATTTTGGCAAGTTTCCACTTATTTGGAAAATACTGCATTCGTAAAATAGCATTAAAAATAAATAGCAAGATTCTTATTGCAATATGAGGCAAGTTCATCAGCATCTTGTTACTAATGCCATCAATACCTGGAGCTTTCTTCGGGTCGAGTTCAGCAATTATTTTTTGTAGTTCACGCAACTTAAACCTTAAGGGACGAGGGGGTAGAGAAACTACACTCGGTAATTCGGCAGCACCCGTACATGAATTGGGAGTAAATACAGATTTTAAATGCTCAGAAAATAAATTACCTTTCTCACTATCGCTTCTCGCCCAGCCTCCGGTCGAAGTACGCAGTGGTGATTTAAGGTCAACGGGTCTTTTAAGATTTCTAGTAGCACGCCATAAAGAGTAATTAGATGCTGACGTTACATCAAGACCTTCTAAATACTTTTCCAGTAATGCAGTTTTTTCCGACGATAGCAGCTCTTTGAGTCGTTTAGTACATTCTTTAAGTCTGATTTTATTTAGGGGTGATCTGTGTTGCTGCCATTCTCTTCTAGCTCTCCTTTTTTCACATACAAGACGTTCAATTTCCGTAGAATAAATTCTATTAAAGCCAGTCTGCGGATAGGAGGTAGTGGCATGTTCAGCAGCCTGTTTAATATTTTCGTTAAGATTGGCAATGTTAAATTCAATATCATCAGATGATCTTAGCTGAATGTTTTCTACGCAGTGACTACTAAGATATTTTTTGAATCCTAGCCAGTTGACCCCATTAATCATTTTCACATATGAGTTAGTTAAATCACTCCTTAGTGGGTTGAAAATTGTTACTATTGTGGGAGAGTGATCGGAGGACAGATCTAGAGAGGCCTCTACGTGAATTAAGCCTCTATGAATATTTTTCGTAACGCCAAAATCTATAACATCTGGAATTTTTCTTACGTCAGTAGGCCAGTAAGTAGGCTCCCCGCTCGAAATGACATCTAAGCCCATTTTTGAAATTGTATTAAACAACGCTCGACCTCTAGGTGTAACAAGACGCGAGCCCCAGTACGTATGTTTTGCATTGTAGTCACCAGCTGCCAGGAAACAAGATCCAAGCGATTTGTAGAACTTCTCATACTGATCTTCGGTAACTGAAAATCTGGGAGGTGAGTAAATTGATGATATCACGAAATTCGCACAAAAATTGTCTACGAAAATATTCGTTGCTTGCATATATTCTTCAGTAACGTTGTCAAGGACATAGTGCTTGAGTCTTGACTTAATTAGAATTGCTGATCCACCGCATGCTCTCCCTCTAGGGTCCTTTGTATCATATAAAGTGTAACCATTTATTTTAAATAAGCTTCTTGAGGTCAAATGAGTCTCAGAAACCAACATTATATCAATATTTTTTTCCATGAGAAAGTGCTCAAGTTCATTTTTATGTTGGCGAATACCGTTTGCGTTCCAGAAACATATTTTTAACGTGTTCATGGTTTGTTAACTAATGCTTGAAGCAGTGTATTCTGCATTCGCAGCATCTCTTACATCATATTAGTCATATTTGTAGTTAAGTTGTTTATAGTTAGCACCAAATTCTCAATAGTAGCTTCAAGGCGACTAAAGTTAAAGCTTGAGTTTGCATTCGTTGAATTATTTGGCGGTGGAACATTTTGTGTGCGAATAGAACTAGTCTTAGCAACATCAGCATACGATATCCGTGAAGTAACTGGTTGGCTCATTTGAGCAAAAGTGGCGGAGTTCGCGTTTACTGGTTGAGCTGGAGTTAATTTGGATTTTTGACCCATAGCCTGTTTAACGTAAGAATATACAGGGCATCCTCTGTAGTTAGCGGTGTGATTACCTCCACAATTACTGCATTTTTTTTCTGATTGATCTTTTGGCTTAGTACAGCTAGCAGTACCATGCAATTCACCGCAGATAACACAAACTGTAGGTAATTTGCAGTAAGTTTTTGTATGGCCATATTCTTGGCAATTATGGCACTGTACGGGACCTGAACGCTTACGTGGCTCTTCAACTGTGATTTTTCGGTGTAAGAGATACTTTACGCTATAAATTGGATGGTTTCATTTTTTTCAATTTTATGTCATTCGGCTCCAGTTCGACCCGAAATAGGGGTTGGGGGACCTTTTCTCTGTTAATTATGTTGGTAACATTTTTTACTTTAAATCCTTGGTCGACAAGTGCACACTTCACTTCTTCGGGCTCAACATATGAATCTATGCCCTTTAATACTATCTGTAGGCCTTTAGCACTCTTAAGTTGGTATGTGTAAAAATTTGTTTTATTTTTTTCGAATTCACTAACAATTTTTCGAAAATCTTTTTCATCATATATTTGGATTTTAGTTTCATCAATATTACCTCGTTTAATTGGAACGATGTGAAAAGTATTTTCTCCAATGGTCGACAGTAGTTTTTTTAGAAGCGCGTTAGAATTTTTTTCTCTCAAATAAATAGGTGGTGGCTTAAAAGACTTTTGCGATGATGTAGCGGGCTTGTCGCTTTTGTCTTGCAATAATGAAAAACGATTTTGACGATTGGTAGAAGATGCACTGTTATCCCTAGACATCTTTGGAGCTGATGAAATTTTAGAAGAATTTGGGCTTCGCCCACGCTTTACCACGGTTATATATCTGTCCATTCCTACTTGTACCTTTGGTTTTGAGTTACTGTTATCTGTAGTGATAACTTGGTTTAGTGATGAACACGAGCCCGGAGCGGATGATATCGCTGACTTGAATGAAGAAGTACTAGGCAATTGTAATGTTAACGAATCACTAGTTGGCATTGGACAAAGCGAAGTTGATCGCTGACGAAAAAGTGGCTTTGCCGTTAGAAAAAGACTATCATCAGATTTTTTATTTTTATTGTTAACATTGAGAGCTTCAGAACTCACAGTAAAATATGCATTTCTGCCGTTTGAACTCACTTCACAATTTTTTGTTTTTGAGGTACTCATGTAGAGTATTCCTCAAGGGCACTTTGTTTGCGGTTTTTGTTTGTTTTTGTTTTTTGTTTCTTGCTATGTAAAAATAATATTAGCAATATTTGCTTTGCTTATTTATCAAAGTTAATATGTATGTATTACGGTTATTATGTATTACGAATATTTTTTTATGATTTTTTGTTTGTTTAATATGTATGTATATGGAAAAAAAAACTCCGCTAAGACGTCTGTTCACTATGAAGGTTCAGCGAGAACTCCTCTATACAATTTGACATCAAAAATCACCGCATAATGTAGTTTTTACACACGATTACATCCTAGCATGATTTTTAATGTAAAATTGTGTGGCAAAACACGTTAAGACCATGTTCAATTTTGACGCTTATGCTAACTTCATGCCAGTTTTTGATTATACATAAGGCCGTTAATGTTTTTCCGTTTTTCCATTTTCTATTCAGGTTAGCACGAAGTTATATCACTCTACCTAAGTATGTTTTACTATTCTTGTTGATCTTTTGCCATCATCACATTAATTATTTTTACTTATTCGTTGTGTTTCAGAGCTGGAAAATTTTAACTTTTTTGGTATAAAAAAGTAACCACCTAAACTAATTTTTGCTTTTTTTTTTTTGTTAAATAAACCTATTATACACTTCTGTAAAAATAAAACTTGTATTAAAAATCTATAAAAAACCAAAGAGATGAATCCTAAGCTGGAAAATTTAATTTTTTTTTTTTTGTTAACCAACTAAAATTAATGTTTTCTTTTTCTCTATAAACTAAACATAGTTTATATTTTTAAAAGAAATAGATTGTTATAAGAAATCAGAAAAATTTTAAAAAATTATTCCAGAGTTCTTTTTTTATAAACTGAATATATGTATTTTATGTTTCAGAGAGAGAAATAGTTTAGTATAAAAAATTAGAAAAATTAAAAACACAGCTCCAGAGCTGGAAAATTTAAATTTTTTTGATATATAAAAGTAACTCAATAAAACTAATTTTTTTCCTTTGGTTATTTTTTGTTTGTTTGTTAATTAAACATATTTTATATTTTAGAAAGCAATAAATGTGTATTGAAATCAGAAAAATCAAACATATGGTTTCAGGACTGGAAAATTATATTTTTTTTTTTTTGTAAAAAAGTAACAAAATTTATATATTTTTGGAAGATCTTTACTCAAGAGCTTGTCTTATATTTATTCAACTTTGATATGAAAATCTAATTTTCTAATAGGCGCTTATTAGTCTTACGAAGCTTTGTAATATGGTGCTTATGATGCTCTCAGCATAAGTATGCTTCAATTCGATGATCATTATGGATGCTTATATATGGATTATGGATACTTATTTAATTAATTTTTCGGTGTTGGTGTCATTATGGTAAAGGTTGGCAAAATCTTTAACTTATGCATACCCTGTGGGAAAATGCGTGGCTGACTACAAAAATAATAAACTTATAATAGTTAACTTTTCTCAGACTAACGAAAAGCTAACTACAATGTCATTCAGAACTGATCCCAAATTAATTCTTAAGTTGAGTACTTATTCGGATTCGGTGAGAGCCAACAAATTTATTCTCAGCTACTTTGAAACTGATTTAAATTTTATGTTAACATTTTGCTGTTGTTATTTTCGATGGTACCTTAGGTGGGTAGTAGCGCCTTGACTCGAACCCCAGCATTTTTTGCTTTTTAATTTACTGACTACCAAGTGACTTTAAAAAACTAACTTTAAGTTTGTGGAAAAATCATGCAGAGCATACATATACAGATTCAAGTCGCTTTAGATGTGGGTGAATAAATTGCCATTGGAAAGTGATGATCTCAGTTAAAGTCCTCTCTAATTAATTTCTACTTATTCGTTTTAAAAAGAGAAAATAATACTGTTAAGTACAAAGTGAAGAATAAAATATTTAACTATTGCTAATATCGAAAATAAAATCTATGAACTAAATTCTTTTGTCAAAAACGGCCCATATACCACTGATTATAAATTGCGCTATGTATAAAGTTTTTGTATTCGAAAATGGAAGACATGAAACATGATTTCCTGTTCTTTTTGTTTTTTTTTTGTATACCCTTCACCAAATATCGTAGAGGGTATACGAGTATATAGATATATCATTCCGTGTACAATTTCCATAATATTAATATTATATTATTATATAAGTATATAAGTCATATAAGTATATGGGTCCTTATGTATAAGGAAGAAAAATAAGCAATGTCCGTCTGTCCTTCCGTCTGTATGTACGTGAAATCGGTTTGCTCCCGAAATGCTAGAAACTTTGGTATTGGACTGGTGTGAAATGGTCCAAAATAGATTTGCATTGAAAATCAGATAAATCGAAAAGACGGTTTCAGAGCTGGATAGGTTAGGTTAGGTTAGGTTAGCACGCTGCTGGTAAGGAAGGGTGAAATTTAGAGTCCAGCTCACTTGGGTCCAATACAATGATCCCTTTGTGCTACCTGTTAGTTGAAGAGAAGATAGTGAGAGAGGGTGATAGGAAAGGGATAGAGAAGACAGGTGGTGAAGGAAGAGATGGAGGAAAGCTTCATTATTTTACAACTCTGCTTTTTTGATGTTACATTAGGATTAGTATCTGATGAAGTCGGTATAGTTTTAACGTGTTAACTACTTCAGCCAACGCCACCCTCCAGAGCTGAATAGTTTAAGCATTTTTTGCCATGTAAAAGTAACTAGCTGAAACTAGTTTTGAGTTTTATGTTAATTAAATCTATTTTGTAGTTCATTTAGAATTTAATTGGTATTAAAAATCAAAATAAATCAAAATGATGACCAGAATTGGAAATTTGAAACTTTTTTGTTGTATAAAAATAACCAGGTCAAATAACTTTTTTCTTTTCCATTAGAAACTAAATATAATTGATGTTTTAGAAAGAATAGTTCGGTATAAAAAATGAGTAATATAAAAAGCACACTTCCAGAGCTGGAAAACTTAAACTTATTTTAGTACTTAAAAGTAACTAAATAAAAATTATTTATTTCTTTGTCAATTAAATGCATATTTTCTATATTAAAGAAAGAAAAATTAAAAAAAAGATGTAGTTCCAGGGTTTTGAAAATTTAGGGCATTATTTTATAAAACGTAACGCTTAGCGTTGATAAATTTTTTATGTATTTTGTATTTTGAATTTTTTACATATAAAAGTTAAACTAAATAAAACTAATTTTTTATGTCTTTAGCCTAGTACTCTGTTCGAAGTTGGGAAAATTTTGACATGTAACAAGTGATGCCCAGATTACTTTTTCCGAAAGAATAATCGTTTTTATTGGTTAAAAATATGCAACATTGAACGACTTTTGTAAACAAAAACATCAGCTGTCAATATTTCACGCGAAATAAATATCAGTCACATCATTTCGCAGATTGCAAGAAAATGTTGCCAGATACATTTCATACATTTTTCACGAGTTGAACAGAATACAAGCTTTGCAACATTTTTTCATGAATATTTCATATGAAATTTTTTTGTATGGATTATGCCAACATTTCGAGTACCAGAGAGTACCAGGCTTTTTTAATTAAACATATTTTATATATTGCAGAAGTTTTAAGATATAAATTTGTTTAAGTACCATTATGAATAGTTTTTTAATTTATTTTTCGGTTTCGGGATCTATATGGTAAATGCTGGCAAAATTTTTAATTTATATGTATATGCACATTCAAGTTCCTTTAGACGAATGAAGTGTTATTAATTTATTTCTGCTCATTCATTTTAAAAAGGAAAAATATTAATAATGTAAAAAAATTAAATACAATATTGCTTAAGGCCGTGATACACTATCATACAAAGTCGTGCGATCTACGAAAAAGTACAACCCTGGTGTGATGAATTGTTATTGTATTTTGAAAATTTTCATAAACTCCATCATACCAGGGTTGTATTTTTTCGTAGATCGCACGACTTTGTATGATAGTGTATCACGGCCTTTATATCGAAAATTAAATCTTTGAATCGAATTCTTTAGTCGAAAAATACCCATAGGTCAATTACAATAAAATGCACTACAGCAAAAAATAAATGATGCAATTTTTTCACAAAACAAATATGTGTGTAGTCATGTGCATATGTATGTACTCGTACATATTTACTTTCTGCCTTATTCATAAAAAATATTTCTGGTTTATAAAAGGTTAATAAGACCAAAATATTTTTTTATGAATAAGTCCCTTTATATATAGCGATGCAAATTTAGTGCCTTTAGCACTAGATATCGTTGGTCTCAACTAGAAAGGCCCTAACTCATAGGTATATTTCACGAAATTGAGTTTTTCAGTGATTCCAATACATTTCACACAATTACGAGTACACCTCTTCACAAAAATGTATGACAATAGTGTAAAAAATAAAGCTTTTACAAGCAAATATACCAAGCAGTTTGTCCAAGCAGTTGTACTTATTCTATTAAAAAAGCTTGCCGTACGAATTAATAGTGGTCGGGGCTCGTATGTTTAGTTATAATTATTTGAGTTATGGCCTTTATACTTGAGACCAACGATATGCAAAAATGAATCAATACAAATTCAGTTAGAATTAACTTTCTATATTTTAAACAATTCTTTATGTACTCGTATTTATAAAGATTTATGAGGTTGTTTCCATTTAGTATGTCTAAAACTTCACTACGATAGAGAATAGTGCTGCGAAAGTATTTCAATATAAATTCCTTATACATACAGTGCTGGATTTAAGTATATGCACAAACTGTACATTAAAACCAAATGCAATTTTTATGTGTTCCGAAACACAAAATATTTATTTTATGAACATATAACGGCTATAAAACAATTATATTTAAGAAATAATAATGAAAATTTAACAAATTTTTTTCAATAACGAAAAATAAAAAATGCTAAATTTTCTGCGGGACAAAACTATAGGCACTGTGGCACTTTGGTCCTCTTTTGCTCAAATGAAATTTTGCATATCTGGCAACACTTTACTTTTCAAACAATCTGGGATATTCCGCTACAGTTTTTAAATTGTTTTATCAATAAAAAAGTTAAAAGAAAAACTAAAAAAAATTGTTTTATTCACCATTTTTCTTAAAATGGGTGCAAAATTATGTGAAACTACAGAATCTCAGCGGACAGATTAATATACACTTACATCATAGTTTTAAAATTAAATTTAATTTTGAAAGTGCTAATGCTGCAGTCACACTATCAAGTTTTTTTTCAATTCTCTTTCAAGATTTTTACACATACTGCTTGTCATAATTCACAAAAATTGAAAGCTGCGACGTAGGCTGCAATGCAATTTCAAAGCAAGTTTTTCAGCAAGATGTCATCAATAAAAAAAATTTATTGCTTCCCTGAAATTATTGGAAGAAATAAAAAAAAAAAAAGGAACTGAAGAAAAACAGAAGGCGTCGTCGTTGCATTTGTTTATTTTGTTCACAAACATATATTCTTTGTTGTAATGGCACTTTTATTATTTACTTTATTAATTTCAAAGAAATAAAACAACACTGGCAGCAGAATATTTTTAAATAAGAATGCAAATTTGGAGGAAAAAACTGCAATCAGCTGTTTTCTTGACTGTAACTTGAAACACTCAATTGAACGAAAATTTGAAAGCAAATTCTCAATAGGTTTTAAAAGTGTGAGTGTATTGGTAAAAAAATTAGAGAAATTTTAAAATTTTAATGAAAACTTGATCGTGTGACACCCAAGTAAGCCAAGTAGTGGTCGTCCGAGCGAATTAAGGAAAGAGAACGTGCCCAAAATAAACGAGAAATTAAAGTTGATCCAAAAATAACGTCTACACCAGTGATCAGTAGGAGTAGTGAAAAAGTGAGTATAATTGAATCATGACATAATTTCTTGTACTTATGCGCACTCATACTTATTGCAATTTTGTCCAACTTCATATTCATTCGCAAGTGTGAATTTCTCATCGCACTCATATCTAGCAAGATTTATGACGTTGTTGATTTTGACTCTCCTTATCTCAATGTTTATAGACGATGCAAAATAAGTATTGTATGGCAAAGCAAACTTCGCATATGAACACTAAAATACTCATTATGAGGTTACAAATGTGTTTCTTTATACACTTTATACTGTTGTAGTTGTATTTGTACTATATGGATGAGTTGATTGAGCTGAGCATAGGTCCTCAGTACCATTATGGATACTTATTTAATTCATTTTGCGGTGTTGGTATCAATATGGTAAAGGCTGGCAAAATCTTTGACCCTTGTCATAAAACACCCCAGTTCAGGTATAGCTTGCATGTAGTTATCTCAAAATGGTTCAACTTACCCACGAATTGGTAGATATTATTCTTAATCAAAGTTTGAGTTACAAATTCATACCGTAAGGTCTGTGACACATTCTCGACTTTAGTTAGAATTGGTAGGAAAACTAAAGTGATATTCGAAAAAAATATCGTATACTTTTTTTCTTCAAAATAAATATGTAAAATTGTTTAAATAAAGCCCTCTGATGAGATAAATATCCTTAACAGGAAAAATTATAATCAAAACGGTTCATAATCCCTTGATTTTTTTTTACTCATCAAAAATCCGAATATTAATGACGCTACATTTCTTGAAGTAGTTCAAATAATCTGTCAGTTTTTTCGTACTCAATTAAATAAATAAAATAATGAAAGAAATTTTTTAGCTTAAATGGTTGCCATTGTTTGGTAGACTTTTTTTATTGATTGTGAATCTGAAAATCGAATATTAGTGACACTAACTGTATACATATGTATATACAGTGGGAGCAAAACTGTCAACATGTTCGCGAAATTATTTAAATATTGTTATATTTTCTGTTCTTTCAACAATATTAGCAATTTTTCTACATCAATAACAAGGTTAGATTCTATGTTTTTTAAGTTGATATACTTTTTGGTTGTATTTTTTCCTTTAAAGAAAATATACGTAAAAATTTGTTTCAATGTCATTTTGACAGTTTTGCACCACACTGTGCAATTAAAAAAATCCCGTTACTTTTCCAGACGCGACTGGAATATTGATATTGCTCTGAGCGAGACAAAATAAATACTTTTTTTATTTGAATTTTTATTGTTGTATCGACAAGTTTAATTAATTCAAGTTTATTTTTTTGCAACAAATTAAAAATGCGAAAATTACCTCGTGACGTCTAACAAAAAGTTGTTGTTTTGATAGAAAAAGGTTACTCAACTAGAAAAATAGCAGAAAAAACAAATATAAGTCGACAAACTGTTGTAAATGTAAAAAAAAGACAAAATGTTGTTGGAGATGTGAATCCTGGAGGCCGGCCCAGAAAGCTTTCCGATGGAGACGCCCGTGCTGTTGAACGACTATTGCGGAAAAATTAATGTAGGACCCCTCGGGAAGCTGCTGCTCAGCTAGAACTTGACGCAAGTCTGTGGACAGTACGACGTTCCTTGAAGAAAATAGGTATGGTTGCTTCCATTAAACAGAAGAAGTCTGCTTTGTCTGAGCGAAATGCTAAAGCTCGTCTTAAATTTTGCAAAGAACGAAAGAATTGGACGATTGAGGACTGGAAAAGAGTTATATGGTCTGACGAGACGAAAATTAACCGATACCAATCAGATGGAAAGGCATATTTTTGGCATCGTCCTCAAAAAAAACTTCAGCGTGGACAAGTAAAGCAAGCAGTTAAGCATGGTGGTGGTAGTTTAACGGTTTGGGGTAGCTTCACATGGTGGAATGTTGGTCCCCCATATAGAATAAATCAGATAATGAATAAGGAGTTATATCTGCACATTTTGAACACACAGTTGCCAGCTGAAGAAATTATTTTTCAACAAGACGGAGACCCGAAGCATACTGCGAAAATAGTAAAAAGCTGGCTTCAAAATCAAACTTTTCAAACATTTAAGTGGCCAGCACAAAGTCCTGACCTTAACCCGATAGAAAATTTGTGGGTATACATTAAGCGTCAGTTGGCTAAGTACAGAAGTCCACCTACCAACATGGACGAATTGTGGCACCGGGTACAGACGGAGTGGACAAATATACCACACTCAACAATAGAAAATTTAGTGGAAAGTATGCCCAAACGTATAAAAAGTGTTATAAAAAGTAAGGGGTTGTGGACAAAATATTAATACCAATAAGAAAATTAATTTTGAGCAATACTGTCAAAATGATTTCAAAGAAAATGTAATTGTTTAATTTTGTTATTAAATTGAATAAAATAGTTTTGTTTTCCAATATGAATTGTCCAAACACGTATCTTTATTTTGTTGTATAAATGTTTCTAATATTGATGGTTGAATAGAAAATATATATGTTGACAGTTTTGCTCCCCTACATCTCGCCTTAGATGTGGGTGAATAAATTTCCATTAGAAAGTGCTGATCCCTGTTAAAGTCTACTTATTCGTTTTAAAAAGAGAAAATAGTAATACTGTGAAATACAGAGTGAAGAATAAAATATTCAACTATTGCTTATATCGAAAATAAAATCTATGAACCAAACTCTTTTGTCGAAAAATTCCCATATACCGGTCATTATAAATTGCGATATGTATAAAGTTTCTGTATTCGAAAAGAGTAAGTGGACTCTGAGTTATTTAAACAAATTCAGTGAGTTATTTTCGAAAAATTCATGTTTCCGAATGTATTTTTTCAACTTCGAAAAGCGCTTATAAAAGTTAATAGTTCGGAAAGCCAGTTACCCTGGGGACATTTTGGTTAACTTTTTCGAGATTCTACTGTATTTCTTATTGATTTATCTATCGTCTATGAGAATTTCAACATTTTGAAAAAAACCAAAACTTCTCGTATTGAAAATTTTTTTATATATTTATCATATTATTATATTATTAATTATTCAGAGAATACCTTTAAAATGCCAGCATTTTCAAATAAAATAAAACGCTTTTTGCGACGATGTTCGCGCCAGTGCGTTAAGTTCGCTTCAGCCTTCGTTGAGGTCGAAAAGTCAAAAATACTTGCAACAGTTGCCAAAATTATGGAAATTACTGTAAGAAACAAGCTGAAAATCAAAAACAGAAATAATATTAAACAATTTCTTCGAGTGGTCTACTTTTTAATTTGTTTCTAGTCATATACATAAGTTCAGTGCTGTAAGTTCAACGATTTTAAAAGTTACTTACCCCCAGTTTCCGTAAACCAGACGGAAAATTTATATAAAAAGCACTCATATTTTTGAGTGATTTTCATAGAAATTTTCCAGACGAGTCAATGACGACTCTGGCTTGTGAAAACAAGGGATTCGTAAAAATTTTTTTAAGCATTATTATATTTTGAATATAAATTGCATAAAATCACCCTTATCGGGAATAAAAGGCGAACATTTTGTTCACGTAAAATATTTCCCATGAACAAAAAATGGTGAACAAAATTAGAAAATAGTATACTGACACAACAACAACGCAAACGTTGGCGATCACAATTTTAGGGAAAGGGAACACATTTCACGTGAACTTTTATTCCCGATAAGGGTGATTATTCCGCCTCAAATTCGAATACACTAAGCTATGAGATTTATAAAACATTGATTTTTCGTATTTTTCGTTTTTTTGAAATCGCGCGATATAAAATAAATCGGTTTACAACACCGCGTCAAAATTAACTACACATACACAAGTTTCATCTTATTATATTTTTAACATTATTAAGAATATGTATTAAAGAAATAATAAATAATAATAAAGTAATATTTTTTATTTGTTCTATTTAATATAAACGCGCTTGACGAAACTTCTTTCAAAGGCAATCAAAGTCAGACTGTTTGATCGAAATTCTGAACATATGGTACATTCTATAGAAATCCTATGATGTGACTTAATTAATTAATACTGAGATATTAGAAATTAACAAAACTCACGTGCTTAGGCCTTACAAACGCTTCGTTCGATGTTTATTTCTAATTAACACTTTTTCTGCGATTGTGTAAAGAGTTTTTGTTAGCAGATATTTGTTGATAAAAGCAACAAATAACACGATAAGAAACGTTTAATTATTACATTTGGAAGTTTTGTTTTCTGTTTCTAAAGGAAATTTTTAAATAAAAAAAATCTTCTCTTTGATTCAAATCATAAAAGTTGAAATCTCGTCTTACAGCTTTGTAATAAAATCTTTTTTCAATGCTGTACAGCAGGTCGATTTAGTGAAAGATAGACGGGTGTCATAGAAACCATTTCGTTTTTGCTGATTGTGGTTTTTGCAATTTAATGTTGGTTTCGTTTGGTGTCTTGAAATAAAAACCAATCATCGATTCAGCTGTTGCTTAAATTTGCTTGTTTATTTGTTTAAAATTTTTTATTTTAGTGATTTGCAGAAATACTTAGGCCGCGCAATTCCGGGGCCCAGGGCGGTATAATTTAACCCATTAATGCCCACAGAGATCTAGACTAGGTAAATTAGTTAAATTTTAAACAGCAGCTAACCTAAGCCAGCGAACGAACTTATTTTGATAAAAAAAAAATTTAATTAGTTTTTTTTGGGAATTCTTACAATTTGAGTTTAACATTTGTTAACGCACTAATAATCCAAAATTATTATTTTACTTAGGGCCGTTAACAATAAAAAATTTAAACTGCAGTCAACACTAAACTTAAAATTTAAACTATAGTTTGTACAAACTTGCTAACACATATTTCAGTTATTTTTTAAATTTCAATTTATATTTAAAAATTTTAGTTAAATTTAACTGAAACAATTTATTAGTTTAAGCTTTAACTGAAGGAAAAAATTTGAAATATGTCCAAATAAATAAAAATAAAGTCTACCAAAAATGAATAAAAAACTTTTAATTGAAAAAAATTAAAATAAATATTGAAAATATGTCTCTTCTCGACAGTGGCCAGCAAAATATCTTCCTCCATAGGTGAAAAGTTTGGGCAACTGTAACATATACATATGTACATATGTATATATAATTACCGAATCCCTTTTTCTCTATATTTCATTCTGCTTATTTGCGTATTTAATTAATAAAATTTCCAATATATAATTATTCAAATTAATTATTTTTTATACGTCCATATTCTGACTTTTATTTTTCAGTTCATTCAAAATAATTCATAACAGCAAGTTAAGTAATTTTTGTTTTTGTTAACGAATATTTTAAACCTTCAGTTAAAACAAAAGTTTAAGCTAACTGTAAGTTAATAAACTTTCAATATAACTGAACTTCGTGTTAATGGGGGTTATTCGGTAAAATATTTTTTATTAAAAATACATTGAAATTGATTATTGATTCTAAGCGCATTTCACTGTTGCTAATGCAGATCATCAGGGAAATTTTACCCAAAAATTTCTTAGAACAACTAGAAATACTAGGGCGGATCAATAAGTCCGTGACTTTTCGAATTTCCCTCGTAGTGATATGAAATACAACACTGTACCCATCAAGTTAATAGGCTACTGTTAAATTTTGAGCAAGTGTCCAACAACAACACTGTTCCCATCAAGTACCACCTGTTAATAGACTAGTGTCAAATTTTGAGCAAGTGTCCTCATTTACTTTGCGTTTAACAGCTGTTCAAAACATACAACCTCGTGTATTTTTCTAAAAATTAAAAAAAGTGAATTTCGAGTGCTCATTAAACATAAATTTTTGCGATAAAAAACCGTCAATCAAACCAAGGAAAAGCTCGATAAATACTATGGCGACTCTGCACCATCGATTTCAATGGTTAAAATGACGCTGAACATTCTGAACGGCCAATTGAGGTCAGTACACCCGAAAATGTCCAAAAAATCCACAATATGGTGTTGGCCGATCGAAGAGTAAAAGTTCGTGAGATTGTTGATGCCATTGGCATTTCATATGGCAGTGTGGTTTCGATTTTAATTGATCAGCTGGGTTTAAGAAATTTGTCCGCAAGATATGTGCCACGTTTGCTCTAAATTTACGATAAACCAGTGTTGCCAGAAAATGATGATAAGATAATGCCAAATCGGTAAAAAAAATTCTGCTAAAATGTTCTAAAGAAGAAAAGTATAATGCCAGATTTAAATGCAGAAAAAATTATTGAAATGGCTTTGAGAGAAAAATCCTCTATACAGAAGAATTTTTTTGACAAATTACAATTTTTTATTTTCAACAAATTCTGCCAGAAAGCATCTAGCAGAATTTTTTGAAAGTTGAATGCTTTTTAACTAATGAAAATGCCAGATCTGGCAGTGAAAATGCTAAAATGGCAACAATGCCATAAACGTAAACGTATGACAACTTCAAAGGATTGTTTGGAGTTGTTTAACTGCAATCCGAATAAGTTTTTGCGGCGTTTTGTAACTGTGGATGAAACATGGATCCATTACTGTACTCCGGAGACCAAGCAGCAGTCTAAACAATGGGTTTCTCCGGGTGAACCTGCTCCGAAGAAGGCCAAGGTAAGTTTGTCGGCCAATAAGGTGATGGCAACAGCACGCGGGATAATCCACATCGATTACCTTCAAAAAGGAAAAACAATAAACAGCGAATATTATGCCAACTTATTAGACCGATTTAATGAGGATTCAAAAAGAAAACGACCCCATATGGCCAAGAAAAATGTTCTTTTTCATCAAGATAATGCACGGGTGCGCGCGTGTGAAGTCTCAATGGCAAAACTCTATGAATTGGGCTACGAATTGGTACCTCATCCGCCATATTCTCCGGATTTATCCCCTAGTGACTACTTCCTATTTCCAAACCTAAAGAAATGGCTCGGTGGAAAGAGATTTAGCTCCAATGATGAAATTATTGACCAAACAAATGCCTATTTTAAGGACCTCGAAAAATCCTATTTTTTGGAAGGGATACAAAAACTGGAGAAGCCTTGTACTAAGTGTATTGGGTTAAAAGGAGATTGTGTGGAAAAATAAATTTTTGTTTTGTTTGAAAAAAACTGTGTTCCATTCAAAAACACACGGACTTATTGATCCGCCCTCGTACTTGTGTGGCAACACTCTCTTCTTGAATAGCTATTGTTGTTTTTTATATTTATTTATTTAGTATGTAAAATACTTCCAACTATGAAACAGTGATGGAAAATGAGATTTGTATTTTGGTATAAAAAAAATTTTTAGTACTTTTTTAAACCCGAAAGTAACAAAAATTATTATTTTTTATTTAAATTTTATTAACAAAAACTTATATAAAATGCATTTACAAAGAAATAAAAGGAGGAACACAAATGTTAAAGTTATAACATGAAGAGTTCTTAGACTTCAATAAATCTTTGGCTTGGATAAGACTTGATACTGTTGGAACATAAAGCCTGCTCCTTTGTTTTCATGAAATTTTAGTAAGAAAAAGTCCTTTCGATATTTGCAGAGGAGTGAGGTATGGACAAAATTCCGTAAGTTACTCTCGATATATCAGAAAGCATGTACTCGTATTCATCTCGTTCTTAGTTTTAGCCACTGTAATGGTTTCAGTTCTTCCATACCACCCAAGGCCCTATACTGGTTGTTTGGTAATATTTGCAAAATTTCGCTGAAAAACATTTTAATTAAAAATTGGTATAATGCTGTTGGTTTTACCAGTGTGACATACCTTTACTAAACCAAATTAACTTTTCATTGTCAAAGTCCACTTTTGCCCTTAGAACTTGACAGAATTTAATATAAACCTTTTTACAATTTTCTTTAAACTGATTTAAAACAACTTCTGTGCCACAGAAAATATAATTGAGACTTTTCTAAAATATCTTTACTAATGCAATTTCTTCATTTCTTTTTTGGCCGTGGGAGTATCAAATGTGTTGGGAGAGTACTACGTTGCTTTTACATGTCAAATAGTATAAAAAAAGTACGATCGTACCAACTTCCCATCACTGCTATGAAACAAAGAATACAAGATAGCGCATTGCGCAGGTCCGTTAACTTTTTACACAAGCCAGCTGGTATTGCTGACGTCACTGTAGTCAAAAATATTGCATTGTGATAAAGTTATTTGTGTTGTGTGCTCTTTAAAATAAAAAAATTTGAGGGTATAAAACTTAAATTAATTTAAAAAATATGTATATGAAGTGTGCTGTTGTAAATTACATTAAAATCAACGAATTTTTTTCCCTTCTGCTGCCTCCTGGTTTTATAATATCTGTCTTAGACTGCTAAAGAAATAGATCAGATTCTGCCACAACTAGAAAGACGCTGTGCCGAGGAACACTGAGCTTTTTCATCTACATAATACATGTGTGGACCATCTTATCGAAGCAGTGCCCCGTTTCTGTAACTTGTGAGAAGTTCTCGCAACGAAAAAAATTAAATAATTATATTGATTGTCCTATTTTACACTGGGTTACTCACATAAAAACTTATATGTGAAAACTTGGAAAAAATATCAACAAATACAGTTTTTTCTTATTCACAATAATAACGTATTTACAGTCTTGGAAAAACTAATAAGATAGTATGATTTTCTTGAATCTAGTTGACGTATTAAAAACGTACAAATATAAACTTAAAGTTTTTCAGTATAATATAAAAAAAAATATGTTGAAATTAAAATGTCTCGCTTTAACCATGATGTGGAAATCACGAATTGATAAAAACGACCTGGAAAAAATAATAAGAACGATACAATTCTTCAAGTTAGTTTGATTTTTCCGAACAGTAACCTTACTAACTAAATTTTATATTAATATGTAGTTGAAGCTTCATTCATCGTTATCACTTCCTCACACCTACGTTGCATATTGAGTACCATTTTGCCCACATATCGTTTTTGTTATTCGATTTATAATGTCTGATTTTCTTTTTCAGAACTCCCCAAGTCAGGAGATCGAGATGGCCAGTGCATTACAGAGATATTTTTTTTTTTGAAACCAGGATTTTATTAGCTTGGAGGAATGCTTTAGGTCATTATCCTGAATGTATTCCCACTTAAGTGGCACTTCCTCCTCAGCAAATGGAAGCATTTGATTTTCAAGAATGTTCACGTAGTCTAAAATTGGTCCATCCCCGGAAGAACAAAAACAATCCCAGATCACAACGCTGCTTCCTCCATGTCTCACAGTCTTTGTAGTGTACCCTGGGATCACATTCTCTGGTATTAGTCTTGTCATTCGAATAAATATTATTCGAATATTCGAATAATTTTTTGTGATTTTTATTCAAACGAACAAAAATTTTAAATTTAGAATGAAATATTATGCGCATAATTTTTGTCGAATATTCGAATATTCCAACAATTTCCTTAATTACTTTGTATAAAATGTATTTTACATTTCATAACTTTTTTATGTATTTATCGACAATAGGATGTTAAGTAATCAAATTACTCCAAATTATAAATACGTGTGTAAGCTTGTTTCTATATGTTCGCTAAACAAATCTTTTGTCTTCTTGCTGGGAAAAGATAATGCTTCCTTAATGGATTTGGAAAGTATCTTACAATTCCTGATAAAGAGTTTAGAGAAAAAAATAATTGATTTTCTCTAATCAAAAGTCTTAACACATTGACGGACAGTAGAAATTAGTTGTTGGCAAGTGAAGGGACATTTGCTTTAAGCCGGAAAAGGAAAATTTTGTATTTCAATTGAAATCTTACAAATTGCTCATATATGAAAATAAAATGTTTTCTAAAGGGTCGTTTAAATTATATTTCAATACTTTATAAGGCATTTCGCGTCGGCATATGCAGTTTCATCCTCATACCTGAAAGAATGAACGACGACATTTCCCGTCATTTTCGAAGGCATATGCCGGCTTATCTGCCAACGTGTTAAGAATCGAATTATTTAACGACGTAAAAAATCATTAAATGCTTTAATATTATTCCTCAGCTTTCCTATCCAATACTAACTTTTTAAAATATGCCACAAAAAGCGAAAAAACGAGTACGCAAATACTTTGTTTTCATGCTTATTTTGTAATCAAAATATCGCAAATAATCTCAAGTACGAAATAAGTATTAGATGATATTTCTGAAGTAACTGATAAGGTTTTTTAACTGATCTAAAAAATTGTGCGAATAAAGTAAGAAATTGATTTAAATTATTTGGAAAGATCAAAGAAAGGATTACACAAACTGTATGTGCTTTTTAAACAATATCGCCAACTACTTTGTTACTTTCTGTTTTATTGGAAATAAAAAATAGAACCGTCTACAAGCTACAAAGTGGGATTATCTGCGGTTTTTAAATGACTATTTCAAAAGAAATCAATGATATATTAAAAAATGTTTGTAAATGTGTATAAATACACAGCAAAAAAAAAAAAATTTGTAAATACAATTAATTTGTTTGTGAATACAATTAAAATATTATTTAAAAAGCCACTTACGTGTACAACGATATTTCTAAATACAAACGCACATTTGTAACAAAAGAAAACAAAATCAACTCAATTATTTCCAATTAAAATGATATTCACATTGAGTTGATTGAGTTGTTAACAGAACACAAAAATTTTTAATGAATTTGTTTTTCAAATTCTCATGTGAGCGTCTTTGCTTGTTTTTTTTAACTTTTTTTTGAATTTGTTTTTTTGTTAAATTTTAAAAATATTTTTCGACACAATTCACGAAACGATTTTTTGCTTGGCTGCGATTAAAACTAAATGTGTTTGAGATGAGTGGAACCGGCAACCTCTTGACTAATAAACTAACGTACTTACCACTCAGCTAAAGAGCAAATCGTTATTGGATACGCAAAACATGATTTCTATGTTTCTTCTACATGTGCGCATTGCATTATGATATAATTTAACAAATAACTTTGTTGAGTAAAAAACAAGCCACGACGTTTTTCGGCTTCTTGTCGGCATTCACACGTATACAACACGAGCAATCAAAATAAGCAACAACAATAGCACATCGTCGCATTGTGTCAATTAACAAGCAAGATAAACATCAACACAAACTAATTAAAGTAAATGATACTTTAAATTTTAACAGCCGTATTCATCAAAAAAAGTAGATTGATGTTTAAAAAGCATATTAGTTAAAAAACATTTTAAGGCTAAAAAAGGTTTTTTAAATATTGGTATTCATAATCAGTATTTTAACTAAAAATCAAAACTTCCTTTTTTTAAAATATCGTGGCAACACTGTATTATCTATTTGTCACTTGCATCTTAGTTCTGCAAAACAGCGATTATTAATTCACAAAGTACTCGTATCTGTATTTGTTTTTTGTCCATTTTCAGAAAAATTTTGTTTTTATAAAATAAAAAATGTGTGTGTGTGGTCTTTTTATTTAATAAAAAAAATAAAAAGAGTTCACAGAGAATCGTTGTTAAAAGTGTTTTTTATAAGATTTTTTATTGCAGATTAAGCACTAGAATAACGAGTTTTATTTTATTTGTTTTGAGTGTTTATGCATCACTAGTTAATTTTCTACAATTATTATTCTTTTTGTTAACAAATAAAGTGAGAAAACAATGACTAGGAATGGAAAGTTGATCGCTCCTTTTCCTATAAATATTCTTTTGGAGTCCATTTGATATTTCGGCAATAGTTTCTATAAAAAAATTTATTTTTTTTTCTAAATATCATTGACATATATATAAGTACATACATACATATGTACATACAGGGACAGTTAAAAATGTAAACAAACACGAAGCAAAATTACAACAACGTCATCTTAAAATTGGTTTAAACATGGGTGCAGTCAATTTTAAAATTTGCTGATTTAGAGACGAGGTTTAAAAAACGTTTTTTAAGCTAAAATTCTATTATGAATACAATTTTAGCGATTTTTGCTTAAACAACATTTGAAATGCTGTTTAAAATTTTTATGAATACGGCTGTAAAGCTTTAAAATTTAAAACAAAATGATGAAACAGAATAAAATCTGCAACTTCAGGAAAATCGCTCCCAAATTAATAAAGCCCATAATAATATCGTCGGCAGTAACTTCAAATGCTCTCTAATTTTTGTTTTATTTTCTTTTGTGCTTATTTTTCTTTGTAGTTTTATTTACAAAATGTTTGAAATTTATTGAACGTATGGCAACATTTTTGAGAGAATGAGTACTTACAAAGCATATTTATATAAAGCATGATACAATTATACAAAGTAAATTTATATCAAGTATATGCAACTACTCAGGTGATTAATTTTTTTCTCGTTTCTTGGCAATGCATGAATGTCAAAAGTTGTTTACAATTTGCGTACGCCATTTTGTTTTGTTTTGCTTTGTTATACACAATTGGGTATACTGACAACGTATGTGAAAAAGTTTAAATAAAATTTTACTTAAAAAATGTGTTACAAAACATTTAAAAATAATTATATTTAATTATTAAGGTACATATGTATCTTTTATTATACTTATTTCACATATTAAAGGTTTATCAATTAATAAATTTACTTTGGTTTTGTCTATCCAAACATTTTCTTTTTGTTGTATGCAGATCTGGGACTATTGCATTAAATAAGCAAATGCATTGACCATTTTCCCACAATAAACTAAATCAAAGCAAATGCAAATTTATTACGTTAGCACTAATTTTAATAATATTAGTGCAATTTTTTTTTACATTTTACTAAAATCCCTTCAAAGACATTCATCAACATTGCATTGTTACTTTTAGTGCACTATTTTTTGCACCACTAAACACATTATGAATAGTATTATTGCATTAACAGTGAAACATATAGTGCAAAATACAACGTAAATGTGTACATACATATATATGTAAATTTTTTCCTATGTACATATCGTCATCTAAGAGGAAAAATCATATCACTACTTTTATTATAATTTTTCGAGAGAAAGACAAAACTTGATGAAATTGTTCCAAGCGGTAGTATTTTTTGTTTATAAAATCACCATTTTTTAAGATATAACTTTACAATAAACGAAAACCTAAGTTCTAATCTTGTTTTAATTCATATAAGCTCGAGATGCAACGTACTTGAAGTATGAAACTTTTTAATTTTTTTCAATTGGTTCTGAAATCTAGTTTGTATTTATATTGACAGTTTTTTTCGTTAATTTGTATGTACATACTTATAAAAGTGCTCTCAATGAACTTTAGTGTATTTTATATTTTTTATTTGTGCTATCTCCTAAAAATATTTTCACGTTTTATTAAATTTTACTGTGTACAATATGTGATAGTGCAATAATATTGCACTATCACATATTGTACACAGTAAAATTGAATAAAACGTGAAAAAATTGTTAGGAGATAGCACAAATAAAAAATATAAAATACACTAAAGTTCATTGAGGGCACTTTTATAAGTACGTACATACAAATTAACGACAAAAAACTGTCAATATAAATACAAACTAGATTACAGAACCAATTTTAAAAAAAATTAAAAGGTTTCATACTTCAAGTACGTTGCATCTCGAGCTTATTGGAAAAACCGTGCAATTGACAAAAGATCAGAACTTAGGGTTTCGTTTATTGTAAAGTTATATCTTAAAAAATGGTGATTTTATAAACGAAAAATTCTACCACTTGAAACAATTTCATCAAGTTTTGTCTTTCTCTCGAAAAATTATAAAAAACGTAGTGATATGATTTTTCGTCTTGGATGACGATATGTACATAGGAAAAAATTTACATATTTATGTATGTACGTATGTTTTTATGTATGTACACATTTGCGTTATACATATTTTGCACTATATGTTTCACTGATAATGCAATAATACTACTCATAATGTGTTTAGTGGTGCAAAAAATAGTGCACTAAAAGTAACAATGCAATGTTGATGAATGTCTTTGAAGGGATTTTAGTAAAATGCAAAAAAAAAATTGCACTAATATTATTAAAATTAGTGCTAATGTAATAAATTTGCATTTGCTTTGATTTAGTTTATTGTGGGAAAAGGGTCAATGCATTTGCTTATTTAATGCAATAGTCCCAGATCTGCATACAACAAAAAGAAAATGTATGGATAGGCAAAACCAAAGTAAATTTATTAATTGATAAACCTTTAATATGTGAAATAAGTATAATAAAAGATACATATGTACGTTAATAATTAAATATAATTATTTTTAAATGTTTTGTAACACATTTTTTAAGTAAAAATTTATTTAAACTTTTTCACATACGTTTTCAGTATACACAATTGTGTATAACAAAGCAAAACAAAACAAAATGGCGTACAAAAATTGTAAACAACTTTTGACATTCAGGCATTCACACTACACGAGAAAAAAATTAATCACCTGAGTACTTGCATATACTTTATATAAATTTACTTTGGGCATAACGAAGTGCCCACAAGCGGCCTTTTGCTTATCTCTGCTTTAAGATGCGCGGTATTGATAAATATTGTATTAAGTTGAATGACAGATATTATTGAAATTAAATTTTTTTTCAATAACATAGTTTTGTTGAACATAAATCTTGCCTATTTGTTTCTGTGTATGTATACTTTTTAAATAACTTCGTTTCGATTTTTTAATTCTCGAACAAAAAACTAAATTTTTATAAGTTTGTAGTATGTATCTGTGTATACGGCAGGGCCAATTTTGATCTAGTTTGAAAGGTGACTTGGTCGAGAGTGATACTAGCAATGTTTGAAGAAAATCGGTCCAGCCGTTTAGAAGATATCACATATTTTTTATATATATTCTGTTGACACAGATTCTTTGACGCCGTAGCTCCCTAACGGCTAGACCGATTTTAATTTGGTTTGAAAGGTGTCTTGATCGTTTGTCTTCTAGTCTATACTTGAAGAAAATCGGTCCAGCCGATTGGAAGTTAAAATAAATTTTCTATGTATTCATTTACTATTTTCTTTTTTCCGATTCTGTTAATTCAATAATATTAGTGGTTAACTTATGCTAAAGCGTCAACTGCGGTGTCGGAAGTTTTTAAAATTTTGAATTTTTTTGTTATTAATATTTTTATTTATTAATATTTCTAAGCTCGTTATTAAAACTATTTTTTTTCCAGTTAATAATGAAATATATCTAGAGAAAAATTTATTGACCCTGAAAATGAGCTTCGAAAACAATAAAATTATATATATAATATTTTATTTGTAAAATAATTTTAACAATTTTTAACAATCCCAAAAAAAAGGTACAAGTTGTATAATTTTGTTACCAACTTCTATTTATTTTTATTGGAAAAAATAGTCAATTAATTTTGAATAAGTTAGGCAAAACTTAATCTTTAAAATTTTGCATATTTGTAAGCAAAAAATAACCCATTAAATTTTGTGTACTTTTAGGCAATCAGTAATCCATTAACTTTTGCATGTTTTTAGGCAAAAAGTATTGGATACCGTATACTTTTTGAACTTCTCAAACAAAAATAATGGGTTGTAGACATTTACGACTGGGGAGTGCATACACTTCTTTTGCATTCTGGTAGGCAAAGTTTTTTGATGGGTTGTTACCAGCGTTGCCACTTTCTGTGTAATAGTGCAAAATCTGTACTATTTTAAGTTCTTTGCACTATTTTTGCACCATAAATTTTTTGTGTAATTTTGCACTATTTGAATTTAATGGCATTTATATTTATGTTTTAAAGCGATAACAGCATAAGTCGACTTAAGACAAAATCAAGTTATGTATAGGTGCTACAAAATTCTACAGGCGAAACTTCATGCCTGCGGGAAATCTCCATGTCTCCAACAAAGTTTATTATAAAGATATAAACAAAACCATATTGCTGTAAGTCTTAATAAAAGTCCAATAAAATTTTTAAAAAGGCCCTAATTATACTAAACATACTTAGAATATTTGGATCCTATTACAAAAGTAATGCAAACTTCAAAAATTTTTACGATATTTCCCACTAGAGAGCCATACAATCTTATCACCTATTATATCGCAATTGTTATAATTAACAGCTTGTGGTATTGAAAGTGCTCTGGAACAATATGAAGTATTGAGATTATATTGAAGATTGGAAGCTTTTGAAGATCATTCAAAAATAACTAAATCAATCTTGGCCTTTTGACTAATTTTAATTTAATGTTTTAAAGCGAATCCCTGCTTTTCTGCAAATTAAAAGTTGAAGTAATCAAAGTTGTGCAAATTTTTTTTTGTCTAATTACATAAAAGCAGATTTTTTTTTAAACAAAATGAGTTATTTATGGTTGAGCAATAAAAGCGAGCAGTTTGTTATACAGCAAAGTGGAATTTATATTAATTTAGCTACTTAAAATACTGTTCCGAGTCACAACTAATGTAATGTATAAAGATTTTAGTAAATTTTATATAAAAAAGCAACTTTCGTGATGACCTTTATAATTTTTATTGATGTAGTAGAACCAAAATTTGCACAATCATTGAAATAAAAATCGATTTCCCTTTGTTAAGCTAGATTATCAAAAATTAGACAACGAGTTGCGTGAATATGCACTTTTAGACCATAAAGACCTTAATATATGCGATAAATTGGATGTTTTGAAATTTACTGGTCTAAAAATTTTCAAAGTAAAAGCTGTGCTGGCGAATTCTCTTTCTAAATTTAAAAGTTGTGATATTACCATTCTTAAACGCTTCTGTTGAAAGAGTTTTTTTTTTGTAAACTTAATTAAAACTGATACACCAAAAATTAGTTACCAGTTATCGATTTTAAAATTATGGTGCAAATTATGAGCCTAAAATGATAAAAAGCAATTGGAAAAAATAGTTTTAGCTTAAAAAAACTAAAGCATGTATAAGTATCGCTCAGTACTTCTAGTTAAATGAGTTTAAATTGAGAAAAGAAAAGGGTTGAGAACCTTCTCAAATGCCTGGTTTAAGGAATATTTTATGAAATTTTTACACAATGTTAAGAGGAGAGTGGTAAATTATTCTTCGTTGAAGTAAATATTTGTGAATTAGTGAATATTTTGCTACATTTTAAATTTTGTTGTACTATTTTTATATGTTAAAAAAATATCTCGTTTTAAATTTCAATTTACTAAAAAGCTAATAAAAAAATAATAATTCTTTCTTAAATTTTTTGCACTATTTCATTCGGTTTTGCACTATCTTAGACTTGCAGCTGTGTAATTTCTTTTTTCACTAGTGGCAACGCTGGTTGTTACTTAAGATAAAATTTCCTTTTGAAAAAAAGCAAGCACGAGTGATATATTCGAATTAGCTAAATATTATGTACCTTTCACCGACGTCGACATTAGATACATACCTACAGTATACAAAGTTCATATTCGTACACCTTCAACTTTAAAAAAAGAAAAACTCTTGTAATTAAATAAATAAATATAATACTTTTATTTTTCTTGTACGAATTTTCAAAAATAGGTTCTATGTAACAAATCAAATAATCAAAATGACATTTTGATCAATAATTTTATAGAAAACAGCGGAATTCACTACACATCGATAAGAAACAAAATTTACATTCGTAAACTAAAATAATCCTAAAAATTTATTTTAAAAACTAGTTCTAGTATAAAAGATGACTTAATTTTTCTAATCTGGTCATTTAAAAAATTTAATGTGTTTGAATATGAATTTGGTTTCTTAAAATTAGTTACTTCTGCTTTTCTTAAAAAAAAATAAAATAATACAATATATTTTTATTTACTTACTATATTTAGAGCCATTTTCACAACGAATAAAAGTATAATTTAAGCGTTTTAAAACTAGTATTTCAATACAAAATACTGGTTTTAAATTCTTACGGTCTAATTCAAAAAAAATATTTTAGGTTTATTACACGTTTATTTCACAAATTTCCCATAGAAATATGTCAAATAAGCGCTTAATAAACCTGAAATATTTTTTATGAATGAGGCAGTTAAAGTTTACTTTTGTATCGTTGTGAAAATGGCCCTTAGCATATTAACACTTAAATACGAAGATAATTAAAAAAACTTCTCATGTAAAATTTTGTTTTTTGTACTTAAGCTTTTAATGCGGTTATGGCTCGATATAACACAAAACTATGAAGTAGGTGTAATATGTATAACATAAATTATAATATAAAATTAAATATAATGTGTGTAAAAATTTGGAAAATCAATAAAAACATTTTTTCACTGAATATGGAGATATTTAATCACTTCTCAAATGCAAGAAAACAATTTTTCAAACATGATTTTCAAATTGTTTTTCAACATTTTCTCGTACTAATGTCACGTAACGCCAGACAAGAATGTATACTTTAGGGCCCTGTCCCACAAATTTTAAAATTTTGTTGTTGTTTCCAATGTAACTTTTCGACGAGTCGAACGTTGGTGACATCGTGGGACTGGCCATAAAAGTTTAAAGCCAGTATTAACATACAAAATACTGATTTTAAACTTTGAAAGTAGGAGTATACTTCGTTTTGACTATGCATATAAGTTATTGATATAAACTGTATTAATAAAACTGATTTTAAAGCAATTGTTTCACAAAACTTCAATGACATGTTAGATTTATCTCCAAATCATCATGCATAAATTCACAATTGAAATACAACCGAAGTGCGGCCACTTGGCTTATCACCATATCTTGGTACTTTAGTTCTAAGAATAAGCAAGAAATTTTAATTAAATTTTATCAACTGAGAACGAAACTGGGGGTATTGCTTACTCAAAGCTCAAATGGAGATAATATGCATATGCATGCATATACGAGTACATACATACATATTTTAAATAGATAAGATATTTCGGAAACTTATTAAAAATAATTAAAATAAGGGCGTGACAAACAAAATTAAATTAATTATTGATAGATAATGCGAGCCTTCTATATTCAACTTTAATCTAATCAACGTGACGATGCAAGTGAGTAGAAACAAGTAAGAGTGCTATATTCGGCTGTGCCGAATCTTATATACCCTTCACAAATCATAAAATGTAAAGAAAAGACATGCGTGCATATGTACGTATGTACATATGTATATATGTAGATACGTAGACATGCGTAATTTTATGAGAAAACTTTCGTATCCATTACCAATTAAACTGCAATATGCAGCGCAAAACTGCATTTTAAATGTATCTTGCGCACAAAAGATTCCTTAACTGACGCTTGCTTTGTTAATATGACTGTGTGTGCTTAACAGCGACCTTGTATAAATACATACTTTCAAATTTATTTGGCCTGTTCTGAAAATCATGGTGATTTCAAATCACGTGATTTCAAAAGTAAACCACTAATAGCTGACTTGATAGTGGGTTTTCATTGTATTTTAAGTTTTTGTCATTTATAATAGAATATTTTCCTCCAACTTCCAACGCTTTCAATCGTGCAATTTAAAAAAGCAATTATTTAGTTTTCATTAATTTTTTTAAATCACCGTGATTTGACATGTCGTGATTTGCAGAACAGGTCCGTGTGAATTAAGTCAAGTGAAACTGAAATATAGGCACTTTGCAGTAATATGCACGGGTATAAGGGTTAAAAAATAAGTGTTTTTATATATATACACACAATATATTTTAGTTTATAAAACTTTTTTCATTTACTCTTCCGGAAAATTTTTTAAAAAATGTACATTGGTGCGACTCACTTCAAAAAAAAGTTTTTGTTACCCCTCAATATAATGTCATAAATATCGCTCGTTTATTAAAAAAACTAGTTTATTTTAATCTTTAAAGTTTTCAATTTACACACAACTTAATCGAAAACAATAATTTTATTTGTCTCTCGATAGTTAAGTATACAAGATATGGTATGAAATTTTTACACAATATGAATAACAATATGAGGATTTTGCATCATTAACCCAAAAATCCCATTTGTTGATATATAATGTTTTTTTCGAAAATGAGCGATATGTACATATGTAGCTTGTTAAGTTGCAAATAACCTACTAGCAGGAATACAAACTGGCTTTAGATTATATCTATATATATAAAAAATTTTTTTCTTTTTTTTGAAAACGCAACGCTTCTCCTTAGGTAAGTTTATTTAGCAATCGAATAATTAAGTTATTTTCGGACCCAGCAAAAAAGACATGCAAAAGAAATAGTTATTGCATGGGTTCAATTCAGGTGCAAAACGCAAGATTTTAACACTGACGTGTCACTGGCGCCATGGGTTAACATTTAACAAAACTGCTCGTCATTGAAATGAGTGCTTAGAACCCATAAAAGTTCCCTGATTCGATGACGTTTTTCACAAAACAAAAAAATCTTGTCTCAGCCAGGATACGAACCTTGCTGTTAAGACTGTTAAGACACACTCTCTACCACCGAACTATTGCACTCTTATTATTTGGTGGAGATAAAACTTGTTTTATGACAATGTGTCAAAGCGTTGATTTAATTCTGTTTTTACATACATGCCTATTTCGTGTGGATATTTATTCCAATATTAATTACCCAGTAATATTGCATGCGTTTTTGATGAGTTCAAAAACTATAGATTTATTACGATTTGCGATGATCTTTAGAATGCATTCGAAGACACAAATTCTAAAGAAAGCATGAAACACTATTAAATTTTGAACGCATTAATTTTTTTGCTGGGGAAAACATTAATAAATTTATCATTTGCAATGATAGATATACATACGAGTACTTAGATACAAACATTCATGTAGGTATTACATACATACTTATTTACATATGTATATACATATGTACATAAGCACCTACATAGGTACATATGTATGTATGTACATATGTAATTAAACTAAGTTTTAGATCTTTAAAATAAGTGCAAAATGACAATAAAACAAAATGTGAATCAAACATTCGTTCTGAAAATAGAAGAACGTGAGTTCATATTCTCATCTCAACATTTATGTTTTTTTCCTACATATTAAAAAATATTTCTTTCATATACTAAAACATACATATACATATATATGTATGTATCTATTTACATACATACATATGTGTGTAGATATATACTATAAAGGAGTTTTTCTGAAGAATTTTAGAAAATATAAAACAAATAGGTACCTACATACATATGTATATGTACCTATTTGAATCTTTTTTAAAAAATATACCTACCTAGGTATTTATATATATACATAAGTACCTTCATCATTAATTGAACTAAGCCAGTGAATCAATCCCTGCCGATTGCCTATATACAAACACCATCTTAATTAAGTGAAGCACTTTTTACTAAATTTATTGAAAAAAGAAACAAAAACCTCATGAATGAAAGAAAATACCAACAACAACAAGCACCATCAAACAAACAATCTTGTCCACTTTAAAATATTTATAAGAAATCCATGATCTTTAGCAAGCGATTTATTTTTTTTTAACATACATATAGATACATACACAATACAGACATTAGCAAACGAATTTATATTTACTTGTGCATATTTATATACATATGTATATGTACTCGTATGTATGTATCAACATGTCTTTAAAAAAAAAATCCATAAGTTCTCAACATAACAACCAGTGTTGCCAGAAAATGATGGTGAGATAATGCTAAATCGGTAAAAAAATTCTGCTAAAATGTTCTATAGAAGAAAAGTATAATGCTAGATTTAAATGTAGAAAAAATTATTGAAATAGCTTTGAATTTCATGTTTATACAAACTCATTAGTATTTACAGGTATTTTTATAGGAAATGTTGCAATTACGTTTAAAAGTTTTTAACGCACTTATAATCCACAATGACAGCAAAAAGCGTTTGGGATAGTTTCATTGTTGCCATTTTAGCATTTTCACTGCTAGATCTTGCATTTTCATTAGTTAAACAGCATTCAACTTGCAAAAAATTCTGCTAAATGCTTTCTTGGAGAATTTGTTGAAAATATAAAATTTTAATTTCTTAAAAAAATTCTTCTGTATGAAGGATTTTTCTCATAAATGTACATGTATTTATTGCAGGGTAAAGGTTCCCTGATGATCTTCAGTGAAATGCGCATATGATCCAGCTGACCATTCAATAATCAATTTCAATGTACATACGTATTTTTAATAAACAAATATTTTACTGAATAAGTAAAATAATAATTTGAGATTATTAGTGCGTTAAAACTTTTTTTAACGTTATTATAACATTTAAAAAAACCACAATCATTAACTATTTTATGTTTGTATGTGCTATAAAAATACATGTAAATACTAATGAGTTTGTATAAACATGAAATTCAAAGCTATTTCAATAATTTTTTCTACATTTAAATCTAGCATTATACTTTTCTTCTGTAGAACATTTTAGCAGAATTTTTTGACCGATTTAACATTCTCTCATCAGCATTTTCTGGCAACACTGGATAGTTTGCTACTTCAAGTGTAGAGATGTATATGTATTTATAATTGTATGCATGTACAATGTGTACGCCAACCACTACTTTGATACAAAGCGAGCACGTTACTACCCAGCGGGAAAACTCAGAATATCTTCTTACTTCAGGCCTTATTAAATCAATTACCATTTTTATCTAACTGCTAAAGAATGCCTTATAGAAGGCCGCGACTCTTTTGCATAAAAGATAAGATACACATTCCACATTCCCTTCTATGAAAAGGGGGAAGAGAAGTAAAATTTTTTGCGTGTATTTTTACCAAACCAAAAGTAAAATCGATTAATTTGAAGACAGAATTGCTGGCAAAAGAGGCGAAATGGAAAGGCAAAAATGATATAAGAGTGGAATGGAGCGAGTAGACCTTGTACATTCAAAAGAAGGAGTACAAAGGCCTTCTAGAAGGTATCCTTGCTCTTTATTTTTCCCGCTGGGTAAAAATCGTACAAGTATAAAATTGGTATTTGCAAACATGTGTATGTATGTACATATGTATACACATATCGAAAGAAAAAATATATACAAACTAGGAGAAGTGTTCATGCAATTTTCTTGCAAATAATCTACGTAAACCAAATGTTGCCG
Source organism: Nowickia ferox (assembly GCA_936439885.1). Lineage (NCBI taxonomy): Eukaryota > Metazoa > Arthropoda > Insecta > Diptera > Tachinidae > Nowickia > Nowickia ferox. The sequence continues at coordinate 32,201,461 of OW387027.1, read as the reverse complement.
ATTTTTTAATTGTAGGGGACGAATACATGCTTTATTGTTGTACAATTGCAAATAGATATATAAGTATATCGATTCACACCGAAGTCGATATTGCGCTAATAAATATCTATACATAAATAATTGCAAGGCTTAATTTTTAAAACAATTGCCTTATTTATAAAAAATAGTTTATATTTTTAAGCGCACAATTTTCATCACATGTAGCATATATTATGTTCATGGAAAAATATATGAAAATGAATCAGACTTTGGAGATTTGTGTGATCCATCTGGCTCATTTCTTGCAGTTTGTAAGGCTGATTTTGCATCTGGCATTTCTTGTGTGCCATGTGCCAAAAAAAAGCGTAACCAGTAATTACTACGGAAAAACTGTTTGATTCAGACATGTACATATTTATTGATTTAAACTGTTTCCAATAATGTTGGATTCCATAAAATTGTCTATTAGTTATGCATGAAACTGTTCAACTTAATAAATATGTACATACGTGTCAAAATAAAAAAAAATTAATAAACTAAAAAGTTATTAAACTTTTAAGCCCCATGGTAACTTTTGGCCCACCCTGTACAAGTGTTGAATTAATTGTTTAATTGTATCGCTGTGTGTACAAAGTACCAACATTTTATAAATATGTATGTACACACTTTAAAATTTTTGAATTAAATTGGGTGAACCTGGAATACATATATGCATGTGACCAAAATATGCATAAGTAGGTATAAGGGTTAAAAATGTGTATTTGTTTTTAATAAAACAACGCCAGATATCAGTAAATGAGTTCAAATTTTCAGCATGATTCCACCATGATTTTTCCATTGGAAAAGCCCTTTCATTTGACAGCCATATCAAAAAAGTGTGAAAATTAGCGGTTCGCAGCTTTGGGCGGCTACCACGTTTTTTGGCTACGGAATCTCTCCACGTTGATCCTGTCGTAGTAGTTAGGTATATCCTATATGTACCTATAAGTTCAAAGTATGTATGTACATATGTATGTAGGTATATGTATTTTTTCCCACAATGTAACTTAATTTAATTTCTGTTCGAAAAAGTAGAAATCACAAATTGATTTTTATTTATTCTCGAAAAAATAAAAAGCGGAAAATAATTATTTCTATAATTATTATTTCAGTAGGCTATAGTTCGTATCTCTCTTTAAGCCAAATTACATGTGATAATTTTTAAGGAACAAATAACACCAAAGTTAATTGTAAATATTCTGACAAACACTAGCAGAACGAAAGCACTAACAATTATTTCTGCTGGAAAAAAGAAAAATCAGAAAATAACAATTATTTCCAGTTAAAATATAAAAATCAGGAAATAACAATTATTTCTGCCTAAAAAATAAAAATTATAATTTTAAAATTGGAGCTTAGAAAATAGTTTAGAATAATTAAAATGGTGTGATTGTCCACTTTGTTTGATGCTTCCTTGTATGTAGTTTTGCCTTTTTTCTATGAAAATTCAACAATAATTATTATTTTTTGTCCCTGATTAATTTTTTTCCAAAAATATATTGAAAAAAAATTTCATCTAAGTTCGAAACTCAGCATAGAAGTTATGACAAACCGACTTCTTACTTATTAACCACGTTAGCCTTTAAATCTTATGCATTTTGTTACATATACATATATTATATTCAGAAAACAAACAAGCAAATCAAACACAATCCTATCCCCTTTGAAATATTTATAAAAAACTAATGCTCTTTAACAAGCGCTTATTTACATTATACCGACATAGCAAACGAATTTATATATATACATATGCATGTATGTATACTTGGGCACATTGAATATACATACATACGTATTTACAATCATACATACATATGTGCCCTTAATTATGAAAGTGGTCTAAGTCATATGCATATATTTCTGCATCGAAATATGAAATAAATCTGTAATAAACTTGAAAAAATATTTAATAAATATTAAATAAACTTCTATTAATCGACACTAGTACAACTATAAGTTAAAATGTAGCATAATATAAAAATATTTTTTTAATTTCTTCAAATGTAATCTATTAAAATATCTCGATGAAAGAAATATATGACTTAGACCACTTTCATAATTAAGGGCACATATATTTTATATATTTTATCAACACGCATTCATTAGCACAATACTTTATTTGTATACAAAAAAAAATCCCATTTCTTACCACAAACAACTTAATATTCTTCCTTCAATACGTTTGCTAGCATATTGTTGCTGTGCGTACAGTTGACTACATACACACGTACAAACAATTGGATATTCTTCTTTCAATACTATTTGTAGCGTATTGTTGTTGTTGTAGTTGTTCATATGAACACTCTTATGCATATACTTGTGTGTATATATACGAGTGAATGGTCTTCATGGTAGCGTATATTTATACATACATCCATATAAACATACAGTTTTTTGCATGACTCTACTGATTGTTATACACATCAATTCATATGCATGCCTACGAAAAAGCATGTGCCAAGCAAAAACACCATAAGGCAATGTCTATGTATTGGTGACAAAAAGGGGTTTAATACGAAATAATGCTTGTTAAAGAAAATGTTTAACTAAAGTAAATATAACGTAAATTCAAGCAAGCTTCAGCGGTGGAGTAGCTAGTGAGGTTAGTAACAGAATTAAATATTGTTGGTTCTACGCACGGCAAATTTTTTGGTAGATTTGTAAAAAATGTGTGATAAAACTTTATATATAGAAAATGCAAGAACCGATTCTTTATTTTTGCTGATTTTCAATACCAATCGTGCCAAGACAAATGCGGTCGATTCAGTCCAATTCCGAGCTCTCTAACTCTTTTAGGAGCTTCATACAATCACTTTCAAGCAACACATAGAAAATCCGTACATGCAGACGGTCAGACGGTCAGACTGTCAGACGGTCAGACGGACATGTCTTTTTTTCATCTCCTATTCATAAGGATCCAGAATAACTAACTTTATTTCGCCGCAAATGAATATTGTAGAAGTTACAAAAATCTGGACAAACCTATATATACCCTTTACCATTTTTGGTGAAGGGTATAAAAAAAATAATATATGTATGTAGATATTCATGCGGTAGCAGATTTCTCACAACAGATAATGCTTGCAATTGGCACGAAGAATGCAAAAATAAAAACGAACTTTATTCTGGGAAAATTTTATATGTATGATGCGATACGATACATAATACTCATTTACAAATAATCATGTATTAATTAAGTAAATGAATAGATATGTACTCGTAATAAATAGATATGTACTTCGAAAGCATTTATGTATGTATGTATGTTCAAAAATAGGTTTAGGTTAGGTTAAGTAGGGGTGGCAGTCAGAAGCCCGGACTCACTTAGACCAAAAATAACATTCAAAAGATTTTATCACATCCAATCCACCAACCAGCGTGTTTGTGTTTATCACCCTATGGATGTATGTATGTAGTATGTATGTGTTATATTTGCGGCCTTATACAAACCGAACGAGTGGACCGATTTTAATGATTCTTACGTCAATCGATCTGTCTTAATCCCGGGAGTGTAACTAAAGATATGCCAGTAGTAAAAATTCAATATGGCGGCCAACAGACGCCATTTTGTAAATGCAAAAAAAAAAAAAAAAACAGCGAACTATATCAAAATAGGTATCATTCGACCGTATAGGATATTGACCGGTTCAAGGTTGGTCGCAGTCGTTGTTGAATTAAATCAATATATTCATGAATTCTCTAAAAGATTTTAAAAGTTATTTGTTTGATTCTTTTATCTAATTTTTCGACCTTTTTTTTTTTATTTTAATTAAACTATTTTTTTGAGCTTTAGGTCAGTTTTATAATTTTATTTTATTATTTCAATATTTCGTTAACCTTCGGTTAACTTCTTCAGGATATCTTTTTTTTTTTAAGATATCCTGAAGAAGTTAACCGAAGGTTAACGAAATATTGAAATAATAAAATAAAATTATAAAACTGACCTAAAGCTCAAAAAAAATAGTTTAATTAAGTTATTTGTTTGTTATTTTGGTATTGATGAGGCTAAACTTCGTATTTTTAGGAAGCCAAACAACATTTTATAATTTTTGGGGCGCAAATAACACCAAAGTTAATTGTAAATATTCTGACAAACAATAGCAGAACGGAACAATGTGGTGTTTTCTAAGGCCGCTACATCTTCATCATCAGCGTTCTTGTGTTTTGCCCACTGCATGTTGGGTCAGTTGATGCAAATTTCAGCTTTATATATATACATATGCACATATTTTTCAGTATAAAAAGAATGCGTGAATTTTTTTGATTCATGGTATTACAATTTGCTGAAAGCTTTTTTGCAATGAAACACGATTTTTAATTAATGAAACGGACTTAATTATTATCTTTTTTTTTATATTATGTAAAATATATCTTGTTTACGCACCTCCTGAGAGGAAAATTAAATGTTACTTTTCTATTAAGTTGTTACACAGAACAAAGTATAAAATAAGTTTCAATTAAAAAAATGCAGACTAAAGGCTGGAACAGAATAAAGTAGTTGTAGTAGTAGCTGAAGCTGAAGACGCAACTAGTAGCGCAGCAAGAAAAAATGTGAACAGAATATTGAAGCTTTTTGCATGGCTACCAAATACTAACACCACCACGCAAGTTACATACAAACCACCTCACCAATTATACCGGCTGGCAAACTGTGGGAAAACGTACATACAAGTTTAAGTTACATTTTATTTCCGTTCCCACATTTTGCCAGACAGCAACGTCAGCATAAAAAACTGTCGTTGCTCACATTAAGTTAGAATTAAAAAATTATTGTAGTTTAGTCTTAAGATTCAATTCAAATAAAAGACACTTAAAAGTGTAAAAACGGGTGTTTTTTAATCAACACATTATTGGCGCAGTCGGAAACGGAATTAATTTCTAAAGAAATTAATAATAAAGAACAAATAAAATCTCTAACATAACTAATAATTAAATAAAAGTTAAAAGAAAAAAACAAAGTTTAAATAATAAAAAAAAAAAAAAAGATATACAAAAAAAAACCTAACGTTAATGAATAGAAAACAAAAATTCGACGAAAATCGCCATATAAACATGGAAGAAGAATTGCAGCAAAGAATTGTAGAACTTGAAATGGTTCTAAAACAGCAGGAGCTGAAAATACAATTACAACATCAACAATTAGAGCAACAACAGCAGATACAAATGCAGCATCAACAACAGCAATCGCAACATCAACAACAGCAGATACAAATGCAGCATCAACAACAGCAATCGCAAAATCAACAACAGCAGGTTCAGCAGAATCAAGTTCAAGGGTTTTATCTGAAACCAGAACACATAATAGCCGAATTTAGGAGAATAAGGCCGTTAGACAAAGATCATAATCTAAGGCAGTTTATAATGTCAGTCGAATCGACATTGGCTTTGGCAGGCGGTAATGATGACCTCATTGCTTATGGGTTGAGGATAGTGACGAACGAAAAACTGGAAGGAGATGCGGGCAAAATGGTTAGAGAGCTGACAGACGGAGCAACTTGGGAACAAATAAAAAATCAGCTTTTAAAAGGCTTGCAGCCGAGGAGAACTTATGGAGAGATTTTTAATTTTGCTAGAAATGCTAAAGTGAGTAACTTAAGTGAACTTTTCGATATATTTACTAAGGTTAAATATGAAATAAATGAATTATATGAATTAGATGTAAGAAGACCGTCAATATATAATCCTAATTGTGTAGACAGGGACTTGGTTGACTTGATGATTGAAAAAATAGATGGACCAATAAGGGCCCATATAGGTGAAGATGAAACTTTGACTAGTATAATGTCAAAATATACGAAACTTAAGCTTCTATATGATACTAGAGCAATAGCATTTGGTCAAAGAACAGACTCGAAGGATAAAGATTTTGCAAAAATGAACAGGCAAACACCTAAGAAGATTTGGCAGGATTTCATGCCGCATAATAGCGAATTTCAAAAGAAAAACAATTTCAATTATAATTTAACAACGTCAAATATTAGCAGATTTCAAAATAAAAACAATAGCAATTATAATTTCCCCACGTCAAGTAATAATAGATTTCAAAATAAAAACAATTTCAATTATAATACTCAAATATCAAGTAATGGAGGATTCCAAAATAGGAACAACATCAATGATAGGTTACAGATGGGATCTAGTCATAATAGAAATTATCATAATACACAGCAGTCAGGTTTTTCAAACCAGAGGAAAAATGATCAGAACGGAAATTGTTATAACAGTGGACAAGAACGCCGAAGGAATTATTATGGCGAAGGACCGGAGCCAATGGAAATAGGTACCTTTCATCAGGAAAGTGAAGTAAATTTTCTGATACCGCCTCAAATACCAACTTGCCTATAGTAATAATATCAATAGGAAAACAGAGAATTAGAAGCCTTATAGATACGGGTTCTACAACTAGTGTAATAAAACGAAATAAATTAATTGAAAATTACCCGGAGCAGAAACTTGTTAAACCAATGACAAGATATCTAAGAAAAAACGAAAAAATAGAAACAAATGATCCCAGCTATATTACAGCCTTTGAAAAACTCAAAGAACTTATTACAAATTCACCCATATTAAGATACCCAAATTTCAATAAACGTTTCAAAATTGTTACAGATGCAAGTAACAACGCAATTGGAGCTGTCTTAACACAAGATGGTCACCCAGTAGCATATGCATCGCGAACGTTAAATAGACAAGAAACCAACTATGCAACAATTGAGAAAGAATTGTTAGCAATAGTATGGGGTGTAAAATACTTTAGGCCTTATATCTATGGGAAAGAGTTTGATTTAGAAAGTGACCACCAGCCCTTAAAGTGGCTCATGAGCAAATATTCTGGGAGAGATATAAGCCCGAGGTTGCAAAGATATCTTATCGATTTGGGAGAATATCAATTTAAAATAGAGTATATTAAAGGAAAGTGCAATTACATTGCCGACTTCCTAAGTAGAATTGATGTCGATACAAATGAAATAAATACATTAAAGCCAATTCGAGAAGATTTTATACATAGTGGAGAAACAAATAATGAAACAGAATCTTTGGAAGTGCAAACGAGGCACTCACAGGAAGAAGACTTCGATGATGGTATAGGGATTTTGGATACTGTCGTCAATCGCTTTAAAGTTCAAATCATTGTTGTCGCTGAAAAAGAGACTAATATTAAAAGAGTTTTTGGCATAAAAGCGAATTTTTATAGATAGAAATGACATTGAACAGGAAAATGCGTCCAATATTTTGAGGAGAGAAATTCCCAAAGGAAAAATCGGAGTATATTCTGAATTAAGCGACCATGAGTACTATAAAGTACAATCATGTTTGATAAGAGAATTCCCTGATAGAAACACATACAAAATAGTCAAATGTTCTTACTTTGCTAGAGACATAGAGGACGAGAATGAATTGAATAAAAATATAGCTCTCTTCCATAAATATGAAAGCGGACATTCAGAAATATTGGCTACTTATGAAAATATCAGGCACAAAATTTATAATCCAAATTTAAAATTGGCTATACGGAACAATGGACGATGACGATAGGACAGAAATTATGGATCATATCTCCACAGTTGAAGAAAATAATAGGAATATCATTAGGACAGTAAACAATCAAATTATTATCAATGATTCGTTTAATAAATCACTTGCTAGCTTAAAAAACTCTATAGATCAGGATAGAAATAGTATAAAATCTGCTTTTGAACAAATCAGAAAAAGTAATAACGAAATAATGAGACGTTACCTTTACTTAGACCAGTTGTCTAAATTAAATATGCTTGAAGACAATATAGAGAAAATACAGGATAATATCGCATCCGCCAAAAACAGTTTTATTCATCCTAGCATATTTACTAAAACAGAAATAGAAAACTTCAACATTGATTTTTATAAGTTAAAACTCCTTAAAATCGGAGTGATGACGTTCAAGGACAATTCTCTAATAATAGCCATACAGATCCCTGATAAATTCATTACTACACAATTGAGATTACTTACCGCTGTACCAAACACAAATTTTATGGAAATTGATGAAGTTAACGAAAATATTGTTGAAATAAATAACGTTATTTTACACTATAAGGAAAATGTAATCGTTAAACATCTCCAAAAAAGCAACCATTGTTCAATTAGAAATAACTGTAAGTACATATTTAATAATAAAACAGAAACAATAGAGTTGGATGAAGCAACTATTTTGTTGAAAAATGCTAGAAAAATTAAAATTAAGCAAACTTGTGACAATAGAAACTTAAGCTTATCAGGAAATTATTTAATAAATATAAACAATTGTAGCATTACAATCGATGATAAAATTTTTGAAAACAAACAACATATAATACATGAAAAATTCTTTTTTCCACCAACATCAATTATTAATGTAACAAACCCTAATTTTAAATTTCAAAATATTACTTTGCAACATGTAAAAAATGTAGAAGAAATTAAAGAATTGAAAGTTCATAGTAAAGTCTCATATGGACTGAACGTAACATTGATAATTGCTGTAACTATTGCACTTGTATTAATCTATTTTATAATAAAGAAGAAAAAGACGGGTGTAAATAAAACCCAAGTCGTAACGATATCTCAGAGTCCTTCTGACATTGAGAATATCATAAATAAGTATAGACCGAATAATTAATATTTTTTTTTTGTAAATGAACTCCAAGTTACAACGGTCAGTTATATTTAATCTTATAAATTTTCATAATAAAAGAAAAAATATACTTATATATAAAATACCATCATATATATACTAAGATATAAGAATTTCTTCCAGAAAAACAAAAAACACAAAAAAATATAAAAATATATACATGTATAAGAAATCCAGGAGGATTTCAAACAAGGGGTGGAGGAGTTACATACAAACCACCTCACCAATTATACCGGCTGGCAAACTGTGGGAAAACGTACATACAAGTTTAAGTTACATTTTATTTCCGTTCCCACATTTTGCCAGACAGCAACGTCAGCATAAAAAACTGTCGTTGCTCACATTAAGTTAGAATTAAAAAATTATTGTAGTTTAGTCTTAAGATTCAATTCAAATAAAAGACACTTAAAAGTGTAAAAACGGGTGTTTTTTAATCAACACATTATTCGCACGCCATTCTTTTTAAGGTGCGTCTCCTCAAGCAACAAAATTTCTAAAATTCCCAAAAATTGCAATATTAGAAAGAAACACTAAAATTTATGAAAACTCGCTTAAACTGTAAAGGAAGCAAACATTCAGGAAAAGTTGCGAAAAATATGAAAATTTGCAAAAACTTGCTAAAATTTTAATGATTGCAAAGCACAATACTGATTAAAATCCCTAAAAATAATATAAGATAGCAAACAAATTTGGAAATATTACGCCTGTCCCGAAAAAAGCGATAATTCGCGAAAAGTTGCAAAATTTTAAATAAGCCATAATAATATTGATTAAAAATCTCTAAAACTGTAAGGAACACAAAAAAATCGCAAAAATGTGAAAATGAAGAAAATTTGCAAAAAGTTACTAACAGCGGGATGATAACGAAGTTTAATATTGTTTAAAAATCGGCGAAACTGTCAGGAAGCTGAAAACATGCAAAAGTCACTAATATCGCGAACTTTGCGCAAGCCCTAAAATTGATTAGAAATCGCCAAGCCGTTAAAAATACAAAAAGTTTGAAAAAAAATTCGAAAAAATCGCAAATTAGCGAAAAATTACTAAATGTATTAAAGAATTTACTAATAATAATTGACTACATAATATTTAACTCAAAAGCATAATAATCCTTATTGACATATACAAACATTTGATTTTTGTCGCGCAACAATGTTCAAAATTTCGAATCTTTCGCTGCAACGTCCACTGCAACTACTACCGCAACTACGCATTCTGTTTACTTTCCTTTAAACAACAGTTTTTAACTTTTGACAGCTTGAAGCGCTACTCGTTACGTTGTACTACAGCTACTATTCTGTTCCAGCCTTAAATTAAAATAATTAATTAGTATTCACCAAATCACAAAAATGGTTTATTAACTCAACCATTTTATTTGAATTTATTTTATTTTATTTTATTTTTTAATTAAAAAAATTGCATTAACTCATTAAACCGCAAGCATCGTTTCAGTTGAGCTACATAAGTAAAACTGTCAGACCATGTTAGTTTTAGCCTCAATATGATACTAAAGGTAGAGGTCCATAGCTCGCTTTTTGCGCGTTACGCTTTCTATGCATCTGTCAAAAAAGTAGAATCAATGTAATAATATGTGACAAGTTACATTGCAAAAAGCGCAGAACGCGTAGGCGCGTTCAAAGCAAAAAGTAGGTCTACTTTCTACTTTTGTACGCGTTACAAGCACCATGAAAGAAAGTCAGCTGTTCTTGAATGCTCAAGATGTTAAATAATACTTTATTTCTTACGTTATCGATAAATATTATTTTGCCGTGGATAATTTTTTTCTTTTTTTTTCAATAAAAAAAATTTCTTAGTAAAAAAAACTTATAAAATATGTGAATATTTTCATTAAAGTGATGTATTTTAATTAACTTCTCACCACACTTTTCTCAGTAACAAATTTTGCATATTAGTGTCTTCTCCGCTAAATCTGTATTAAATAGCTGCTTAGAAAAGTTATTGCTTAAGCCAATAATGTGCATACATTTATATGTAATTTTCAATTTACTTACATTAAAGTCAACAACAGCCGAAAATCTGCTGGAATACCCCTGGCCGAGTTCTTCTCAAGACTATCTTTTAAAATGCTGAATAAATAGTCAAAGACATCTGCAGACATTCTTGTCGCGGTTCGAAATTGCTCAGGGTCAGAAGTTTTAATTTTTTAAATGTGGTTTCAAAAAACCCACTTAAATTCCCAAAACCTTTTCTTTTTTGAAATTGTTATAGGCATTTTTTGCACATAAAATTTAATATACACACTCGACTCACTCCACAAATTCTTTTAAAAACTCGATTTCACTCTCCATTTTTTCTTTATAAGTATTTATAAACAAACGCACACAGCTGATCAAAACAAAAATAAAATGGGGCATGAAAAGCAGCGCATGTAACTCAACGCGAACAAAGTATAGAATGAAACAAGAGGATGAAACGCGTGTAAAGCATAACGCGCAAAAAGCGAGGTATGGACCTCTACCTTAAAGAAATTTGAAAAAATTTAATCGGTAGGAACCGAGTTAATCCACGTTGTGAAAACGCAACGCTGGGCCTTAACTAGAAGTGGAAACTATCGATGGCACTATCGATGCTATCGCTAGTAAATTTTTTTGTGACTGTCGATGTTTTTATTTTTCAATCGACTAATACTCGAAAACAATCGATATTTCTTAGTCACTATTGATAGTAAATGTTGCACCCCTAAAGAAAATAATGTAAATATGTTGGTCTTTATAAACAAATATAACTGGATGATCTTTCACTGATCTCACTTATTTTTAATATAATTATTTTAGTTTTGTTATTTATTGAACTGAGAAATAAAGTTCTGTTTTTTGTTTAGTATAGGAAATATTCAGCGATGCCAACTTGGTGCTTTTGGCACTATTTTTAGTGCGTTTTGAAGACTCAAAACGCCAAATTTTGAACGTTGTGCCAAACTAAGAAGAAGAATTATGTAATGCTTTTAAGAAATTTGTGTATTTCTTAAAATTACTTTAACAAAAACTTGATGTATTTATTTTTTCAGTGTAAAGTATACCTTTTTCGTCTGATATATTTCATTAAAGATGATACTATTGCCGAAATAGAGAATATATGTATGTATATATAAGTTCCTTTAACTCCCATTGGAGCATAGGGCGCCATAGCGATTCGTTAACAAAATTTTGGGGTTTCGGTATATGTGGGTTGCTAGCCCTCGTCCCCTAGATTGGTGATAAGGCTGCTATCTGCGCGTCCAATCCCACGATGCACCAACGCTTCAGCGGTTTATCGGCTACTTTCCTGAGACATCTCAGATACTCAGGATACCGGAAGTAGTTAGCTGCTTGGACAATTCAACAAAGGAATCGTTCTGGCCACTCCCAGTAACTTTCCACCTCGAGAAGAGTCCCATTCCCTAAATAGAGAATAGCTTAGAAAATATTAAACATTATTAAACTTCAGTCGTTTGGATCTTCACTCGTTTTTTACGTTAGTGCTTTTTACGCTTTTAAGATCACAAAATTACGCTTTTTAGTGCTTTTTTATATTTGGATGTGCTTTTAGAGCCAAAAAAAGTTGGCATCACTGAAAATATTGTGTTTTGAATTTTTATTGTAAATAAATACATTATACGAGAAACACACAAGTTCGATACTATCACGATAGTATCGTCGATATATGACTGAAATAAAGTCATAAGTAATGAGCAGAATTTACCTTATTTCTCAACTAATTGGTAATAAAGCCATATAGACTTATTCCAGAATTAATTGAAAAATCATGTCATTTTGATTTATTACTTATGACTTTATTGCAGTGAGCCGCCAACGAAACTCGATACATTGTGCCGATAGTTGGGTCTAATCGTCGCTTTCGATATCGAGCTTTGAGATTATGGCATTAGCTATAGAACAATGTAATATTATGGCTCGATATCGAATGCCATAATCTCAAACTGAAAAGACATGATCGAATTAGCTCGTTATCGAAAGCAACGATTAGACCCCCGAATTTTTTCTCTAAATCCTACTTAAATCCAACTTAAAATCTTAAATCAAGTTGTTTCTTGCGGAAGTAAGTCTACAGCTTTTTGGTTTTCTGTCAGTTTGTTGTCAGCAATACAATGCGCCCACTCATGAAAGCAGATGATTTTGTTAGTTCCTAATAGATCAAAATATTAAAGTGTTAGACTGGCCGCCTTGTTTAGCGCATTGATAGCATTTGGGGAATTATTGCCAGTCGTTTTTGAGTGCATACAAAATCGTGGAGGTCCAACTCGCCAATAAAATAAATAATTTAAAACTAAAAGAACATGTTTTTTTTATAAAAAAGAGTGCTATAGGTTTTTGACCAACAAAACATACTCGTATGCAAACTTTGTGCATCAACAGCTTTTATAACATACAATCAGTTGGTATAATTATCTTAATTTTTTTTACCAAACTCGCATGTAAATATGGATTGTTATTAAACTTTTGGCAAATTTAATTAAAAAACGATTTTGTTTTATCAGAGTAATCGAATTGTGTTGTATTTTGTGCATTAAACAAAGCAGTAAAACAAAAAGTGAGTGTTGTCAAAGTTTTTATTGTGTCATACATAACCTGACCAGAAATCCCGCTTTAGGCGGGATTATCCCGCTTTTGGTAGGTCGATCCCGCTTCGAATTTCAATCCCGCTTTATCCCGCTTTTTAGAGTTTTGAACTTTTCAATATCCAGAGAGAATTTAAGATTACCAAGATATTGAAAAATTAATATCTAATTTACTTAGATGACACACATTTTGCTACATTATTGACTCCTTTTTTATACTACTTTTATCTGAAATAAACGTTGCTTCTATATGGGAAGTGCCACGACAACTTTAGGCATTAAAAACTTAGTAGCCTATTGCTCCTTCTAGACCATCAGTAATATGCTATGAGCAAATCAGCAAGATCAGTACACTGATTGTTAACAGAGTAAACCCTACAAAATTTCACCCTTCTCCCTATGTTAGTTTTCCAGATATCTCAAAGTAAATATTTATTCTTTATGGGTTGTTTCACACCCACATGTCTAATTCGAACTTTTTTTTGAGAAAACTCAAATAATAAAATCGTTACTTACACAAAATTTCACGTTTCCTGTTGAAAAATATCTCGAAATAAAGAAAAATTGTATATGGGAGGTGCCACATTAAAAAAAAGCGAAATCGATGCGATTACCAACGAACGACATTTGATTTTTATTTATATATGTAGATATATATTTTTGTTTATTTAAAAGCGTTTCTTTTGAGTTGAAAACTGTGTTCCCTAAGCACATACGAAACTGTGTACTCGTAAGTGCATATTATACATCCCGCTTTCTAAAAAGTATTTATTTTAAAATCCCGCTTTTAAGCGGTATTTTCTTCAAAATCCCGCTTTTTGATCGATCATGTCCCGCTTTTTGAAAAAACCATCTGGTCACGTTAGTCATACACATTTTGCTTTACGCTTTTCTGTCAACGCTAGAAGCGTCACGCAAAGCGTTGAAGTTGTATCTGACACCGCCTTTATTATCTCAATGTAGCGTCGTTGTTCGTTATAATAACGTGAACATCACATGCATTCCAACAAAAAGCAAATAAAAATTATGAAATAAACAAATACCAGTCTAAAGACTATAATTGGAACAATTTATTTCCAATAAAAGAAATTTTAATAAAAAAAAACTAATGTTTATTTAGTGAAAACTAATTCAAGAATAATTCAACAGAATTATCAATTATCAAAGGTTACTATATTACATCCATAAAACTTTTTAAGACAGTGATATAACAAAGTAATCAATACAAAGATTAATGACACATTTATCAGATATACTTACATACGAGTAAATTTTAAGCGGGTGCCAGACACTTCAATATTCAGCTTCAATACATGTGTTGGTCTGCGAAGCATTTGTACAAGCAGTTGTACTGCTTATTATTATGTATTTACCTTCTCCTGTAAGGTAAATTACTACGAATATTAAAAAAAAGACAAATCGGTCCAGCCGTTCAGATAAAATAAAATAAATAAAATAAAAAATATGGACGTGGTCAATGAAAAGTATTAAAAAAAATCAAAATCAGTGCAGCCGTTCTTAATTGATACGATTAACAACAAACGACATTTAATTTTATTATAAAAATATTATTGTTTATTTCAACGCGTTTCTTTGAGTTGAAATTTATTTTTTTTCCTAAGTACATATATACGCAACGGTGTACATATGTGCATAATAAACATCCCGCTTTCTTAAAGATATTCACCCCTATCGTGAACATTTTTCCCTCGAAATTTTTTCCCTTTTCACAAACAGGGCAATCATGAATAAAATTCCGCGTGAAATTTTTCCCGGGGAACAATTCCAAATACTAATAGCAAGTAATAGGGAAAACAAAAAGTCTAATTGGAAAAAGGACAAATTTCAGGCGGAATTTTATTCATGATTGCCCTGAAAATTGCAATCGTGAATGATTTTCACCCGGAAATTTTTTCCTTATCATGAATAATATTTTTCCCGTGATTTTTTGTTCACTTTTTTCTTGGTTTTGTTCACTTTATTTTTGCAGGCGAACAGAATTATTACATCGAATAATTTCAATATTTCCCTTCGAAATATCCCAGCAAAAAAAAAAATCGGAACTAGTTCCAAAGGTTTACCACTTTCATTGGTATGCAATCACTAGAGGTACTGAATTTAATATTCGAAGGCTGAGTTTACATCTGGCATTTCTTGTGTTCCATGTGCCCAAAAAAGCGTAACCACTAATTACTAATGAAAAACTGTTTGATTCAGGCATGTATTTATAGATTTAAACTGTTTCCAATCATGTTGGATTCTATAAAATTGTCTATTATTTATATATGAAACTTTTTAACTTAATAAATACGTGTCTAAATCAAACAGTTTTTCATTAGCAATTAGTGGTTACGCTTTTTTTACGCATGTGTGGCACGTGGGACACAGATGTAAACCCGGCCTAAGGCTGTTGTTTATATCAAAAATTATTCTAGACAACCTTCTAAGCACATATCATTCAGTTATTTGAATTACTTCCGTCCTATGACAACCATGTGTTAAATTCATTGAAGATTCACCACAAATAGAACTATGTACTTGGAGCTGAGTTCATCACTGCTGTAACTAATGATTTGTATTTTAATTTTTTGCTGGATATATTAAAAGTTATAAATATTTATTTTTAGGACAAGATTAGGAAGTAAAGTTTACGATTGTTAACAATAATTGCCTGAAACGCCTTTTTCCTGGAGTATGAATCTTTTTGGTTTACACACAGTAAATTTCATGGTGGTGCACCGCGGTGAAAGAAATTTTTTCAACTGTGCCTCGAATATTTAAAAATACAACATTAATTTTATTTTTAACATAAATGTGTGTGTTTCTTGTTATTAAACTTAAATTTATCTGATTTTCAATTAATTTTTATGCTTTACAAATCTTCTTCCCTTTTTTACATTCACTGGGACTGATAGCGGGGCAAAGATTTCACGGGAGATTCACGATAGCATTTTTCACTTTGAGGGGAATGAAAATTTCACGTGAACAAAAGTTCCACCTGTTATTCACGATAGGGGTGATTTATTTTTAAATCCCGCTTTCTGGCAGTATTTTCTTTAACATCCCGCTTTTTGCAGAATTTCATCTGTAGTGCGATTCAGTAAACTATACTATAACTATACATTTTGTCGCTTGCAATAACGATTGTGTAGCTTCTTTTTAACGATAGTATGGAGCTGATATTTTCTGTTGATTTTTGCCGATAAAATTAACAGCACATAAATTATTGTCGCTTAAATGACGACACAGCTGACATAACCCACAGCGAATATCGTTAAAAATGTTACTGAATAGAAAATTCAATAAATGTTATATATTGTATATACATATGTATACATATGTGTGACTACATTTGGTAAACAAACTTACACAAACACACGAGTATGTATTGCAGCTGAATATTGACGTGTATGGCACCCAGCGTTACCGTTTGTGCGACTAAAGTGGCAATTTTACACTTTTTTTAAGCGTTGCCACTTTTGTTGCCACTTTTTCAAAAATTCCCTTTTTTGCCACTTTTTTTATAAATAAATACTTTATAATTTAACAATAGTTTCGGCTTGAGGTCATCCGTGCGAAATGAAAATCCAAACATTCCAAAGGTCAACTACACGTTAAATTATCTAAGTACTTAATATTTACATAAATATTTACTATATGAATTTGCTTCTGTGCATCTTCTAAAGAATTGTTGTTTAGTTTTAATGTTAATTATTATTATATTTTATTTTATTATTTTACCGCTTTTATAAATGAACTAATTGTTTTCTGTTATGTTTTTGTTAATTTTTACTAAATTCCAATGTTTTGTTTAAAATAAATGCCTTTCTGAAAATGTTGCGACTTTTTTTTCAAAATCCCCTTTTTTCTGCCACTTTTTTATTTTAAATCCCCTTTTTGTGCCACTTTTTGAAATTTCTCAACGGTAACGCTGATCAAAAGCAGCACTTGATCAGATAAACACTCTACGTATTGATGAGCCTTAAAATGACAAAGAGGGTGATGGCGATGGCGATGGTAGAAAATATTTACACAACACATGAGAATCAGTGTTGTCTGATATGGCGATTTGTTTTTGGCGATGAAAATTTTTAAATGGCGATTGACGATTTACTTTGCTATATTTGAAGTCCGGGGCTATATTTTTGGCTATAGTTTTATGATCTCAATAATTTAAAGTTATGTTCAAAATATGGCATTTTTTATTATTTGTTTTGTGTTTTCTATATTTCAAGAAGTTGAAATCATAAATACTCGATCGACTTCTAGAAATATAGTATGTATACATGCTATGTATTATAAGGTTATGGTATATTTTGTATGTATATATTATAAAGTATACATATATGTATATGGTAACTTTTCAATTTGTCAAACGAAATTTTCTACAATTCAAGAAGTTTTCAAAAAATTATGGTGTTTATGAAACACAATAGGGAAAACGTTGATTTTTTAAATTGGAAGCAACATTTTGATAATGAAGCACCAAAAAACCTGTACGAGTGCTGGCCTAAAGTGTATGATTACCACGAAGCTGCTTGTACCACTGCAAGGAGCTCGCTGCGGCCGTTCTTAATATGCTGGCTGTTCTCACAATTAACGATTGTGTTGAAAGAACATATTTCGTTATTAATTTTATTAAAACTAAATTAGGAAACAAAATGCAATATGAACTTCTCAATTCCTTGCATACTTATATCTAATAGTATCATATAAGAATATAGATCTGTAGGTTTTCGAACTTATGATGTCAAATTGTTATATTTTAAATGCTTTTTAAAAAAGAGTAAACAATTTTGTAAAATATATATAAATGGTCAGTCGTAAAGCAGCTCTGGGCGAGTCAACATCAAGCGTCGTTGGCAATTATCTCTTAAGTGCAACCAGGCCACTGTTGTTTATTGGCCTTCGAGAGTTTTGCGTCTCACTCGCACTGGTTGACTGATCTGCCACGGATAACCGTATATTCTTGCGGTTCTTTTGTGGAATTTATTTAACAACCACGTTGCTACTTCCTATGTGAAGGCATATGTCGTGTACAGTCAGTCACAAAGCCTTTTTAAAAAACTGTTAATAACATCTTGGGCATATGGTCTAGCTACCCCGCCCATACTTGTGCAACAATACTTTGCAAATTTACTTTGTAAATTATTTCTTAAATAAATAAATATATATATAAATGGAATATGTTCAGTGCGTTTTTGATAACAATATAAATTCTTGGGGATGGCAATGTCACCCCCAAGATGGCCTTTCTAAAGGTTCAATCAGAGGTGCCATAACCATAACCATAATGAACAGCCGTTCGAATTAAACTAATGGGCAACACTGTATTTGATTATAGGTGACTCGCCATAACGCCATAACTCTCACCATAGAAACCAATTGAATTTTGGTTTGGTTATGGCTAAGGCATTATGGCTATGTCACGTCTAATTTAAGCTTAAGCCCTATGTATACACCAGTATTTATACGAGGTGTGTTCAAAACGTATCGCGAATTTTGAATTTTCGCGTGTTACGTATATTCGAATTTTGATTTTTTGTGGCGTTATGTTGGTACACTAAGACGAACTAAAACACGTGCAAGCAAAGCAGCTGTCAACAATTAACTGAACATTCAAACTGGCCGAAATTATCGGCATAAGTGAGAGACATGAGTACCAACATAACGCAACCAAAAAAATCAAAATTCGAATATACGTAACCCGCGAAAATTCAAAATTCGCGGTACGTTTTGCACAAACCTCATATGTTAGTGTGTTCGTTTGTAAATAAATGTAAACACTTTTCATAATTTTTCTTAAACAAAATCTGCCGCATAAACAATATTTTAGGTTTATTAAGGGCCTATTTGACATACTCCTATTTTTTATGAATATGACAGTATAATTTGCATACATATATATGTATTTTAAGATAGTCATTGTCTACTAGGGATGGCAATCGGGACTGGTTTTTACAATCCCAGGATTCGGGATTTCAAAAAATCAAATCCCGGTATTTCAGGATTTTTCGGGATCCCAAAATTTTTTGAGATTCAGGAATTATTCGGGTCTCTGGGTTTTTTCAACATTAAAAGACACATGCTTTTTTATTGGTATTTACTAAAAAGTGGTTCACAAATAAAATTTTTATAATTATTTCATATTACATAGTCAAAAACTATTTGAGAATTCACAAATAATATTTTTGAAAATCACAAAAGAAAAATAAGCGTATCAGTGTTAGAAACTTTAACAAAACCCAGATTTATATCGAATATAAATTATTTGCTGGGTTTTGTTAAAGTTTCTAAGCTTATTACGCTTATTTTTCATTTGTGATTTTAAAAACTATTACTATTTGTGAATTCTCAAATAGTTTTTGAAAGTCTGTGAATAAGATAAGAAGTTTGTGGTTGAAGTCTACTAATGATTTGGTAAAGCATCAATGAAATACATATGTATATAGGCAATGCTTAACCACCGGCAAATAAATTTCAATTATAAAAAATCATGATAAATTTATTTATAAAAAACAAACAAAACTTGGTAAATAACTTCGGGATAGACTGAATCCCGAAAATCATGGGATTAAAAAATTTAAATCTCGGAATTCGCTTAATCCCGGGATTTCGGGATTGGCACCCCTATTGTCTACTGAATTTAAATTTGACTATACTTCTAATGGAGTTACTAAATGAAAATATTTTTATAACTAAAATTTAATGTTTTATTATATTGGCGATACTTGAAGATATTCCATAATCTACTTGGTGGGTAGGCTAAAAATAAATCTGACAACACTGACGAAAATAATCTCACAGACATTTTCAAGATCATGAAGAGTTGCGGACATACATACATACATACATAGTATGTATGTATAACAAATAAATTTTGATAACTTAAGTCAGTTTCACAAGTTAAGTCAAACTTACAAGTACAGTTTACTTGTCGTTAATTAATGACGCTGTAAGTCGAATTTACAATTCAGGGATATTGGATTTATATTAGCGAAACTCTAATAACTTAACACCAATAAATACTTACATACACGTGCTTATTATTGAACTATTTTAGCAAAATAATATCCGTTTATTTTCGGAAAAAAATTAATAAACGTCATAATGTGTGTTGTGAAGGAGTATCAGACCGATTAATAGGCTTCGTAATACCGCCTAAAAACAGTTACGTCAGCCAATAATCGGTAATAGACATTAATTTTACCACAATTCTGAACTTTTTGAAGCTGCTAATAATTTAAGGCTGAATTTCACACTCCTTATAGGAACTGTGTGTGAGCAAATACAACGTGTGTTAATTTTGATTAGTAAATTTTTCAATCAACTTTACATTTACTATAATGTGTACATGTAAATATATATGTATATACAAGGATTAAAAACTATATTTAAAGTGCGTGTGTGACATTCAATATGCACTAAAAACTTGAAAATATGTCCTAAAAGCACCAATAATATGATCTTAAAATTAATATAAATTGATTTATTTGTGGGAAAAATATATATATTTTTAATCCAATACTTCAATAACAAATTGCATATAAAATAAGACAAAAATAAAATAAAAAGAAATAAAATTTAACTTCAACTTCAAAATACGAGTAGATTCCTTTATCAGAATTCAACCTTTGGAACTGTATTTTGGATAAATACACAATTATTCTGTTTTTCTT
Source organism: Nowickia ferox (assembly GCA_936439885.1). Taxonomy (NCBI): domain Eukaryota; kingdom Metazoa; phylum Arthropoda; class Insecta; order Diptera; family Tachinidae; genus Nowickia; species Nowickia ferox. The sequence goes on along the minus strand of OW387027.1, from coordinate 32,180,535 downwards.
TCTGAGAAAATATGTAAAAATTTTTAACTTTTTATTAAAAAAATTAAATTTAATTTCGTAAAATTATTAATATACGCTCGTAATACAATCTATATTTCAAAAAATTATTTAATTGCGAATTTTCATTGACAAGTGTAAAAAATTTAAGCTGCTTTGCTTGCACGTGTTTTAGTTCGTCTTCGATTTTTAACTATTAAAAAAAATGGAACAAAGAAACTGTATAAAATTTTGTGTGAAAAACGAAATCAAGTGCGCGGATACATTCCGAATGTTGACTGTGGCATAAGGAGAAGCTACCTTGGACCGAAGAAACGTTTATTTGTGGTACAAAGTGTTCTCAAAAGGCCGAGAAGATGTGAACGACGAAGAGCGTGCCGGACGCCCGAGCACTTCAACAACAAACGAAAAAATTGATGAAGTGAAGAAAATGGTATTGGCCAATCGTCGAATCAGAATTAGAGAAGTTGCTGGGCACGAGACAGGTCGCCGCGAAATTCCTACCAAAAATTTTTCAATTTCGACCAAAAAGCATCGCATGCCATTGCTAATGAGCTGTTTGACTCTGTCCACAACGACTCAAATTTGCTCCAGAGGGTCATAACTGGTGACGAATCGTGGGCTTATGGTTATGACGTGGAAACCAAAGCCCAATCATCTCAATGGAAGCTGCCGCACGAACCAAGGTCAAAATCGAAGACAAGCCAAAACACGTGCAAGCAAAGCAACTGTCAACAAATTAGCTGAACATTCAAAATGGCTGAAATTGACGGCATAAGTGAGAGACATGAGTACCAACATAACGCCACAAAAAAATCAAAATTCTAATGTACGTAACTCGCGAAAATTAAAAATTCGCGATACGTTTTGAACAAGCCTCGTATATGAACAAGCATGTTAATATAAAAAAATCTATAAAATATCAAAATATGACCTCAAAGCATCAATTATGCTCTAAAAATCTAAAAAAAACTGCCACAACTAAAATATGCAAAGACATGCCTTAAGGGGTCAAATATGCAAAAATATGCACTAACAAATCAATATCAAAAAAAAACATGCAACTACATATTTGCGGTTTCCCTGTAAATGACTCAAGAAAAGTTGTTAAAAAAATATATGTATATCACCAAATTCGGAATACCTTAGACAGCTACAAATTCAAAAATTTGCGAAATTTGTAGAAAACATGAAATGCAAATAGATCGGATTTGATAGATTTTCATGCCCAATTTCCTCCCAGCGGATAACACTGTTCTTCAAAAAACAAAAATAAAAAAAACTGGAGCAAGAACTTCATTATGTGATTTAAATGGAATTTAGTGTGTGCAATCTAAATATGTTCACATCACGTTTAGTTTGTTTTTTATTTAAATAAAATACTGATATTGGAATACTAAGGATTCATTTCACCAACTCTATTTAAATACGAGTATCAATTGATATTTAAATGTCGATTTGCATTAATTTTTATTTTATTACTTATTGATTATTACTGTTTTTAAAATACAAAAATTAAATTAAAGTACTAACCATGGGATAGTTTGAAACATACTCGTATGTGCCCTTAATTATGAAAGTGGTCAAAGTCATATGCATTTTTGCTTCGAAATTTTAAATACGTGTCTGAATCCAACAGTTTTTCATTAGTAATTAGTGGTTACGCTTTTTTGGGCACATATGTGCCAGATGTAAGCTCGGCCTTATTTATTATTTATTTGTCGATACTTAACTCTAAAAATGATAGTCGTCTATTTTCAAATGGATACAATTCAATTATTTCCAGTTTGTGGGACTATTTATGCAGAATTAGTCGATTCGTATCGTGAGTTTACGAATCAGCTGACAAAATCTGTAACATAAATAAAACATGTTGCTGTTTATTTAATATGTATCAACAACAGAAAATATATTTTTACGGAGCAAAACGTTAACTTCTCTCTCACATACATATGTACATACACACACATGTATAAAGAAAAGAGAAATACAATAACAGCTGACACATTCACTTGCAGCCTCACATATTTACTCCAGATTTAAACGGTACGACAACTTCAAAAGTAACACGATACGAATCGACTAATTCTAATATTATTCTGATTTTCCGGAAGCTTTTTACTAATGAAAATTTTCAGTGCAAAGAAAAACTAACACCAATTTTTCTGAATTTATTGCTTAACAAGTTGCTTCTACGATTATATTCGGTTATTATTAAACAAACAAGAAAATGCTAAACATACTCGTATAATTCTTTTAGAGCTTGATGATACACAAATTTTTTTTATTTTTCTATTTGGAGAGAAAATGAATAGTGTTGACGCTGTACCGACTCGAGACTCGAGCACGCAACATACAATTGACCGTGGGAAAACACTGGGATTATATTTTTAACCCACACACTTGTCACGATTGTCCTTGAGATTTATTAATCGTCATTGCCAATGCAAGGACGCGTTTAAACTCAATTGGGAGATCACTTGGTATCATAACTATCCTTGGAATAAGCACTTCTTCACCTTTAAACTTTCCTATGGTTATCTTTGCTTTAATAGCGTTTCTCATCAGCATTTTAACAACCAATCTAGGAAATGAAATCTGTATAATAAATATAACGAAAGTTTATCCACTTTGCTATTCAGTAACATATTTTAACGATATTCGCTGTCGGTTGAAGTAAAAAAGTAATATAACAAGCTCGAATTCGTTTAGGGGTTCTTTAACTCTTCTTTGTGCTTTTCGCTTGTTTTGCCATTTTGTGTGCAGAGATGCCACATGAAATACAATTAAATGGCGTGTAGAGCACAGATGTACACTATCGTAAAAAAGAAATTACAGAATCACATTACTTTTACATCAAACGAATAAACATATCGATAAATATTACGATATTCAGTTCCCAAAAAGTTACTGGCCTGTAGTAGAGTCAGTCGGTATTTTCCCATTGCCCATGTCTAACAATTGATTTGAAAACACATACCCTGATTGATGAGTTTGAAGAGCAACTCGCATATTTTCTGTTATTTGAGAGTTTTCACTTCTTTTCAAAAATATGATGACTTCAAGAAAGCGCTAATTTCATCAGCAGGAGTTGATCTTGGCGAAAGTCTCCACCCAATAGAATCATCATCCCTCCGAATATCTGTTGATTATTTCGCAAGACTTTTAATGTTCTGCCAAGTGCCTCTAATGCTCGTTTGTGAGCCATTGTACATTCAACCCAAATAATAACATGTTGGCTCATCTAACGTTTGTAAATTTTAAGATAGTTTTACGGCAGAATGAGCAGTTCTTCCTGCCTCTAATAGGGTAGCAGCAATCCGAGAGGAGGCTACTGCAAGTGCAATTTGGTTTTGCGAGCGAACGGAAGCCAAAAGGAGGGAAAGTAAAAACGTTTTACCTGTTCCAGCAGGTACATCGAGAAAGAAGATTCCTCCATAACCTGCATTAACCGCTGTCATAAGAGTTTTGTACGCGCTTTTCTGCTGGTTGTTTAAGAGTTGCATATTTGTTCTTACTGACTGACTTAATGAATTCCGATTATATTGCCGTTCACGTAGAAATTCTTCGGTAAATGCTTCTTGTGCAGGACGATTTGGAACTGACATTCCTAATTCTTGCGGCATTTTTCCAGACCTGCCTAATCATAAGTCTTCAATTGAAATCAATACCTCATTGAAAATGTCAGCATTGAAATCAATTTCGAGATTTATGGCCGTTGAACGAATACGAAGCAAAATATCATCGGCCATGTTTTGTTTATACTTGTTCCACAAGTGGGGTGGATTAGATGGAAAACTTGTTGATATAATGGTGACAAAAAGTGTTCCAATTTGTTTGGGGCGTAGACGAAACAACATTTACTAATAACAAACGCAGGTAAAAATATTCGTCATTGCACGGATGGACTGAGTAGACACGAGCTAGTGCTTTTTGTTATAAAAACTTTTAACTGAAACCAAAAATTTCTATAAAAACACACTTAATAATTTGAAAGCATGGTTAATTTACATATGTAAGAGTATGTATATTAAAATCTTGACTTTTGATATTATCCAACACGAATAAATTAAACCACAAAGCAAATACCACTAATTAGGATCTTTCTAAAGTTTAAGCGTTGCTTAAGTTAGAAAATTTAGAAGTGAAAAAGATTTATTATCGTGTTTTCACTAATACGATGTTGCATAGAACATTGAGAAGTGAATAGGAAGAAATATAATGAAAACAATTACGAATTTTAAAAACGTTAGTTCGAGTTCATGCTAAAATTTTCTCTCATGAAGAATAATGAGAAGTGAAAAGGAGGCAGTATATTAAAAATATTACGTTTCCCTTTGTTTGTGCTTAGAAAAAATGTAGTATTGAATAGTAGGCATTTTTTTTAATTTTTTTCTTCTGAAAATTTTAAATCGAATAAAAAAAATCAGCCAAATCGCTCCAGCCGTTCTCATGTTATGCGATTACATATACTCGTAGATTACAAAAAAAAATATAGCGAAAAGTTCATAAAATTGGTCAAATATGTATTAAATCGTAAACAAAATTAAAAATAAATTAATTGTGCTAGCCGGAAGGTCATCATCAGTGATGCCATTCGAATACGAAAGATACATTTTTCGTATCTTTTCATGACTTCAGGTACCATTTGTAATCCCGACATTTTTCGTATCTTTTGAATCTGTACGCAAAATGTACAGAAAATATGAACATCTTTTTTATTTTCAGAAAATTTATATGAACTTTTTGATATAATCGCCGTTGTATAAGCGGCTTAACTCGTATATTAATTTTTACAAAAATTAATTTGTTTTGATAACATCCAAAGATTAATTTTAAAGTTTGCTTACTGTATTTTAAAAAATTACATGCTTATGTTTATGACTTAAATAAATATAAAAATGAATTTATATGATATCATTTTCTTTACAATATTCATTAAATATGAAATAAAAATGTTATGTTAATAAATGATAAACGTTAAAAATGGACTTTAAAATTTTTTACAAAATGTATCTTTTTGGGAACAAATGTATCTTTTGGGAAACTAAAATGTATCTTTCTCAAAATTTCACTGGCAACACTGGTCATCATCATAAGAGTTGAAATTCGACAAATAAACAAAAGCTTAAAGGCCTCATTAGTTGTTACTTTTCGTTGTCGTTCTGTGCCGTTCTTTTCTGTATAAAATATTTTCCAATTACTTTTTCTGTGCAAGGAATCAGCTGGCAACCTATAGAACTGATTTCAGTTGTATACAAAATATCACAATAAACTAATACATACACACTTTTGGCTGTCACTTAACGTTGAATTCTATTTTCTATAGATTTGTCCGCAACGGAACAGAACGAAACAATAAAAACAAACCACACACACAGACTTTCAATTGAACAGAAACAAAACAGCTGATTCAGAACAGAACAGCACGTACAAAATAATTCTGCCTTAAGTCATTTCAAAGGAGATTTTGATGTTCTTCCCTTAAAACACCAACTAATCGCTTGATGAAATACAAAATTAAAAATGCAATATCTCTTGATTTTGACCTAAGCCTTCAAAACGGAGTATGTCACAGTATTCTACAGCCCAAAATTAAGTTGGTTTGTCTCGGTATTATTCTTACAGTGTAATTTTCTCAAAGAATCACAACTGCGATTTCTTTCAGAATTACGGCATTAATCTTCATATCCTAATTCATATTGTGTTGAAATTTCATACATTGTGCAAAAATTTTCTTTTTCCATTAATTTGTGTATAAATTCAAAACTTTAAGCTCGGTTTTTGTAAAACTAGTTTTTTTTAAGTTATGACATTGCTTGAGTAAATGAGCGATATGTTAATTACTAAACTTAATGGGTTTTATTTTGACTCATATGTAATACAGTAATTTTGACTCAGCTGCACAATCAACTTTGCACAATTTTTTGTGCAGATAAGTCAAAAATGCTGTTATCTTAAATGTACTTAGCTGTCTTAATGTGCAGGTATACAATTGTGGTTTCCCGCCTAAAAGTGCAGCTAAAAAGTGTTAAAAAGTATATGGATATGTACTAGAGATGAGCGATTTTTTTAAACCTGTTACTTTTTCACAGCGATTGAAAAATCACTAATCACAAATGTGACTGAATTTATAAAGTAACATGTTTTGCAAATATAGTTCTTTTATACAAACTGTGAATGTTCTTGTATGCTTACTTTATAGAAAATGAAGCTACCACATGAATTTTTTTTATACCTTCATCGTTTGTCGAGAAAAAAATCGTCAAATCGTGTCAAATCGTCTTCTCTGGCAACTATGTAAAGCTCTCACATTTTTGTATTTGCAATTTTATTGTCTCTCTGCCTCTTATACGGCAATTCTCAGTATTTGGATGGCGTTGAATGCTAATTGTTTGTTCTTATCGCTCTTCTTATTAGTATTCATTAAAATACCAATACTAATAAATATATTTAAATGAATGAAATGTGTTAAACCGTGATAACAGTCACTGTTTAATTTCACTGCTGCTCTTATTATTAGAGTTTGTGAAAATAATAGAACTGTTACAAACAAAATACTGCTAAACTGTGATCACAGTCACAGTGTAAACAAACAGCGATTTAGAAATCACGTTCACAAGGAGCACATTATTAAAAAATCACAGTATCGCTCAACACTAATATGTACATATGTATGTACATAATAAAAAATGTTTTTTTTTAAGCACATACATATGTACATATGTGTTTGATTTTTTCTTAAACTTTTTTTTTATAAAAAACAATCAATATTGGGGTCCATATTGAGTTTTTTTATCCCAGACATTTCTGTTTAACTCTCTCTTATAAATCTTGCAATGTTTAATCGATGATGCATTTATATAAAATATGTTTGTTCTTTTTTATTTTCATATTTACTGTTATATATTGTTATTTTTTTCTTAATTTCTTCGCTGATGCTTTCATTTGAGTTTTGAATAAGAATCTCGTCGGTTGTTTTTATGTATATTAGTTAAAGATATATTAAACTGAAGTACATATTAATTTAATGTGTTGGGTATTTTACATAAAATATTTATAAAAAAAAATTCTTCTTATTAATTAAATTTTTCATAGATCTTTGCCATTCAAAGTTCTTTCAGCACCATTTTGTGCACGCCAAAGATAGAAGCGATAGACGATTAAAAAGCAAAATTCAACATAGTAATCATAAATTTTATATGGTTGCATCTACATACATAAAATATTATTTAATCAGTTAATGAAGAAAAGTTTTTTTTATTAATAAGTACTAAAAAATTGTATTTGTTTTTTTTTCACTATTTAACTTTCAAAATAAAAAGCATACTGAGTATTGTGCGATTCCCCAAATCATTATCGAATTATTCTTTTACAACTCTCCCAATGGTTCATATAAGATTAACGTTGGAGAGTTGTAAGATAATCTCTAGATAAATCTTAAATTATTGCATCTACGACTAATAAAAGTGCCATCTGCGGCTCTTGTACACGAATCGTCTTTGGTAACAGTTTCTTCCGTGCGAAATATGAGCTCGTTGGCGATTAAAAATGATCTGCATACGATTCACAATAGACTCTTCTGCGATACAAAAGGCTAGCTGGGCATAGGCTAATAAATATAGGCCCTTATTATGAGCAACTTTCGATCTTCGACGGTAGTCGAAAGTACTGATCGAACGAATTTTCATTTGGTATTATGACGAGCATTCGACAAAGAATGTCGTTATTGTGAATAAAATCGACAAAAAATAGCTTCCAATTTGAGTTTTTATACTTAAAAATAAACATTATTTGACACTTATATTTTTTTTAATATTAAAATACCTCATCGAAAGCTAAATTCTGTTCGATAGAAAATTCGTTGCTCAGCGAAACTTTTGATGCTCATAATATGAATTTAACATTCGTTTTTCGATGTTCGATAACCAGCGAAAATCGAACATCGAATGCAACTCATAATAGGGCCTATAATGAATGTGTATTAATTAAAGAACGACTTCAGTTGGATACACATACGAGTATATGGTTGCATATTTGCGTAGCCACATTTTTTTAACGTGTGCATTTAACTTAAATTTTTAATATGAGAATAATTTAAAATTGCCAAAAAAAATTAAAAAATAATTTTGGAGAATAATTACAGAAAAAATATATTTTGTGCAGTTGAGTCAATGTGCAGATAACAATGATTTTTTGAATGAAAATAATTTAAAATTACCAAAATTTTAGGGCACTTATCTATCTTACAAGAATAGTCCAAATTGCACTTAAACAAAGGCAGCAAAAAAGAGCCGTTCATTTTGAAAGTGAGCCAAGTAAATTTTTGCAAATTCTTTGCAAATAAAAAATCATAAGAAATCTACTTTATAAATACTCGCTCGCATCTTGATTGCATTAAAAATTGGTTTAGCCTACTTTCAAAATGAACAGCGCATACCTACGAGTATATTGAAAAGTTTTGCATTGACCCGCAGATACATTCAAACATGTTTTTAATCAAAATAAATTTGAGTATCATTTTGCTTTTGGCCATCTCTAGTCAATTGACTAGTGGCCAATTTGATCCCAACTATGCTGAAGGCAGAGGTACAATGGTTCACTTGTTCGAATGGAAATGGGACGACATAGCCGATGAGTGTGAGCGTTTCTTGGGACCCAAGGGTTATGGTGGTGTGCAAGTAAGTTTGAGTGGAATTTGATTTTGAAAAATATAACGATTCTGAAGCAACAAATATTGTATGCAGGATGTTGCAAAATCTTACAATCAAAATTTATATTCTTTTATTTCACAAAATGACCCCATTCTTCTATATGTCTTCCATTGAAGGTCTCTCCAGTCAATGAAAATGTTGTTATAAAAAATCGTCCTTGGTGGGAGCGTTACCAACCTGTCTCATATCTTTTGGTAACACGTTCTGGCAACCAAAGCCAATTCGCCAATATGGTTAGACGTTGCAATGATGCAGGCGTACGCATTTATGTGGATATCGTTTTCAATCATATGGCTGCCGGCGGTAATACGATTGTGGGTACAGCCGGCTCAATTGCACAACCACAGCAAAAGAATTTTCCAGCAGTTCCCTACTCAGCCGGGGATTTCCATTCTACCTGCTCCATTAATAACTATAATGATGCTAATGAAGTGCGCTATTGCGAGTTGGTCGGCTTAAAAGACTTGGATCATAGTAAACCTTGGGTGCGTGATCGTATTGTTGAATTCATGAACAAGTTGATATCATTGGGTGTTGCCGGTTTTCGCGTTGACGCTGCCAAGCATATGTATCCCATAGATATACAAGTAAGCATAATCACTTTTCAAAGTGTAGTTAAAATATTTTCAAGATAATTTACCTTTCATAAATGTCAAGAAGATTAGTGAATCATACCTGACCGTTAGTATGGGTCTGTTCGTTAATATAATGCAAACTTGTTAATTTGTACATATGTGCGAGTATGTATGTATGTAAATAAAAATACATATAGTTTCTTGTACATGTTTCTGTGAGGGAATTGCCTTTAATTACGTGTGGCGTAGCGCTTCCTTGTAAGCAATATTCGATGTCGTGTTAGCACACTAATAATCCAAAATTATTATTTTACTTATTCAGTAAAATATTTTTTTTAATAAAATGCAATATTACTCCACACATAATTGCGGTACAATTTCTAATAGCCTTCAACATTGCGTTTGCGGCTTGGCTTTCACATGAGATTTGTAACTCATTGTACACACATCCCAAACTATCATCAAAGTGCTTTCTAAAACTCTACCAAAGGTATTATTCTTGCGTATAGAACATACAGATTATTCTTCTGTAGATGCTGATACTGGGAATTGAAAAGTTGAATGTGGCATTTTTAATTTGCTCAATATATAGTGTTGCAGTAATTCATGAAGAACCTACCGCTACAGCAACTTTGACAGATAGGGCGAAGTTAGGTAAATTTTCGTGTACAAAATCTGCCAAATCGAATGACGTTATACTGACGTATTACATTTGTGCCTACGATATAATTTTGTGATTTAATGGGTGCGGGTGATCCAAAATCATTTAAAATTTTGTCACTTAATTCCAATTATTTATTTTCTTTTAGTATCAACACTTTATTTTATTATGTAATTGAAAAGCAACGTATAATCGATAGACAGAAATTGCCCACTGTTCCTTCATATTCCTAGGTTAGGTTAGGTTAGGTTGAAAAGAAAAGCCATTACGCTCATGTTCGGGGGCATACACATAAGCCAGTATGCCAGGCCTGTTTGTTGTAAATTAAGAAACGAACCCCACCTTTATAGGAACTCAGTATCGTTCACGCAGGACCTCAAACTTTTACAGTCAATACCTCTAAGGTGGGTAATGTCGGGTAAGGTGTCATCCCCAAAATAACGGGATCTTGGCTGGGCAAAAGCTGGACAATGACAAAAGAAGTGCTCAATTGTCTCGATGTCCCCCATGCATGCCCTGCATTCATTGTCATCCGTGGCTCCAATCCGGTACAAATGTCTTCGCAAATTGGAGTGCCCCGTTAAGATGCCGGTGAACTTTCCTACCACGGGTTTGTTTAGTTTAGTCGGGATCGCCCCATAGAACCTTGGTAACGTTCTGACCTTTTTCGGCAGTTTATTTGCACGTTGATTTCCGGTTGCGTAGTAGTAGGCAGGCAACCATACAAGACGAATATTGTCATGTACTGCGTAATCGTTAATCATATTCTTGCAATCTAAAACGGTCCTAGAGTTTACTCTTTCGGTTGTGATTGCCCTAATTGCCGAATTGCTACCAGTAAATATCTGTGGCTCCAATATTCACACTGATCAATTTTAAAACCTCCGTGATAGCTCGAACCTTTGCCTGAAAACCTGTATTATGGTCAGGCAAGCGGATCTTCTATGAAGGAACCTAGGCCCGTTCTTTACCCTAGCTTCGAGCTATCCGTATAGCAGCAAACTCTCACGGGTGTTCTAGGGTTCGATTGATCCAAGAGTGTCTTTCTGGTCTTTTTCGATCAGATAGTAGGATCTACTTCGTGTCTAATACGAACATAAAGAATGTCTCCAATGTCATAACGCAGCTTATACCTAGGCAGCACTTTCGTTGTGCTAAAAAATGTACAAAGATAAATCCTAATGTATATTTTTCAATATATTAGTACATATGTAATTTCTTTATAAATCAAAATTTATTTTTTATGAATAAGGCAGTAAATGTGCTTTGAAGGTAACCCCACTGGACGAAGCAATACTGCACCTTTTCTAAATAACTTTTTCTAAATAATTGCCAGCGACGCAATACTTTTCTGCAAGATTTTTATATCACAAACTTATCATTTGCATTCGCGCTTAGGGAAAACTGAACTAACCGATGCGACAGGATGCCACATTTTTTGGGTACTTGACCAAATTTGTTCAGCTGCTGCCCACAAGAATTAATGCACATAATATCGAGCGTTAACCGACAAAAAAGCTTAAGCGATATATTTTTTAACTTAGTTTTTTGACGAAAATTGGTTATCTATGATCGCAAATAAGCGGTTTTCGCCAAAAAAAAAATTAAACTTGAAAATTAAGTCGCTTAAGCTTTTTTGGCTGTTATGGCACGATATTTTCATTGAAAAAAACTACATAATTTCAAAATCATATTTTTCTTCAATTACAGATTATCTACGGCCGTTTGAATAATTTGAATACCGAACACGGCTTTAAGCCTCAAAGCCGTCCTTTTATAACCCAGGAAGTCATTGATCTGGGATATGAAGGAGTTTCCAAGTATGAATACATTAACATGGGTACCGTTACCGAATTCAGACATTCCGTCTCTATTGGCAAGGCTTTCCGTGGCAGAGACCAACTACATTGGCTTGACAGCTGGGGCAAAGCTTGGGGCTTTTTGCCTTCCCAGTTTGCTTTGGTATTCGTCGATAATCATGATAATCAACGTGGTCACGGTGCTGGTGGTGGTGACATTCTCACCTATAAGACATCCCGACAATATAAAATGGCCACTGCTTTCATGTTGGCTCATCCATTTGGTATCGCACGCATCATGTCTTCTTTTGCCTTTGAGCACTCGGACCAGGCTCCACCCACTACTGACAATGGCAATACAATTAGTTCGCCGATTTACAATAACGACGGCTCCTGCAGTGGCGGTTGGATTTGTGAACACCGTTGGCGACAAATCTACAATATGGTTGAATTCAAAAATGTTGTCGGCGATACTCCAATCGTGAGTTGGTGGGATAATGGCAGCAATCAAATTTCTTTCTGTCGTGGCGATAAGGGGTTCATTGCTTTCAACAATGATTTGTGGGATCTAACAGCATCTTTGCAAACCTGTTTGCCAGCTGGCACATATTGCGATGTGATCTCCGGTGCAAAATCTAGTTCGCAATGCACTGGTAAGGCGGTATTTGTTGACGATCAAGGTCGTTCTGCGATCCAAATGCACACATGGGAAGAGGATGGGGTTTTGGCCATACATATTGATTCTAAATTGTAACTTTTATTTTTCTAACACCATAAGATACAATAGGGGCAGAAAATAATCATTTGGTTTTTAAAAAATCATATTAATTGTCAAACATTTGCTAAAACCGGAAGTTTTTCGAAACGTTGTTAGAAGAACTAAAAGAGTTTACATAAATACACAAAATTTTTCGGAACAACTTTTAAAGGATAAAAAATAGTTATTGTTGAAATGATTTATAGATAAATAATAAAAAAAATTAAAAAAAAATTTTATTGCCATTATTATAACCTAAAGTCATTTAAAAGTAGGATTTTATATAAAGAAATAATACAAAAATATTTTCATTATAACAAGTTTTATTAAGCTTACCAAGTGGGATAAACTTGTCTTTAACTTATCGCTCACTTTAGGTTAAAGTAAAATTTTACTAATGATAAACTTTTTAGAAGTACGATAAAATCCTACTTTTAACTAACTTTAAGTTCTAACAATGGCCCTTAGTAAGCTGAAAAAAATACCGTACCTCTGCGTCTTTTGTCGACGCAGCAAATAAAAATAAACCCCTCCTTAGTTCATTACCCATTACGAGTTTCCAAAGCGAGTCCATATCAGGTGGTGTCAAAAGCCCAGGTGACTATTTTCGCCGCTTGCAATTCTAACAGCTCTCAGTTACCTTCAGTTACATTCATTTGCACAAATTTGTTTTATTGCAGACGACGAATATTCGCTTTGAAAAATTCGTTGTTCATTCTTCTAGTAGCATTACTCCAGATATAACGATGTATTTAGAAAATCAAAAAATCAGCATAGAAATAAATTTTAACCGCTTCAGTCAAGAAAAAACGTTAGAAAATTTTCCGGGTCCAATGTACCTTAAGTTAAGACTATATATGTATATATGTACTTACATTCATATGTGTGAACAAATGTACGATATAAAGCAGTATTGTGATTTTGCTCCACTGTATATTGTCTTGTCTTGAATATATTTACACTTGAAATACCCTTGAGGTATTGAGATATCTGATCACTTTAGTTCTAAAAGTGAACAAGATATTTTAATTATTTTATTTGTTATCAAATGAGACCAAAACTGGGCGTATAACTTTCCTCAAACCCACAAATAAAGATAACACATATGTATGCTTATGTACATATGTATATACATAATAATAATATAATATGCATATAATTATTTTAAATAGATAACATTTTGGGGTACACTTATTCAAAATAATTAAAATAAAGGTGTGACAAACAAAATCAAAGAAACGATTGATTGATAATGCTGTGGCCGCAAGCAAGAATGGATTAAGTAGGAAGAAAGAAAACAATTTTATCTTTAATCAATGGACTCACTAAAATTTTATAGAAAAGTGTTCTTTACCGTATTTATTGTAATTTTGATGAGGCTTTTATTATTAGGGAATTCACAATGAGTAAATTAAAATTTTAATGTGGCAACATTGTGCCAGCTTAATATTTTCATTGTGAGGAGGCAACGATAGAAATACAAAATCCCTAAAGACAGCAAAAAATACAAATATTTGTTCATCAACTACAGCTGTGCTGACAGTTTTAATATTTGTACACTGAGGGAAAAACTGGAACTTAGAAATAAGAACGCGTCACATTAATTCAATAATTTTCACTATAATAGAATATGTATATGGAAATACTTAAAAATAAATAAAAGTAATAAATAAATACAGTAAATTAATATTTTTCCATTTTTCCATATTGAAATTTCAACATGACTAGACTTTCGTTAATGTTTCTTATTAATTCAATATGGTTTTAATTGATTTAAGCTGTTTTTTCTCTGGGTATATAGTTAAACATTACCATATTGCCATATTGAAAAATACATGGTTTTTGTGCTTTTTAATTTGCCATCTGGTAATAAATTTTATTTACACACAAACAAAAACAACAAACGTGCCAGCCCATATTAAACTATTCAGATTGAAACGTTGCAACAGTCAGACATAATTTGAACCGCTATTGTGAGCTCCCTAAATGACTTAAGCTAGGTTTGGTTTGGAAGGTTAATGATTAAGCACATCCACGTCTCTGCGAGCAGTATAACGCATTCCAGGCCTCCTAGGAAAAAGTCTGGCACATTCTACATGCCATTGAGTGCTTATGTATGTATATAAAAACTAATTAATTGAGAATTAAAAATAGTAAAATGATTTTTTTTAGATAATCACTCTTATTCTACGTTTCGATTACATTCCCCCATTTAGTTACGCACGAATCGAAAAAAGGTATTCTGCAAAAAAAAAAAAAACGAATCGAAAGAAAATGAAGAAGAGAAGACTGTGTTTAAAGCAGCTGCTTTGCTGTAAAACGTGTGAAATAGGAACAGCGATTTAACAATTAAAACAAATACTAATTAAATATTGTAAAAATTTTTATTAAAAAAGTGACAAGTTAGTACTGAAATACCAAAAAAAAAAGCAAGGAGATAAACAAGAGGTATTTTTTTTTCATATATTTATTTATTGTATCTTCAAAAATTAACCAACAATAAGTAATCAAATCTTAAATCTAAATATAATTATTAGGCCCGACCAGTATCGGACATAAACTTAGTGATAGTTATAAATAATACATAAGTAGTGATAATCAAAAGGGAAAAAGAAAAATAAACGTATTTGCAAGAAGTCCCATCTGGAGTGTTGAGAATAAGAGCCCTTGTGTCCCTCTTTTTTAAGCGGATATGTCCAGTAAAGTTCAAGATATTACGAGCGAGCGGATTAGGATATGACTCGAGTTTTGTTAAATATTTGCCGGCGTATTTTGCAATTTCTTCAGTCACTAGTGGCATATTTAAATCGCGATGTATATTTGAATTTTTGATGTACCATGGACCCGATGTTATCAAACGTAAAATTTTGTTTTGCCTTCGTTGAACAAGAGGTATTTGTGACCAAAATATTCCAGTGTGAAGAATCCTGTTGCGGAGGAGGTGATATTTTCACTTTTATAGGTAATTATAACACAAAGTTCTTTGTTTTAACTTAATTTAATCCGCATACTGTATCGTCCTTCGTTGCCATTAAATTTGCCAACTTTTTATACTGTTCGGGTGTTGTTGCCTTCTAGTAGAGCCCTGCGTAAACATTTTTGAAGTAAATACGTCTTGATTTTTAAATGTATTGCCGTGGCATGTGGTATACTAAACCAATAATAAATGCTGTCGTATAATAAACGAAGTACGATGGATGTAGTGTATATGAGCGTTTACAATTGATGTCGCGAACACTTCTTGTTCGTAACAAACACTCCAAATACCACAAGAAGAAATAGCGTCTTCACCTGGTTACAAATACTGGTAACAACTACATAGCATTATGGTGCTGCCAATGCGGATTTTTTAGATTTTCAGTGTTGACGTAATTTTCCGGGGAAGTTCTGGGGAACCCTGAGATTTTGGGGATTCTTAGCTTAGTTTTTATGAATCTCCCATATGGTTTGAGTACTTGGTAAAAGGTTCGTGACTTGGACAAGTGGTTCGTGGCAGTATTGAATTAGTATTGTTTTTCTTCTTACAAATAAATACATTAAGTAGCTAGATTTGTTACACATACCAGTAATTTATTAACCCTCGACTAACTGAATGGATTTTAAAAGTTCGGTCTGACCAATAAATCTGTCGCATTAATTTAATTTAATCTTCTGTGCAACAAACTTATATACTAGTGTTGCCACTCTAATACCAATTATTCGAATATCCGAACAACTTTTTTTTATTTTTGTTCGAATCATCAAAAATTTTAATTTAGAATAAAAAATTATTCGAATCAAAATCAAAAAAAAAATTCGTCGAATGTTCGAATAATTTTCTTAATTAATTTGTATAAAAAAATATTTTGTACTTTTTTATTGAAATTAAAATTTTATGGGGCCTACCCATAATTTAGAGTTATCAATATGGTAAGATTGTTGATAACTTTTATAATACAGGCTGTAAACTTTTATCGTAAGCGACAATTTACGTATATAAAATACATTGTAGTATTATAAAAAAACCTTCTCAAAATTTTAATCTTTGTCGCTTACGATTAAATCGAAAAATACCATATTACAGATCCATACTCCAGCGCAGGTCTCACAAGCGATGTGTAAAGACTTTTCTTTATAAAGGGATCGTTGAACTCTTTGGAAAATCGTTTTACAAAACCTAGCATACCCCTAGCCTTATTTAATGTCATCGTTATACATATATGTATAACGATGACATATATGTGCAATGAAGTTCAGTTTTGAATCGAGCAGAATTCCCAGATCTAAGAAGTTATCAACAGAATCCAACTGATAACTTGCAAAACAATAGCGTATCGGATTCTTTCTAACAAATCGAATTTATTTACATTTCTTTAGATTAAGTTCCATAAGATTAATTTTGCACCACATGTAAAACGAGTTTAAGTCGTCTTGAAGAAGTTGTTGCTCAGACATTTTACGATAACTATGAAAGACTTTCTCGTCATCCGCATACATTAAAATATTGTATGAATTAATCACCTCAGCTAGATCATTAATAAACAAAGTAAAAAGAAGTGGCCCCAGGTGGCTTCCCTGTGGTACACCGGACAGAAAATTTTTGTGAAGAAAAATTCTATAAAATTGATGGTTGTATTCCTTTTTTACCCAGGAAAAACTGCTAGTTAAAATTATTTATCAAAAAACAAAAATAAATTATAGTAATTTATAATTATTTAATTATAATTATTTTTAGGTGAACCTCAAATTTTAATCATTTTCATGCTGGCAAATTTAAGCCAGGCAAAGTTTACTTTGTAATGTGGTGGCTTGGAACTACTTCATATTCTTCATCAGCACTATTAAATTTACACAACAACTGTAACCTTTTTTGATTTAGTTCTTGATGTTCTAGTAATTCCCTCAGGAGTATGTCTGCAGAGATTAGGTGTGTGGCAATCCCGTGGGTAATTTGGCTTTTACCCATAGAACTTATGTGTTATTACCCAATATCGGGCAACAGAGGAACGGATGTGCACATATTTATAAAAGGAAACAGGTCTGTGTTGTTGATAAGGTGCAGCGTCACCTGGAACTGCCCTGAGTTCAAAAGGCGATAGAGGTGAAGCCTTTCGGAGTGGAACTTCGAGCTTTGACCAGCAGGTTGTCTCTGGTAGCACAAGTACCGGTGGTCTGACAGTCGAGCTGCTCTAGAAGTTGGGTGCGTGTAGCGGGCGTCATGATATTTTACCAAAAGGTCGATTTCGTCCCATCCCACGAGGTTAAAAGGATGATGTTGAGCTGTGTGGAGTAGGTACTGGATCTTGTCCGGGTATACGTCTCAGGTATACGTCTGGCTCTGGCTCTCTTGGGTGTAAGCAATTACACTCGCGGTGTGTGATCACGGAGAATCGTACGTGGTGGCTGTGGTTGCTACCAAAAACGCTGGGGGAATAGTATTGGCTTCTCAGTATTAAATCAATGCTAGTGATTGGTGTGAGACGTTCCAGACACTATTCTAGGTGCTGTTGCCATACATCAGAAGCTACTTTGGTCACGGCCTTAGCAGCAAGAGTTTAGATAGCTCTAAGTACCTCACCAAGGTACTTGTTCGTAGTATTGGTATAACTATGTTCAAAGATTGTAACCTATGTGTTCCTGGTAAGTCACATGGTGCTTTCTAAGTGTGCACGAGGGCGATTAACCTTCACCTGGTAATTAGGCCGTAAAGGCAGGTGCTCATGATAATCTGAAACACATCTGTTCTAGTAATTGTAATAGTTGCTTTTAGACACTTAACGCCTGATCTCCTGCAGCGAGGTTAATAAACTTTTTTATTCATTATTATACGTATGTATGTATATTATTTTAAAATTTTTAAACAGCTTTGTAATGCTTATTTACTTTGATACTTTGAGTCAATAATTCTTAAATAAAGCAAACTTAATTGAACAATAAAAGTATGTACATACGTATGTATTCCCAATCGTTTTTTCACAGCTCACTTAATGATCTGATAAGTATCAAAAGCGATGTATACAAAAATAAATCCAAAAGTAATCGCCGCACTCTGAATATAAAAACAAATTGTTCTTTTTAAATTAGTGTGGGCATTGATCGAAAAATTCTGATTATTAATTTTATTATCGGCGAAAATGTTTACGCGTTTCAGAAGAATTTCGATTGACGACTTTGAGTGTATTAAAAAAAAAAGCAAGAACAAAACATTAGAAAAGGGGCAGGAACACTTCGATAATCAGATAACCACTATCTTTCGAATAGATTGAAAGACTGAACACTCAATCGCAGAGAGTATATATAATGACCAACTCTTTATTGGCAAACAGACACATTTATTTCTTGAGGCATTAACATGTTTTTAATAAAAATAAATTTGAGTATTATTTTGCTTTTGGCCATCTCTAGTCAACTGGCTAGTGGCCAATTTGAACCCAACTACGCTGAAGGCAGAGGTACAATGGTTCACTTATTCGAATGGAAATGGGACGACATAGCCGATGAGTGTGAGCGTTTCTTGGGACCCAAGGGTTATGGTGGTGTGCAAGTAAGTTTGAGTGGAATTTGATTTTGAAAAATATAACGAGTCTGAAGCAGGATGTTGCAAAATCTTACAATCAAAATGTATATTCTTTTATTTCACAAAATGACACCATTCTTCTATATGTCTTCCATTAAAGGTCTCTCCAGTCAATGAAAATGTTGTTATAGAAAATCGTCCTTGGTGGGAGCGTTACCAACCTGTCTCATATCTTTTGGTAACACGTTCTGGCAACCAAAGCCAATTTGCCAATATGGTTAGACGTTGCAATGATGCAGGCGTACGCATTTATGTGGATATCGTTTTCAATCATATGGCTGCCGGCGGTAATACGATTGTAGGTACAGCCGGCTCAATTGCCCAACCAGAACAAAAGAATTTCCCAGCAGTTCCTTACTCAGCCTTGGATTTCCACAATACCTGTTCCATTAATAATTACAACGATGCCAACGAAGTGCGAGACTGCGAGTTAGTAGGTTTAAAGGACTTGGATCAAAGCAAATCTTGGGTTCGCGATCGTATTGTTGAGTTAATGAATAAGTTGATATCGTTGGGTGTTGCCGGTTTCCGCGTTGATGCTGCCAAACATATGTATCCCAAAGATTTACAGGTAAGCATGGCAAGAATATGAGTAGAGCATTTAGAAGGCAATTTATAATAATTTTACTGGACAAATATTTGAACGAGACACCCGAACTTAAATATAAGTTCTATAAGTTCTCTGTGAATCCGTACTGAATTTCAGTACTTAAGCTCTCTTAAAACTACAAAATGTTGGAAAATCTTCAACTTTACATTGTAGGACAAATGCCAGAGCGATGAGTATAAAACTCTAGCGTTTGGTCTCTTCTGTACGAGGATTGACTGTTGTCCACATTGGGAACGCTTTGATAATTGATCCAAGACTTTCAGAAATATGTATGTATGTACATTTTTTTTTTTGCAATTTACAGTTCTTGATCACTATATCAGAACAATCGTTAAATAAAATCATGGAATTAATTTTCCGACATCCTCTAAGTGGATTTACGGCAAATGATTTTGAAAAAATTACAATATTCCTTTATTGTAGTTTTGTTGTAAAAACTCACTTGTTAGTAGATTAATCTTTAAACTCCTATAAAGTTTTATACAGCCAAACATTAAATAGTTGAAATTAAATTAAATTTATTTTTAAATCATGTGTTCACTCACCTCTAGGCTATTTACGATCGTTTGGATAACTTGAATACCGATCATGGTTTTGAACCCTATGCCCGTCCTTTTATAACACAGGAAGTCATTGATTTGGGATATGAAGGAGTTTCCAAGTATGAATACATTGACATGGGTACCGTTACCGAATTCGGATATTCCGCTTCAATTGGCAAGGCTTTCCGTGGCAGAGACCAACTACATTGGCTTGACAGCTGGGGCGAAGCTTGGGGATTTTTGCCTTCCCAATTTGCTTTGGTATTCGTCGATAATCATGATAATCAACGTGGTCACGGTGCTGGTGGTGATGACATTCTCACCTATAAGACATCCCGACAATATAAAATGGCCACTGCTTTCATGTTGGCTCATCCCTTTGGTATCGCACGCATTATGTCTTCATTTGGCTTTGACAACACAGACCAAGGTCCACCTACAACTGACGATGGCAATACTATTAGTTCGCCGATTTACAATAACGACGGCTCCTGCAGTGGCGGTTGGATTTGTGAACACCGTTGGCGACAAATCTACAATATGGTTGAATTCAAAAATGTTGTCGCCGATACTCCAATCGTAAATTGGTGGGATAATGGCAGCAATCAAATTTCTTTCTGTCGTGGCGATAAGGGGTTCATTGCTTTCAATAATGATTTGTGGGATCTAAATACATCTTTGCAAACCTGTTTGCCGGCTGGTACATATTGTGATGTGATCTCCGGTGCAAAATCTGGTTCGCAATGCACTGGTAAATCGGTACATGTTGACGATCAAGGTCGTGCTACGATCCAAATGCACACATGGGAAGAGGATGGAGTTTTGGCCATACATATTGATTCAAAATTGTAAATTTTCATATTTTATATGTGTATTTAGTATATTTAAGACATTCAAATTGTGATATAAGCTACAGGGGAAAAAATAAATATATTTATTGAAAAACAACTTGTCTCAATAGCCAGTAATTGTTATTTTCGCTTAAAAAATATCCATGACTCTGCGAAATTCTCCGCATAGTTTTGAAACAGTTTTGGGATATGCGACCGAAAACAATTTTATTGAGCAGTATAAAGAGCCTTTGCTACTCCTGGAAGCTGAGATTTTTGGCGAAATAGGTCGGAAAATATCTGACAATCCTGGTCGTTAGTAATGAAGGAAGATACGAGTAAAGGTCCAGGAATATAGAATCTGTCATACGTTAAACTTCGCCTTTTTCAACTGACATTAACGCAACAACGGAAAAGTTTGGCACAATGAGTACCTTATTGACGGAAGCATTAGAACAGCTTCAACATGTTGGTTCTCCATTTGATTTATTAAACTCAACTTATTTCTTTATTTATGTCGTTTATTTCTTTTGTTTTATTTTATTTTATTTTATTTTTGCTGCCACAAAACATCAAAACATACCAAAAAACTCCTACCAATCAATATCTGTCAAACTACTCAACGTACGCAAAAAGTTAAAAGTTGCCCAGTTTAAGTACTTTGCGTTGACGGACACGTACTGAATGTAAACGACCTCATAAGAAACCATGTACATACATATTTCAACTTATGGCTCGATTATGGATGGCAACCGAACTTCAGTTGACAAGTTAACTAGCAACGCAACTGAAATTAAAATTGGTATTATGTATGGCAACTTCCTTGAGTTGCCAAAAAGTTATCGAAAATACGATTATGACAGATTGGCAACTGAAAATAATGTGAAAAAATTGTAAATATAAGAAATACAAGTGCTAAAAAGAAAATTATTAAGCAAAAGTGCTTAAATAACGTTACTGATCATAAAAATTAATAGTTAAGTCGAATAATTTTTTTAGACGGCTCTTTAGAATTACCGCCTCTACTGTGAGTGTGTACTACTACTGTGAATGTTATTGCCTAAAATAAGTTTTAACAATCTCTTT
The DNA here is from genome assembly GCA_936439885.1 of Nowickia ferox. Classification (NCBI taxonomy): domain Eukaryota; kingdom Metazoa; phylum Arthropoda; class Insecta; order Diptera; family Tachinidae; genus Nowickia; species Nowickia ferox. The sequence continues at coordinate 32,158,408 of OW387027.1, read as the reverse complement.
TTCGGCTTTAAATCATATTTTCTTTGAATATGCATATAAGAAATTCAAAAATAAAAATAATATTGCAATTACTTTTTAATTTTTCCAATTTTTTGCTTTTAAAACTATGCAGCAACTACAAATTTGTGGTTGCCAATATGGCAACTGAAACTATCAGCTGTTAGTTGCCAGTTGCCATCCATAATACCATTTCGCCAACTAGCAACGCAACCAAAGTTCGGTTGCCATCCATAATCGAGCCATTAGATGGCAGTTGAAAAAGACGAAGTTTAACGTATGACGGATTCTATGTGCCTGAGCCTTAAGCAAATACTTGTGTGTGATATACTTTAATGACATTATTTTGGAAATGGTAATGGAATAATAAGCATGTAGATTTGATAATGTTGACTGCAAGGCAGTTGAAGAATCCAAACAGTTTTTCATTAGTAATTAGTGGTTACGATTCTTTGGGCACATGTGTGCCAGATGTGTACACAGCATAACTTAATAGCAAATTCCATAAATCTTTGTTGTATTTATTATAGCGATACGATAATCGTAATAAAAGTTACTGAATCCAGGTACTGGAGTTGAAATTTGGTGTGTAGGTTCCTCTTTGAATGTATACATCCAAAAAGAAGAAGGGATTTTTGGCAATTCGAATTCGATGGATTTTTGGCACATCTGGAAAACTACGCTTCATAGACTCAAAATTCCACAAGCATAAAAATGCTGCTAAAAAAGAAGTGGACACTTGTTTGGTACTTTTTCGATATACATACATACATACGTATGTGCAATGTACTTATTAATGAAAATGATGCAATTAATACACAGAAAGTAAGAACAAATAGAATTTACTTTTGAGTTCCCGACAATTCTCACAAAAAATTCGCAAAATCCCAAAAATGGGAAGTATTTAGTTTTTTTTTGTTGTATTCTTTCTATTTTTCGCCGGGCGCAGATAATATTTTTGGAAATATTTAAAAACATATCTTGTCTTAAGGTGGCATGATCAATTTTTTGGTGTCAGGTTTGGAATTTGAGAAAAATTTCTTAAATTTGATATTTATAACAAAATTAGCTGCCTGGCTCACGATGTCGACAAGAAATTTTCTTTCGCTTATTTATATTGAAAACAAAAACAAAATAAGCAAATAATAGCGAAATAATTAACTCACTTTTTTCTGCAAAAAACGACAAAAAAAGATTTTTTCAAAATTCTAATTTAAATTATGTATATGTATGTATACTTTTGACTTAATTGTACTTTTGATACCAATTTTTTTTTAATTTCATAAATCGAACAAGATTTGACTTCTCCATTACCAGAACAGTGGACCAAGGATGGTAAAAAAAGGCAAAATTTAAATTTTTTTTTTATTTTCTAAATTGTAAGCGAAAACCCGTAAATGTAGCAGACTTTTTGCAGCTCTTGGATAGAAAAAAATCTACTTGCAAAAAAATCTTTTTTATTAGACAAATACATCAGCTTGGCATCGATTTTAATTTTTCATTATCCCAAGGTTGTCCGCTTTGGCACCTTGTGGTTTGTCTTCTTTAAAGATATATAATCCAAATTCCTGACCTAAGCATGCCATGCGTGATTTACCAAACTTGCGTAAACGGCTGGCTTTTCTTTTATGTACAATGTACATACATGTGTATGTACTTATATAAATAATGGTGTACTAAAAAAATCTTATTTTCACAAAAATGAAATTGAATTTGATGAACTCAAAGTAATCGTTCTTGTGTTAATTACAATTACAAGCAAGTAGTAATTAAAAAAAATCAAAAAACCAGACTGCGACCAACTTTTTTGAAATGAAAAATCATAAGAGAAACCTAAAGATGATTTTAAAATACCTGTCGAATGATACCCATTTTGACATAGTTCACCGACTTTTTAATTTTTTTTTCGTATTTACAAAATGGCGTCTGGTGGCCGCAATATTGAATTTTTTCTTCTATCATATCTTTAGTAGGGAAGTAACGAATACCAGTTTAGCGAATGCGAATGCGAAAGCAAATAACACATTATAATTGTTGCGGAAGCGAATGCAAATGTATCAATATATACTTTCATCTAATTTTTTAACGTATACGTTCAAAAATCAGATGAAAATAAATTTGTATGAGAACATGAAGTTGTATCGTATACATATATAGATGTACTAAGATGTACTATTTATGTAGCATTTTATTTAAATTGAGTCTTGAATTGAGTAAATATTTATTAATTTATTAAAAATACAAATTTTTAAAACAGAAAAATATATAAAATTACATTAAAATAAGTATAGATAATCAGGCTTATCCTAAATAAAATTTCACAAGGAAATTTCCGAACGTATGAAAAATCGGTATCAAAAAACTTCATACGATTGCGAAATAGTCTGACAATTTATGAAAAAAATCATTCACATAGATTTTTCTGTTGGAAAAAGTGGAAATATGTATATCAGTTTTTACTTTTATTGGAATTGATTCGGAAATCTTCACATGTGGAATTCATGATAAGGCTGAATAATTATATATAAAAATTTCCAAAATGTTAAGTAGTATTTTTCCCTAAGGCATAGTAGGTACTTTGTACAACATTTCATGTGAAATGCCGTCAAAATACATATTAAAAAAAATTTGAATGAATTGTTCATGAAAAAATGTTGCCGAAGTAGTACTCTGTTTGTCTTAGGAAAAACATATGAAATATATCTTTAACATTTTAAATTTTCATGCGAAATAATATGATTGGCACTTGTTTCGTATAGAATTTACAACAAAGAAGTACTAGTTAATAGTGTTTGAATTTAAAATTTTTTGTACGAAGTAATGATGCTGCTCAATATTTTTCAAAAGTTTGAACAGATTAGTCTAAAGTAGAAAAAAAAACACTGCCTTTTCTCTTTCAAAAACTGAAAAATATTTCCAAACACCGCGGGATTTTGGTTTCATTTTGATACTTATGAGAACTTATTGATAGAAAAGTTTCCGCTAAAATTTTAAAGTTTTGATTAGAATGCTTTAATTTTAAATATATGAATCTTTTTCCTGCAGACTTAAAATAATTATCGTCTTTTTGACGTTTGTTAATCGTAAACTATTTTCGTAACCGTGCGGCTACAAGTTCAATAAATTGCTTTAAATTTTTTCACACATATGGTTTGTCAAAGTTTGCTAAAATTGAAGTTGTGACGTAGGCTGCAAGCAATTTGATTTCCAATTTTATGTTCAAAATGCCGTCGTCGAGGAAACAATTACAAATTTTCGCCTCACTGCACTCACAGCTGTTAAATTGAAGGAACAGCTGAATGAAGCGTTGAAAGAAAAATTTAAGTCCACCTGCTATTCAATTCCTAAATGTATGAGTGTGATTGTAAAAAAGTGTGAATGTATAGAACTTTGAAACAAAAATTGAAGCAAAAATTGAACGTGTAGCCTCCAAGTAAAAGTAGAAATATTTTTTTGTCTTTAGTATACGCTTGAAAAATTCGCATACATTTTAGCGAATGCAAAAGCGAATGCAAATAGCAAAAGTAAGTGAATAATTTGCGAATGCGATAGCGAGTGCGAACATTCGTTACATCCCTAATCTTTAGTGACACTTCCGGGATTAAGACAAATCGTTTGACGAAAGAAAGGAATACACATACATACGTACATACGTACCTACATATGTACATCCATACCAGAGCTGTAAATGAATCATTCTTTTTTGATTTTAATTCGTTACGAATTAGCAAATTTTGAATTAATTCTTTTCACACAAAAATTGAATTGAATAAAATTTGAGTCAATTCAAATGAATTTGGTAAAAATGAATTGCAATTCGCTTTCAATTCAAATGAATTTGTCAAATGAATTGCAATTCGTTTCTAATTCAAATGAGTTTGTCAAAATGAATGGCAATTCATTTTTCAAATTCATTTGAATTGAATTGATTTTGAATTCATTAAAATGAATTAAAAAAATGAATTGCAATTCAAATGAATGAAATCAAAAATGAGTTGCAATCAATCAAATTCAAAAGCAGATCTATTGGAATGAAAAATGGAAATTTGTGGAATATAATATGAGAAATCACTTGCTGAAGACATCTTTAACCGTTAAACAAAACAATAATGACTTTTTGATCACTAACAAGAAGCTTTAAACAAAATATTGACTTTCAATCACAAACAATAAACTTTAAGCAAAGCCACTCCACCAAACTAGTAACACTATGCAACAAAAAATTCACTTTTTTGTGCATATTTAATGCTGTTCTGGAGTGTTCAGGTCCCCAATACAAAATATGCAAGAGACAATTTTTTATTCTTTAGTTTTTTTTAAACAATTTTTAACCGTTTTTTAACTTTTTCAAAAGACGATGTCAGTTATTTTATCATAACTTGAGTAATACTCAATCAACCGATTTAAACGAAGTAAAAGTACAAAATAGAATAAAATCACTTATATTACATTTTTAAATTGTTTTTATATACGTACAATATTTCGCACTTATTAAATTTATAATTGCAAAAAAATTAACTGTTTTCAAAAAATTTATCAAAATCACAAAATTAACATATTTAAGAAAAAATTGGTACATAGTGTAATTAGCATAAGCACCGTTACTTACACATCTGCATTATCAGTTATCACTTGTCTCTACTCTCATTCTAACGAAATCACTTTTTACCAAAAAATAAAAAAAATCTTGCTTTAGTAATTTGCCTCTAACTCATGCAGTTCTTAACGGATTTGAACCTAATTACATGCTTTAGTAGAAAGCTTATTAAATTTTCTAAATCTTTTTTAAGGCAACGTTTCTTTTTTTGTTCTATGGTTTTTTATGCATAGCATTCAGATTTTCAAAATAAAAATCAGTTCTTCTTGAAGAAACAAACTCTATACACCATGTTTTCTTTGATCAGGCGCAGATCCAGGACAAGGTTTTTCAATTTTTGTACTGAATATTTTAATTTTGGTACGAGAAATTTCCATTTTTCATTCCAATAGATCTGCTTTTGAATTTGATTGATTGCAACTCATTTTTGATTTCATTCATTTGAATTGCAATTCATTTTTTTAATTAGTTTTAATGAATTCAAAATCAATTCAATATTCAAATGAATTTGAAAAATGAATTTCAATTCATTTTGACAAAATAATTTGAATTAGAAACGAATTGCAATTCATTTGACAAATTCATTTGAATTGAAAACGAATTGCAATTAATTTTTTCCAAATTCATTTGAATTGACTCAAATTTAATTCAATTCAATTTTTGTGTGAAAAGAATTAATTCAAAATTTGCTAATTCAGTGCATGAATGATTCGCGAATTAATTCAAAAATGAGTGTTTCATTTACAGCTCTGATCCATACATAGGCTGATAAACACAATACCCTTCTTTGCATCATGCAGTCGGGTAAAAACGATTAAAATCAGATGTAATTTGCAATTGAAACATATCCAATTTACAACTGAAATTTATTTAGTGCTTCCTTAGGATAGTGGTAGGACGTTATTTATTTAATAACGTTCATGCTCCACTCCGCACAACAATATCTAAAACCTCGAATATATGCCAACGTTCATTGAAAAACTTCTTTGCGAAAGAATATGTAAATTTCCGCACAGAACACTAATCGTAAGCCATAAATAACATTCCTTGCCCTTGGCAACCTTCAAACAATAAACCTTGGCAATACTATAGAAATTTTAAATTTAATCAATTTGTTTGTTCTATTATTTTCACTGCAAAACAAAACATAACGAACGGCGTTTATACATACATAAAAAATATACTTATATTTTGTACTAATTACAGCAAAAAAATTTAAAAAGTGCCATTTTTTCATACAATAGATAAGAAATTTGAAAATTGGAAATTGGAAATGTTGCGCATACCAGGCATGCCCCTTTTGCCGGGCACGGTATTTAGAGATGTAAGTAATATTAAATCAATTAATAGACGAAACAAATTCTCAACGTCATTGAGAAAATCTTTATATTTTAGATAACCAAGACCCATTTTCCTAAACATCAACATCTCATGAATAGCAAGGGCATTAGTATGTTGTCAGATCGCAAGCCTACAGGTCTAGTAGATCCTACTGGTATGATTGTCGATCCTAACTGCCCACCAGTGCAAGTACCTTCACTGTATCCACCGAAAGTGGGACCCAAGTTACCGCCTTGGCTGGCATATGACAAGCAAGTGCTGTGTTTCAATGCCTATTTCAAGGAAACTCTACAGGAAGTGTACCACTGCCCTTATCAAGTGAGAAAAGTTAAGTTAATGTATTACTTGGAAGATGGCACCATGCAGATAATCGAACCAAAAGTACAAAATTCCGGCATACCACAAGGATGTTTGGTGCATCGTCAACGCATACCGAAACCGCCACCTTGCCAAACAGATTTCGTATCAATTTTAGACTTGAATGTCAATACCACAATAGAGATTTTCGATCGAGTCTATCATATAACGTCATGCGATCAATTTACACGACATTTTCTCAATAAATCTGGTATACCAGTTCCAGATCCAGTGGATGAGCCATCGTAAGTTGATCTACTATTCATACCATCATTTAGTTATAATAAATAGAATGCAAATATCGTTTCATACAACTAAAGGCATTATTTCTGTGGCAATAAGGGAAAAGTGCTTAAGTCTACTTTAACAGTTTTTCAGGAGAGCAATTTTATATCAGTTTGCCATCAATTAATCATTACAACTCTATTAAGTAAGATGGTAATAATAAAAAACTAACATCAAGTTGTAATAATGGCCCTAAGTGATTTTTTAAGCTTTTCTTGCGTAACCATATTAATTAATAAGCAATTAATTAAATTTTAAATAAGAGGCATCATTCGTATGACGGACAACCACAAAAGAACCTTGCCTAAATTACTTGATTTTTGGAACACTTCTAGCAGACATGAACGTGCATGTGTGATGTTTATTTTTCGACTTATGAGATGCTAAAGTGTTGCCGTTTCTTTTGCCAGCTATAGGGTCCGCCAGATAACTTTTTTTTTGAAAACAGGGCGCAAAACATCGAGTGCAGCTTCGGCTGTGTGGCACTTAGCGCCGTCCTGTTGAAACCAAATGTTGCCAACATCCTCCTTTTCAATTTTTGTGAACAAAAATTCGTTCAACATGGCCCGATAACGATCGCCATTGACTGTAACGGCCACTCCTTGCTCATTGGCCCAATTATGCCTCTGGACCAAAATCCGCACCAAACTGACTCGTTTTGGGTGCGTCGGCTTTTCAATGTATGCGTGCCCCAAATGCGACAATTTTGCTTGTTTACATACCCGCCAAGATCAAAATGAGCTTCATCTGAAAAGATGATTTTTTTGGCAAAATCGGCATCTTCTGTAAGCAGCGATGCCAACTATTTGTAACCCAAACGCGCTATTCCCCTTCGCAAAACGCGCTAGAACGCGCTAAGTTGCAGCATTATCAACTATTTATTGCCAAAACGCGCTATTTTCCTACGCGCTAAATTAAATTTTAATAAAATTCGATGTATTTACATGTGTATTAGTAAATACAATTGATTTTTTAGTAGCTCTTTTCAGATTTTATAATATTGTTTCTTCGAAATTATATCCTAAACAATTAAAATCATTTAATACAGAATCAGAATTGCCTTCCAAATAATCGAAATCCTAAGTTTTTATTTTTATTTTATATGTCAATTTTTGTAACAACTTATAGGTATATAAATTGTCGAATAGTTTTGCGATTCAAATGCTTTCCGTACTTCAGCTAGAATAGATGCTTAATAAGTTATATAAATTTTTTTGATCACGAATTTTCATGAAATTTCAAATATTGAACTGAAATGATTCTGACTTTATTCAAAACGCGCTAATTTAGCGCTTTTTTTAGTAAACGCGCTAAGACTAAAAAAAGCGCGTTTGGCATAGTTAAAACGCGCTAAATCTAGCGCGAAACGCGCCAAATTGGCATCGCTGTCTGTAAGTCGATCGCAGGCAATATTTTCCAGCGTTGTTCAAGCGTGTACACAACCATATTCGTTCAGCGGAAGGATAAAACTAATTATCTGTCAAGTCAGACATGAGCTAAGTGTTACAATTCACGAAATAAGCACTAGTTGAAAAAAAACGTTAGATGGCGGACCCTTTAGTTTGTTCTCACAGGTTTAAGTTTGCAGTATCCTACCCTGCAGCATGGGCTCCATATTTCAGTCCATCTTACATTATCAAAAGATTTCTCTACATCCATGAAACATACGTGTACTTGCTTATTATATTCTATTGCACTCTTAATATAAAAATGAGAATTTGAGTGCCTCCTTTAGGACGGAAACATATGTATCTAAGAAAAAATTTAAAATCCACTTTTTTATAAATTACGTGGTATTTCATCAATATAAACGCTACAAAAAAATACAAAATCTGCGCGATCAAAAATAGCGATTTTATTTATCTTATTACATTGCAAAAATTCGCATTAAACAACTCAATATTTTACATTTTGACATGTTTTTTCGTCGTTCTGTAAAATTATGAAAATGTTTTGCGTTTCCAAAAATAATGAGTTAGGGCCTTTCTATATTAAGGTAACGATATACATATGGGCAATTCCATAGAATGTCACGTACGATGTCACGTACGTTGCCCAATCAATTAAGCTTGTATTTCAGAGAAAATTTTAATTTTTCTTTATTTCTTCTTTTAATTTTGAGGAGCGTAAGTAGCTCTACCTTTGGTAAAATATAAGGAAAAATCTAACAGCATTGATCTGAAATACAAGCTTAATTGGTTGGTCAACGTACGTGACAACGTACGTGACATTCTGTGGAATTGCCCATATGTCAGAGAAGAAACCGCCATACAATTTTAATTTTATGCTCTACTTATGTATGTACATTGCATGTTTGGGACGATGCTTGTGTTATAGAAACGAATGTAATTTCTCCAATAACCACTTGGAATATTATTAAAAACCACTTAGCTTTAACTTTAAACGATGCGCTATAGCACTTAATTAGGGAACACCACATGCAAGGACATACGAGAATATTTTGGCCAATAATGTGTTGAATGAAAGACTATGGGCTGACACCCCATTAACATCGATATCGGCCACACAATCTATGTCGGCAACCGAAATAGATAATCAGGCAATATTTTGGAATCCCCAAAGATCCCTCAGCTCAGTTGCAAGCCAACAATCTCTAAAAAACCTAGAACGAACTAAAAAACAAGCCGTCTTGGAACAATTTTGTCATGGCCCGATGCTCTTTATAGGATCATACTACCCCTGTAAAGAGCCTTCCTTCAAAAAATACTAACCCTCTGTTTCTACAACTCATTTCTTTGAGTGATTTTCATATAAATTTTTTAGACGATTCGTCTGCCTTAATTGTGGAAACAGGATCACTTTTCAATTTCAGTTTTAATTTTTTTTGCAAACTTTCTTAATAAGAGTCCAAATTGGAATTTTTGTTTAAATTTTCGTTTGTAAAACATTTATGTTTACAAAAAAATAATATGAAAATTGCTTTTTTTTTAATTTTTCGTCAACTATATCTCCCGAACGAATCACCGGATTCTGTGAAATTGGCAGCAATCGACGTTTTATTTAAGAGCTTTAAGAGCTGGAGCTGCTTTGAAATTTCCATGTTATAAGCATACAAATTCGAAAGCATTTCGTTTCGAATTACTCAGTATTAGATTAGATTTTGAACTTGATCGGATTGGTAGTTTAAGATTTTGTTAAAAAAAAAACAGTTTTGTGGAAAAAATTTTAAACACACCGATCCGAATCGATTCAATCGCTGTCTTACGACATCTAAGTGAGCTCAACATTTTGCGATCCGTTTACATTGTCAGAATCCACTCCCAGCACCTCAAAATGTCTCAAAGCGGAAAGTTGAATATATAAAAAAATATTTCAAGTGTTTTTGATTAAAATATGTTTGTTTTTTTAGTTTAGTTTGAATGGCAGAAGCAAGTACGCAAATTGCCAGGGTATCCCACATTAGGTGTTCCTTCGGGAGCTGCAGACGACCTATACCTTCGCAAAGGAAGTAAGAGATTCCAAGATCCACACCCAGAGTTTTAATGGTCTCCTCCAGTATACGTCGTATTAAAATCTTTGCACCCGATAATGGAAAATACTACTAAATAACTGTAAGCGATAGAGTTAGTTGCGGTACCCATTAACAAGTGCGAGTGAGACGCAAAACTCTCGAAGGCCAAACAACACACACAAGCCTGGTCGTACTTAAGAAATTATTACGATGACGCGAGAGCTGTTCCGCAGCCCAGAGCTGCTTTACGACTGATTAAAATATGTATTTGGATTTTAATGTTTTTGTTTTTGAAAATTAGTGAGTGTATCCTTCAATTTTTTTTTTTGTTTTATTTGCAATTTTAAACTTCTGCCCACCCAACAACTTGTAAACCAAGTCCGGTAGTGCGCATTCCATAACTAACGTGGAATACCCCATATACAACATATCAGAAGGGTCCATATTTTGAGGTAGAAATTTGGTCCTATTGTCAAACTAGTGGGCATTATCACACTCACACAAATTTCATATTATGCAGCAGAGTCCCGTTTTACTCTCGAACTCCGAGTGTTGCAGCAATTTTGTTCGATTTAGCCGAAGTTCTTTACAACTGGAGAAAATATTTTCTAAAATTCAAAGAAAGTAACAAAATATAAACACTATAATGCATTTCCATTTAAAAAAAAATTTTAAACATATTTTTAAAATATACTTTTACACATTAAATTTTTTTGCTGCGGCAGCAGCTGTTTTAGATAACACCGGATAATAACTTGTGATTTATTTGTTCGTTACAAACTCGAGGCAGTTTTGTTTACAGAACATAAGAAACAGTTCGTTATAAGTGAAAATTCGCTATAAAAATAATTCGCAATTAACGCACTCAATTGTAAGAAATATGAACGCAAAACTTTTTCAAACGAATTATCGCGTATAACGAACAACTGTTCATTATAGCCGAGTCCCATTGGGTTTCTTTCGTACACTTTTAAGCAACCAACAAATTTTATTTTATTTTATATTATTTACTTCTCTCTCTGATATGATTGGTTCCCATGAACCAAGAAAACAAGATTGTGTACTCAGCCGTACAAAAAAATTTTCTACTGCGCATCTACGTCAATATGGAATACACGTGTGTTTGTTGTAAAAAGTGTCTGGGAGAGAAAGAGAGAGAGTGCATTACACAAACAAATGTATGTACGGACCTGCGCAATGCACAATCTTGTTTTCTTGATTCATGATTGTTTCCTCCACGGCACATTCATTTCCAGGTAATATCAAGATTACAAAAATACAATAATGAAAAAAAACCACATGGCTTTTCAGTTGATCCAAAATGTTTACGTCCTCGCTTCTATATACCTGGTGAATGTGCCTTGATTGTTTCTATAGATGCAGAGTTAAATTTGAAAACTAATTAAATGGAAATTCTAATTACATATTTTCAGCGACCCTACCACAGAAATGCGTAAAAGATCAGGAGTAAAACTGACCAATCCAGTTCAGAAAAAGCATGCATTTGCACAATTTTTAGAATATGACAGAATGGTTTTAAAATTTCAAGGTTACTGGAATGATCGTTCCGAATTTGGAGACGTAAGAAAACTTGAAATATGTTATTACTTATCAGACGATACAATAGATATTAAGGAGCATTTTGGACGCAATTCCGGACGAGAGGGACCATCAACGTTTCTGAAGAGAACCAAACTGCCAAGAGTAAATCAAATATATTCAATTCGTAGTTTACTGCTCATAAATACATATTTACATAATGTACATAAATGTTCACAAAATTCTTTGTCATTATTTAGGAGTTTACAGGTCTTCCATTGCCCGGTGAGCAAACGCCCCAAACTCTGTTGAATGTTTTAGGCACCAATATGCGCAATGTGCGTTATGTGAGCGATCCTTTAGATGCTGGTCGCAAAGAGATTATTTATTACACCGATAGGGATCTGCAAATAGGAACTGTATTGAATGTTTACGGCCGAGCTGTGGTCTTAACGGATTGCGATAACTTCACAAAAAGCTATTATCGTAAAAAAGTATGAAAGATTAATACTGAAATGTGTAAAACTTTTGAATTATGAATATGAAATTTTCTTTAGTATGGCATTGAAGATTTCACCCCCGCTCAAGTGCCTTCGAGCTCAGACGATTGTTTAACTTCCATCAGAACACGCGAACGGATTTTGCCACCATATAATGGTTGGGGTTCATATGAGGATTCCGAGGGCAATTGCCTTACGGTGGAACCGAAACCACCCCAAGCAGACTTTAGAAAATTCATACAATTAGATCGTTATGTATTGCGTTTTGGTGCCAAAATGCTTTCAACCATTAAAGAGAACTGTGAACGTGTATTTATTATCTCATATTTTCTATCTGATGACACAATACAAATATTTGAAATTGCTGGCAGAAATTCAGGTTTCCTGGGCGGTGAGTTTTTGAAACGCACACGCATACCGTTGCCTGGTCAAAATAAATTTACTTCAGCAAGACCACAGTACTATCAACCATATAACTTTTATATTGGCGCTACAATGAGCCTAAAAGATCATATATTTCACATTGTGTCGGCTGATGAGTATACGTTGATTTATATGGAACATCATCCAAGCCAGGTGAGATAACATCAATATTTATTCATTTCAACAAACATACTTACATATCGTCACCTGAAACATTTCATAGTTTTAGTGGAGAAGCAAAATTATGAAATTGGTTAAATTATGCAATTGGTCAACAGTTTTTCCTTTGCAATTTTTTTTTAATAAAATCTCTGTTTGTTTTGTGCTAATGTATGTTGGTGTAATATCGATATCTAAATTTTTTGTTGGGCCGTTTTGCTTTTGAGTTAATGATACGTACGTAATTCGATTTGAATTCGAAGAGTTCTTTCCAAGGGAATATTCGGGAAAAGACTATCCTATTGTCTAAAATGTACATCCGAACTTCTCGAGCAAAAGTCAAAATCAATTTGAAATTGAACGGCATAATGAAAAATTAGCATGACTTTAGCATAAGAAAATTGAACATGGTCTTAACCAGTTTCGTCATACAATTTTACATTAAATTTCACGCCAGGATTTAATAGTGGGTTAAAACTACAATATGCGTTGATTGTATGACAAAAATTCGTTAAGACCATATTCAATTTTGCCACTTATGCTAACTTCATGCTAATTTTTCATTATGCATAGGGCCGTAAATGATCAAACAGAATTGCAGCATAAACACATTTTGCATACAAATTGACACAAAAACAAGTAAGAGTGCTATATTCGGCTGTGCCGAATCTTATATACCCTTCACAAATCATAAAATGTAAAGAAAAGACATGCGTGCATATGTACGTATGTACATATGTATATATGTAGATACGTAGACATGCGTAATTTTATGAGAAAACTTTCGTATCCATTACCAATTAAACTGCAATATGCAGCGCAAAACTGCATTTTAAATGTATCTTGCGCACAAAAGATTCCTTAACTGACGCTTGCTTTGTTAATATGACTGTGTGTGCTTAACAGCGACCTTGTATAAATACATACTTTCAAATTTATTTGGCCTGTTCTGAAAATCATGGTGATTTCAAATCACGTGATTTCAAAAGTAAACCACTAATAGCTGACTTGATAGTGGGTTTTCATTGTATTTTAAGTTTTTGTCATTTATAATAGAATATTTTCCTCCAACTTCCAACGCTTTCAATCGTGCAATTTAAAAAAGCAATTATTTAGTTTTCATTAATTTTTTTAAATCACCGTGATTTGACATGTCGTGATTTGCAGAACAGGTCCGTGTGAATTAAGTCAAGTGAAACTGAAATATAGGCACTTTGCAGTAATATGCACGGGTATAAGGGTTAAAAAATAAGTGTTTTTATATATATACACACAATATATTTTAGTTTATAAAACTTTTTTCATTTACTCTTCCGGAAAATTTTTTAAAAAATGTACATTGGTGCGACTCACTTCAAAAAAAAGTTTTTGTTACCCCTCAATATAATGTCATAAATATCGCTCGTTTATTAAAAAAACTAGTTTATTTTAATCTTTAAAGTTTTCAATTTACACACAACTTAATCGAAAACAATAATTTTATTTGTCTCTCGATAGTTAAGTATACAAGATATGGTATGAAATTTTTACACAATATGAATAACAATATGAACATTTTGCATCATTAACCCAAAAATCCCATTTGTTGATATATAATGTTTTTTTCGAAAATGAGCGATATGTACATATGTAGCTTGTTAAGTTGCAAATAACCTACTAGCAGGAATACAAACTGGCTTTAGATTATATCTATATATATAAAAAATTTTTTTCTTTTTTTTGAAAACGCAACGCTTCTCCTTAGGTAAGTTTATTTAGCAATCGAATAATTAAGTTATTTTCGGACCCAGCAAAAAAGACATGCAAAAGAAATAGTTATTGCATGGGTTCAATTCAGGTGCAAAACGCAAGATTTTAACACTGACGTGTCACTGGCGCCATGGGTTAACATTTAACAAAACTGCTCGTCATTGAAATGAGTGCTTAGAACCCATAAAAGTTCCCTGATTCGATGACGTTTTTCACAAAACAAAAAAATCTTGTCTCAGCCAGGATACGAACCTTGCTGTTAAGACTGTTAAGACACACTCTCTACCACCGAACTATTGCACTCTTATTATTTGGTGGAGATAAAACTTGTTTTATGACAATGTGTCAAAGCGTTGATTTAATTCTGTTTTTACATACATGCCTATTTCGTGTGGATATTTATTCCAATATTAATTACCCAGTAATATTGCATGCGTTTTTGATGAGTTCAAAAACTATAGATTTATTACGATTTGCGATGATCTTTAGAATGCATTCGAAGACACAAATGCTAAAGAAAGCATGAAACACTATTAAATTTTGAACGCATTAATTTTTTTGCTGGGGAAAACATTAATAAATTTATCATTTGCAATGATAGATATACATACGAGTACTTAGATACAAACATTCATGTAGGTATTACATACATACTTATTTACATATGTATATACATATGTACATAAGCACCTACATAGGTACATATGTATGTATGTACATATGTAATTAAACTAAGTTTTAGATCTTTAAAATAAGTGCAAAATGACAATAAAACAAAATGTGAATCAAACATTCGTTCTGAAAATAGAAGAACGTGAGTTCATATTCTCATCTCAACATTTATGTTTTTTTCCTACATATTAAAAAATATTTCTTTCATATACTAAAACATACATATACATATATATGTATCTATTTACATACATACATATGTGTGTAGATATATACTATAAAGGAGTTTTTCTGAAGAATTTTAGAAAATATAAAACAAATAGGTACCTACATACATATGTATATGTACCTATTTGAATCTTTTTTAAAAAATATACCTACCTAGGTATTTATATATATACATAAGTACCTTCATCATTAATTGAACTAAGCCAGTGAATCAATCCCTGCCGATTGCCTATATACAAACACCATCTTAATTAAGTGAAGCACTTTTTACTAAATTTATTGAAAAAAGAAACAAAAACCTCATGAATGAAAGAAAATACCAACAACAACAAGCACCATCAAACAAACAATCTTGTCCACTTTAAAATATTTATAAGAAATCCATGATCTTTAGCAAGCGATTTATTTTTTTTTAACATACATATAGATACATACACAATACAGACATTAGCAAACGAATTTATATTTACTTGTGCATATTTATATACATATGTATATGTACTCGTATGTATGTATCAACATGTGTTTAAAAAAAAAATCCATAAGTTCTCAACATAACAACCAGTGTTGCCAGAAAATGATGGTGAGATAATGCTAAATCGGTAAAAAAATTCTGCTAAAATGTTCTATAGAAGAAAAGTATAATGCTAGATTTAAATGTAGAAAAAATTATTGAAATAGCTTTGAATTTCATGTTTATACAAACTCATTAGTATTTACAGGTATTTTTATAGGAAATGTTGCAATTACGTTTAAAAGTTTTTAACGCACTTATAATCCACAATGACAGCAAAAAGCGTTTGGGATAGTTTCATTGTTGCCATTTTAGCATTTTCACTGCTAGATCTTGCATTTTCATTAGTTAAACAGCATTCAACTTGCAAAAAATTCTGCTAAATGCTTTCTTGGAGAATTTGTTGAAAATATAAAATTTTAATTTCTTAAAAAAATTCTTCTGTATGAAGGATTTTTCTCATAAATGTACATGTATTTATTGCAGGGTAAAGGTTCCCTGATGATCTTCAGTGAAATGCGCATATGATCCAGCTGACCATTCAATAATCAATTTCAATGTACATACGTATTTTTAATAAACAAATATTTTACTGAATAAGTAAAATAATAATTTGAGATTATTAGTGCGTTAAAACTTTTTTTAACGTTATTATAACATTTAAAAAAACCACAATCATTAACTATTTTATGTTTGTATGTGCTATAAAAATACATGTAAATACTAATGAGTTTGTATAAACATGAAATTCAAAGCTATTTCAATAATTTTTTCTACATTTAAATCTAGCATTATACTTTTCTTCTGTAGAACATTTTAGCAGAATTTTTTGACCGATTTAACATTCTCTCATCAGCATTTTCTGGCAACACTGGATAGTTTGCTACTTCAAGTGTAGAGATGTATATGTATTTATAATTGTATGCATGTACAATGTGTACGCCAACCACTACTTTGATACAAAGCGAGCACGTTACTACCCAGCGGGAAAACTCAGAATATCTTCTTACTTCAGGCCTTATTAAATCAATTACCATTTTTATCTAACTGCTAAAGAATGCCTTATAGAAGGCCGCGACTCTTTTGCATAAAAGATAAGATACACATTCCACATTCCCTTCTATGAAAAGGGGGAAGAGAAGTAAAATTTTTTGCGTGTATTTTTACCAAACCAAAAGTAAAATCGATTAATTTGAAGACAGAATTGCTGGCAAAAGAGGCGAAATGGAAAGGCAAAAATGATATAAGAGTGGAATGGAGCGAGTAGACCTTGTACATTCAAAAGAAGGAGTACAAAGGCCTTCTAGAAGGTATCCTTGCTCTTTATTTTTCCCGCTGGGTAAAAATCGTACAAGTATAAAATTGGTATTTGCAAACATGTGTATGTATGTACATATGTATACACATATCGAAAGAAAAAATATATACAAACTAGGAGAAGTGTTCATGCAATTTTCTTGCAAATAATCTACGTAAACCAAATGTTGCCGATTTTTTAATTGTAGGGGACGAATACATGCTTTATTGTTGTACAATTGCAAATAGATATATAAGTATATCGATTCACACCGAAGTCGATATTGCGCTAATAAATATCTATACATAAATAATTGCAAGGCTTAATTTTTAAAACAATTGCCTTATTTATAAAAAATAGTTTATATTTTTAAGCGCACAATTTTCATCACATGTAGCATATATTATGTTCATGGAAAAATATATGAAAATGAATCAGACTTTGGAGATTTGTGTGATCCATCTGGCTCATTTCTTGCAGTTTGTAAGGCTGATTTTGCATCTGGCATTTCTTGTGTGCCATGTGCCAAAAAAAAGCGTAACCAGTAATTACTACGGAAAAACTGTTTGATTCAGACATGTACATATTTATTGATTTAAACTGTTTCCAATAATGTTGGATTCCATAAAATTGTCTATTAGTTATGCATGAAACTGTTCAACTTAATAAATATGTACATACGTGTCAAAATAAAAAAAAATTAATAAACTAAAAAGTTATTAAACTTTTAAGCCCCATGGTAACTTTTGGCCCACCCTGTACAAGTGTTGAATTAATTGTTTAATTGTATCGCTGTGTGTACAAAGTACCAACATTTTATAAATATGTATGTACACACTTTAAAATTTTTGAATTAAATTGGGTGAACCTGGAATACATATATGCATGTGACCAAAATATGCATAAGTAGGTATAAGGGTTAAAAATGTGTATTTGTTTTTAATAAAACAACGCCAGATATCAGTAAATGAGTTCAAATTTTCAGCATGATTCCACCATGATTTTTCCATTGGAAAAGCCCTTTCATTTGACAGCCATATCAAAAAAGTGTGAAAATTAGCGGTTCGCAGCTTTGGGCGGCTACCACGTTTTTTGGCTACGGAATCTCTCCACGTTGATCCTGTCGTAGTAGTTAGGTATATCCTATATGTACCTATAAGTTCAAAGTATGTATGTACATATGTATGTAGGTATATGTATTTTTTCCCACAATGTAACTTAATTTAATTTCTGTTCGAAAAAGTAGAAATCACAAATTGATTTTTATTTATTCTCGAAAAAATAAAAAGCGGAAAATAATTATTTCTATAATTATTATTTCAGTAGGCTATAGTTCGTATCTCTCTTTAAGCCAAATTACATGTGATAATTTTTAAGGAACAAATAACACCAAAGTTAATTGTAAATATTCTGACAAACACTAGCAGAACGAAAGCACTAACAATTATTTCTGCTGGAAAAAAGAAAAATCAGAAAATAACAATTATTTCCAGTTAAAATATAAAAATCAGGAAATAACAATTATTTCTGCCTAAAAAATAAAAATTATAATTTTAAAATTGGAGCTTAGAAAATAGTTTAGAATAATTAAAATGGTGTGATTGTCCACTTTGTTTGATGCTTCCTTGTATGTAGTTTTGCCTTTTTTCTATGAAAATTCAACAATAATTATTATTTTTTGTCCCTGATTAATTTTTTTCCAAAAATATATTGAAAAAAAATTTCATCTAAGTTCGAAACTCAGCATAGAAGTTATGACAAACCGACTTCTTACTTATTAACCACGTTAGCCTTTAAATCTTATGCATTTTGTTACATATACATATATTATATTCAGAAAACAAACAAGCAAATCAAACACAATCCTATCCCCTTTGAAATATTTATAAAAAACTAATGCTCTTTAACAAGCGCTTATTTACATTATACCGACATAGCAAACGAATTTATATATATACATATGCATGTATGTATACTTGGGCACATTGAATATACATACATACGTATTTACAATCATACATACATATGTGCCCTTAATTATGAAAGTGGTCTAAGTCATATGCATATATTTCTGCATCGAAATATGAAATAAATCTGTAATAAACTTGAAAAAATATTTAATAAATATTAAATAAACTTCTATTAATCGACACTAGTACAACTATAAGTTAAAATGTAGCATAATATAAAAATATTTTTTTAATTTCTTCAAATGTAATCTATTAAAATATCTCGATGAAAGAAATATATGACTTAGACCACTTTCATAATTAAGGGCACATATATTTTATATATTTTATCAACACGCATTCATTAGCACAATACTTTATTTGTATACAAAAAAAAATCCCATTTCTTACCACAAACAACTTAATATTCTTCCTTCAATACGTTTGCTAGCATATTGTTGCTGTGCGTACAGTTGACTACATACACACGTACAAACAATTGGATATTCTTCTTTCAATACTATTTGTAGCGTATTGTTGTTGTTGTAGTTGTTCATATGAACACTCTTATGCATATACTTGTGTGTATATATACGAGTGAATGGTCTTCATGGTAGCGTATATTTATACATACATCCATATAAACATACAGTTTTTTGCATGACTCTACTGATTGTTATACACATCAATTCATATGCATGCCTACGAAAAAGCATGTGCCAAGCAAAAACACCATAAGGCAATGTCTATGTATTGGTGACAAAAAGGGGTTTAATACGAAATAATGCTTGTTAAAGAAAATGTTTAACTAAAGTAAATATAACGTAAATTCAAGCAAGCTTCAGCGGTGGAGTAGCTAGTGAGGTTAGTAACAGAATTAAATATTGTTGGTTCTACGCACGGCAAATTTTTTGGTAGATTTGTAAAAAATGTGTGATAAAACTTTATATATAGAAAATGCAAGAACCGATTCTTTATTTTTGCTGATTTTCAATACCAATCGTGCCAAGACAAATGCGGTCGATTCAGTCCAATTCCGAGCTCTCTAACTCTTTTAGGAGCTTCATACAATCACTTTCAAGCAACACATAGAAAATCCGTACATGCAGACGGTCAGACGGTCAGACTGTCAGACGGTCAGACGGACAGACGGACATGTCTTTTTTTCATCTCCTATTCATAAGGATCCAGAATAACTAACTTTATTTCGCCGCAAATGAATATTGTAGAAGTTACAAAAATCTGGACAAACCTATATATACCCTTTACCATTTTTGGTGAAGGGTATAAAAACAGTCCCAGAAAGCAGTCGAGAGATGGAATCTATTTTATTTTGAGAGCGTGTTTTCTTATGCTCTCACATATAAATAAATATTCTCTCAAAAATGTTACCATACTTTCAATAAATTTCATACATTTTGTAAACAAAACTACAAAATAAATAAGCACAAAAAAATAAAACAAAAATTAGAGAGCATTTGAAGTTACTGCCGACGATGTTATTATGGGCTTTATTAATTTGGGACCGATTTTTCTGAAGTTGCAGACTTTATTCTGTTTCATTTATTTTGATGGCGCTTTCTCTTATGCTCTCACATATAAATACTCATTCTCTCAACAAGGCTACCATACTTTTAATAAACCTAAAGGCTCCATTAGTCTTTACTTTCTGTTGCTGTTCTGGGCTGTGCCGTTCTGCTTCTAAATTTGAGTACTTACTTTTTCTGTAGTAACTTATCAGCTGTTTCTGATCAGAAGGGTCGCAGTTTTCCACTAAAGCGATTAGTTTTGCCTCGTCCATTGTTAAGTTTCAATATAATTTTATATTTTTCTTTTAAAAATTTATTTTTTTTAATTCTAAAAGCACAATTACAATTTATTCCAAATATTTTTATTTAATTTATGCTGTCACTTACAACTATATACTTAACAATTTTTTGATTTTCCCAGGTTGTACCGAAACAGAAAAACTAACGACTTGTATTAGATTTCTATAAACAAAGAAGAATCAGCTGATTCGTAACAGAACAGAAAGTAAAAACTAATTCTGACTTAAACCTAACCCTACGTCTATACCTGATTCTTATCATGGCTTGATAATGTTTGTCAAGTTTTACGTTTTACCATCTCGAAAGCCTCATCGGCATCAGTTAAGAAAATATGGCTCTACAAATTTATAATTTTTTTAAATTAATTGGAAGGAAAGTGTTTGAGTTGCACTATGGGTGGGATGTTTCGCATTAAATAACACAGGAAAATTCTTTTTTTACGTAATGATTCACGTAAGTGGATCAAAAATTCAATAAATAAGGTAACTAAAATTTTTGCTTCTGTTTTTTAAGATTTTGAAGTGCACAATAATTTTTTTATTTAATGCACTTGCTTAGCCAAAATATAGTGTTTTTTTTTTGTGAATTACTAAAATTTTGCTAAGAGAGTTCTGAAAAAATTTGTATGGCTTCAAATGATATGGGATCTACCCTTTAATTGGGTATATATTTCATTCTATAAGAGATCGAATAATTTAAATGAAGAAATGGTGAAACTTGTTTTTCTTTTTCAATAAGGCAAGGCGTATTAATAATATTCATACAGGAAGTGCTAAAACTACTAATACGCCTTTACTGTTATATTAAGCAAAATGCTATGGCTTCAGATATCGGAATTAAAATAACAAAATTGAGATAAGGTAAAAATTAAAAACTGCACAATTTATAGAAAAACTTATTTTTTAAAAAAAAACTGCTAAAATCAGGCAAAACTGCACATTTGGCAACGCTGGTTACGGTTTCCAAGGAGGATTGGAATCTAGATTGGGCTGAACTTTTATATTACTACTCAAGAATAAAGGCGTGATCTTCGAGTAAGACAGGGGGAAAGAGGATTATTCAGGAATGAAGAATAATAATGAATGAGCTCTCTTTCCTTTATATTATTAAGAACACCAAGAGAATTATTCAAATTGTATATAAAAACTTACATTTATTTGGGAATTCAAAAGGGCTAAAAAGATAGATGAGTCTCACATGTGTGCGGATGTAGCTTTATTAAGTTGACAGCGATTTTTCCTGAAGCTGCAGACTTATTCTGTTTGAAAATTAATAAGAAAAACTACTGCTGATAAAAAATTAAAAAAAAACTGTAATAATGTAGACAAAATACCAGAACTTTTGACATTTGCTTTCATATTAACATCGAAGAGAATTGGGGAAAGAAATTTTCAAATATAATGCTCGAGAATTCAGGTTTTACTAGAGTTGGGATCGTGATTAGCCTCACTCACAATTATGGACGAGACGATAAAAAATGTTTATTCATGCAAGATAATTTTTTTTTTGCTACCCCTATTAATGACGATCACGAAACTTAAATTATCATTTTCAAACTAACGGAATTCTTTGTCCACCATTTTTTTAACGAAATACAGAAAATAATAAACAGTTCTATATAAATACGAATATGTGTATATTTCATATTAGAGCAGCTTTCGCGTCCTTGTAATTATTTCTTAAGTGCGGTCAGGATTGTGTGTGTTCGTCTCGATTGACTGATTTGCCAGGCATAACTGTATAGTCTTGCGGTTCTTTTGTGGAATATTGTTGAAAATCATGTTGCTACTTCTTATGTGCAGGCATAGGTCTGGTATAGTCAGTCACAAAAACATTTTTAAGAATACAGTTGATAGCATTATGGACATATGGTCTAGTCACTCCGTCCATTTTTGCGCAACCATATTCTATTCTGCAAATTTACTTTGTAGAATATGAACCAATAAATAAAATAAAGAAAACAGATTATAATTATCGCTATCAAATTTTTAGCGAGAGACGTTGAAAAAAAATCTTTCCAAAAAAACTGAGTTTCATCCCATTAAAGGAGCATGATAGGCCACAGTTAGGGCAAAATTATGTATAGAAAAGATGTTGTGCTTTTTATTCTAAACAAAAATGGTTATATAAAATTTTTCCGAAAAGCGTTGCATTTCAAAAGTGTTTATAGTCAAGATAGCTAACCTACATACATGTGATTTTGTATGGCCAATCTATCAGAAACTGCCGGTGGAGCGAATAAAATAAATACTTTTGCAAATTTGGGTGGTCTAATGTATACATATGGGCAATTCCAGATAATGTGACGTACTATGTCACGTGCGAATGCCAATAAAATAGGCTAGTATTTCAGAGAAAATTTAAATTTTTCCTTAGTTCTTTATGTAATTTTGAGGAGCGAAAGTAGTTCTACCTTTGTTAAAAGATAAGGAACAATTTAACCGCATTGATCTGAAATACAAGCTTAATTGATTGGTATTCATACGTGACATTCTGTGAAATTGCTTATATGTATGGCTTGATATCAGACTTGGCAGTAATGATTACATTTTGCAATTGATTACACATCGCGTACAACATTTATTGCAATTGTAATTGAAAGAGGTGGAAAAACTGTCAATTACAATTACTTTGAAGAAAAATCAATTACAATAACATGCAATTGTAATTGAAATTAATGTAATTGAAATTGCCCAAGTCTGCTTGACATATTATAAGAATAATTATGTTATCATATCATATCATATCAGATCATATCATATCAAAGAAAATGAAATATTACTCTAAAACAACCCCCTTTTTTTACTTTATTTAACAACAGTTTCCATTGGCAGACGTCAAATCGATAATGTCCAAAGTACGAGAAGCTTTGCGGAAAAACTACAAGGACTTTGTTTGCAAATGTCTACCGGACGGTGGCGGAGACCATAAAGAAACACGCTTCATTGCGTACGAAACCTTAAACCAAGCACTGATCCATGCCTTGGGCGATAACATTACGAATCATGAAATTATCACTCTATGCCGTCACTTTTCAGCTGAACAAACTCCTCCCAATACATGCAACAAGGATACTATACGGGCAGCAGTTCATCTTGAACTAAAACGTAGTTTATGGAATGCCATGGATGAACTTAAGGAGTATTTATTCCATATTAATCCACTAAACAAATCGTTTTTGTCTGAAGCAAAATTAAGATCGGTATTGAAGGGTTGTCGCTTACCTTTTACTCAGGAACTTATCGATAATATAATGCTGGTATTAAATCGGAACGATTGTGATGAAATAGAAGTGTGTGATTTTGTAAATTTTCTGGATTCGAGTTGTAGCAAAACAGGCGACATTACGCCCGTCAACATAGCATTTGAGCTTTGTCCCAAGATACCATTTTTACACAAAGGTAGATTGGTCAACTTCCAATGTTTCCTCGAACAACTGGGTCTAGATGATACTCTCCAAAAGGATGGTGCTTAGAAAATTTTCTTTTATTTCCTTTATTTGAATAAATTGTTTAGTTTTTTTTATATAAAAATTTTTTAAAACACTTTTATTGCGTAACTTTGAAATTAAAAAGTAAAAAATTAACTACATATAAAAAGGAATGATTTTCGTTAATATGCACAAATAATCAAGACCAATTGTTAATCCACAATCACAAGTCAAGCGACATCATTTCACTCTATTACAACGATTTAAAACGCAATCAGTTACAAATAAATCTTTCCACGCAGCTGCTGCCAATACAATTTGATTATTAATTAATTTTCCGTTTTACAACTTGGATTCGGTCAGCCAACTAAATGACTGGGGTTTTCTGCTTGATGAAGGGCTGATAGCCACATTTATAATGGTTGGTTTATCTTTTAGTTTTTGAGCTTCTTTGATGGCAGTTTGCAATTCAGGTATAGACGTGCAGAAATACCCTTTCAAACCGAACATTTTCATCATCTCTTCGTAATGGACTTGAACTCCTAATGCAGATGGAGGAGTGCTACAACAACAAAAAACCATATATCAAATTTAAAAACTCTAATTTTATATTGAACTGTTTTGTAACATTGTGAATATTAAAATGTGAGTGAAATCGAACGCTTTAAGAAAACGTGATGAATTTCGTCAACCGATTTTGTGAATCCTTTTAGAGCAATTGCAATTTATTGGCTTCCAAAAAGAAGATTAAGCGTTAAAATAGAAAATATATGTATACAACGATTTTTAAAAGAAATTTAACAAAAATTCTTGTTCTGAAAATCACATGCCATTTCAAATCACATGTCATTTCAAAATCACACGTTTGATTTTGTGCTGTTCTGTAAATCACTTAATTGGGCTATTCAAATGGTACTCATAAATTAACACGTTTTAAAGTAATAACACGAAAAATTCTGCCCAATCATAAATAAAAATTCCGCACGAGTTTTTTCACTTTTCCCTTTTCTCCTATCATGAATTTGTTTTTTACCTTTTTTTACCAAGTGCGGGAATAAAAAAACTCCCCGGGAAAAAAGTGGGTATTATGAACGCAGTTGAACTTGCTTTTTTCACTAAAAATCTTTCTATTGCAAAACAGAAGGGAGTTTACATAAAAACATGGTTAATACTCCATTAAAACAAAATTTATATAGTTCTTTTATTTGGAAAAACACAAATAATGCCCAAATAAATCATTTATAAATTTTTTACATATTTTTCAAGTTGGTGAATTTTAATAATTTTGGTTACTCTCTCACTCAAAAAAAACAAAAGGTAGAAACAAAATGTCAACAAACAAGCAATACAACGAGCTTCGTAATGCGGTGATGCCACGAATTAAGGCTTCATTAGTCTTTACTTTCTGTTGCTGTTCTGTGCTGTGCCGTTCTGCTTCTAAATTTGAGTATTTACTTTTTCTGTAGTAACTTATCAGCTGTTTCTGTCCAGAAGGGTCGCAGTTTTCCACTAGAGCGATTAGTTTTGCCTCGTCCATTGTTAGGGTTCAATATAATTTTATATTTTTATTTTAAAAATTTATTTTTTTTTTTTAACTCTAAAAGCACAATCACAATATTTTTATTTAATTTATGCTGTCACTTACAATTACTTAACAATTTTTTGATTTTCACAGGTTGAACCGAAACAGAACAGAACGAAACAGAAAAACTAACGACTTGTATTAGATTTCTATAAACAAAAAAGAGTCAGCTGATTCGTAACAGAACAGAAAGTAGAAACTAATTCTGGCTTTACTCTTTTTTGTTCCCAAGGAATTTATGATTGGAGGAATGTTTTCTCGAAAAAATTATTTTCCTTGCGAAATAAATTCCGGGGGAATATTCATGATTGGGCTGATTATGACTACTGTGAGAAACCCTTCATAATTTACAATTAAAAATATTGTAGTTATTTGTATTTTAGTTTTAACACCTTTGTACATTGCTTACTCTCTCTCTATGCTACCTCTAGCTCTCTACCTCTATCGCTTTCTTTACCTCTATCTCTCTCTCTCTCTCTCTCGCTCTCTCTCTCAATTTCTTTGGTAAGCTCTCAGGCATTTCTACATGTACTTATGACAAACAATAAACACAGCTTTGAAAGTCTTATTATTTTCGGGTATGTTCTGTATTCCACGTGAAATTAAAATGTGCGGAATTGCCATAGAAATGGGAATTTATAACAACAATTTATGGCAATTCCGCACGATTTAATTCCACGTGGAATCCAGAACATACCCGTTTATGACCTTTTTTTAAAAATTTTTTTTTCAACTATGTTAAAATGTTAAGACATTATGACACTTAAGACACTGGTGTGAATACTCCAAATATATATATATGTTCAGAAAATAACTTTTGGAGACAAACCGACTTAGAAGTTAAAAAGTTCATTTTGATGCACCTGAACGCTTTCATGGCTTGAAACTCATTACTTAGTGGGGGTTTCGGGGTCGCTAATTGCGAATCTGTAATTGGATTTTGAAAATTCAAAATGGTGCATCCAATATGGCCCACTATTTTTTGTAATATTGGATTTGCTTGAACCTTTTCACTCAGGGTATTTCGGGGTCGCTGTTTACGAATCTGGTATTAGATTTTGAAAATTCCAAATGGCGGAATATTCGAGACTTAATTTTTGTCTATACATTCTGTCATTTGCAATAACGATTGTGTGATTCTGTAACTTCTATTTAACGATAGTACGCAGCTGATATTTTCTGTTGATTTTTGTCGATAAAACTAACAACACTTAAATTATTGTCGCTTAAATAACGACACAGCTGACATTAAACTAAAGCGAATATCGCTAAAAATTTTACTGAATAGTAAATTCGATAAATTTTCGTTATAATTATTTTAACAATGCGATTATCGTAAAAAAAGTTAGTGAATCGCACTACAGATTCTTAACCAGCAACCCCGAAAACCACTGAGTAACTTTTTACTTCTTTTTTACTTTTTTTTTCAAAAGTGTATTTTAAAGCTAGTTTATGAATAAACTAATGCAGTGAGAAAGCTGCTGTTTGTTGCATTAGAATTAGCTATAAGAATCACCCAAACATTTTAAAATCGATTTTTTCGACCCATAGGTCCCATATTTGTATTTTTCGATGTGATTTGTGAAATAACCAAGTAAACGTTTTGGAATCACAAAATTATATGCAAATTTTTTGAGGTTTCAAAACACTTGAATGAAATATGATTTTCAGAATATGTCTACAAATTCATTCTATTTTAAATCTACATATTTTAAAATCGATTTTCCTCACATGATTGATTGATTGATTATCAATCATACTTACACTTGCGTCAAATCTCCAGCACTGCGAATGGAATCAAATGTATCTTGATCGAAGCCACCATAAATTCCATTATTGTTTACAATAACAATAGTAATGGGCAGGTTGTAACGCACCATTGTTTCAATTTCCATGCCAGAGAAACCAAAAGCACTGTCACCTTCTACGCAAACCACAAGCTTACCGGGAAATCGGTCGCGACAGTAGAGAGCAGCTGCTATAGCAAAACCGGGACCAACGCCCATTGTACCGAAAGTGCCAGCATCCAAACGATGACGAGGCAAAGTATTTAACAGCATAGAACGGCCAATATCCATAGTATTCGCACCCTCACTTACAATGATGGCGTCACTGGGAATATGTTCGCGCAAATGATGGAATACAGCATAATAGTTGAGAGGAGTTGAAGTATTCGTCGCCATTTGATGGATGGATTCACGGTTTTGTCTACATTTGGCAGATAACGTTTTCCACCAGTCATGATCGTTAGAGAAACGGAAATTAATCGCATTCATTTGCTCGAATAAGTGTTCAGCAAATGGTTTAATATCCGATTGAATAGCTACAGAAGCGGTGACGGAGTTGTGCAGCTCCTCAGGGCAAATATCAACCTGCAATAAGAGAAAGATATGTATACTCGTATATGTTTTTTATGGCTCTTTGTTCCTCCTAGGAATCCCACGACTTAATATATATGTATATCGTTACCTTAATATAGAAAGGCCCTAACTCATTTTTTTGAAATCGAGTTTTTCATATATTTCGATAGAAGAACACCTAAGGTAGCGAAAAATGCAAAAATCTCGGTTAGGGGCCTTTATATATTAAGCTAACGATATGTATATATTTGTGATAAATTAATTACACTGTGCTAGTTCAAAATTGTAACAAGCCGAGGACCTGGACGCTGAATCCAATGGTGTTAAAATTTTTTTTTGGGTTAGCTCTTGATTGAAAACTTGGTTAAAAGCACCAAAAATCGCAATTTTTCCCAGTTTTCTACGATATGTATTTTTATGAACATATCGCTCATTTACTCAAACAACGCCGTAACTCAAAAAAGTATGTAGTTGCCAGAAAACGAGTTTGAAGTTTTCAATTTACACACAACTTAATGGGGAAAGAAGATGTTATTTTTCTCTCAACATTTGAGTAAACAAGATATTTGTATGAAATTGTGACGCAATATGAACAACGATGTGAAAATTAATTCTGCATCACTAACTGGAAAATTGCATTTTTGCAATTATGACGTTGTTTGAGTAAATGAGCGATATTTTCATTCGCAATAAAAAAAAATAACTAATAGATGTCATTACTTGTATAAATTTAACATCCTGGTCATAACGTGGTGGTTTGCCAAAATGTAAAATCCAATTCAAACGAGCACCCAACAACAACACAACATCGGCTTTTTGCAAAGCCAACGTACGAGCCGAAGACACACATTGATCTGCTGTATCGGAAACCACACCCTTTCCCATGGGAGTTGGCAAGAAGGGCAAATTTGTATTTTCTATAAAGTGCCTTAAGATGTTTTCAGCATGACAAAAAGCTGCGCCTTTACCAATAATCACTAATGGACGTTTAGCTGCACGCAATAAGTTGGCAGCTCTCATAACATCGTCGTGTGAGGGATAAACCAGCGGAGCCACGGGATGAGCTAAGGTTTTGTAAATTTTATCCTCGTTGCATTTCGATTGCAATAAGTTCCCAGGAAAATCCAAATAAGCCACACCTGGACGACCGTAAGTTGTATAACGGACAGCTTTTTCGACGTGCAAGGGAATGAGTGCAACAGTTGGCGGACGAGCAGCATATTTGCAGTAAGGACGTGACAATTCAACTTGTGTGCACTCTTGAAAACCGCCAATGCCTTCGTGATCTTGGCTAGTTGAACCGCCAATAACGATTAAGGGCCAACAATTGACTTGAGCATTGGCCATGCCACCTGAAAAAAAAATTAATTAAAATTTAATTATTATTTAATTATTATTAGTCTTGGTGAAAAAAGAGACGATACGAAAGTAATGGTTTCTCTTATTTCGAACGAAAATCTATCCGATTTATACATACACATGCATACATATTTACATATGTGAACATATATTTTTTAACAGTAATTAATTAAGAGGCGTAAGATCCTGTCTGATTCTAACGTGTGTGTCAGAAGAGCTTTAACGACATAAATATGTATGTATGTATGTATGTATGTATATAGAAACTAATATCGTTTGCTTTCCGAAATATTACCAAGTTTAACAATTCAATTATAACTTTTAAACGATTTATGTATGGCGTTGGAAGTTGGAATAAAATATTCTATTATAAATGACCAAAACTTAAAATACAATAAAACCCACTAACAAATCAGCTTTTATGTTTTAAATTTTAATTTTTTTAGGAAAGGCCGATAGGTCAGCTGTAGAGGCCTTAACATCAAAAACCTACTATGTGTGCATATCACAAAAAACTCTTTCATTTACTAAATTCTTATCTCCACACTTTGAAAGTTTCAAGGGGCGCACTCGGCTGCTAGTTTGGAAGTTAAAGTGAAAAAATGCCACAAAGTTTTTAAATACAACTATATTGGGTTTTCCAATAGGTACTTGACAACTTTGAATTTAATTTGTGAGCGCACTATTTCACTGAATGCGTCAATTTGGTTAGAAATTGTTTTTTTTTTTAATTCAATATCAAATAAAAATATGAGTAAAAACCATTATATTGAAAAATATTGTCATGTGAAAAGCCTATTTAAATGTGAAAAAGCCTTTATTGAACTGAAAATAATGCTCCAATGAATCAGATGTTTGCGAAATTAACTCAAATGTCATTTAGCACCAGCATGAACACTTTTAATTTCTTTCGTAATTTCATCTTGAAATTACTTGATTTCGTGGCACGCAGAACGGGCTATAAAATAAAAGTTTTTATTATCACTTTAATAAAATTTTGGTTTTTCCAATTTTTATGACGATATAACGTCGGATACGTAACGGAGTACTAAACATTCGTAAAACATACATAAGTAAATAGTTTCAATCGTATTAACTGCGCATAATCATACTTGTAGCGCAAACAATTCGACCGCTCAGATATTTTCTCTCAAGCAACTATGACTACAAACGATTCTAACAGACAAGAGCAACTCTGCTTCGTTTATGCAACTAAAAAAAAACTAAAATATGCTACAACGAAAAATAAAAAAGGCACAAGCGTATCAAGCGCATTTACTCTCTCTGATATTTATGTCTGAGTATGCTTAAATGCTCAAGGAATAGATATTTGTTCGGACAAAAAAATATACGCATGATACTCGGTATATTTATTCATCACTCGCCACCATATGCACACATTTGTGTATATAAAATGGAATGGAAAATGTACACCCACACTGTGTCTGTTTGAAAAGTTGCTTTATGTGTGTGTGAAAATAAAATTGCCCTGTATATACGCATGTGTAGCCGATTAATAGTTAGAGTATTTTTATACTCATGGGTATGATTATAGCTCATACAGTCTATAAATTTTAGTTATAGTTGTTTGTGCTACGTAATTTAAAAAATGTGTATATCGTCGGCTTAAGGCTCAGTTAGCCGACTGTAATGCAATGTGACTGTAATGTAGGAAACAGCTGATCGATATTTTTATATGAAAAATAGGTTACGTTACATTACATCTCTATAACCATTTCCATTACTTTTCACATAACAATATCGATCAGCTGTTTCCTACTGTTACAGTTACATTACATTACATTCGGCTAACTGAGCCTTTAGAGTGTAAGCCTGCTAACTCACTTCCAGCTAATTTTACAGGAAAGACTAAATACTGTTAACGGGGTCTATACAAAGCTTAAGAAATTAGCCTAATACATTAAATTTCTTCGACATATAGAGCTTCTAATTAAAATAAATATTTAAGCAAATCGATGACGCGTCTCTTTTTCTTTCGAACGGCATTAAAATGTCATATGCTATAAAAAGTTGATTTAGCATATTTACACTCTAAGTCGACGACATATGTATGTACATTAGACTGGTCGCAGCTTGTATGGGATTTTTTTAATTCTTAATATATGTATGCACTGTCTAAAATATGAGGCTTGTTATCATAAATTCGGTCGCAATTTTTTAGATCGATCCGACGGTGCCTTCTGGTGCCTATTTGGGCCTAAAGTACCCGATACAAAGTGGGGGATTTTGTTTTAAAAAAAATAAATAATTCTGCAGTTTCTAAACGAGCCGTTCAATTATTATGAAATTTCATAAAGCATTTGAGGAACTTAAGTCTGGAATTTGGACTAAATATCTTTAAAGTGGGCGGAGCCACAAAGCCTCAAAATGGACAACCTAGGGTATATTAAAAAAAGTAAAACTATGTCGACATATTAATTATACATTTCCCAAACTAACGAGGATGGAATTGGCTGAAGTAGTTAGCACGTTGACTAAGAAACCAAAGGTCCTGGGTTCGAGCCCGGTATCAGACAGTGACTAAATAACAACACCACGAATTTTTCTGATGTGCATTAGTGTCCCTTTGTATCAGTTGTTGTAGGAAACTTCATGTGATGAAGGCATAGCCAGTCACTGGTCACTGAACTATACTAATTATCCTAATATAACATCAGAGCGCCCTGTATTGTGTAGCAGAATCATCGGCGAAGTAAAATAACCAGTAAAATGGCTATTAAAAATAGCTTCAAAAATTTAACACGCCTCATTGTGACACCAGAGCCGCTGCAACTCTGCATTATTATTAAAAATGTGCTCGTTTAGGCGGTAAATGATACAATTAATACACAGAAACTAAGAGCAAATAGAATTTGCTTTTGAGTTTCGGGCAATTCCCAAAAAGAATTCACAAAATCCCAAAAATAGGATTTTTTTCAGTATTTTTGCTATATTTGTCTTATTTTTGGGAAAATTTTAAAAACATATTTTCTTAAGGTGCGTAATAAATTTTTTTGGTTCCAGCTTTGGAATTTGAGAAAAAAGGCCTTAAATTTTATATTTATCAGAAATAATTTCTTAGTCGGGCTTAAGTTCAGTAATTTCAATTCTTATTGAATGAAATATTTTTTATTAATTAATGTGAGTTTCTAAAGAAGAGAAGAAAAATTAAATTAGACTATAAGCTGGGAGAAATACCGATATTTTTCTGTGCAGCAACGCACTTCATCACAAAAGTCTATCTACTGGGGTAGAGATTGTTATTAACATCAGCTATTTAACGCAAATTTTTAATGAAATGGAATATGAGAAATATTGTGTATACAATTATTGATTTACCTTTGGTAAACACATTCATTTTCTGTTTATCCGTTTTTTCATTTTTATATTCAGGTTAGCACGAAGTTATGTCACTCTACCTAAGTATGTTTAACTATTCTTGCTTATCTTTTACGATCATCACATTAATTATTTTTACTTATTCGATGTACCGTCGGTACATACCTGTTTATATTTATAAAAAAATAGGTTTATTTCGAAACGATCTGCTTGATTCCTTCAATAACGTAAATTTAGAACAAAAAATTTCTTTGTAATATTTTTTATAGTATTACCTTCTGAATTAGTAAAAATATGGGGTTGGTATTTTTGCAAAATTTTTTATAATAGCGAAATAATTAACCCAGTTGTTCTGCAAAAAAAACGGCGAAAAATAGACATTTTTCAAAATTTTAATTTAAATTGCGTATAAATTTAATATATGTAAATATTATGTATACGAGTACCAAAAAAAATCTTATGTATTGTACAATCAATAAAAACAAAAATGAGTCTATACTCATTATTCGAATAAGTATCTTTCTCAGACATGATATAAACAGTCGTGTGAATTCTTTTGTAATCATTTCACTTTTTTGTTTTAACTTCATAGAAAAGTTGTATTAAGTAAGTTGAAAAATATATCATAAGAAGAATTCAAAATAAGTTAGTTTACAAGAAAACGATAAAAAAATATCGGCCTGGCCCACGATGTCGACAAGAATGTTTCTTTCGCTTACTTACATTGAAAACAAAAACAAATTCTCTTATTTCGTTTTTGTTTTCAATATAAGTAAGCGAAAGAAACTTTCTTGTCGACATCGTGGGCCAGGCCGTATATTAATTTATTTCAAATTCAGTCGTTTCTATTTCATTTTAAAACGATAACGTCAACGAGATTAAAATTCTAAAGCATTTTTGGCAATTTTTTGAAATTAAGAAATAAATAAATGAACCAACCTGTAACATGTAATAAACCAGGACCGGAGACGACTAAGCAAACACCAGGTTTGCCAGTTAAATAACCAATTGCTTGAGCAGCATAACAAGCAGCCTGTTAAATTATTCATCCATGTATGCATATGCGAGAACGGAAAATTTATACAAAAAAGCAATTATTAATTAATTACAATATGTACGTTTACAGTTATTTAAGGCATTAATTTATTACTTACTTGTTCATTACGCATACCAATATACTTCAGACCGGCAGCTTGAAATGCCATAGATAATTCGACAACTGGGATTCCAATAATGCCAAAGACATATTCAACACCCTTTAGAAAATAATAATATTTGTATCAAATTTGGACAAATAAATACGATTTCTTTTCTCTATAGTTGCACTTTTTTGTATTTCGTTAGCTTAAACGAAAACTCTTGGAAATACATAGTATATGTACATATTTTTTTAATTTTGCAGTAGAAATTCAAAACTAAAAATTTAATTTCGTGGGGTTGATGAATTTTCATAAGATACATAATAATAAACAAGAATTGCGATTTTTCATTTAAGTTAACGATACCCAACAAAAAATTAAATGAGCACTTCTCTAGAAACCACTTCTTAATTACTTCCAATTAGGGATGGACAAAAAATATCGATGGTTTAAAAACAATCACCGATTTTTTCTTTCGATACATCGAAACGACAAACTGTAACAAACATGTTTGAGACCCTCGATTCAAAAAAATTCACTTTAATGATGCAATCAAAATCAAATCAAAAATCAAGGAATTAATAAAAAAAATACTCTTGCAAAATGAGGATATTGAATCCGACTCTAAAAAATCCGATAAAAGTGAAGATACTTTTTCTTTATGGACTAGCCATTATAAACTGGTTCATAGAAATTGGAAAAGCAATAAGACTGAAGATATTTTGTTTGATGAACACTCAGTTTTTTGAGGACTCCTGTTGGAAGACTGAACGAAAATCCGTTGGATATTTGGAAAGATTATAAATCTAAAAGATTATTTTCTCAAGCGGCGCAGGTGATGACTCAACAAAGAAACAGATTGAGTGGTGAAAGACTTGATAAACTTTTATTTGCAAACAGTATTGGAAAAAAGCATTGGGAGATGTAAAATAAACTTAAGATTTTTTAAAAATGTGATAATAAATAGTTTAAAAACAACATCGATGTATTTTATGAAATAACGATGCAACATCGATGTATGTTTGCGATGCATCGTATCGAAAAAAAATCGATGTTTTTTTACAGTGTCCATCCCTACTTCCAATGTAGCCTATGCATTTTTTTCTAGTTTAAAGAAGTTATTTTTCATCACATATCTAAAGTAATATTAAATCACCTATTTTAGTATCATTATTCTCTAAAATAAAAACCAATTAAAAAGAAGCACCACAACTACCGATACGAACCACTTCAAACTCCGAGATTGATTTAAATGCTTAAAAGTACAAATTCTTTAACTTCAAAAATTAAAGGAAACTAGAGCATTTTTCTCTTCTTTTTTCTTATGAGACAATTATTTTAATGAGTAGAAACTTTTAGGAATTAAAAGGCTTTCCAAGTGGATTAATAAGCCAGCAAATAAATTTCAATCAGGAATTAAAATTGGGAGAATATAGAATAGACCTAAGATTGTTTCTCTATTCCTTGAAAATAATCGTTCGATAAGTGATACTTAACGTGCATGCAGAACATTTTGTGGTGTAAGAAGTGCTCCAAAAAGTCCAACCACT
This sequence comes from Nowickia ferox, assembly GCA_936439885.1. Taxonomy (NCBI): domain Eukaryota; kingdom Metazoa; phylum Arthropoda; class Insecta; order Diptera; family Tachinidae; genus Nowickia; species Nowickia ferox. Next base: position 32,122,741 of record OW387027.1, on the reverse strand, counting down.
CGTTCGTTGGTGGTTGTGCTGAATTTGGGACTGTCGGAGATTCAAGACGTACGGACAGTCCTCGAACTGCCAGATCGACCGAGAATAATAATGCCTTGAGACGGAGCATCGTAGAAAATCTGGAGACATTCAGTTGCAGCTTTCTGACAGCTCTCTTCGGCGAATTTTGAAACACGATTTGCACTTCTTCCTTCACAAAATCCAACTAGTCCAAAAGCAAAATCCGGAGAACTTCGCATTGCGCTTGGAATATGCAGGATCAGTTTTTTTTAAACTTTTTTGTCAAATTTAATGATGACCGACGAAGCGCATTTTCATTTGAACGGTGGGGATATCTCAAAGACAAAAGTTATGTGAACAAGCGCCAAACCTTGCAACAGCTAAAGGACAACATTCAAAAAGTTATAGACTATGCTATAAAAACAGCAGATTTTTGCGTTAGAGAAAATGGTTCTCATTTAACTGGCGTCATTTTTCATAATTAATGGAAAAAAAATAAAATAAAATAAAATAAAAGTAGAGTTTTATCATTAAATTTTTTGTTTTTTTTTTCATTCTATTCAATAATTATTTAAAAAACAAATAATTTACATAGTTACTTTAACCGCACCCTGTATATAACGAAAAATTTATATGAAGGTAGCATGAAACTTATCTAGTGGTATATGTACTAGAGCTGGGCGCGTTGAATTTTTCCAACACGACACGACACGAACACGAATGCCAAGATGTCGAACACGTACGAAACACGCACCCGAAATTTTTTCAAAACACGAAACTGCACAACACGCACGAAATTGAATAGCAAAAAAAGCATTTTCTATATTCAAATACATACATATTTTTGTTTAATTTCAGAATTTTAAGCTTAAGAGACCCCTACAGTATCAAAAAATTGATGGTTTTACGTGTTTGACGATACAAAATATTAATTTTTTCATTACTTTAAATTCATGAATACATATTTTAACACCAAAAATCGTTTCGTGTTTATCGTGTCAATTTTGCTCAACACGATACGACACGTGCACGCACGAAAACAGATTTTCTGTCACGAACACTTCGTGTTGAGTCGTGCGTATTCGTGTCCCGAAAAAACACCACACGCGCCCATCTCTAATATGTACATACATATTTAAGTATGTGATGGAAAAACTGTCGTTTTCAAAACGATTTCAAATCGATCATTTTGAAACGGTGTGATGAATTTAGACCGATTTAATGTATAATTTTTAAGCCAATCTTAAGCTACTGACTTTTAAAAAGCGGACTAGAAGATAAAATATAAACAATATACACAGTAGGGGTGTGAAAAGAAATTTATCAAAAATTATTGCAAAAACTATTGAAAACAAAATTTAAAATGATTGACAAAACGACTGTAGCAAACACATCATACCTTTTATCGTTTTCAAATTGGTTTTGTGTCTAAATCGTTTTTCATCACATACCTGATTATACAAACTATTGCTATGTTTTCGTTATAGGTATATAAGAGTGTTGAAGTTGTTGCATACTTATTTTAAATCCCACTTATGCTTATTTGAAATACTAAGAAAATTACATGAAGACTTTTACATAATTTGGACTTTGTGTAGTTGATAGTTGTACTTTGGATCTCTTACCTCACACATAGGCTTATCTATATGATTAAATACATAAGTATTTACGTATGTCCATACAATGTAATTATCTCACACTTAAGTAGGTATGGCTTTCACTTCAAATTTTTACAAACTTGTCACTGATTAGTACTTAAAATACATACGAATGTTACAAGAGTCCATATATGCATATACTTAGTTATGGAGATAAATATCAGTGAACCTACACTATACCCTTAACGATATTAATAAGTAAACTGCAATTACATAAATACATACATATGTATATACTAGTGAAGTAACGAATGTCAAATTTTGATATTCGCTAATACGAATACGAATGCGATTATTATATGTGAAATTTTTAGGCATTAAATTGGGGTCCTATTTACGGCTACAAAATTAAATATGAAAAAAAAAAATTATGAAAAAGAATTTCATAATCCTGTTCGCGTACATTTAAGTAAATAAAAACTATCCAAAATTGTAATGGTCGTCATTAAATATTTAGTTTTTAAAATTCTCTGATTTCATTAATACGGAAAACTATAGCAGAATATTTGGAGGAAAAACGGATAGCAAATGACGTCGATCATCTAACATAATTCAAACTAAGTTGGATAAAGAACAGGATTTTTAGTCAGTGTTGGTGTTGGTTTTATTTACACACCTTATCATAATAGGCTTCATGCAGAAAAAGCTTCTTAACTTTTATTTTTGAGGTAAAACATTCCTTTCTTTAGGTGAAGAAAAGTACTTTAACTTTTTTAATGTTAATTGTACAAGAAGTTTGTTTTGAATTGTTATGTTTGAATTGAATGAAGTAAATTTCATTTCTAGTTATTACAAGGATTTTTATGCCAATTTTTTTAAATTTCGTTCAGGATTTATGCATTTATCTATTTTATTTTTGGGGAAAAATATTCGTATTCGCCAAATTTAGGCTAAAAATGGACGAATATTCGGGAATTCGAATACGAATGTTCGTGCATGACTAGTATGTAAGTACATAAGTATGTAGCAATGTGTAATATTTTTGTATACATATTATATAGGTACATAAATATATGTGCTTGGAGAAGAATTATGGAGCTTTTGCATGAATATGGTATCCCAGTGGACTTTGATAAAAATAAACATTTAATAGTCACGAATTGTCTAAAAATAATCTATAAAACAATGTGTATTTGCTTGTACTTTGTCTACCCTTATGTACACACATGCATACATACATATATGCAATTATCGACTGTGACCCCAACTATATTTTTGCATCATTCATTCCTCACCTGTTGTACCAAGGATTCGGCTATAACTTGCGTAGCTTCTATCTCAGACATTATGTTATCTTTTAAAATATGTTACAAATACGGATTAAAAATATAATTCTTCACTTTTTTCTTTATCGTAAATCGTCTTGTTGTCTCAGAACACTTGTTTGCACGAACAATGACAGCAGCTGTTTATATGAAAAAATGATTACAAGCAGGGCTGCCAGATAGAATTTTCGATAAATTTGCCAAATCCCAATAAGATGTATAAGAAAATCGTCATTTCATACTCAATCAGGGAAATCATGAATAATATTCCGCGTGAAATTTTTCCCAGGGAACAATTCCAACTAATACCAAGTAATAGGAAAAACAAAAAAATCTAATTGGAAAAGAGAGAAATTACACGCGGAATTGTATTCATGATTGCCCTGAATATGTATTTTTTTTAACATGTATACATATCGTCGGGTGTCGATTAAGAATGTTTAGTTAATTTGTACTAATAATAGACAGATATATGAAATAGTCTTTGAAATACTTTTTTAGTAAGTATTTAAAATTTTACGTACAAATATTATACGCTCTTATTTCTTATAAAATTTACAATTTAAAATATTTTCATAAAAAGCTACGATACAGATATTATTAAAAAATCGTCCAATCGTCATTTTGCTTTGTCCGGCAACAAAAACTATAAGATCTGGCAGCTGTAATTACAAAAAAAAAGTAAATTACAGATAATTCACAGTAACCTCACGAACAAGCTGGCACCACTGTGTTACATGACTGAGTATTGCCAATTGCGCAGATTTATATATTTTTCGCTGTTCGAAGAATTTTACGGTTATTTTTTTCACATATTTTAATTAATTATCGTTTTTTAAGAAAACTGTTACTGCGAACAAAGTCTTATAGCATCGACCGGGGTGCAAATTATCCCACCCAATATCAAAAGAAATTACGAAATATTTCAATAGAGTTCATATGGAAATATTTTAAAATTTCGACCAGTATCGAGTACCGTACTTTGCCCACAGATGGTGCTAAAATAAACTTGAAATTAGTGTATTTCATTACCAGTGGTGTCAGATATAGTGACTTGTTGGCAAGTTGTTTTATTTTCTAACTGCCTTATTCATAAAAAATATTTCAGGTTTATTAAGCGCTTTTTTGACATATTTCTATGGGAAATTTGTCAAATAAACCTGTAATAAGCCTAAATTATTTGTTATGAATTATTTATTTATGAAACTACTCCTTCAAAAAATTAATTTTCTTGAATTTCAAAAAATTTTAAATTGAATTTTATTAAAAAATAGTCATAAATCGTCAATAAATTTACTTATCGTCAGAAAAATCGCCACGTCGCCAAATCAAAAAGTCCATATTTACACTATGCAAGTCTTATTGCTAAGCTGATTAGTTTGACGAAGAGAGAGACGAGGGGAACAGTAACGTTTCTTTCCCCCTTTCTATGTTCCAAACGGTTAGGTTGTAGAGTTTAAGTGTTGAAGAAAATTAATATATTATTGCTTAAGTAACAGAAAATTGATTTATTTTTTTCTGAAATCTAGTACTAATATGTTGTTTAATGTGTGTGCATAAAATATTCCAAGGAAAGTTGATACAAATTGGAGAAAAGCCTGTGCAAAATCATTAGGATTTATTCAATTTGTGTACGCCGGCTCCTGTTTGCTTTTTGTTATTCATAACATAGTGTCCACACCTGATTCGTAATATAACGCTGGCAGAGCAACTGTAATTTTTTCATTAATATCAACACAAAGACGTCGATGATTTTATATCATGATAAACCGAACAAATATTTGAAAAATACTTGCTAAAAATATCTAATTTGCATGTTGTTTAATTTTTTGGTCACAAATAATTGTTGTGCCGCCTTTTTAAACGAAAATTGTTTAGTAAACAAACGTTAAATGCACAGTGCCACATAAAATGACATTTGATATCAAGATGAATTTAGCAGAACGTGAGCTCTGATAATTATGTCATAACGCTGCCATAATATTAATAAATTGAGTCTATACGTGATGAATTTTCATCATGATATCAATTTGACATTCATCATGATGTAAATTCATCAGGTGTGGACACTATGTAAAAAGTGCTCGGAAGCACAATTGATAATCGTGTATAAGAATTTTCAATAAGGTTCTTGTAGGTGACAAATAAGAAGTTTGACATTTTTCTTACTATTCTCTTCCTCTCCTACTAGGCAAGCAAGTTAGTTCACTTCTACTTACTTCTGTCAAATTTATTTAGTTTCGCGCATTTTGCAAACTGTTAATATGTATAACATATTCTTTTATAAGTAACAAAGAAAATTTATTTATTTTTACGGATATCTAGTACTGATATGTTGTTTAATGTGTGTCCATAAAAATACTCAAAGGAAAGTATGTAATATAGATTCGAGAACACCCTTTGCAAAGTCATTCGAATTTGTGTACGTCGGCTCCTGTTGGCCTTCTATTTGTTATATCTGCATATACATATATGTATGTATATACATATATACATACATATATATTTGTTATGTCTGTACATAAAAAGTGCTCGGAAGCACAATTGGTAATCGTAGCTAAGAAATTTTAATAAAGTTGGTGTATAGGATAATTAGATTGCATATCAAAAATATGAACAGAAGTATTTAACATAAGAAGTTTGTCATTTAGTTTCTCTCTCAGCTGCAATCTTGTATAAAAAAATATTATATTGGCGCGTAAAGTGAAAAGCAGCGAACAGTGTTGCTTTTAGTGTGCTAAAATAAGTGCTCCCTACTCCCCTAATTAGCAATCGTTGGTAATAATGTTTAGTACATATTTACACATTGCAAGTCTTATTGCCAAGCTGATTAGTTTGATGGAGAGAGAGACGAGGGGAACAGTAACGTTTCTTTTCCCCTCGTCTCTCTTTCCTAGCAAACTAATCAGCTTAGCAATAAGACTTGCATAGTGTAAACTAGGACTTAATAAGGTTCGTTTATTGTATATATAAGAAGTTTGACATTTTGCTTGCTACATATTAACGCGCAAATTGATTTTTATTAATAACTTCTGTCAAATGCATTAAGTTTCGCTCAGTTTCCAAACGGTTCGGTTGGAAGTTTCTACGAAAATTAATACATATATTTTTGCTAGGTAAAGCCTGGTACGGAGTTGATAGGGAATTTCAGGTTCTCATACAAACTGTATGTAAAAAAGTTATGGAAATTCGGGATGGTAAATTTCATAAAGAAATTTCCATTTGCTAGTACAGATTTTCAAATGAAAAATATACGGAATTTTTTAAATTTGTTGCCTATCTTAGGGATGCTATAAATATACGTGGAGACTTTTTTCAGTTGGGCTATAATGTTTCCAAAAAACATTCTGTTCTTATAAGACTTTATTATAGTAAACCTAAAGGCCTGTCCCACGATGTCACCAGAAATCGTTCGATCGAATGCTTATATTGAAAACAACAACAAATTTTCTAATGTTATTGTTGTTTGCAATACAAGTTGTCTATCGAACGATTTCTGGTGACATCGGGGACAGGCAGTTAATGTTCATACAATTGTTTGGTCAGGGAATTCTTGACATTTCTTATTTTTAACAAATTGTAATTAATTTTTAGTGTCAGTCCTTAAGCAGCTCTGGGCTGAAGAACAGCCCTCGCGTCATCATAATTATTTCTTAAGTGCGGTCAGGCTTGTGTGTGTTGTTTGGCCTTCGAGAGTTTGTCGTTTCGCTCGCACTCGTTGACTGATCTGCCACGGATAACCGTATATTCTTGCGGTTCTTTTGTGGAATTTCTTTAACAATCACGTTGCTACTTCCTATGTGAAGGCATATGTCGTGTATAGCCAGTCACAGGAACTTGGGCATATGGTCTAGTTACTCCGCCCATATTTGTGCAACCATATTATGTAAATTTACTTTGTATAATATGTATTAATAAATAAATTTGTAGTGTTTTTCATTTCATTTATTTATTCATTATGTATATGAATGTATGGGCCATAGTCAGTCACATCATACTACTATATTAAAAAATAAATGAATAAACATGATAAAGCCAAAATGCTATTTTTTTAACTCTCAAACGGGTTTTATTCACAAACCGCCAGGTTAGTCCTGAATACTGAACGAGAAGTTCAATAAGTTCAATTTTGGCGTCCTTGATGAATTCGATAAGGGATTTATACACAGATAATTCCCCTTTTTGAAAATTTGTTTTAAAGTTTTGTAAGTGTTGAAAAAATTTATTTATATATCTATTGCATTCAAATATTACATGATCTGCAGTTTTGGGAGTTGAGCATTGCATACATGTATTCGATTGTAAAACTTGGGGGGTTATTATGTAATCCGATTCGAAAGGAAATGCTTTCGAATTGTAATGTTAATAACATACACATTCGAACAGTTTTCTTTTCGAATCGAATTACATAATAACCCCCTTGGATTTTGATTTTGGCGGTCCCAAAGGTATGTCCCGTCATTTGACGGTTTAACATTTTAATCTCCTTAGCATCAAGTGAATTTGCGCTATGATACCACGGTTTTCTTGGAATTGCAGGAAAAATCTGTGCAAACGTTTTGCCTTTTTCTTTTGATCTATGAACATATTCTCTGTTCCAGTCGTTGTAGAGTTGATCCTTCACGTTACGAAGAGCTTTGTCTATTGGAATTCCTGAGTTAGTTGCTGATTTCGCTATGGTGTCAGAAAAAATAACTAAGTTAGTAATATTGTTTAAACAAGCATTTTCAATAGCTATTTTGATGGCAATGAGCTCTCCAAAGGTGCTAGAGGATTTGTGATGAATACTGTATTGTAGTGTTTGATTAGTAGTAACATTAAAGGCGCCACATCCAGTATGATTCTCCGATACAGAGGCATCTGTAGCAAATACAATAGAAAGATTGGATTTTCTTGTAATAAAGGGCCTTAATATGTTCCTTGGACATGTTTTTCTTGCTGTATGGCAAGATGTTCATGCGAACATTTAATCCTTTAAAGTAGGAGAAGTGAAAGTTTGTGTTCGTGTTTTCCATGATTTGATGGAATTTATCATATATACGAAACCATAGCTCGATTTGATACCAGGCGTATTTCTGATATAATCGTAGACAATAGGGTTGTTAAGTTTGACCCTTAGAATTTCATTGGCAGTAAGTAAGGCCGACTTCCTAAACGCAAGTTGCAATGCATAATTTAAAAAAATACGCATGCAATGCTAAACATGTCTTAAGTGCAACCTTGCGTTGCAGAGACATTTTTGCATTTTATCGGCATTTATGAACGAAAATACTTAGGTACTCAGCCAGCAGCTCAAATGTTTGCATACAAAATAAAAATGATGCGCGATTTTGACAGCTGATACTCATTAAAATGAGTTGCCAAACGATTAGGAACACTGGACGTTGCCAGAAAACTTACATATGCATTTACGAAGTGTATGTATTGTAAATATGCATTGCAACTTACGTTTGGGAAGTGGGTCTAATTGACATAGGAAATTAGGAGGTACTTCTCCTGCAAGGGCATAAATGACGTGCAGAGGTGTTGAACGTGTTAGTCCAAGGCATCTGCGTAAAGTAACATTTTGGAAGGTGGTGATTTTGTTGATAATGGATTGTGGGATTGTGGGGTGTGAGATGTGGTAGATCTGGCATATTCAATTTTGGATCTGACAAAACTTTTAAAGAGATTTAGAGTAACTTTGGGACGTATACCTCCATTTAGTGTGGTTATACATTTGAATAAGTTTGCATTATTTCTTGTCTCAGATAAAATGCGTTTGTAGTATTCCCCTACAGTCAGGGATGCACTAATTGTTCTACCTAGGATTTTCATAGTAGTTGTTTTTTCGATGTTAGTGTTATTAATCTGTAAATTGATGGTTTTTTGCTGCCTTTAGGAAAATACATTGTTTTAGTTTTTTCCATATTACAGGAGAGATTTAAATTTTCGCATTTGCTGATAAAATCCTAACCTTGTTTTTCATTTTTTGGACAGGCATGTCAAATTCCTCATCAAAGGTGAGGATAAGGAAGTCATCAGCGAATTGAAAGATTTTCGCATACTTATTTTGTATGCTACATATGTAGTGAACAAGTATAAATATTGAAAAGTGCCGGCGATAAACAGCTGCCTTGAGTAAGCCCATTTTCTACGGCTATTGAATCAGATCCTAATTTGAGTATTCTCTTCGACAGAAAGCTGTCAATATATCTAATGTATGCTTTAGGGATTTTAAACTGAAGTAGCACAGTTTTCAAGATGCTGTTGCTAACGCAATTGTATGCATTATTTATGTCGAGAGAAACAATAATGACCTTGAAATCCTCCTTTTTAAGTGTAGCAATAGTGTGCAGAAATTCATTTAAACAAGTGGAAGCTGATTTGCATTTCTAATACGCAAAGAAACTATGAGATAAAATATTTTCTCTGTTTATGATTTCATTAAGACGATCCTTTACCATAAGATTCACAAGCTTGAGAAAAACAGAAATGAGCGATATTGGCCTGATATTTTTATAATCATCTAGATCCTTGTCCTTTTTAGAATCGGTATTATTTTAATTGTCATCCATGACTCCCTTACATCACAGTCAATAAAGGCATCACTTAGTGCCGTAAGTAAATACCTTTTAGATAAGTAAGGTAGTGCCCGAATCATGACGATTTTTTTTCAAAACGTTTTCAAACTCTTCAAAATTAAAGGCTAAATCTCCAGCTGTTTGTATACTATCTATGTCAAAGTCTGCCAAACTTGCTGTTGATATATGAAGAGGGACCTGATCCCTTAAAAATTTTAAATAATCGCTGTTATTGTCATCGTTCCCTCTGGTGCTATTAGCATACCTAGAGTTGCCTTTGATATTTCAAAGCTTCTCTAGAGTTTGGGGTTGATCGTTTAGTTTCTGAACTTTTTCATCAAAACATTTTTTCCTGGCACTTCTGACATCATGTTTCCAATCTTCCTTGGCAGTTAAGGCTAAATTACAATTTTGAGGTGTCGGATACTTATCACATTTTTTAGGGGCCTTTGTTTCTTGTGCAAAAGTGCTTTCAATCTGTCTTAAATTGGGCTCAAAAATTACTGAGCTCAGGGAAGATAACAGTTTATTTTTTGTAAGAAATTGTGATGGTTTAACCAAGACAGAATTCAGTTCAATACTGATGGGGTAGTTCCCCATTCCGTTGAACGAGCATATTAATACATTTGTAAAAAAAAATCCAAAAAATCTAGTAGTTTTCTTATCTCTGCTTAAAAGTCACCAATATGTATATTGGGTTGAGTATAAACTGAACAAATAACAAAATTAGTCGACAGGTTAATTGTGCGCACTACAACAATGTCCAAAGACGTTGTATACGCAATATTTTTAAATGTTATATGACTATGGCTACACCACCATAGTCATCGTTTCTTGTTTTTTTAAATAATATTGTATGTAATATTATAATATTTCACTAAAAACAGAAATATCGTAGTTTTTGTTGTTTAGAAAGAATTCAATATTTTTACAGTTCCATTGCAATGACTGGCAATTATATTGAAGAATTTTAATTTTCGAAAGTATTTATAGAGGATCTGATTAAGTCAGAATCCAAGTCATGAAAAATTTTCGTAAGTCTGTTATCAAAATGGGATATAGCACCAAGTCCCATTTGATTCCCCTGCATATTAAAAGTATCTTTCATAAATTTCATTAATTCCGCCATTGTTTTTTATAACAGCGATACCTTATTAACATTTTGTCTATCAAAGACTGTTATATTTATTAATCGAGCGCCTATCCGCCATAGGCCTAGGTTTTGCCGCCACCACTGTATGGAAAAGGAGCCAGCATACGATTAACTTCAACATCTCGATTCCTCTGCGATGGTTTATTTGTACCTGATGCAAGTAAAGGAAATTGTTCATTGTAGTCTTCCAAAACACTGAATCTATTTTCCGTTCCATAGCCATAACTCTCTATGACTTGCCTTCTAGCCATTTTTTATAGTCATTATGTTCTTGTTTTTTTTTTTTTTGGTTAGCATTATGGACCTAGCCATTACATAAAATACACTTCAAAATATCACATGGAGGATCACAAATACCCCGTTTGCCACATTTCATACACCTCTTCACTGATTTGCAGCCACTCTCATTGTGCCCAAATCGGTCGCAATTCCTGCACAATCTGACAGCGGGTTAAAAATGATCAACTTTAATCAATAAATACTTCCTCAGGCAGCTCATTTCCATAGAAACCAATCTTAACCTTCCTAACAAAGCTCCTGACAGACGGCACCTTTTGCGACGAAATTAGATTTTTCTTTATGTACTCATCACTTAAAAAGTAGGCACATCCTTAACAACACCAAAGGTTTCTAAATTGCCTTTGCCCCCAATTTCTTTATTCCTTAAACCATTATTTACGTCCTCTACACTTTCAAGCAGATTTTATACATCGTGACACCAACTACCTTAATCAGCTTTATGTCAGAAATACCAATATCTCTCATTTTCTTTATCCTAGACTTCGACGTATCAAAAAGAACAACGATATCACCGACGTGATCTGCCGAATAAAATATTGCTTCGGACTCACCACCATTTTTTAAATTTCTATTAGCGACAGTTTCGCTCGCCATTATTTTTTCTTTTGCATTTTCCCCACAATTGAGGTTCAGTCCAAAAACATCTACATTTCCTGAGTTAGTTATTGTCAAATCTTTACTTAAATTTTTTCCTCCTTTTAGTTTTTCATCACGAATAAGTTGCTTATCAACCACCAATACGTCCATGGTTTGCTTTCATCTACTTCGTAGCCAAAAGTCCCATCGTCATCCAAACCATACTTGACACAAGCGCCCATGCTTTTATCTAAATTGGTCTTGTGTGACCTTTTTCTTCTCGTCTGCCCAAACACCATCTCACCACCAAAATTTTCATCATTATACTTCTTGTTATTCTTGCATCCTTCAGCCATCCTTATCCTCTTCGACGAATTACCATCATCCTCCGTCTCAGCATTAGAAATAGTGTTGAGCGAAACTGTGATTTTTAATAATGTTGCTCCTTGTGAACGAGATTTCTAAATCGCTGCTCTTTTAAACTGTGATTGTGATCACAGTTTAGCAGTATTTTGTTTGTAGCAGATCTGTTATTTTGACAAAATCTAATAAGAAGAGCAGTTGTGAAATCAACGGTTTAACACAAACAATGAACGTATACAAATAAATTCATGTGGTAGCTTTATTTACTGTAAAGTAAGCATGCAAGAACATTCACAGTTTGAATGAAAGAACTACATCTGCAAAACCTGTTACTTGATAAATTCAGTCACAGTTGTGATTAGTGATTTTTCAATCGCTGTGAAAAAGTAACAGGTTTCGAAAAATAGCTCATCACTAATTAGAATATCCTCCAGAGAAAGGCTTCACAGAAACCTTCAAAGTCATCCCTTTGCACTGTTACTGGTGTGACGCCACATTTCCTTTTATTACGGATAAGTGTGCCAGTAATGTTCTCTTTCTTTACCAAAAATCAAAATTTCTTCCTTCAAAATTCACAAAACTTCTTTTCTCAAAACTTTCTTTATTTAAAAATTTTTTCCACAAACCAATAGTTCTCCACAAGTTAATAATTTTCCATGATACTTTTCCTTATATGTATTTATGAAAAATATCAAAGCCTTTTTATTAGACGCTAAATTGAACCGTTCAGTACGAAAGCCAAAATGGAAGTGACTCCAACGAAACTTCACGATTTTTTCATGTAGAAATAAATGTAAATTTACAAACATGAAATTCCGTAAGTCCCCTTTTACAATTGAGAAATTGAAAGGCAGACAGACGAAGTTTGTAGGCGAGGGGCTGAAGAGGTAGAGTGTGTAGTACACGACCCTCTGTACTGGACAAATTTTGTTTCTCTTTTCTACTTTTCGTATTTTATTCTTGTTGCTTCACATGATTTTTCTCCTTTCAGGGGCTGTATGCATACTTGATGTGTATCAAGGCATATGTATGTATTTATTTGTAAGTGTATGTAAGTAGCAAACGTCAAGAAGAAAACAAACTATACAGGCCTGTCACAGAAATCGATCGAAATTATTTTCATTACGAATTTTTATTTCGATCGATTTTGTTTTACCTTCTCCAGATTTCGATCGATTTTTTCAATACGAAAAAGCAGCAATTCGATTGTTTTCAATTTAAATGTGGCAATATTGAGTAACGAAAAACAAAAAAACACATGGTTATTAGAAGAGAAAAACAAAATAGGAAAAGCACATTTTTTTAACTTGAAGTGAACAAAATTTAAAACTTAATACACGAAATGTCTGCAATAATTGCAGTTTGTGGTGCGCAGGGACGTCAAGACTTTACCGGAAAATTACGGGGAAGACGATTGAGGGATGCTTCAGGTTCACTTGTTCATGTCCAAACGCATTGTGTGTTAAAGTTTTATTTATTTTTATTTGACTGAACAGAATATTTCACTTTTTACAATGCTGCATTTTTCCTTAAGACTTAAGGAAACTTTATAATTTGTAAAAAAAAAAAATTAAATAATACAAAAAAATTTTAAATAAATTGTTGAAAAACATTTTTCTTTATTGAAATAAGTTGTTTCAAACAGATTTTTGTACTTTCACATAAGGAAAATGACAATTCCGAGCATTAAATTTAAAGTGGTTTCATTTCGAGCATATTCTTCGTTTTTCGTTTTCTGAAGAACCTAATTACGGAATTGAAATCACCTGATAAATTTTCTGTCTGTCTATTAATTTCGCAATTGTAAAAGGTTTGGGCAAGTTCAAAAGAGAATGAGCAAAATAAAATGTCTGCCTTTCAATTTCCCAATTGTAAAAGCGGACTAAGAAATCCTTATCGTTCTTAAAATTCAAGTTAACTGTTAATCGTACATTGTGAAAAGGGATGGTGCCTTTCATAATGTGATAATGTTTCAAATTATTTTAGAATATGTAATTGTTTTTGATTTGGTTTTTTTTTTCTTTCTTTTAAACTACAATTTTAAAACGTTATGACACTTAAGACTATCGTTAGAATCCCCCCACAAATAATAAAAAAACACATTTTGGAAATAGTTTTATCTGCGAAAATATTTATTTAAAATACATTGTATGTTGTATATTATTTTATCGAGCGTGTTAATATAAATATAGCCGTTATTTATACATAATTAACTCTTTTCCACACACATAAACTTTAATTTAACGACTTTATGTTTTATTTTTATTTAGCATTAAACATTTTACTGCATATATATATATGAAATTTTCACCCAAAACTTAACGTTATACTGTTATAAAATATCCATTTATTATACATATGATTTTAAATTATATATTAATATATACTCGTATGTATGTATGCTAAATAGGAAAAACTTAACATTATTAGTAACTGATAAAAATTAAAATTTCACATGAAATAAAAACCAAAAGTTAAAAAAAAACAATAAAAGAATATTTTTAACAATCGACCAGGAAATATACATATGTAAGTCCCGGTCCAGACTTGCAATTTTTGTTGCAGCAAATTCTTGAATATGTGTGAGAGTGTTGAAATAGAAATGTATACTTTTTCTATTCCTCTCTCGCTCTTTTGCACTAAAAAATAAAAACTTGCAAGTCTGGACCGGCACTAAGTAAGTCTTTACCATTGCATAAAAAGGAAATTACTTATGAATATTTTGACTTAAAAATAAAAACTACACTGGTTTATTAGTTATGTTCGATTTCACATATGAATATGTTCATACTATAATTTGCATTTTTTTGGTAAAAATTTAAGGTTGTTGCTTAAACAGCAATTGAAGAGAGCAAATTACACTGATCGGAAATTACACACAATTATGCAAAGTGTATTAATGCCAAGTGGCCTTATCATTACAACAACATACATACAAATTTGTTGTAGGATTATTTTTATTTGAATGTTGACAGTTCGGGTTAAGATTTTATGTTATTTTATATGGAGTTTGACGGATGGGGTAAAGTCAGCTGACGATCAGCTGTGCTGATAAGGCCACTTTGTATTAATACATTTTGCAATTATGTATTTAAATCTCTAAAAAAATTTGTAGAGATTATATTGACCTCTAAAGTGTCTTCTGCAAATCCGAATTATTTATTTCACATTATTTTTAATTTGTTATTTTTGTTTTATTGCATCACATCATTGTACAATATGATAAGAACGAATTTTCGCCCATGAATTTATCGTTCATCCCACTGGGTTTATACGACACAATATGGTCCAATCATTCTAGAATAATTTTTTGTGAGTAATTTAGGCAATTAACCTGTGTATATACAAAATGTTCGATGCTACTAATCATTTGCTTCTATTATTAAGTGAAATTTGTTTTTTTTAACCTACAAAAACGACAAACTCTGCGTGAATAAAATGTTCGGCTTTTATTAAAAATAAAAAACACAACATGGATGGCATGGACCTGTAGTTTAAATAACAATTTTGTATGTATGGAACTAAAATACTAATTTTTTCACAAAATCGTACGTTTCACACTTTCTCATACTCGAAAAACATTTTGTTTGCATATTTGTTATTGCGAACTTACGAGTAATTGCTAAGAAAATTTAACGACAATAACAATGTCCGAAAGAGTATTTTATAATATCGTGAAACTATAAATAAATAAAGTTATCATTGTCAACTAAAAGTTTGGATTGAAATTCAAATGTCAAGTTAAAGTTTTTTTTTGTGTTACTTTTAAACCACTTCCTATTTGTTTTTATAAAACAAACTTTATAATAAGTTTATAAATAGTTTATAGAATAAAAAATAGTTATTACTTAATTTACATTTAACAAGTCTAAAATCTCTTAGAATAACCACAAGTTAAAAACTAAAAAAAAAAAAAATTAAAAACTTATAAATTTTATAGAAACCATATTTATTGTTAAACAACAAAGCTCCGTCAAATAATGGTAAATTATTAATTGTTCTTACCAGCAAATAATGTGATTTATAAAGTAAATGGTGATCGAATAATTATGTTGTTGATACGGTGAGCATGGCTGAGCGTGTGAGTAGGTATGTAATGATTACATATGTACATATATGTATGTATGTATGTGTGTACCAATGAGAGTAAAATGTGAAAAATGTTTCAAATGCTTTTCTCAATAGTGCAGCTAACATTTAAATTATAAATTAATTAATTTTATCAGCTACAATTGGAAAGCGTACAACACGTATTTCATTGCCGTAGTCACAGACTACAGAATCGTAGGCCAACATCATGGTTTTTGGACACATATGTAAATTGGAGAAATCCAATTTAACTTCTCTGGCTGGTTCGCCCGTTCTCACATCCCAAACAATAAGAGAACCTTAATAAAAGAAAATTTAATTTAATTTAAATTTCAAGTATGCGATGCAAGTCGAATGGGTTTAAAATGAATGGCTTTGTAAATCGTTTGATTTCCATAATTAATTTTGAGGAATTCCAATTTATTGTCTTTCCAAAATTAGAGTAGCTGTTGAAATACAAACAACTTATAGCAATTTTTAAAAGAAATGTAACAAAAATTATTCAAATGTTTTAAGAACATGTTAATTTTTTTCTTTCTGAAAATCAAATTTTTTATTTTTTCTTTAATTCAACATTAACTGCCAGTTTATAGACGATAAGTGAAAACTCTAGTCTGTCTACTTACATACATATATTAAAAAAAAAGAAAAAAGATTTGAGTGCTTTGTTTTCAATATATGTACATATCTGTGGCAATAAATAATAATGGCTTAAGTTGACATAAGTGCTTTTTCATTTTATTATATATTCTTATGCCCTAATTCAGTAAAAAGATTTAGGACGTTTATGTTTGAAAATACTTTTGAATTCTTGTCTTTGAATTCTCTAAATTATTTTCTTCAAAAATGGTTTTTGTCTTTGATAATGAAAAATAAAAATATTATTACCATGCAAGAAATTTATTATTCGACATATTGTCATAATTATATTGTAAGTGAAATTTATTTGCTGGTGGTTAAGCGATGTCTATATGCATTTCATTGTTGCTTTAACAAATCGTCAGTAGACTTCAACCACACATTTTGAACAGTCACAACCTCTTGTCTTATGCAATGAAATGCATATAGACATCGCTTAACCACCAGCAAATAAATTTCACTTACAATATTATTACCATGTTTTTAAAACATAAAAATAAAGTTAAAGTATTATACAATAGATTGAAAAATATTTGAAAAAATATGTGTTGGATATAATGTTTAGAACAAAATCTTAAAGCAAATACACGAACCTTCTAGCATGGACAATAAATAATACTTGTTTTAAAGAATCACAACTGCGGCTTTTTTTCGTCCATAGACAAGACGATGCAATCGTTGAACAGAATTAGGGCATTATTCTCTTCTTCAAGATCTATCACTCAGCTAAATTTCAATTATAAAATCTTATTATTAATAACAAAACAGAAAAAACTAAATCAAAATCCGGCCAACCGTTTGGTCTGTACATGGAAACATTTTATGTCAAAACTAAGCACAAAAAAAGACAAAACCCTTAATATCTCAAAACAAGAAATTTCGACTTAAGCCATTATTATTTATTGCCACAGATATGTATATATGTAAATAGACAGATGAAAACTTTTACTTGTCTTTTATAAACTAGCAGTAAAGGCTCAGTTAGCCGACTGTAATGGAATGTAACTGCAATGTAGGAAACAGCTGATCGATATTTTTTTTATGATTTGAGGTTACTCTGTGCCCCCTTGTAATTACAAAGGATGGGAGATTTAACTTGGCCGAACACAAGGATTATAACGCCATCAACAATTTCTTTATTAAGGAACCTCCTCCGAGAAAATTCCAAACGACATATACCGTCGCATACGAAGCCGGAACTCCCAAAACTCCTATCTTTATTTGAAATGGAATATCTCTTGATTTTGACCTAACCCAGTAAAAAATTTTCATGTTTTTTGAAGCAATAAGGCAAAGCGCATCATAACTCGCTTTAAAATATGAGCTGTTTAGAAGCAGTGAACATATATGAAGCAAACTATAGAAAAAAAACAGATTTAACAACAATGGAGATTTTAAAGCCAGAAATGTTGCTAATTTAATCTTGAAAAGCGCTTTTTTTATAAGTAAATACGTTTATATTAATGATCCTTTAAAGAGCGCTTTTATTAGGTTCAAAAAAGCGCTTTTGTGAGCAAAAAATTTAGTACTCCAAACCGGGAACTCGCCATACAAAAACCAGCAGCGATATCAGCAGGTTTGTCAGCTCTACTTTTACTCTCTCATAGTAAAAATCTGCTTTATTTGAAGCAATTTTTTCACTGGGAATCTTTTAAAACGGAGTATACCACTGTGTTCTACGGCCCAAAATTAAGTTGGGGTGTCTGGGCATTTTTCTGTGTCATTTCGAAAGTTAAAATTTTACTTACAGTGTTATTACAAGCTAATAATACAATCGCCCCTATCGTGAATATTTTTCCTCGAATTATTTCCTTTTTCCCTAAAATTGCAATCGTGAATTATTTTCCACGTGAAAAAACTCGCGTGTTCGAAAAAAGATTTGGCATCGACGATTTTAATTCCGTGAGTTTTTTCCCAAAAATCGTGTGTGTTTTTTCACAAACTTTTTGTTTGGGAATAAAGAATAAAGTCCCAGCAAAAAAATATTCTGATTTGGAAGCACTAACTATTGAGAGAAGCAATGTATTGCTTACTTGATACCAAAAGCTTCGGAAAATGTTTCTGAAAAGTCGTAAAGCAGCTCTGGGCGAATCAACATCAAGCGTCGTTGGCAATTAGAGTTTTGCGTCTCGCTCGCACTGATTGACTGATCTGCCGCGGATAACCGTATATTCTTGCGGTTCTTCTGTGGAATTTCTTTAACAACCACGTTGCTACTTCCTATGTGAAGGCATAGGTCGTGTACAGTCACTCACAAAACCTTTTTAAAATACTGTTAATAACATCTTGGGCATACGGTCTAGTTACTCCGCCTATATTTGTGCAACCATATTATGCAATTTTACTTTGTATAATATGTACAAATAAATAAGTAAAATGTTTCTGAAAAGCACTAATGTAAGGCGGGCTCTCTAACAAAGTAGACAAAAAGTAAAAAAGAAAATATGCAAGCCAGTATCTTTTGTATCTGAATATCCAAAACTATATATTATTACTTCTGTGAAGCAATTTCGGCTTTTTGGAAGCTGAATAGCTTTTACCTGGCTCATCTTGAAAAAAAATGCTTTATTCATGCGCAACAGCAAGGATTCTTTACCATTGTCTTCCTTACAAAAACGCTCATGGGAAGCAGTAACTTTTGCTGAGATGTAAGTTGTTTCCTTGTTGTTTTTTTTAAATAGTTTTTAATTGTTTGATGATATTTTTAAAAGGAGTGGAAGTGCATGATTTTATTTATATATACATACATACATATGTATGTACATAATGCCAACAATTCTTCATGTTTTCACATACATTACTTTCAATAAACACAGTGGATTTGATGCATCTCTCAAATTTCATTTGGTTATTTTTTTCAACAAGTTTGTTTTCTTCTTATAACATAAATCGGAACGAAATGCTATTAATTTTGCTAAATAATAACAATTTATTATGAAAATTATGCAAATACGCGTAGAAAATAAAATTACATCAATTCACAATAGATGTTCGAATTGCAACAGATGTTTATTTTATTCCCTAATAGTTGGCGATGCCAATTTATTGTTCATGGGAATAAAAAAATTATTCCCTAAAATTAATTCCCTTGAGATTCGCTATAAGGGTGAATATATACAGCATAAATATGGATTTCGGGTGAGACCTCGCGACTCATTGACGAGAGAGGATGACTGAAAAATTATATAAATACCGCAAGAATAAGAGCATCGAGAACACGCTTGTAGATCCTATATTCGTCCATGGACAGCATGGTTAAACGCAGTGCACGACGAGATAAGCGATCTTGGGCCGAAAACATGTTCCCGGGCGCTCAAGCTGAGGCGAATACACACAGAACTTGGGATCTGTATAGATTGACAAAGGATATCTCTTTCAATGACCGATCCACATCTTATCCCCTGAAGGACACGATGGGTGTTATTATCTCATTTGTGGACCGACAATTGGGAATATGGCCCGACTACTTCGCCGGCATATTATAAATACCGGAATCCACCACAACGCTGCAATGTCAATGCGTAACTCTACATACTACAGCTGACATAAATACGGCCTGTCCAGAAGAAGCGAAAATAGTTAATGTTATAAAAGCACTCAAGAATAGTAAAGCACTAGGCGTGGACAACGTCAATCCCGGTGCTAGGATAGCACGGCCCATTATCGAAATCTTCTGGACTTTACATGCACTTCCCCATCAGCTCAATATTGGGGTACTAATAAAAGTTAAAAAAAAAGGTGAAACGACAGATAGTCGAAATTGGAAGGACATAACTTTATTGCCAATGATCTACAAAGTACAGGATGGGCCTAAAGTCCTTTTTGTTTATTATTATTTTTTTCTTCTTCAGATTTTATTCTTCGTATCGTGTTACACCACCATGCAAAATTTAACGACCGAGGAACGAACCAAAGTGGTAGAATTTTACTATTCCAATGTAAAAAGGAAATTGAAATGAAGAAATTCAGAATTGAATTGGCCAGCACGTTCACCAGATTTAACTGCCCCTGATTATTTTATATGGGGTTACCTCAAAGAACGAGTGTATGTTAACAAGCCCAAAACTATAGAGCTGCTTTAGCTGTTCAACATTGAAGCTGATATCAGAGCAATAGACCCTAAAACTTTGGCTGCAGTTATGCAAAATATGTACCTGTTTAAGAGCCCAATTGTGCAACGATGAAAATGGTGGCCATCTCTCTGATATTATTTTTCATAATTAAAATATATATCATTCAAACTTAATATTATATTTTAGAAAAAAAAACAAACAAAAAAAAATAAACAAAAACGTCATTAAATTTTTACACGCAAGCGTGACTTTAGGTCCACCCTGTACTAGCATATATCCTTCATGACTGATTATCATCCTCACTGTCCTCCCAACTTCGTTCTGAGCAGGCTGGTTTTAAGGCATATCACTCATGCACCGATCACGTAAACAGCCTTCGTATTATTGTCGAACAATCGGTGGAATGGCGATACCCTCACCGGCAAGCTATTTGGCAAGCCTAGTGCTAATAATAGTGTAAAGGAGTTTCACATGAATTGATTGAGATTCAACATGTATGGTGCTATATGAATGCAATATGCGAAGCCCCTTTATAGTTAATGGAGGTTCACGACAAGGTTTTGTTTTACTTCCATAGTACTTGAGTTTATAATACTCGTACTTATGGCAACAACCAATAGAAGAGGCAGTAGAGAGTCTTGAATATCTCGGTTATGCCGACACCATATGTCTGTTAGCCCACACATTCAACGATATCGCAGTTTACATATTAACATAGAAAAGTTCCAAATAGACAATGTAGATCTGGAAGACCAATCGTTTATATATATATGGATAGCGGCTTCGCGAGAGCATACTACCAATCAAAAAGGCACGCCAAGTATTTGGGGCACTGCAGAAAGTATGGAGATTACACCAAATTGAGCTGAGGACCAAACTCCTCTTTTCATCCAACGGCTAACGACTTGCAATTCTTGCAAGTTTTCAGTACGAAAACTACTCAAGATATTTTGGCCAAAGGTAATCTCAAAGAGAGACCTGTGGGAAAGAGCAGGTGAAACACCAATACGTATCGTGGGGTCTAGTCTAATTCTTCGAAACTAAAGAAAATACTTTCGTTTCGAATCACAGAGTAGAACCCCAGATCATCAATCGTCAATGGAGTTGGATTGGCCATGTTCTCTGACGCTTTATGTCAGATAATAATAAATTTAAATTATTTTACTTTTGAATAAAATATAAGTCAAAACAAACAAACGAAATATGGCAATGGGTTGACTCAGAAACTTTCCACTAAGCTTCAGATTTTTGGTCAAATTGGCGGCATCCCATACACTTTTTAAGTCCACAAATCGTCAATGATATCTCTCGAACGAATCTCCCCATTTTACTAAAATTTTCAGATATCGACGATTGGCCAACGAATCGCACTACGCATTACAGAGAGAATTCCTTTTTTAACCGCACTGTTCGTATGTGGAACCAACTACCTACGGAAGTCTTTCCTGTCACTACCAGCGTGAGAAAGTTTAAATCAAATGTTCACAGACACTACTTCCTCTATCCTCCTTCCTTATAACCTATTTTCCTAGTTCTAGCAAAATGCATTGCATGAGTAGGGGTTAACCCCTGAGTGCTGGTCCTATAAAAAAAATAAGAGCTAATTACGAGTAGATTTCAAATTTGATTGGCGGTTTATTCGCAAAAGTGATTAGGATAGCGAACATTTCGCGGAAATAGTATTTCCTTAGAAAATAATGCTTACCCATTTTACTTGTCACCAGCAGTGATGGTGTCAGCATTAATAGACTTGAATAGGCGTTTGATATATTAATTGTTGTCAACAGATTACCCTGAAAACGTTCCCACACACAGATACGCTCATCCGTACCCAAAGATATAACATAACTTGGCGCACATGCTAGACAACTGACAGCACCATCATGAGCTCGTATATTGTACATGCACGCACCAGTGAAGAGATCCCATACACACAATAAACCGTCCTGTGAACCTGAGCCTCCAGTTCCCGGTTGCCATCGATCAACGAAAAGACAAGTTATGGGGCCACAATGACCGTGTAGAGTGTATTCAACATCTGTATTGTGCAAACTGTACACCTGTAAAGTTTAAAAACAGTCATTTATTCATTCGCTCAATAATGCAAGCTACATACGAGTATATCAAAGATTAATATTAAAAAATGAAAATGACTGCAACTAGAAATTTTAATTTTGAAATCTAAAGGCACACATTAATTCACATGTTTAACTTATGCCGAGTGCACATCTGACATTTCTTGTGTTGTTATTTTGTGGTATCATTTTCAAAATGTGTGCAACGCCGTTCCTATTAAATTTTTTTTATATTGATAGTAATGCCACACAACAAAAAATATCTGAAATGACAAAACGTTGCCGCCAGTATACACTATTGAGATGTCACAAAATGCCATCGTGTGTACTCGGCATTATAACAATCCTTATTCCAGTTCTCAATGTCGACGTCATATCAATACAATACCTTAAAACTGGCGCATTGAGGCGTTGTCGGAAACAACTGCTATTGACAGGCTCATGCTATTTTCTAGGCCTTAGAGAACAGTAATACATAGACTGTCAATAAAACAAAATTGTCCTCGAGAGCGAGTAGAGAAACCGCCAAGTTTTTGGTATTGTATAGACGTGACTTCGATGTTGACAACTGGAATAAGTCTGAATATTATTTTTTTGTCAACAAAACCTTTTAGCGAGGAATCTGGAAAAATTGTGACATTTGAACGTACTATCGGCTAGAAATATGCGATCCTTCACACCCAAAAGCTGCTTATACCAAATTTTCACTCTCTCATTTATAATAGTTATACTTTTAGATGACACTAAAGTTTATCACAAACGTTTTTGAATCCAGGTGCACCAAGGTGCTTTATTTCTCTGGTGTGACAAAGATGAAGGACGAACTGACAACTGAAATGATGAGGCATAAGGAAAAAAGTTCCACTACGACATTAAAAAAAAACCATTTTCGAGGCGCCCAAATTTTTTTGAGGGTTTTAATTTTTAACCGACATTAAAAAAAGCTGGAGGTTATATGTTCGTCATGTATGTATTTAAAAAATTATTTTTTTTTTATATGAAATGGTATACTCCACAGGTGGTCCTATTTTCAATATGCGATAGGAGCAGGGTAATGGGTACCTCCCATACAAAGTAATTATTAATTACGGCATATACTGAATACTATATAATTGACACGCTTTAAATTTGGTGAGACTTGCTAGTGGTGTAAGAGTACGTTAAAGGCTCCCTCCTATACAAAGTAATCACTAGTTATTGCATATTAATAAAAGTATATCAGTGAGCGTCCTCAAATTGGGTGTGAATTACTTTATAGTTAATCAGGTATGTGATGAAAAACGATTTAGACATAAAACCAATTTGAAAATGATAAAAGGTGTGATGAGTTTTCTATAGTCGTTTTGTCGACAATTTTAAAATTTGTTTTTAATGGTTTTTCCAAAAATTTTTGATAAATTTCTTTTCACAGCCCTATTATATGGTTTATATTTTATCTTCTAGCGTGGTTTTTAGAAGTCACTAGTTTGAAATTGGCTCAAAACTGAGACTCAAAATCGATCGGAATTCATCACAATATTTTCGAAACGATTGCTTTGAAATCGTTTTAAAACGATCGTTTTCCATCACATACCCGAATACCCGATATCCAGCAGAAAGGTGGTGGTGTAAGAGCAGGGAAGGCTACCTCCCGTGCGAAGTATTTATTAATTATCGCTTATCCCGAATACCATATTAGTGAGAGTCTTCAAACTTGGTGAGAATTCCTTTATAATCAATGTGCGTAATCCAGCAGAAAAGTGATGCTGTAGCAGCGGAGGGATAGACACCACAAAGTACACAGAGGTGAAGGAAATGAGTGATGAAAAAAGCTAAAATCAGCTTTGACACAGGTTCGGCGAGAAAGGGACAACTGTAGTATATTTGATAAAATGAAAATACATTTGAACAAGTGAACATTTGTACAAAATTAAATCAAAGATGTTGAATTAAAAAACACAATGTGTGAAAGATTATTAATATTAAAAAAGTGATTAAAATTAGTTTCCAAATGATTACAGACTTCATTTTAAGCATTTTCATAAAAAAATTTTAATTTTTACCATTTACTTCCAAAAAGCATATGAGAATGAGACCACAACGCATAAAATGAAAATACATTTGATCAAGTGAACATTTGTACAAAATTAAATCAAAGAATTTGTTGTGTTGAATTAAAAAACAGAATGTGAACATGATTATTAGTATTAAAAAAGTGATTAAAATTTGTTTTCAATGATTCCTGCTTTAACTTTAGGCTTTTTCGTTCATAAATATTAATTTGAACTTTTTAATTACAAAAATCTCATAGCGAATGAGGACACAAAGCATAAAATGAAAAACGTTAAATTAATGCCACTACGAAAGGAAAATTAAAGAAGACATCAAGAATTTGCAATTATCTTCCGTCTCGTGACATCTCTGTGTACTTTGTGATAGACACCTCCAACACATAGTAGTTACTAATTATCGCACATCTAGTATGCTTTATCAATGATAGTCTTTCAACTTGTTCTGAATTCTTTTATAGCCAATGCACATAACCCAGTAGAAAATTAGCGATGTAGGAGCAATGGAAAGGGCGTCTGCCATAAAAAGTTATCATTAATTATCGCATATAGTATATACATATACTATATCAGTGATAGCCTTCAAACTTGGTAATAATTCTTTTATATCCAAGAAGTTGTTAACTAAACGCAGAAATAAATATCTAGGTTTTCAACCATTAAGATAGATTCTTCTTTCTTGGCACCGACTGCAAATAGTTAAGTAGTTAAGGCATATACTACTTTTGTTATTTTTAACTTTTTAGTGCATAAAGTCGGTTTAATTTTTTTTTTAAGTTTTTATTTTCAATATTACCTTTCCAAGGTGACATACAATACCTACAAATATACATTGCCACATACAATGCAATATAACATACTCGTATGAGCGCGTGAGATTTCTTTCGTCTGAAATCCCCAATTTTAAAATTTGTATCCCCGAAATTCCCCAAAAGGCAATTTGTACTAATTTTACCACTTCTGGAGATGGATCAGAAGTGTCACAACAAATTCAATTATTTTTAATATGTATATTAATTCGTAACAGAGATTTTAGCACTGAATTTTGTTTCAAATTTAATTTTTTATTGACTCCATTGCCGAAAAAACTCGTTCAATGCAAGCGTTGCTCGTTGATATACAAAGTAAATTTAATATATACAATACTCTACCAGTTCTTTTACGGCCGTGATCCAGCGGCATCTTGATATGAACAAGCTTCTGCCCAAAACATGTTTAAGTTGCTTGTTGCTTTTATATAAAATTGTAAGCATCAAATATGGTAAAGAACTAGTTGTCAAATAATTAAGTTATATAGTACATACGTGTAAACAATAAAATTAGCTGATGAGCATATCTCCCCAATGCGAGTACCTGTTTGTCTTGTAATAAACTTTATTTAAATCTTGCTAACAACAAATGTTAAAGACGAGTTCATTGTTAGCATTTACCATTTAATACTATTTATGAACTAAAATAAAGAGCAATTGAAATATGTATTGAAATTAAAATATTCCGAGAAATAAATAAAAAAATAAATATTAAGTTACATAAAAATCCCGAAAAAATCTCATAAATTCCCCAAAACATAAAAGTTATCCCTATTAATTCCTCAATTCCCAAACCAAAATTCTTATCCCCATTTCGAAAAAAAATCCCCGATTTGGGAATAAATCCCCTAATCTGACAATACTGGTTGATGGCTGGCTTCAGCCAGAGATCGTTGGGGACGAAGAAATTTCTGCTAAGATTTTAAAATATTCAATTTT
The DNA here is from genome assembly GCA_936439885.1 of Nowickia ferox. NCBI lineage: Eukaryota > Metazoa > Arthropoda > Insecta > Diptera > Tachinidae > Nowickia > Nowickia ferox. Next base: position 32,096,191 of record OW387027.1, on the reverse strand, counting down.
TGTTTTACATGGTTAATTTATGACTCGTAATTATCATTTTAATGGATAGAACGCTTTTATTTTCCTTTTTATAATTAACTAATTAATTATGTAAGAATGAATACGATAGATACATATACTCGTACATTAAATTGGCGAAATATTTGTTTTTAGTTTTTGGTACTTTGGGAAAACAGAGTAATTTTAACAAATAAATTATGTTGGGAAAGCACTTAAAGTGTTGTTTTCATAATGTTGAACCAACGGCGTAAAAAAATAGTTGAGCAACACCTTCAGCAGGTCATCATTTGTGTGTTGGCACAACACTCCAAAAGTAGAACTTGTGATGTTTTGCCAACACGTTTGAAAACCCTTAGGAAACGCATTGGCAATCACCCCTATTCCAGTTGTCGACATCGGCGTCACTTTAACACAACACTAAAAAAATAGGGCTTGTGTATTCGTTGTCGAATACAACTGACTCTTGTTGGCAGGTTCCTGCTATTTTCTATACCTAAGGGAACGGAAATAGATTGCCAGTGTCACAAAATTTTTCTCGAGAGCGAGAACACAAGCCCCAATTTTTTGGTATTGTGTTAAAGTGACGACGATGTGAATGTTAACCCGATTGTATTTTTCTGCATGGGTATATCATATTTTTAAACTTTGTTTGCATTATTTTTAGTTGTCAATCTGTCATAATCTATATTTTCGATAACTTTTAGGCAAATGGAGAAAGTAGCTATACATAATGCAGAATTTTAATTTCGGTTGCGTTGCCAGTTGACAAGGTAACTGAAGTTAGGTTGTGATCCATAATCCAGGCATTTGTAAGATGTTCGGTAGTTCAGAGAAAGCAAGAAACTTTGTAAAATGTAGAATTTTAACTTACTTTAAGTGTATGATCTTGACTGCCGGTGAAAACCAAATCATTGACTACCTGCATACATGTGATGGGCTGTTGATGAGCTAAACGTATGCCTCTTAGTGTACACTTCATTTCCTCTTTGGTTGTGCTCTGACAAGCATTAATTGATTTTTGTTGCTCTTGTTGCTGCTGATGCTGATGCGTTATTAAACCAATGCTGCCAGTCGAATTCGTTCTAACATGAGCTGAAATAATGAGAAAGTTATTTTATTTTACTTTTCTTTTTAAAGATAAGAGCATTCAAAGTATACTAACTTCTTCTATAGGCTGATGTAAAACCCCAGTCAATTTGTTTGCCTTTGTAGTATGTTTCCAAACGATAAAAATCCAAACGTCCGCATAAACGCGCCACTATAACACGATCACCATTTAAATGTATGTGGGTAATACCCTGATTACGCTTTGAGTCCTCATGATAAGTGCACTGAATGTAAATAAATGAATTTATTCACTTATCCATTTAGGACTTTACTTCATCTTTCTCTATCAATTAATATAATAATTTACCTTTAAAACACCAGATGGCATTTCCCACAATTCTATACGCCCATTGGCACAACCAACAGCAATCAAATTGTCAAAATAATCCAAACTCCAAATTGGCGACGAATTTAATTTTCTTACAACTACTTCGCCGTCTTCAAGGTTTGTAGTTACTTGCATCTCGCCACGATTAATTGTGGTAATATTTTCACCACTGCGGGCATCCCAAACCTTTATTTGACCCTTCAGGCAACAGCTAATAATATTTGCTCCATCAGACACCAAGCATTCTATGCGATGCTTATGCCCTGCTATTTGCGTGGGCACACCTTCGAATATTTGTTCCGTTTTTTGCGGGAATTCGGATGATTCATTCCAACTGGAACGCCATTCGGCATAGTTGCGAGTACATATGCAACGGTAAAATACTACCATAGTGTAGCATAGCACAAATACGCTAATGCAGCACAGAGTGATGGCGAAAAATATTTCCATGGGACTTTTGGGAAAGAGCGGTGTACCGCCTGGCATAACCATAGGAGATTCTCGATGTTCATCATCGCTAAAATCTAGTGGATCTAAAGCAGCTGCCAAAGCCTTCCACTGGAAGTTCTGTACCACCGTTTCATGAGGATTCCGATGTCGAGCTGCTTTTTCGGGACTAATAGCATGAGACAATTTAATTGTCGGTAGTATCGTAATGTAACGGCCACGTAATGAAACATTATACTGCTTCATTATGGTTGACCAGTGGAAACTCGAAAGAAAATAGTTCAGCTCAAAGTCAGGATAAAAAAGTCGCTTAAGCTCGGCCTCAGTTTGGTTAAAGTTATGGTCAATTGAAGGTCCTGTACCTGTAAATGTAATTGAACTTTCAAAGTCACTTCAAGAGAATTTTTTGTTAATTATTGCACTAACTTTCTTGGCCAGCATTTAGGCTTCCGTCATCATTTTCGTTATTACCAAACAAACTGTTCCCATCCATCGAACTACTCTGACGACGATAATTGTCTTCACGACTAGCGCCACCAAATGCTCCAGTGTTAATAACCGAATGCACATTTGAAAAGAAACTCGATACGGCACCACGGCTAACCTCCCAATTACGTTGGAAATCATCATTTCGAAATGTGCCCGTATGATTGCTATCCACCACAAATAGATTCTCCAAATAACCAGAATTGTAAATAATGGAACAAATCCAAGCACTCATCCATACCATAAAAGCACGTTGAAAAAATCGTGTGCGTGCCCAAAAGTTTACTATTTTCAATCGTTTAGGTATCTTATCTTGGCTAATGTTCGAAGTTAACGTGACCGAAGAACGTTTTGTCAATTCAGGTGTATTATTGAGATTATTAAAGTCTGTAAAGGCTAATTTTGGATGTGATTGGGAACGATGAAAGCAACCAAAGGGTGATGGAGAGAACACCCCGTTACTACCACCAGTTGCATTACCATTAGAAGCACTGCCAAAAAACCCAAAATCAGGTCTTCCATTTGCGAAACCATAACCATTTCCAATGGAAGTATTAGTATTGCCAGCTGTGATTGCATTACCCGTAAAGGAGAGCATCATTTTCGGCAATTGTTTTGCTTCAGTTGAGTACTCAGGTCTTCGTATGTTCATGGCCAATATTGTGGAAAACAACAACATTTGCAGCATGTAGTCGGAAAGCAAACCCACAATAGCGAACACACAAAACTCTTGTATGACCGGCACGAAAGTGGCCAAACCAATGGTTAATATTGTTATTTCCGTTAATAAGGTCTTCGAAATGTGCCAACCCTCTTTACTTAAAGCCTGCGCCACACGAATTTTCACATCAAAGGTCTCATCTGTTGACACCACACTGCGCGTTATTACCAAACAATTTTCCAAGCCCAACAATATCACCAAATACGGAAAGATATCTTTGGATTGTAGACTTATGGTTAAACCAAAAAAGAAGCATAATCCCAAAGACATAACCAAACTGCCCAATATGGTTAGGGCTGCGCAAAGAGCCAGCAAAAACCTCGATCGTATTACATCGATTTTCCTCACCGAAAAGTAAACATAAGTAAAGAGCACGAGAAATGCTATAGATAGTGGCAGAAATTCCCATAATTTAAATTCTTCTGGATAGAATATATATGTAATGGATGATTTCTCATCTTTTTGCTGCTGATTGACTTGACTCACTTGTGGCGGGGGATAGTAATTGAGAAGCTTTTCTCTCAATGATTGTATGTATTCATGATCATTTTGCTTGAGTACTAGAGTTAAGGCGAATTGTATGACACGTGATCGGGAGCGCAAAGGATATCTCTTAAATCCAGTATCTTGCATGGGTAAACCAAACAGCATTTCCGATGTTGATACTTTAGTTTTTTGAATGTTCTGTAAAGAAAATGAACTAAATGAGTACATCAAAAATAAAAGAGGTTTTGATAATATAAATATGAAATATGAAATACGAAAGTACATATCGCTCATTTACTCAAACAACGTCATAAAAAATAAAATAAAAATGCAATTTTTGAGTTAATGATGCATAATTAATCTTCATAGCGTTCTTCATATTGTGTAAAAATTTCATACAAATATCTTGTTTATTAAACTCATGTAAAATTATAAAACATTTTCCTTCGCACTTTTAATTAATTGTTATTATAATACTTTCATTAAATTGAGGCTAAGAATAGTGTTAAAAAATTTGCCATTTTAAATAGCTTCAGAAAATTTATTGGTAGACATGATTTCAATTTTAAAATAAAGCCTTCATGCCACACTTTATCAAATGCCTGAGAAACGTCAATAAACAGGGCAGAACAATACTTCTGTTCGTCAAATGTTCTTCTTATAAATTGAACCAATCTATGCCCTTGTTCAATGGTGCTATGCTGACTTCTAAAACCAAATTGATTAAAAAATAAAAATGGAAAAACTGCATAATTTGCAGAAAAACGTATTTTTTAAGCAAAAAAAAAACTGCAAAACTGCTCAATGCTTAGAAAAACTGCAAAATACAGAGAAAACTGCACATTTGGCAACGCTGATGACAGTACATGAGCTGAGTACTCATTTATTCTCTCTCTCTCCTAAAAATTAATCAGTACCTCGTTTCTGTAAGGAATGTGAAAACTTTTCGAGTCGAAAAAATTGTTATCGTCCTGTGTGTGAATAAGAAAAAAAAACTAAATTTGTTGATAATTTTTGCAAGGGTTATTATTTAATTTAAAGTTACAGAAACGAGGCACAGGTTAGAAATAAGACTTTCATCGCGCGAACGTGAACCAAGTAGATTCAATAAACGATTTTAGCATACTTATGGATAAAAAATAGGCTTCAAAGCTCATTGTGTATTAACCAATGCCAAGGCTACATAAATTATATTTATCAAAAGGTGGTCTAAAGAATTCTCCAATCCATATATTACAGTTTTTTATTTACCACTCTTGTCGAACCAATCCTGTATTACGATTCTACAATATGGGATTCACAATATTCACTACTCCTCAATTCTATCGGATCAGTCGAAAAGCAGTTTTTATTGTTTTGCTTGCGTGGACTTGGTTGGGCAAATAATGCAAGATTGCCATCTCTTGCTCTTATAAGATTGTCAATGCTTAACAATCGCAGAATTATGCTCAACATAAAATACCTGGTAAAAATTTTAAATATTCGTAGACGTTCTACAAGTTGCATACAATTTTTAAGCATTCGTTGCTTTATTTTATTTTATACTAGCTTTGACCTGCGGCTCTGTTTACAAAATACATAACAACCCGTTTCAAAACTGGTTAAATAATCAAACCCAAAACAAAAATTATCCTAACCAGCCCTAAAGTGTGTGTTTTTCAAAAAAAGTACGTATGTACCAAGTATTAAAAAAACGGTTCCGCACCGCATAAAAAATACCCTATATTTGACAATGGTAACATACATATGTAGCATTCTATTAGTGAAAGAATTTCCAAAATCGGTTTAGCGGTTTGGGCGTGAAAGAGTAGCAAACAAACAAACAAACTCACTTTTAATTTAGAATATTTTATTTCTAACGAAATGTACGCTTAATTTTTGAGAGGGATTTGTTTAAGTTTTCGTTCGTCAGGCTGTTAATTAGACTGATCGAATCACAGTATAATTAGATTTAACATCTATACGAACGCGAAAAAATTGTTTTACTTTATTCCGTCAACGATTTGCTCACGTACAGATGTATGTATGTGTGTATGCATGTACAAATACAAATCGATAATTCATCAAGACCTACAGTATCGTAAATTGTATGCTTTATTTATTTGAAGGTTTAGTTGTTAAACAAATATTACTTTCTTTATACTAATTATCTTTTAGCTTAAATATAGCACTTACATGATATTGGAATATCGTATTTAATATATTTTTATCCCCTGCAAAACTCTCTATACTTTGGCCCCACAAGTTAGCCGGCGATAATACCAAACAATCGTATTCTGGAAATATTTGCTCATTTTGTGACCGTTTAACGTTGTCCACGCGTAAGCAGATTTTATCCAAAGTACGTTGACTGCAAGAATAATAAGAAGATAAAATATGCAAGTATAAGTATAACAATAAAAATAACACTGTGCCAGTTCAAAAATGTATCAAACGGGGGACCTGGTGGGTAAACCTAATTCGAGTACGCTGAATCCAATGGTGCTAACAATTTTTTCAGGTTAGCTCTTCTTTAAAAAATAATTTGGGTAAAAGCACTTAAAAAAAATTTTCTAATGAAAAAAAATTCGAAAATTTTTTTTCAATTTTTTTCAAAAAAGTTTTCTCAGGACGAAAGTTCATCAATGCATCTTTTCAATCGATATATGTACAGGGTGTTTTTTTTAGAGGTATAGAACTTCGAATTGAAATAAAACACAAGAAAATCGTTTTAATGTCCATCAATTTGGCCTTTATTGAAAGGATAATTTTATGCCATTAACGTTTAAATATGATTTCGGGCATGTGGCCGCCGCGGCTGGCACGAATAAAGCCAATTCTACAGGTACAATTTTCAACCACTTTTTCGAGCATATGGGGCCGTATGTTGGCAATAACGCCACGAATGTTGGCTTCCAAGTCCCCTAACGTTTCTGGTTTGTTGGCGTAGACGAGCGACTTCAGCGGATGCGTATTATCACATAGAGTAAACGTAGTGCGAAAACGATCCATGGTTAACCGAATTAATTGCTCTGTCGACCATAAAATGGACGGAGCTTGCGGTAAACTTCGCGAACTGAACCATTATTTTCGAAATAAATTTGCACGATTTGCAAGCGTTGTTCTTTTGTCAACCTGTTCATGATGAAATGGCAAACCAAACTAAATATTAATCACTTGACAGCTGACAAAATGGCCGCCAGTTAAAAAAGTGATGCCAACTTAAAGTTCTATACCTCAATAAAAAACACTCTATATATTGATATAAAGGTTAATAAATGGTATGAAACTGGGAAAAATTGCGATTTTTAGGTGCTTTTAACCAAGTTTTCAATCTTAATTATTTTTTAAACAAAAGCTAACCTAAAAAAACGGTTGACACCATCGGATTCAGCGTGCTCGAATTAGGTCTAACCAACGGGTTCTCGGCTTGTTACAAAAAAAAAATCAGAATTCGAGCACAGTGTAATCATTCTTTTGCCTACACATTAATTTTAGTTGTACAATAGAGAACTTAAATTAAAATATACTTTAAATAACAATGCAAAACAAATACAAGAAGACAACAATAGTATTAATATAATAATATCGTACGCACTTTTCAGTGGTTTCGTGATTTCTCACAATTTCCAGTAATCGAAACACTTCATATAGCGGAGCACGAAATGCATCCATTAGTTGCATATCCTCTGTCCATGGCAACACACTGGAACGCAATGTTATTTGCTGTACATAAAGAATGGGTGGGTTTTGAGACCAGGGTATATGCGGTTCGTAAGAAACATTATTAATGTTGAACATGTTCTTCACCAGCGAATAATTAGAACGTTCTCCTTCACCAAACAGAGAGTGTTTTCCATCGAATGGTAAAACGATTTTAGTTGGTATTGTTCCAGGTAGTGGTATGTTGATAAGCGGGTAACTAGAATAAAAAAATATTGATTATTAATCAATGAATAATTTAAGTTGGATGCAAATTCTATGCGAAATGAGTATCATAAAAAATATTTTTTTCTAATCGTTTTAAATTAAATAAAAATCATTATCGGCATCAGCTTACAATCTTTCCACTAAGATACAACTTTTCACTAACTCATATTTTCAAAATATCAAAAATTTAATATCAAAAATTGATACTCGGCACATCACTAGTACATACGAGGTGTGTTCAAAAAGTATCGCGAATTTTGTGTTTTTTCAAAAAAAAATTATTTATTCATGCATATCTATTTTGTTTCCTTCAAAGTAATCCCCCTCAGATATAATGAACTTATGCCAACGTTTTTTCCAATCTTCGAAGCACTTCAAAAAATCATTTTTTATCTTGTTCAACTCCTGCTTCGATGCCGTCTTTATCTCGTCAATCGTAGCGTAGCGTCATCTTTTCATGGGCCTCTTCAGTTTCAGGAAAAAGAAAAAGTCACAGGGGGCCAGATCTGGGAAATACGGTGGCTGCGGCATCATTAGTGTGTTGTTTTTGGCCAAAATTTCGCGTACAAGCAACGATGTGTGAGCAGGTTTTTGGTCGAAATTGACCAATTTTGGTACAAATTCCGCGGCGACCCGTCTCATGCCCAAATCATTGATAAAAAGCGAATGGCACGAGCCAATCGATATGTCTAGGTCCTAATGGTGATTCGACGATTGGCCAATACCATTTTCTTCACTTCATCAATTTTTTCGTCTGTTGTTCAAGTGCTCAGGCGTCCGGCACGCTCTTCGTCGTTCACATCTTCTCGGCCTTCTGAGAACATTTTGTACCACCGATAAACGTGGCTCCGTATGCCACACACAGTAAACATTCGGAATGCAACCGCGCACTTAATTTCGTTTTTCACACAAAATTTGATATAGGTTCTTTGTTCCATTTTTTTAATAGGTAAAAATCGAAGACAAGCCAAAAAACGTGCAAGCAAAGCAGCTGTCAACAATTAACTGAACATTCAAAATGGCCGAAATTGTCGGCATAAGTGAGAAAAACAAAATTCGAATATTTGAACACACCTCGTACATACAGTATGGTGCAAAACTAAAATATTTAAAATGTTTTGTGATGGCTACTAAGGTTTAAAATTAGTTGTAATTCAGAATAGCAAAAAACAGTTTAGTTGTTTTAAAGTTAAGTTGCTTCAGTTGTAAACCGTAATAGGGGCATAAGTCATGTTTCCATACAAAAATTAATAAAAATCGACATTTAAATATGAATTGATATTTCAGAAGAGTTGGTGAAATCGCCACTTATTAAATAAAATAAAAAATTGTAGAATAAAACTTAACGTTCAACGGTTGGTATATTAATAAATTATTCTACATTGTTCATAAAAAACCAGGTTGCTCGACATAACATATTTTACAAATGTTGATCTGTGGCTTTTATATATTATTGTACTACAGCTCGACCAACCTTACACTAATGATCGACCTCGATCATATCCATTAGTTTAAACTGGTTATGAAGTTTTTTTAATATTACAAAACATTTCTTTACAATTAACAAAATCAATGTCGTCCTTATTTTCTACAGCTGCTACCAGTGATGCCAACTATTTATAACCCAAACGAGCTATTCCCCTTCGCAAAACGCGCTAGAACGCGCTAAGTTACAACATTGGCAACTATTTATAGCCAAAACGCGCTATTTTCCTACGCGCTAAATTTAAATAAAAGTCGATGTATGTTCATGTGTATTAGTAAATACAATTGATTTTTTGGTAGCTCTTTTCAGACTTTATAATATTGTTTCTTGGAAATTATAGCCTAAAGAACTAAAGTCATTTAATACAGAATCAGAATTGCGATTCAAATGCTTTTTCTACTTCAGCCAGAATATGCTCAATAAGTTGTATAAATTTTTTGGTCACGAGTACGAATACATATTTTTAGTTGTGAAATTTCAAAATATTTCCCATTTAGCGAAACGCGCTAAGTCTGGCGCGAAACGCGCTAAGGACACTTGGAAAATTTATGGTTCGAATCTCCGCATTTAAAACAGGTGCCTTTCTTTCGTTTGTCTTGAGGACAATCATTGGCAAAATGGCCAAAACCTGAACAATTAAAACATCGTACATCTATTCGTTCTATATAAGTTTTAGACAGTTTATCTGCTTTCACTATTAATTTATCATATTTGGGAAGGAGTTTCTTAAGTTCTGCTACTGAAGTAACATTACAGAAAATCATTGAAGCTGAAGTTTTATTACATAAGCCATCAATAATATATTCGATTAATTCAGGTTCACTTATATAAGATCAACTCGCTATCTCTTGCATACTAAAAATATAGTAATGCAAATTTCCACAATTACGATTCCAAAAACGAGATTCTAGCTTTTTGTACACATTCCGAGCATTTTCCTCTTTATTGAATTCTTTTATTAAGCCCATTTTAAACTCATTCCAACTTCTCACTGATAGTAGTTAGACGCACGAACAACTTTGCACTAGCAGTGACCATACGACATCCAAAAAGCAATTTTAAGTTGTCATCGCACCCATGTGTAGAGTTGCCAGTTTTGAAATCGTAGAAATCAGTACATAAGAGAAAAAAATCAGTACAATTGAAAAAAACAGTACAATACTTTTTTCAATATAAAATTATATTTTATTGCCATACGAGTAAATGGCTTCTTAAAACAAAACTTGAATTCAATGTATAATTTGTACCAAGACATAATTGTATTAATAAAGTAATAAGGGTTTTCATGAGAACTCTTAAAATTGCCATTTGTGCAATTGGGCAAACTTGCGAGACTTGTTTCATGAAGCCCCTTTTGAGCAAACGTCAAAAAGTTAATTTAATAAAAATAAAATAAGAAAACTTCAAGCAATTTTTAGTTTAAAAACATATTTATATATTTCTATAAAAATAAAAAAGTGCGTGTGTGCGTCTAGAAATGCCTAAATAAATATAAAAAAAGCAAGAAGTTGTTGTTTACTAAATGCACAATTGCTCAAGTTTACGAGTCAAAATTATTGGGCAAACTTAAGAGGTTTGTGTAAATAAATTTCTATAAAATTGTTGACATTTTATTTACGAGAGTGTAAAAATGCACAATTGCACAGTTTGCGAGACTTTTGAACATTCTCATGAAAACTCTTAATACTTTCACAAAATTTTTCGAAGAAGAAAATATTTATAAAAATATTTATAAATACACACTTTTTTGGTTTGGAAGCTTCTCTAAAAGACAAAGTTTGGTTAACAATTAATTCATCAATATACAGGGTGTTTTTTTAGAGGTATAGAACTTCGAATTGAAATAAAACACAAGAAAATCGTTTTAATGTCCATCAATTTGGTTTTATTGGAAGGATAATTTTATGCCATTAACGTTTAAATATGATTTCGGGCATGTGGCCGCCGCGGCTGGCTCGAATAAAGCCAATTCAACCACTTTTTCGAGCATATGGGGCCGTATGTTGGCAATAACGCCACGAATGTTGGCTTCCAAGTCCCTTAACGTTTCTGGTTTGTTGGCGTAGACGAGCGACTTCACATATTCCCAAAGAAAATAATCCAATGGTGTCAAATCACACGATCTTGGTGGCCAATTGACAAGTCCATTCAGCGAAATTATGTGCTCATCGAATGTTTTGTGTGGCATGTAGCGCCGTCTTGTTGGAACCACAACTCATCCACATTCATGCCATCCAATTCGGGAACAAAATAGTCGGTTATCATGGCTCTATACCGGTCTCCATTAACGGTAACTGACTCTCCAGCATTATTTCGGAAGAAGTATGGCCCAATGACTCCACCAGCCCATAGAGCACAACAAACAGTCAGTTTTTGTGGTTTAATGGCGTCTCAAGGGTCTCATGTGGATTCTTTTCACTCCAAATGCGGCAATTTTGCTTGTTGACGTAGCCATTCAACCAAAAATGAGCCTCATCACTGAACAAAATTTTGCGATGAAAATCAGCATCGAGATCAATCTCATTTTCGGCCCATACACCAAAATCACGACGCATTGCATGGTCTCGCGGCTTTAATTCTTGCACAAGCTGGATCTTGTAAGGTCGCAAGCCAAGATCTTTGCGCAAAATCTTCCATAAAGTTGATGGACAAAGCTCCAATTGCTGTGCACGGTGGCGAATCGATTCATTCGGGTCCTCTTCAACACTTTGCTCTACAGCGGCAATTGTTTCTTAGGTGCGCACTGTTCGACGTCTCTGCGGATGCGTATTATCACATAGAGTAAACGTAGTGCGAAAACGATCCATGGTTAACCGAATTAATTGCTCTGATGGACGATTATGTCGACCATAAAATGGACGGAGCTTGCGGTAAACTTCGCGAACTGAACCATTATTTTCGAAATAAATTTGAACGATTTGCAAGCGTTGTTCTTTTGTCAACCTGTTCATGATGAAATGGCAAACCAAACTAAATATTAATCACTTGTCAGCTGACAAAATGGCCGCCAGTTAAAAAAAGTGATGCCAACTTAAAGTTCTATACCTCAATAAAAAACACCCAATAATAAAAAAAGATGGCTTCTAGCCTTAAAAATATATCATTTCCCGCGTGGAAATAAAATTAAAATGTATATGTACATTAGGCTTATGTAGAAAATAAAAAATTTGCAAAACGCGAAGGGCTCACTGGGTTTTCATATGCAGGAAAAAATTCTAAGACAAACTGCGTTTTTACTTTTTTGATGTCTTAAAAAAAAGTTCCGCACCAAATGCATTTTCTGCAGCAAAAATGTGGATTTTTTAATTCCCAAAAAATTTCATATTTTCCTAATGACAAAAAATTGTTTGTTAATAAACCATCTAGCAGTACCCGAATTTTATAGATTTTAATCCGCTGATCACGAATCTGCTGTTTATTTTAAAATCCATTAAGTGGTTTTCGAGATATGGCCATTTGCAAATCGCACGTATTCTAAAATACGATAAGTACTTTTCCAGTTATTCGCTAATTCAGATTGTGCAAAAAGTTACTTATTTTTTCATGATGGTTTATTACAAAAAAATTTTGTCATACGAAAATATGAAATTGTTTGGGAATTAAAAAATCTACGTTTTTGCTGCAGAAAATGCATTTTGTCCACAAAAATTGAAGAGGAGAATATTGCCAACATTTGGTTTCAACAGGACGGCGCTACGTGCCACACAGCCGAAGCTACACTCGATGTTTTGCGCCCTGTTTTCAAAAAAAAAAGTTATCTGGCGGACCCTATATAACTTATTAAGCATCTATTTTAAATGAAGTACAAAAAGCATTTGAATTGCAAAACTATTCGACAATTTATATAAGTTGTTACAAAGTTTGACAAATAAAATTAAAATAAAAACTAAGGATTTCGATTATTTGGAAGGTGATTCTGATTTCTATATTAAATGATTTTAATTATTTAGGATATAATTTCGAAGAAATAATATTATAAAATCTGAAAAAGAGTTACTAAAAAATCAATAATACATACATACATACATCGAATTTTATTAAAATTTAATTTAGCGCGTAGGAAAATAGCGCGTTTTGGATATAAATGGTTGATAATGCTGTAACTTAGCGCGTTTTGAGAAGGGGAATAGCGCGTTTTTGTTATAAATAGTTGGCATCGCTGGTTGCAGGCATTCATTGCATAAGTGTTACTGCACAGAGAAAACAGATTCATTGAGACAACCAAATTTTTTGCCAATCGAATTTTGGCCGTTGCTGCAACATCACAGAGCTCGGTTGTAAATCTTTTAATGGCGCTGTTATCAGTACATTTAACATTTAACCATCATTAAATTGCAACAACCAATTTATAGTCATATTTTTGAAACAAATTTAGATTGAACATTTTTTAGTTGCCAATACAAATAATTGGTACTAACATCAATTCATAAAGGGGCCCATAGACACATACTGCCTACAGCTACTGCCGATGAACCCTTGGTATACGTGTGTGATTGATATTTTACTACAAACTTATCAATCATCATTTAAAATAAAAATTTATAAAATAAACATGCGTCTAAGGGCCCCTTAATATTTTATTCGGTTCTGTTCAACATATCCGGTATATAGCATGACAAAAACATTCGATCGGTTGATCTAATCAATTTAAGAATTGTCATAATCATATCATTATTACAATTTAGCTCTTACGATAATGAACATGGATTGTTTTATGGATTCATAGAAAATTTATAGCGTGAGTTCAAATATAGTTGATTTAACTAATATTTTATCGGCCTAAATATTTTTGAATCAATCTTTGTGCTCTTTAAAAAAAAATATGTCAGGCTCTAGTTGGCGTTATCTTCTTTGGCTTTCCTCTTTTCATTCGAACTTAAGCTACTTTATTTATTGCACTTCTTAGAGCTCCCATTTTGTTATACAGCTTGGAAAGTACTTAAACAATAACTAATTGCAATTTTTAACAATTTTTAAAAGCGAAAGAACGAAAAAATTAACGTTACAATAGTTGTTTACATTGGTGCAAAAATTAGCCTATGTAGAGTTTTTTTCCAAAAGGGCAAAGAAAAGAGGAAGAGAAAGTCGGTTTTACTGTGTACGAGTACATGCATGCATAATTAAAAACAATCATGTGAATACGTTTCCGCAAAGAGATATAAACATAAGTTAATATAAGAGATTTTTGGTATATGTATAGTATTTGGGATTTGCTGGACTTTTGCACTTCCCGGAAAAGGTGAATGAAAAAATCGCGTTGCCGTCAATTCCTAAGAAAAGTTAATTTCCTAAATTAAGTACTTTTAAACATTAAAAATCGGCACATACTGTATTTTTAACCCACTATAAAATCCCAGCGTTGTATTTAATGTGAAATTTTATGGCAAAAGTCATTAAGATCATATTAAATTTTGTCACTTATGCTAACTTCATGCCAGTTTTTCGTTATACATAATGCTGTACCAGTATATATTTATGAAATAACTTGTACTTTTAAATTGCCGTTTTTACGGAAAAATCTCAAGTTTCCTGGTAATACTAGGCAGACTTTTCCCGGGAATTCACGATTCCCAAACACTATTTATTTTATTAAACTTTTTGTTTGGCGCTTTTTGGGTAGGCGTTCTTATTACAAATACTTGACAACGCGGCGCAACTTTTCTTTAGATCTTCCTCCCCCAAAACGACAAGTTGTTTCATTTTATAGTTTTCTTTCTTTAATAATTATTTTAATTTATTTATATTTATTCAGTGCATTTACGTTTCTGTCTCGCTTCTGGGCAGGGTCACTGTTGTTACCGAAGAAATTAATTTAATTTATGTCAATTAAGTGGACAACAATTCACTTTTGTGCGATGCAAAGAAAGTATTAAAATTCAAAAGTTTTTTATTGTTGTCTTTTGTATGTATTTTCTTTTACGAAATCGAATAATAAAACAACTTCGGCTTTCTATTTCTTAGGGCTAATAAATCAGTGTAAGTTAATCTCTATTTTTGGTTTAAAATGTGTTTAAACTAGCAAACCTATAAATCAATACAGTATTTAAACGAAGACGAGCCAAAACACGTGCAAGCAAAGCAGCTGCCAAAAATTAACTGAACATTCAAAATGGCCGAAATTGTCGGCATAAGTGAGAGACATGAGTACCAACATAACGCCACAAAAAAATCAAAATTCGAATGTACGTAACCCGCGAAAATTCAAAATACGTTTTGAACAAACCTCGTATGTTTTTCATGCTGGCTTAAAATCAATTTCGAAAGTGAATGCGAACATTCGTTACTCCCTAATTTAAACCATCTGTAAACGCATAAAATTGGGCATTTAAACTACCAATACAGGCCATATGGTTTTGCTACTTCCAGGCCATATGTTTTGCATTAAAAGAGCACTCAACTTTTTTTCCAAGTCTCTACTTTTTCTTCAGTTCTTGTTCGACCTGTTTTCTTACACTCTATTATTCTTTTATACTATTCTACTTCGCCAAGCATAAATATAATTCCTTTCACAGTAAAATTTGGCGACCTTTAATTAAGATTTTTTAACTTTTTTGCATTTATGATTGTGCAAAGAATTGATAGCCTGCTGCAAAACAGCTGTTTTTTGACATTTATTCTAGTGCTGCCACAATATTATTTTTTAAACTACACATTAGGTATGGTTCACTGATTTACTTCTGTTGAGTTTAAACTACATACAAATTTGAGTTTAGTTTAACTAAACCAGCGTTTAAACTTTGACTGATTTATTAGCCCTTATTTTGTTGCTACTTTTCTAATTTAAACATATTCCAGTTTTTTACATGTAGTTGTGCACATGTCTAGTTACAGCGCATTCGTTGCAAATAATAATAATTATAATTTGTACCTATAAGGTCTACACGTTATCATTAATGGATCTCTAATGTCAGCATAATATACATGTGCACATACATACATATGTGTATGTCCATAAGCGTCTATCAATAATGGCATATTCACCTTAGCTGCAATTGATTGCATTAAACTATTAAACGAACATGCAACTAAGTATATTTTTATGCATGTACAGATGCACGTGTGCAAATTTGTAACTATGTATGTTAAAAGTAGAGCTGTCAACGGAATGTCTCTCATCAGCTCAAGACAAATTTTAAAATAATCACTAACTAAGCCTCAATTCAAGCTGATCGAACAAATTTTAATTTGGTTTTATTAAAATATACATAAACAGGCATGCACAAGCCGGCATTTTAGAATTAAAAGCTAATAAAAAAGATAACGGTATTCTTTCATATATATTTTGTTTCAGTAAATTTAGATATGTGTCTGAATTTTTTCTCCAAATATATTTTTTCCGTTTTTTCGACACTTTTCTACTCTAGATTCGTTCTTAGGCAGTATTTTTGTACTGGAACCATACTGCTTATGGATTTATTTATAAATCATAATTGATTAAGAGTAATTCAATGGATTGTGTTAAAAATTCCTTAAAAATTTACTGAGTGATGTTTTTCGCATTCTATTTATGCGATTTCTGTGTATTTAAGCTTCCAGGATGATGAAAGTATATATAACTTAATAGACGTATATCATCAACACAAAGTATAAAATTTGTACCACAGTGGTCGCCAAACTTTTTCCCTTGGGAGCCACATTTTTCACATACACCAACCATACAACCGTTGAATTTTTCTTCCATTTCTTCCACCTTCTTTTTTTATTATTAATTTCTTATAGAAATGAAGCAAAACAAGAGTTAACTTTACTTCTCATGTTTTTTGTATGAAGAATTTGACGCAAACGCCAAACTGTGGCATGTACAGCAAAACAATACTTATTAAACCTTAAAATATTTGAAATGGAGCAAACTTAATGCTAAATATTTCAAAAACCATAATTAATTTCACGAAACATGTTTTGGATTTAGAAAGGAGATATTCGAAATATATATACCCCATACCTAACTAATTTTTTTAAATAGTCGGTGGGTCAAACCAATAATGGGCTGACGATATGGAAATCAACTTTTAATTTCTCTTGTGTCAAATCGCAGCAAAACAATCGGAAATTTTGTGACGGTAGAAAATTTTACACTAACAAATATAAAAGGCGAGTTTGCAAATCGGGGCCAACTGGTATCAATTTGACTTGGCCCATATTGTATAGTAAATTCGGTTTTTTAACTTTTGAGATCTAAAGACTTTCTCCGAACAAAGGCTTCGCTGAGTAAAGATGTTCTTGCCGTCCTTGGGGTGGACTTAATGGGTTTCTCCTCTCGTTATATCGAATCGTGGCTTCATTGAGTAAAGAGTTTCTGCTTGCAGACCTTTGGTCGGTTCGAAGGATTTTATCCTCTCGGTATATCGAACAGTGACTTTTGTCTATGGACTTTATTTCCATGTTCGTTATTGCATTCAACCGAATATTCCTTCGGAGCTTATTTCTTACTAAAAATAATGAGAAAAAGATCTTCTAACCAAAAGTTCCTTGGAAACAAGGAATTCGGAATTCATGTCTCACGGAAAAAAATTTTCTGGAGAAAGAATTCCTCTAACCATAAATTCCTTGGGAACAAAAAAGAATAATAAGTGGCATCACCGCATTACGAAGACAGTTCTTTTGTTTGTTTGTTGACATTTTGTTTGCTCCCTTTTTTACCGTGCAAGCATAAACAGAATTTTTGAAATTCAACCACTTGATAAAAATATATAAAAAAGTTTAAAAATTATGTATTTGGGTTTTTTTGTGTGTTTCGAAATACAAGGATTATAAAATACTATTTCATTTACGTATAGAAAATGGCACAAAAGATCCATCTGGTTTCGCAGTGCCAGTCTTTGGACCATATCTTCCCCCTATTCTAACGTATAGAAATGTAGTATTAATTATCATCATGCCTACTTTTTTCCCGGGGAATTTTTTCTTCCTGCATTTGGTAAACAAAAGGGAAAAACCAAATTCATAGTAGGAGAAAAGGGTAAATTAAAAACCTCGATCGGAATTGTTGTTTGTGATTTAGCTGATTGGATTTTTCACATTCAGCGTTACCGTTCAAAAAGGAAGACAAAAAGGAGATTTAAAATATAAGTGGCACCCAAAGGGGATTTCTAAGAAAATAATAGGCAACCTTACAAACAAGAAAAATTAAAACAAACATGTTTATTTTTAAAAACATCAACAATAGGAATTAGTGCTTTAATAAATGTTAAACTTGAATTGTAACAATTCCCATATTTAAAGACTAAAATATATTATTTTTAGGACAAAACAAATAAAAAGAAGAGAGGTGGTGTCTTAGGACACCCAGTTGTAGCTACGCTGCTTAGTTATATAAAACAAACTGCATGTGCTAAATAACAATGCAATAAAATTATATTATATGATGATGTCAAATTCGCAGCAAATATTTCAAAATGTTTCCATTAATTTCCCATTATTTTCTTTTCTAGCGGCGTACGATTAAATTATTTATTTATTTATTTAATAAATACTTTACAAAGTAAATTTGCAAAGTATTGTTGCACAAATATGGGCGGAGTAACTAGACCATATGCCCAAGATGTTATTAACAGTATTTTAAAAAGGTTTTGTGACTGACTGTACACGACCTATGCCTTCACATAGGAAGTAGCAACGTGGTTGTTAAAGAAATTCCACAGAAGAACCGCAAGAATATACGGTTATCCATGGCAGATCAGTCAACCAGTGCGAGCGAGACGAAAAACTCTCGAAGGCCAATAAACAACAGTGGCCCGGTTGCACTTAAGAAATAATTGCCAACGACGCTTGATGTTGACTGGCTGGCTTACAGCCGATCGGCTGTGTTCTTTGGTATGTGCTCATGTGCGAACACAAAACAACAACAAATTGAGCAATCGTTCTCATTGTTTTTGTTTTCTCTTTGCTTCAGTCACTTCAAAGAACGGCACAAAACAAAATCAAATAATTTGTTTCGTTTATTTTCGTACTCTGGCTTTTAAGTACAAAGAAATCAAAACAAAAATTAATTTATAACTAATACTGTCGATTACTTTTGTTACGAAAATCACGTCCTAACTCCTGTATCGCGCCATAAATAGCGTAGCTACAATAATTCCTATAATCTGTGTTTATAATAAAAAAATTTAATAAATTTTCTAAATATACAGATAGATATGTACCTTTTAATGCTATTTTTTGGCATTGACACTTATTTAATAATAAAACGTAACTCAGCTTATTTACTTTAGAGAAAATTTATTTAAGCTTTGATAGATATCTGAACTAGAGATGGGCGCGTGTCGAATTTTTCCAACACTACACGACACGAACACGAATACCAAGACGCTCAACACGCACGCGAAAAATTTTGTCAACATGATACTGCACAACACGTACGAAATATTACTGGTATAGTATTGAAAATAAGAAAATTTAATTTATTTTTTTTAAGAGTCGCTTTTCAAAAATATGGCACCGAGTTGGCACTGCCAGCTGATACACTCTGCCACCACAGCTGACACTATCTGTTTACTTACAGAACTTTAAGCTTCAGAGGCTCATACAATATCAAAAAATATGCTGGTGTTGTGTGTTTGACGATACAAAATATTAAATTTTTTCTCTACTGGAAATTCATTCGTACATATTTTACATCTAAAATCGTTTCGTGTTTTTCGTGTCAATTTTGCTCAACACGAAACGACCCGAACACGCAGGAAGTCAGATTTTTTGTCACGAACACTTCGTGTTGAGTCGTGCGTGTCACGAAAAAAAAAACACGACACGCGCCCATCTCTAATCTGAACCTAGAATTTTTATTCTGTAAATTTTTTGTTTTGAATGAATGAATTTTTAATAGTTATTAAATACAACGTGTGCGAAGATAAAATTCGATTTTTAAAACCCAACACACAAACCAAATGCATTAACAGAGCTATGTTAACTTGATAACATATCCCTGTTAGTCTTAAAAATCTTGGAAGTATATACTATACTCCAAATGGAATTCTGGCCATATTTTTCAACAAAATGAGCTAAAAAAAGGGATACAAACTATTGCAACGGTGAAAAAAACATTAGATCCTGTATTAAGGTGAAAACCAACTTAAATATCTCCATTCCATCGAATTTTAGTGATGAAGACACATTAGCTGTAGGATGGGAGACAGGGGAATCTACAATGTGCTGGTTTCTATCCTGGTACATGATCCATAATAATAGGCGTTGACGATAACGCACAGCACCAAATCTGGGGAAACTAGGATAACAATGAGAGAGGTGAGTTTATTTGATATTTTATTATGGATAACAATCTGGAAGTATCAAATCAGGGTTCAGAACCAAGTTTCGTAGTCTTTAATAAGCAAGAGGTGCTAGACATAACTCTAGTCAGTGCGAGGAATGCTCATTTAATTCGTGAATGGATGATCTCTTCAGACTGCTCGTTCTCTGACCATCGCTACTTGAAATTCTCAGTTAGCATTTCAAACAGAAACAGAAGATTATATGTTAACAGATGTAAAATAAACTCGGAGGCATAGAACCAAATCCTCATTGCGTAACCTAAAAGCCTAGGGGAGGCTGCGGATATTGACTTAGTCGTATATATGCTAACACATGCGTTCAAAGAAGCCACGGATTTATCCTGTAGGGCATCCATACAGCGCCCAAATCGTAGACTACCTTGGTGGTCTGAAAGAATAGCAGAAACTCGCCATAAGCATATCCTTCATACGCCGAGTTCACTGTATCCAGGCATTACAATGGCAAAAGTGAAATGGTTCCTTAAAAGCTTCCATCCGCTAAAATTTCCAGGTCCGGACTTTATAATTTCTGCGGTTTTAGAACATAAAGCAGATCTAGTAATTTCATATACAAGGTCATGGTCAAATATTCCAATTGCATAGAGAGAAGGCATCACATACCAAAGCGAAAGATTTTCGACACATAAATTTAACTTCCTTCCTTCTAAAAACCCTTGAGAGAGTGATAGTTGTTCATATTAGAACACTCATTACATTCGCTTGTAGGACACGTAGAAAAGTCACTCGAGCATAAAAACTACACCATGGTAGGCTTCATGGACCTTGAAGGTGCCTTCAAAAATATTAATCCGACGATAATCACTCAGTCTTTTAGACAGCTGGGGGTTGATCGAGAGATTTATCAGCTCATTGAAAATTTGCTACTACGGAGAATCATCACATCCACCATAGGAACAGCTACCATCGTCAGGCAGGGCCACATAGGTACACCTCAGGGTGGTGTGCTATGTTGTGGAATGTGACGTTCAAAAATCTCCTAAAAAAATTGGAGTCCATGAATATTAAAACCGTTGCATACGCAGATGATATAGCGAAAGCAATATCAGGATTTCACCTAGATACGATATCACAAAGACTGGAAACAACACTAAATGACGTAAGTGCTTGGTGCCCACGGAGCGGCCTCAGTGCCAACCCAACCAAAAATATCTGGGTGTTATCCTCGATATTAAGCTTTCCTGGAGAGAACATTTTCAGGCAAGAGGAGCGAGAGCCATAATGGCAATCTATGTCTGTAGGAAAGCAATCGGTTCTCTGATATCTAGCCGAAAAAAGCAATAGATGCATGGAATTATCTTGGGAAAATGCTAGTATTCTAAATACAGTAAATAACATACCCGATCTTATTGAATACTGCACTCAATACGAATTTTCCAATTTCATTGACAGAAGGGTTTTCCTCACTGGATGGAACCATAGAGGACACGGTGGTGGTGTATATATTCCAGAATTCGGAATCGAAATGTCCTTCAGACTCCCGGAGGAATGTAGCATTTTGCAAGCAGATATATCTGCCATTAAAAGAGCGATACACTGGCTAAGGTCCCATCGGATATCAAATAGATAATATATTCATATTATAACTGGCAGCCAGTCTGCAATTAAGTCTCTCGTAGGTATGTATACCACATCTTTTCTTGTCAAAGAGTGTAGCAAAGCCCTGGATAGGCTCGCGCAGCACTCACGTATCATATTAAAACAGGCGGATGACCTGGCAAAGAGGGAAAACCTACTAAGGGAAGTCGATATCAATAATCTCTGTGAGCTCCTACTCTCATCTTGCTGGAGACGCTTCGACGTTGCCTTTCTTGAATCAGTTCAAGATGCTTTTTTCCTTTCTAAGTATCCGAAACTTTATCAAACACACGTTTCAGAAAAACGGCTATTTACAATTTCTCGCAGTGCTTTTAGTGCTATTTCAAGAATCAAAATTTTTTTATCTTAAACAAACCAAAGAAGCAAACGCTTCGACTTTTCTCAATAAATTTTTTTAATTCCTTATAAGAAATTTTTCTTGTTCATTCGTTAAGCCGATAATTATCGAGCGTTAAAAATGTGATTTATACCAGCAAAAGATGCGTTCAAGGCACTATGCATTTGATGCAATTTTAAAATAATTGCCCGGTATAGCGATTTAATATGTCATAGTCAAACAAAAAATAAATACTTATTTAAAACCTGTGATACACCTAAAGGGGGAAAAACATTTTATAATTTTTATTTTTTACAATACACTTTTTGGCAAAGTTTAATATAAATACCTATATTATTCATGTGTTTTTAAAAACGAAATCAGTAAGTTTTTTATATTGTCTTGTATATAAAAAATATTGTTATATTTATAATATATCCACAATATTGTTGTTGTTTTCTTATTTTTATTAAATAGACGACATTCCTTGAAAAAGTGAACAAAAAATTCACGAAACGTCGGGAAAACATGTAATAAATTGCATTCTTATTCACATTGAATACGATAGGCCTGGTAGCTTAAAGGAAAAATATAACTAACAAAAGAAAGATTTTAATGGGCCAAATATAACAAAAAAATACTTATTTATATAAAATATAAATAACAGAGAAAATTTAGTGATAAAAACATAAATAACTGAGCATATTTAGCTTAGTGCTTTTTTACCAGCATTTTTTTTTTAATTTTTTTACTGTTTTCCTTTTTTTACCCTATTTTTATATGCTCACAGTGCTTTTGATGATTCATGTTTTGACAAAATCAACAAAAAAAAAGTGTTTTTGCTATACTATATGTAGTTATTTTGATTTTGTGTTGGCGTCAGTTACAATTGGGAGTTCGTGGTCAATGAATGTGTATTTTTAAGTAAAAAAAGTGCGTTTTTTTAGAAAGGTAAAATGAGCAGCAGAAGTAAATTAAAACGTCGCATACGAAAAGAACCATCAATTGAAAAATGTATTAATAATTAATTGTTTTATCAATAGAAAAATTAATTGTATTGACTAGCGAAATCAACTGACGAAGGGTTATGCAGATGGTGGCAATTAACTACCGTCAATGTAATCCCCATGCTAAAATCGTCAGTGGTGTGCATTGCTAGTAGTTTAGGCTGGTAGTTAGTGGTAACGATTGGTAGTTAACGAAATAGCTAGACATTCACTAGCTACGCCGACTGCAGGGTTCTAATTGAAACGAACACATCCATACATAAATACATTATCTAAACATACATAGTCGTACATACATTATGTTGCCTTAAGGTGGAAGTACATAACACGCCTTCAATGCCCTAATTTGAGGGTGGCGTTGTCTGAAGTAGTTAGCACGTTGACTACGAAAACGAAGGTCATGCGTTCGAGTCCGGTATCAGAGAGACATCAAATAACAACACCACGCATTTTTCTGATGTACATTAGTGTCCCTTTGTATCAGTTGTTGTAGGAAAGTTCATGTGATGAAGGCATAGTCACTGGTCACTGAATTATACCGACTTCAGCAGATACTAATCCTAATGTAACATCAGAGCGCCCTCCTTCGTTATGTAGCAGAATCATCGGCGAAGTAAAATAACCAATAAAATGACTTAGAGGCGCTGCAACACTGCATTATTAAAAAAAAACGTGCAAAAAGCATGAAGCTTTCCTCTATCTCTTCATTCACCACCTGTCTTCTCTATCACTATCCCTTTCCTAAAGAAGATAACACCTAGTAATAGTAGTAGGCATTCATTGTCTCAGTGTTACTTCTCTTTAAAAATAAAAATAAAATTGAACATGGCTGCAAACTTTTATTTAAAATGCAATACAAGTTCGCTGATAATCTGTTTTAGTAGTAATCATGTTTGTATAGGTACCATATTTGATGATCATTTGTGCGTTATCTACTTCAGTGAACCAGTTTAGAACATTTAAATTTCCATTTGCAGCGTAGTGATGCATTTACGAACACACTCCATTCTTCAACTTTCACGCCAAGGCATTTCACGCGTTGTATACAAAATGACAGCTAGTGTTGCCAGATTCACATGCTAACATACACAAAAATTATTAGGAAATCATTTTTTTAAAACAATGGATAAAAAAATGCATTAAATATTTAATGAAAAATAAAACGTAAATGCAAGACAAAAAATAGCCGACAAAGACTTGAAATTTTAAAGCGTGGTATGTACATCCACCTTTAGTTCGTGCGATTGTGTAGGATAGTGAATCATCAGGGTTCTCAGATTTCTTTCGACTGACATCCCCAATTTTAAAATTTTTATTCCCAAAATTCCCCAAAAGGCAATTTGTACTAATTTTACCACTTCTGGAGATGGATCAGAAGTGTCACAACAAATTGAATTATTTTTAAAATGTATATTAATTCGCAACAGAGATTTTAGCACTGAATTTTCTTTCTAATTTAATATTTTATTGACTTCATTGCCGAAAAAACCCGTTCAATGCAAGCGTTGCGCGTTGATACACAAAGTAAATTTAATATATATATACAATACTCTATTAGTTCTTTAAACATGAACAAGCTTCTGCCCAAGACATGCTTAAATTCCTGAATTTGAAAACAAAATAAAACAGGACTCTAGTGGCATAATGAATGATTTTATATATTTTGAGATATCCAGGAAAAAGACTGAGAGAACTATATATATAGTATTATGGATTGCTTTCGATTTCCTCAACATCTACGATAAGTAAAAGGGTTTTTCCAAGTCAGGTTTTACCAAAACTAAAGAATCGCTAAAGTCCTAAACAACCAAATTGTTTTCTGAAAGATTGTGTTAGAAGATCTCTTGAAACTATTGAAGTAACTAACATAATGACCTCACAAGCTTGTTAATTTTTAATGAATACATACTCGTATTTATTAATTTTTTCCTTGATTGAGTTTAAGAATTATTATGTGTGTTTTTTGTTTTACTAATAAACTCAAATTAATAAATAATTTATGCACTTTTATTTGTTGAAAACGCTTGATTTATGGAAAAATTTTAACCGGTTAATACCGAAATTAAACGATTATTAACCGATTAAACAAAAACCACGCTTAATGAATAGAGCGATTTACCGATTAAATCAAACCCCCGATTAAATGAATACCCTAGTAGATAAGTACGTGTAAATAATACAACTACAAAATATTATTCCGTCTAATTGTCAAACTATAAATTAAATATCGTTATTACTCAGCAAAAACAGACATGCAAAAGATATAGTTAATGAATGGGTTCTACTGCAAATGAATTTATTCAATTTAGGTGCAGAACGCATGATTTTAACACAGGGGTGTCATTGACGAGCATGGGTTCAAATTTATGAAAACTGCTCATCATTTAAATGAGTGCTTTGAACCCATGTAAGTTCCCTGATTCGTTGACGTTTTTTCACGTAAATACAAAACATAAAAATAATTTTGTCGCAGCCAGGATACGACCCGCGCTGTTCAGACTGTCAAGCCATAGTCTCTACCACTGAGCTATTGAGTTCTTGTTATGGGGATAAAACTTGTTTTATGAAAATGTGTCAATGTGATGATTTAATTCCCTTTTTGCATGCCTTTTTTGCTGGATATTTATTTCAATATATTACCCAGTTTGTCGCAAGCGTTTTCAATGAGTTCAAAAACTATAGCATTATTTACAATTTGCGATTATTTACAATTTGCATTCAGAATGCATTCGCAGAAACAAATACTCAAGAAATCATGAAACACTATTTCATTTTGAATGCGTTCATTTGCTTTTTGCTGGGTATCGTTGGTTTTTTTTCATGGTTTTTATATGATATTTGACAGTTAAGAAAGTATCAGCTGACACTCACAGACGCTAGAGTAGTCAGCTGGTTGGACATGATTAATCTAATCAAAAAAATTTTTCATTTTTAGCAATTTATCATTTTGGACCGCAAGAATAGAATTTTTGGCGATTTTGGTCCTGGTTGGTTGGTTTACGTGGCTGCCCACTACACGCAGGCATTCAAGTAGAATCTAGAAGATTCCTTTTTGGTCCTAATTTTGACGATTTTTTACATTCAAACTGTTTAATATTTTAGAGATATTCGTCTTTTAAAATTAAAGAGACTGTTAAAGGAAATGGAATTTGGTATCTTATATGTATATGTGCCAATATGAAATAGTGGCTTAAGTAAACTTAAGTGGTTAAAAAACTACATATGAAAAGAAAGGGTCATACGAAAGTAGAATCATGCGTTAGAGCCTTTTAATTTCTTAGCGGTAGCGTTAGATCTTCCGAAAAACACTGCTTTGCTTAAGTCGACTTAAGCTATTATTTCATATTGCCACAGAGTTCACGAATATTGTTAACCAACGGAAATGATAAGATATCGAATGGAAATTGAGCCAATTGAAATCATTGAAAAAAGTGATTTTTTTCCGAAACTTCCGTATTCATTTTATTTATTTATTTATAGTCGGTAAAATAAAATAAAGTTTAAATATAAATATGTATGTAGGCAACAACAACTATTAAAAAATAAAGATTTTAGAAAAACAAATAAGAGTAAAAAAATATACACATAAAAATATAGATAATTAAAGTCTTTAAAATTTAAGTTAGTTGACATTATAGTCTTTTATTTTAAGACAAACGCATTCTATTATTTCAAATGTTTTTCTTCCGTTTAAAATGTCAGTTAATATTTAGTCAATAAATCTGGTGATATACGAGTATGTGTACATAAATAAATAAGAATATTGAATGAAATTGGTTTTTTTATGTTTTGCTCCAATAAATAATAAATATATAACTGAAAATATTTTGTATGATTTGGCGTTATTTTCTTCGAAATTCGACGATTTTGGCCCCGATTTATCTGGCAACTACATATGTCTATATAACCAAGACCACGTATTATTAATAAGTTTCTTACTTATTATGTAGTACTCGTATACAATATTCTAGGTTTTGCTGGTATAAAGTAATTAAGGAGAATTATAACACCGCAAGAACGGAAGTACTTCTGCAACCTAATAGAAATCGAAATTTAAGGTAAGCAAAAATAATACCAAAAATTAGGAAATTATTAAAAACAGTTTAAATGATATAGTACATAATAGAATGCTCTACGCTTTGCGTCATGATAAATTTTGACTTATTGGTTTCGTTTTAGCACGTGGCAGACACTGCTAGTGTTGACTAATATTGGTACGAAAACAATCACTTGTTTATTTCAAGTATGGTCAATACTTCTGTTATAGCCGAACTATGCATTTATATATTAACATGGAATGTGGGAACTGAAAAACCCACTCATATTTCGCTTAGCGATATATTATCCCTAAATGGAAGCACCAATTGTCCAGGAAATAAATCGCCCGATATTTA
Organism: Nowickia ferox; assembly: GCA_936439885.1. Classification (NCBI taxonomy): domain Eukaryota; kingdom Metazoa; phylum Arthropoda; class Insecta; order Diptera; family Tachinidae; genus Nowickia; species Nowickia ferox. Next base: position 32,068,620 of record OW387027.1, on the reverse strand, counting down.
TGTTTTAGGCTTGCAGGAAGTTCCACATCCATTCTTATATTTAATATATAACTTGAAACATACTGAGAATGTATTTGATAATTTGTGGAGTTTGAAGATAACGCAGCATTTATCGAAACATGAGTATGTCATGGCTAAAACTGAACAAATGGCAGGCATTTTGATACATGTATGGACTAGAAATGAGCATATTTCGCATATGCAAGATATAGAAACACAAAAGACGGCAACAGGATATTTTAATTATTTCGGTGATAAAGGAGCTGTGAGTGTACGCATGAGTATTTACGGCACGGCGGTTACTTTCATAGCAGCCCATTTGGCAGCTCATGATGAAGAACTTGACGAGCGTATTATAGACTACAATCAAATTGTCGCTTATCACCATTATAATTCTAAAAATTATCGCTTGATATTCGATCACGACGTTGTATTTTGGTTTGGTGATTTAAATTTCCGTTTAAATGGTAACGATTCTGCTCAGGATATTCGCGATGAAGTAGAACAAAATCATTTGGACAGTCTTTTTAACCATGATTGTTGCCGCAGAATGAAAGCTTTAAGTCCTTTAAGCCTCTGTATTTTAATTTTACTCATTTATCTATTACATGAACTCAAATCTGTAACACACTCGTTATACATATGTACATATGTAATTGAATTTTACTCATTTCTTTACTTCTCCTTAATACTATATAAAAGAAAAACGGTTAACATGTACATAAGTCAAGCAGGTAGAATTCTTTTCTCAAAATCAAAAATAAAAAATTTGTGGCTCTTACTGTTACATGAAAAATAGTTGGTTGTAAAGAAACCTAGACACGAAGAACACAAATAATTTTAAAGCGCTTTTCGCTTCTTAATATTAATAAAAATTATAACTTTGTAATTTGAATTTACGCAAAGTGTTTTATTTCAAAGAAGTAAAGTGCTATTAAAATTTATAACTTCCTGTCAATGACATTTCTTTAAAATTATTTGTGCATAAAATTATTAAAATTATTTTAAATCACCGAATAAAGCGATAATATGCAAAATTCTAATACTAAGAACAACAGCAGTTGCAAAAAGTGTTCTGAAAAGGATACGGACGATATGGTACAATGCGACGTTTGTGACCACTGGTATCATTTTGGATGCGTTGGCGTCGACCAAAATGTTGCGAACGTAAGTTGGTGTTGTGAAAACTGTAGTGGCGCATCATCTATACCACACACAAGACTTGTAACAGATACGTCCACACCGACCACCTACAATGACAAAGCGCGCCGGTGTTCTACCGACATACAAGGTATAAATCAAATTTATTCAACAATGTCATCAGGAAATGCAGATTTGATGCAGCCAACACATGCGTTAACACCGGGTAAAAGTACATACTCAATCCCTGTGGCAGCAACAATGGGCCCACCAAATGCTTCCCAGACAATGGCACCGATATCTACGATTTATACGGCACCCATAATGTCGTACTTACCACCTATGTCGTGGCAAAACACTTATCCTCCAATAATGCTTACACATGCACAACCTAATTTGTCACCGCACTATTCTCAGGTAGGAAGCTCCCTTTCACAAATGCAAGGTCAAACAACATGTACGACAACAACTAGCAACCTTGAAACTATTACAAGACAGCGAAACTTAGAGTTAAAAAAACTTGAAGAAGAAATGCAGCTAAAGCGGCAGTACTTGGACGCAAAATATAAAATATTGGCAGAAGAAAACGAATCTTCTGTACTAAACAGAAACATTGCATTAAACGCAGAGCCGATGACAACAACAGCAGCAAATATAGGGCCAACACCAACACAACTAACTGCAAGACAGTCTTTTCCTAAACAGTTGCCAATCTTTAACGGTGATCCGGATGAATGGCCACTTTTCATTAGCAGCTTTGAAAATAGCACGCACTTGGCTGGCTACACGGACGCTGAAAATTTAATCAGGCTACAATCATCACTCAAAGGTAAGGCTCGTGAAATGGTTAAAAATAAATTGCTATTGCCGCAAATGGTTCCTGAAGTTATCCAAACACTACGAATGTGCTTCGGCAGGCCTGAATATATTTTAGATCGAGCCCTTTCCAAGGCCAGAAGTTTCCCACCCATTAAAGACAAATTGGACATGCTCATTGAATATGCTATTTGCGTACGAAATATTTGCGCTACTATGGAAGGGTGTCATATGTACTCCCATCTGAATAATCCCTTATTGGTAAAAGAATTAGTGGATAAACTCCCCAATAACCATAAACTGAGTTGGGCTATGTGTCACAAAGATGATCGCGCTCCAGTTGTTAAATGTTTCAGCGATTGGTTATATCACATGGCAGAGGCGGCGAGCAGTGTAACACCATTATTCGTCAAATCTGGCGCCGCTGTTAATACACATACACGTGAGTTCAGTGCCAGTAACGATAATAATAACGCAGTAAGTACGACGTGCATTGTATGCAACGACGGTAGTCACAAAATAGTCCAATGCGATGTTTTCAAGAACATGTCTCTAAATCGTAAATGGGAATGTATAAAGGCAAACAATATATGTCGACAGTGTTTAGGTAGACATAAACGTAAATGTAGCTTCAATAAGGAATGCGGTATAGATGGATGTAAGTATAAACATAACCCTTTGCTCCATAAGAAAGTAAAATCCGAACAAACTATGTCGAATTCTTCACAAAAAATGCAACAAAATTCTACTGTAAACGCACACAGCAATAATTACGATGAATTTCAGCCATTGTTTAGAATAGTGCCAGTGAATATACACGCCTCAAATAAAATTAAAAAAGTCTTTGCATTTTTAGACGAAGGGTCCGCGGTAACTCTGATCGAAAAGGATATTTTTGATGAAATGGGTCTTGAAGGCGAGAACGATCCATTATGCCTGAGATGGACGGGTGACACAACACGCATGGAGAGTGATTCCGTAAAGGGGAACATCGTTATATCGAATGTGACTAACAACAAGCAGTTTCAATTAAAATCAGTTCATACAGTAGGTAATTTAGGACTTCACGCACAGACAATCGATACAGATGGCATATTAAGAAGATACCCACACTTGGCCAACTTGCCAATAGAGTCGTACCATAATGCTACACCAGCAATATTGATTGGGGCTGATAATTGGAACTTGGCGGTTCCACTAAAAATAAAAGAAGGACTACCAAACCAACCCATCGCTTCTAAGACACGTCTAGGCTGGACGCTACAAGGGTGCAATAGTAAGTCTGCCAAAGAATTCCAAATGAATATTCATATGTGTGACTGTCAACAAAGTTACAATGAGCTCCACGATATGGTTAAAAAATTTTTTTGCTTAGAATCAAGCCGACCAATGCAGTTATTTTCTCACGATGATATTAAGGCCATGGAAATATTAGAAAATACGTGTAAAAAAGTGAACGGCCGCTATGAAGTGGGCTTGTTATGGCACGACCAAAACGTACGTTTGCCAGATAACTATTATCTTGCATTAAAACGCTTAAAGTGCTTACAAAACAAATTTAGCAAAAATCCATCTTTGAAGACCACTATACAAACGCAAATCGATAATCTTATTCAAAAGGGGTATGCTGAAAAACTTACTCCAAATGAATTAAAAGTGTATCATGACAAAACCTGGTATCTACCAGTATTCGTTGTCTCAAATCCGAACAAACCGGATAAAGTCCGACTTGTTTGGGACGCTGCGGCGAAATCTAACGGCGTGTCATTAAATGACTTTATGATGGCAGGTCCTGATTTTTTAAAACCTTTAGTGGAAATTCTATTAAAATTTCGAATTGGGAAAATTGCCATTTGTGCCGATATAACCGAGATGTTTCACAGGGTAAACGTGAGAGAAAACGACATGCACGCACAGAGATTCCTGTGGTACGACGAAAGAGGTGAGCCGAGTATTTTTGTCATGCGTGCATTAACCTTTGGTATTACCTGCGCTCCCTGCATAGCTCACTATGTTCGCAATAAAAACGCAGAGGAGTTTAAAGATAAACATCCCAGAGCAGTCGAAGCGATACAACAAAATCATTACGTAGATGATTTCATTGACAGTGCTCCAGACGAAAAACAAGCAACAGAGTTGGCAAGGTGCGTAAGAGAAATTCATGAAGCTGGTGGTTTTAAAATGCACCACTGGGCATCCAACTCGAAAAAAGTTTTACAAGAGTTACATAGCGACACCTTTCCTGAGCAAGAAATAAAAGACTGGGGCTCAACGACTAAAGTATTAGGTTTGTATTGGGACCCGAATAATGACCAGTTTAGATATATTTGCAGATTTGTTAGACTACGGCGTGATATATTAAATGAGTCCCTAACACCGACCAAGCGTGAAACACTACAAGTTTTGATGTCCATTTATGATCCCCTTGGATTCGCTTCTTGCTACACCATAGCCTTAAAAATATTGTTACAAGAAGTATGGAGATCTGGCATAGGGTGGGACGAAAGGCTGACCAGTCCATTAGAAAAAAGTTGGTGTATGTGGAAATCCACTATTCCAAAAATAACGTCCATTAGAATTCCTCGATGCTACTCCCCAACAATGCCAACAGCAGACGAAGTGCAACTTCACACATTCGTGGACGCCAGTGAAAGAGCTTACGCTGCCATATGCTATCTACGAATCAAAAAAGATAACGTTATAACTGTCTCTTTAGTTGCCGCTAAAAACAAGGTGGCGCCATTGAAACCGCTCTCGATTCCAAGGCTCGAATTGCAGGCTGCTTTACTTGGCGCGAGACTAGCAAAGAATATTCTAAATATACGTCACATAAAAACAGACTCTCAAATTTGGTGGAGCGACTCGAAAACTATCTTGAGTTGGCTACAAGCAGATCCAAGGAGGTTTCATCAATTCGTCATGCATCGAGTAGGAGAGATTATCGAGAGTACAAACGTTAATCAGTGGAGATGGGTACCGTCCAAACAAAATCCAGCTGACCTCGCTACTAAATCAGAGATAAAACTAAACACAAAATTATGGTTTGAAGGCCCTGAATTTTTGCGCTATGATGCAACTGAGTGGCCACATTGTGATGACCTGGGAAAGCTCGATGGAACAGAAATGAAACACTGCTCATTAGTAATTGAAAACGTACGTAGTATGAAAATAAATGCTGAATATTTTTCCGACTGGAGGCGCTTGTACCGTGCTGTGGCTACATTTTTCTTGTACTGTTACCGTTTGAGAGAATTGGCGAAAAAGAAATTTATAAAGGAATTTGTTGCAGTTGATTGCGATTTAATAAAAATTGCTCAAATGTTCTTGATGCGAGTTGCACAGAATACTGAATATACTCTCGAAATATATCGCTTGGCGCATGGCAAGTCAATTCAAAAGGGTAGCAAACTTACCCCTCTCAACGTTTATCTGGACGAATATGGTGTCATTAGGTCCCGAGGCAGAACAGAATATCTTAATAATCATGAAGACGTAATCGTTCTACCTAATGACCATCACGTAACATTCCTATTAGTACGTCACTTCCATGAAAAATTTCGGCATCAATATCATGAAACTGCACTAAATGAAATAAAAGGTCAATATCACATAACAAAACTACGCGTTCTATTCCGTAAAGTGCGTCGTATGTGCCAATGGTGTAAAATCAATTATGCTATGCCACAGATACCGCAAATGGCAGCTCTGCCAATGTCAAGACTTTCCGCATTTGAACGACCATTTACCTTTGTCGGTATGGACTATTTTGGACCAATAAATGTTGCTGTCGGCAGAAGACGGGAGAAGAGGTGGGGCGTAATATTTACTTGTCTAACAGTCCGCGCTATTCATATTGAAATCGCGCATAGCCTCGACACAAGTTCATGTATCATGGCAATAAGAAACTTTATTTCAAGACGTGGAACACCTAAAGAAATATATTCCGATAATGGAACTAATTTTAAGGCGGCTGGAAAAATACTGTGCTCCCAAACCAAAAACATCCACTTGGTATCAATTAAAACTAAATTTGAACAAATTAAGTGGAAATTTAACCCGCCAGCGGCACCACATATGGGCGGTGCTTGGGAAAGGTTAGTGAAGTCAGTTAAGACCGTTCTTTATAGTATATGCCCGACGATGAAGTTTAGCGATGAAAGCCTAAAAAACGCATTATGTGAAGCTGAATTTACCATTAATTGCCGCCCACTGACTTTCGTCTCTATTGAGTGCGATGACGACGAAGCCATTACTCCCAACCACTTATTAATCGGCTCGTCAGATGGATACAAACCAATTGCAAATACAAATGTTGATCTCCGACAACGATGGTACAAGTCACAGGAGTTTGCCGATCAGTTTTGGCGTAGATGGCTTAAAGAATATGTACCCATAATATCGCGACGTAGCAAGTGGTTTACAAAACAACCTCCCATAAAAGTTGGTGACGTAGTCGTTATTGTGGACTCAGACCTTCCAAGAAATTGCTGGCCTAAAGGTCTGGTGGTGGACGTCGTAGTAGCGAAGGATGGCCAAGTTAGGAGGGCTACAGTGAAAACAAACAAAGGTATTTTCCAACGACCAGTAGCAAAATTAGCTGTGCTAAATGTAAGCGGCGCCTTTGAAGGTAAACTCAACCAATCGATCTCGTTTACGGCGGAGGGAAATGTTGCCGCAGAATGAAAGCTTTAAGTCCTTTAAGCCTCTGTATTTTAATTTTACTCATTTATCTATTACATGAACTCAAATCTGTAACACACTCGTTATACATATGTACATATGTAATTGAATTTTACTCATTTCTTTACTTCTCCTTAATACTATATAAAAGAAAAACGGTTAACATGTACATAAGTCAAGCAGGTAGAATTCTTTTCTCAAAATCAAAAATAAAAAATTTGTGGCTCTTACTGTTACATGAAAAATAGTTGGTTGTAAAGAAACCTAGACACGAAGAACACAAATAATTTTAAAGCGCTTTTCGCTTCTTAATATTAATAAAAATTATAACTTTGTAATTTGAATTTACGCAAAGTGTTTTATTTCAAAGAAGTAAAGTGCTATTAAAATTTATAACTTCCTGTCAATGACAATGATCAACTTTCGAAAGTTAGAAAAGCTGGCAAAGCTTTCCATCTAATGGAAGAACAACAACCCACCTTTGCGCCCACTTTCAAATTTATCAAAACAACTTCCGATTATAGTCTCCAGCGACGACCAGCTTGGTGTGATCGCATTTTGTATAAAGTTGCCAAAAGTGAAAACTCCGAGAAAGTGATATTGCAGCAATTGTCATATAAATCGCATCCTCAGTATACACTCTCCGATCATAAGCCAGTTACAGCAGAATTTTTGTGCAGCATTAAGGCCACCACCAACTTTGACAAATCTTCTTAACCAATCTCAAATAAAAAATAAAAAACAGAAACGGTTAAATATTAAAACAACCAAATCACCGCTTTATCCTTATAAAAACAATAATAAAAATATTGCTTATTAATCTACTGTGAAGTCGCCGAAAAATTAATACGCGGAAATGTGAACGACATTTTTATCTACTTATTCAATTTAAAAATGCAAACATATTTCTATTTGCATTTGTATTTATTTTCAATTCAGTAATAATAAAGCCTATAAGGCCGAACAATTTATTACATACGGGTAACAATAAAAAAAACTACATGCTATTAAAATTAATAGGAATGATATACCGGTATAATATATAATACTAATATAGTAGAGAAAAAATAAAAAAATAATAAAAAGTAGAACTACAATCTCATTTGTTTCAAAAATACTTGCTGCCTTATTCATAAAAAATATCTCCGTTCAACAAGAGGTTCTTGAAACAAATTTTCTATGGAAATTTGATTAATAAATCTCCTATTAAACAGAAACGCTTTTTAAGAGTTTGGCCCTTAAAAATGAATATATATATACACTATATACATAAATATATGATTTCGCTGAATTCCATGGCTCCCCAGCCGTTTACATAATAAATAAAAATTAGAAAAATAAATAATAATAATAACCAGGTCCAACTAAGCATGGCATGCTTGACAGATTCAAAAGATGTTCTAGTTGTTTTTGACGATATGTATAAGTCGTTAACAAAAAATTTCTGATGTTGCTTGGTAAATGGTTAACAGATCGGGCAACACGAATTAAAACTGATTTTTCAAAAGCATAACAAGATATTCTAGGATTAACGAAAAATAAAAACTCGAAAATTAATAATAATTTTCATTATATGTATTTACAACCGATCACAATCACAATGGACCAAATTGGGTCTCCGCGTGGAGGTGCGGTATAGCACCACCCTTCCTAACCTACAACCGACTTCCAAAGAGGAGGAGGTTAACAATTTATCTGTGTTATTTTCGTATGCATGCTACTTCATAACTCCATCGATAAAAAAAATATTTTGTCTGAAAGGGTATTCCATCTGGTCACATTGCCAATAAAAAGTGCGCGGGAACACGTCAATTAAATCTTTTCCGTTGATTTTATGTACTCTTAATTATCGGATTGCAACGAATTAAAATTGTATTAAAAAAAATCCAAAAGACAATTCCATGGTTGGAAAATTGGAACTTTTATTTGCTTTATAAAAATAACCTAATAAAACTATTTTTTTCTTTTTTTTTATAAATTGAATATCCGAGCGAAAAGAGAAGTGTGATGGCTGTTGTTTATATCTCGACAGCCTTTTACGCGCATACCATTTAGTTACACATTTGGATAACTTCCGTCCTATGACAACCATTTGTTATATTCATTGATGTTTCACCAGAAATTGAACTACCTGGTGAAACATCGCCAGGCCACTTAAAACGTTAGACACCTTTCATTTGCCAACATTTGAACTATGTACCTTATAAAGCACTTTCCCAAGGAATAGACGTTTCGTTTTTAAAATGAAATTTCCTATTCTTTGCTTTTATCATATTATTTTACTAATATTTGTTATTAAAAATGAAAATCAATGTTATTTGATATTTAGTTATGTGAACAATTATGGTTTGTTTTTGAAGTCTACAGATGAGTTTCCAAAAGCAAAACGAAAATCATCTAGACGGACTTAACCCAAAATTCTTCACATTCTATGGGCACATTAACCAAAAATTTCTTAGAAATAGGCGAAAAATAAAATGTGTGATATCTTACCAAGAGAACAATATGGCCACTATAGCAATGCTTGCAGCGCATGTAGGATAACTTGAGAGAAAGAGGCCGTGTTTATAGTAAATATGTGAAACTGCTGCCGGTAAGCCGGACGCAGCCGATTTCTTTGATTTAGCTGTTGTGTTTACAGGGGACGTTGAGGAACTTGATGACGACGAGGATGAAGTATAAGCTTTGGATGTGGACTGCGGAACTGCCCCTTCAATCGAAGAATTTCCGGTAGCATGTTCTGAAATAGACATGACGACTTCTTTTCGTTTGTTTAAACAAAATATTTATCTTCAAAGGCACACGCGGTGATAAAAAAAAGAAATACAAACAACAATTAAATAAAACAGCCAGAATTTTTTTAAAAATGCACGAACGATGTGATGCAAAAAATGCAAAACGCAAGCAAACGACTGCGATATTTAGTAATTAATTAAAGTAGATCACAAAGAACAATATATTTACGAAAAATGCAGAGTCGTAAATGGCTGCTTCAGTTGATGTTTTTGCGAAAAATCTATTTTTTTTATTATTTTAAGCATACTGATTTTATCACTTCTTAATATTGTTTTGTGTGTTTCTATGTTATAAAATTCTTCCCTTGCTTTTAATAAAGTTTTTCTTTGTGAGCATGTTCGGCATGTTTTCAAGCATATTGCACTTCAGCCATTAAAAATTATTATTATACTTTCCAATATTCGTATTTTATTTCTTTTTTAAACTTTGAATTGTTAATATGGAATAGAATTTGTAAATTTCCTCGATTGCATTATAATTAATTATCAATCACACGCAACCAAATATATATATACACATGTCTATATTTATTAAACAATACATTTTTTATGTACATAAGAATAACAAACAAGTAGCGCGCGTAGTAATCAATTATTACATCTTTTATCAATTTTATATTTTGTATGACGTTTTTGTTTTGCTTTTTTTAATCAGCGGTTCTGTTATATTTTCATTTTGTATTGCATGCTATTGATTTGCATAGTATTCGCTGCAATTGGTCAAATAAAATACTTTTCTTGTATGTAATTATAAAAAATTTAACAATTTTCCACAAGTTGCCATTGTAATTAAGTCTTTAAAATGTTTTTTTTCAATAAAATTATTTCTAATTTAATTACTATTTCCAAGTTTTCAAAAGTTTTGCACGTTTATTTTTACGTCACTCTCTTCATTCACTAGCAAATACATTTTTGGCATATATTTTTTAGCTTTTGGACGTCTAAAACATATATTTGTTATAATTTTAATTGCACTTTTATTTCAATTCACTGTAATAAATTAACTGCGTGTTTTACACATAAATTTTTAAAGAAATGATATGCCATTCTAATCAGATTTTTTAATTACCCATAGAAAAAATTGCCTTCAGATTATTTTTCAGATGTCGTCAATTTCGTTTTCTCTTAGTAGGAGTAAGGGAGATAGCAAAACAATTGTTTTGGGATTTCTTGGTTGTTTTCTTGCTAAGTGTTGCCATGATTGCTTTCAGCTAAAAGCAGAGTTGGATGTTGTATAAGTGGTAGTGCAGTGCCAAATACATATTTTTTGAATTTTTAAAAAATTGCTGGGCTTAAATTTTATTGAGATTAGCAAATTTTATTCAAACTTCCGTCTATTATGGATAAACTATTTATGCTTTTAGAGATGATTGTAGAATTTAAAAAATTAAATAAATAAATAAAAAAATATATTTTGCTGTTCATATAAAACTATCAAGAATAGGAGAATTACCTTCAATATCCACTTTTTACATTGTTACAATTACTGAGGTTTTATAAGATATTTTAAATTGTGAACTAAATAATATCTTTAACTGGCAAGTATGTTAATTGTATAAAGTTTTATTTATGTGTATTTATATACGAGTCTTACTATAAACATACAAAAATTTTTAGGCAATTTTAAAAACTTTTGATTTGAACTCTATTGACGACTTCCAGAAACAGGAACGAAATGCGATGAAAATTTTGAATTTTTTTATTTTGTTTATTAGCTCGCCTGTATGTTCATAAAATTTAAAATGAGTTTAAAATGTAGGTATTTTATTTTCCAATTTCCTTAAAATAGATTTGCAATAATTTTTTTAGGAATATGAGCATAAAGTCTATAGTACACGGCATGTAAAAATGCACATGGGTGCATATCAACATATTGGTTGCATTTTTTAAAATTACTAGTAGTGGCTACATTTCCTAAAACTTTTATAGTATTTTTGTTCCAAAATGCAAATGTGACACATGATTAGTTTGTCAAACTAAAATTATCAACTTGTTGATATTTTTTAATTCCACAAATAGCTCCAATTGGTTGATTAAGTTTATTTATTATTTTTAATATTACTTTTATAAATTTTTATATAATAAATTATTTTTCATTTACTCCTATAAAAAAAAAGCCGAATCGAACACATTTTCTGAGGCAGCACAGCTGTAAGCATGTGAATATCTATATGTACAAATGTACACTGCATGTAGCAAATGTAGCTTCGTTGTGACGTCAAAATTACGTCAGAACCACATGCGCATGTGGGTTTTTACATGCCGTGTACTATAAGCTTAAGACAAACGTTTCAACGTTTCTCCACATTATACATAACATTTATATAAAGGCGAATTTATTAGGTGGCAGCACTACACCAGGTGACTTATCGTCGGTTGGTTATTGGTTTGCTGCAGACAAAATGTATTTTCAATATACTGTGCCGCAAACCAATAACCAACCGACGTTATGGCTTTATACCAAGCCAAATGACAAATTTGGATTGTATTGGTACAAGTCTCAAAACATGCTTTTATATGGGTATCTTCAAACAGCTAGCGAAGAATATTCAGTTTTGTATGGTGTTTGACATTTCCTATAAGAAACATATACTCTGATGATGCTACCTTGTTTTGAAAAGCAAGATGGTAATTTATACCAACAAAGTACATGTAGTTATTGCTGTAATATTTGTTGTAAAAATGCGGGTACCTGATTGATGTGCCTTGATTTATGTATACATATGTTATATTTCACCTACTGACTTATGTCATAGCGATTATATTCTTAAGGACTAATAAATCAGTCAAAGTTTAAACGCTGGTTTAGTTAAAGTAAACTCAAATTTATATGTAGTTTAAACTCAGCAGGAGTAAATCAGTGAACCATACCTTGTGTGAAGTTTAAAAAATAATATTGTGGCAGCACTGGAATAAATGTCATAAAACAGCTGTTTTGCAGCAGGCTATCAATTCCTTGCACAATCAAATATGCGAAAAAGCTAAAAATTTTAATTAAAGGTCGCCAAATTTTACTGAGAATGGAATTATATTTATGCTTGGCGAAGTAGAATAGTATAAAGGAATAATAGAGTGTAAGAAAACAGGTCGAACGAGATCTGAAGAAAAAGTAGAAACTTGGCAAAGTAACAAAACCATATGGTCTGTATTGGCAGTTTAAACGCCCAATTTTATGCGTTTACAGATGATTTAAATACTGTATTGATTTATAAGTTTGCTAGTTTAAACATATTTTAAACCAAAAATAGAGATTAACTTGTACTGATTTATTAGCCCTAAGGATATCAGCATCACTGTTTCATGGTAGTTTTAAACTTTAAGTCCCGATTCACACACTTCAACTTTTGTGGATCAACTCGTAATTCAGCTGTAAGAAAAAAAGAGATATTTGTATTTCCTTCTCGGTCTTTCTTACAGCTGAATTACGAGTTCATCAACAAAATTGTGTGAACCGGGACTAAGTTGTACCCCTTTTATACACAGAAAATTTACTTTGCAAAGTCTTAATTCAGCTAAGAGAAAGACAGAAATAGATAGTATTCCTTCCTCTGTCTTTCACACAGCTGAATCAAGACTTTGAAAAGTAAACTTTGCGTGTCTAAAAGGGGTATTATTTCTATGCTATAAATTTAACGGGAAAATCAAATGATCTTTTGTATGCTGTCTAGAAAATTCTACCGCTGTTAAGGAGAAGAAAAAAATCTGTTGGCATCATTCAACTAGTAACCGAACTGGACAAATTTTACCATAAGAATGAATGTATAAAACAACTATAAAAGCTGCTGTCCTGCTAAATTTTTAAAATGTTACGAGTAGTTAGGTCAGTAGGTTAAAACAGCGACGATATGTATGTATCTATATTTACATAAGTACATACATACATATATAATTAGTCGTTATTAAATAAAATTTCGATTTCTCACTCTTCAAAAAACATACATATACAAGATTATTCTACATTCTTCTCAAGGCGAATTCACATCAGGTGATCCTAATTCACCAGCTAGCAAAACGCTAAGAAATATTCTGACAGCAGGAAATTTTACACTAACAAATATACAAGGCGAATACGCAGAGTTGCAAATTAAGACCACCTGGTATCAATTCGCCTTGATTCTTCTTTTGTTTTTAATTGGTAGTGCTAAGATTTGCGCGTTTTTTAGTTTGCATTAAACCTAGCCCGAAAAGGGATAAGTTGGCATTACTGCATCAAAAAGATTTTTAAAACGAACCACGATGTGTCGTGTGAACGAATAGATTTGCAATCGTGGTTCAGAGAGCGAACCAAGTGGTTCATGTTGCCATCTGAACATAGTATAAGTGTATAAGTCATCCCGTGTAAATAGTGCGAGCAAAAAGTACGTAGCCGTAACTACGTTGGGGGGCTAGTCAAGTGATAATGCAACAAAACTTTACTTTCTTTCAGCTAAAACCATCAAGATCCTGTTCATCGAGATCCGGAGGATTTCGCGAACGACGATAGCAGATGATTGGTGAGTCAATTTTTGCCATTTCGTCGGGTAGTTATTGGTTTGCCGCAGTAATAATGTATTCTTAATATAATGTGCGGCAAACCAGTAACCAACCGACGATTTACAACCCTTAAATTGGTATTTTTGAGTGTTTTTAATTTTTTTCTGCAAAAGAATCAACATAAAACTTCTTTTGGACAGGAAAGCAAAATTTTTGTTTAACTTAATCTTAGACTATCGTTGAACCTTCTTAGTGAACAGACGTCTTAGCGGAGTTTTTCTTACATACAATTTAAACAAACGAAAAATCATACAAAAAAATATTCGTAGTACATATTGACTTTGATAAATAAGCTTTATTTGCTTTGCTAATACTGTGACATTGAGGAATACTCTACATGAGTAACTCAAAAACAAAAAATTGTGAAGTGAGTTCTAACGGCAGAAATGCCTATTTTACTGTGAGTTCTGAAACTCTTAATGCAAGCAATAAAAATAAAAAATCTGATCATAGTTTTTTTCTAACGGCTTTGTCCAATACCAATTAGTGATTTGTTAACATTACCGTTTCGGGTTCGTGTTCATCATTTAACCAAGTTTTCACTATAGACAACAGTAGCCCAAAACGCAAGGTCCAAGTCGGAATGAATAGATATATAACTGTGATAAGGCGTGGGCATAGCCCAAATTCTTCTAACATTTCATCGGCCCCAAAGATATCTAGGGATAACAGCGCGTCCTCTACTAATCGTCAAAATCGTTTTTCATTATTGCAAGACAATAACCACAAGCCCGCTGCATCATCGCAAAAGACTTTTAAGACACCACGCTTCTAAAAAAAAACCACTTTCGGCCATTGGTGAAAATACTTTTCACATCATTCCAATTAAACGAGGTAACATTGACGAAACAAAATTCAAATATATGATGAAAAAGATTTCCGAAAATTTTTTACTGAATTTGAAAAAAATAAAACAAGTTTTTAGACATACCAACTTTAGAGTGCTGAAGGCCTACAAATAGTATTGAAGGGCATAGATGCATATGTCGACCCCGAAGAAGTAAAATGTGCACTCATTGACCAAGGATTTAAAATAAAAAATGTTACTAATATAATAAACAGAGAAAAGGTCCCCAACCCCTATTTCGGGTTGAACTGTAGCCGAATGACATACAATTGAAAAAGATTAAACCCATCCAACTTATAGCGTAAGGTTTCTTTTATACCGAAAAATCACAGTTGAAGAGCCACATAAGCGTTCAGGCCCCGTAAAGTGCCATAATTACCAAGAATATGGCCATACAAATACTTACTGCAAATTACCTACAGTTTGTGTTATCTGCGGTGAATTGCACGGTACTGCTAGCTGTACTAAGTCAAAAGATCAAGCAGAAAAAATGTAGTAATTGTGGAGGTAATCACACCGCTAACTACAGAGGATGTCCTGTATATTATTTCGTTAAACATAATATGGGACAAAAACCTAAATTATATCCACCTCAATCAGCAAACGCTTACTCGGCCAATTTTTCTTCAATGAGCCAACCAAGTACTTCACGTGTATCGTATGGCGATGCTGTTTAGACAAATTCTATTCCCACGCAAAAAGTGTCCCCACCAAGTAATTCAACAAATGCTAACACAAGCTTTAATTTCAGTCGCCTTGAAGCCACTATTGGTAATCTGGTACAATACTTCAAGCATTAAATAACAAGCCATGAACACGTTGAAAGTATGTTTCGTCAACACAAAAATGAACTCGAGCTCTTCCTCACGGCAAATATGTTGATATAATGTTGGTCTCATTTGACTTCGAGAAGCTTTTTTAAAATAAATGGTTACACTCTTTATGATTCAAAGGACCCGAGAGGGAGAGCATGCGGTGAATCAGCAATTCTAATTAAGTCAAGACTCAAGCACTATATCCTTGACAACGTTTATAAAGAATATATGCAAGCAACGAATATTTTCGTAGAAAACTTTTGTGCGAATTTCGTGATTTCATCTATTTACTCCTCTCCCAGATTATCAATCACTGAGGATCAATAGGAGAATTTCTACAAATCTCTTGGGTCTTGTTTCGTAGCAACTGGCGACTACAATGCAAAACATACGTTCTGGGGTTCGGGTCTTAATACGCCTAGAGGTCGGGCGTTGTTCAACACAATTTCAAAAATGGGCTTGGACGTCATTACTGGCCTGCGGATATACAAAAATTTTCGGATGCTATAGATTTTGTCGTCATGAAAAATATCTCTAGGGATTTAATTCATGATGAAGCTTCCCTAGATCTCTCCTCCGATCACTCTCCCACTATCGTTACAATTTGTAGCCCACTAAGAAGTGACTTACCTCACCCATATGTGAAGATGATCAATGGGGTTCAAAAAATATCTCAGTAGTCCTTGTACGGAAAACATTAAGCTAAGAACATCTGAAGATATTGTATTTATTTTGTCAATATTGACGAAAATATTAAAGAGGCTGCTGAACATGCCACTACCTCCCATCCGGAGACTGGGTTTAATAGAATTTATTTTACGGATATTGACTGTCTCTTATGTGAAAAAAGAAGAGCTAGAAGGGATTGGCAACAGCACACATCTTAACATAAAATAAGAATTAAAGAGTGCACTAAATGACTCCAAGAGTTCCTTGCATCTGAAAAAACTGCATCTCTTTTAAAAACTATCTGGAAAATATTGATGTCACTCCAGCATCTAATTACTCCTTGTGGTGCGCTGCGAGAAAGCTTAAAACACCCGATGAGTTTAAAACACTTCTGCGCACTTCCACAGGAGGTTGGGCAAGAAGTGATACTGAAAAAAGTAAATTGTACTGGTGCTGTTGATTTACCGAGTGTAGTTGTTCTACCCCTCGACCCGTAAAGTTTAAGATACGTGACGTACAGAAACTAATTACTGAACTCAACCCGAAGAAAGCTCCAGGTATTGATGAAATTAGTAACAAGATGTTGATGAATTTGCCTCGTATTGCAATTAGAATCCTTCTGTTTATTTTTACTGCCATATTCCGAATGCAGTATTTTCCACATAACTGGAAAATTGCCAAGATCAAAATGATCCCAAGGCTGGGCAAAGATCTTATCAAGGCTGAGTCATATAGGCCTATAAGCTTACTATCTACAATCCCAAAGCTTTTCGAAAAGCTGCTCATGATAATGCGTGCATCCCGAACCATCAATTTGATTTTAGAAGTCAGCATAGGACCATTGAACAGACGCATAAATTGTTTCAAATTATTAGAAGGACATTTGAAGAAAAAAAGTATTGTTCTGCCCTCTTTATTGATGTTTCTCAGGCATTTGATAAAGTGTGGCACGAAGGCCTATTTTTAAAATTGGAGATATATCTGCCAAGAAACATACAAAAACTTTTGGAAAGTTAAATTATTGCCCGGAAGTTCACTGTTGTGGAAGGAGACTTTATGAGTGTGACCGAATCTGTATCTTCCGGTGTGCCACAGGGTAGTATTCTAAGGGCCAGTCTTGTATTTAATATATACTTGTGATATGCCTGTGAGCAATAATATCCATACCTCTACATTTGCCGAAGATACATCCTGTATGAGTATGCATGAAAACATGAGGCATCCCGCAATCTCCAGGAACATATTACCCAGCTGGAAATATGGTTGAACTTATGGAAAATTAAACTAAATGAACAAAAGTGTGTCCATATAACGTTTACCCCAAGAAGAGATACTTGTTCCCCATTCGAATCAACAATCAAAATATTCCTCAGCATTCTTAAGTGAAATACCTTGGTATACAATTTGATCGAAGATTTACATGGAAACATCATATTGACTCTAAGCTAACTCAAATGAAACTTAAGTTAACCCAAATACATTGGTTGAATGGCAGAAATTCAACACTCAGCCTAGACTGCAAACTTTTAATATACAAGTCGCTTTTGAAGCCAATATGGTGCCACGGAATTCAGTTATGGAGCACTGCTTCAGCTTCAAATGTTGAGAAAATCCAACGAAAGCAAAACAAAATTGTACGTTTGATAACATCCGCTCCATGGAACATTAAAAATTCTAATTACATCGTGATTTAAATATGCTACGAGTGACTGCAAAATACGCAGGCAAATATTTAGCAAAACTCGGCATTGGTCGGGCCATTAATTATATTTAGACTTAAGATTTGATTACTTATTGTTAGTTCATTTTTTGTTGAAGATACAATAAATAAATATAAAGCCAAAAAAATTTGATATTTTTTTGGTAATTAACTTCTTTATTTTGTATCTTTATAAGAACGTACCTAAATTTTTATCTATAGATATACTTATTATATATTATACTTTCTTTTTTCCTGTCATAAAGGATTTTATCTTGTATATTTCTATCTAAAAATAAAAAAGAAATAGTAAAACAATATTTCGCCCTTGCTGCTCATGCTATCTTAAAATCTATAAGAATTCCAGTAGCAATATGTTTAGAAATACAATTTCAAGAAATAATAATTCAAATAAAATTTTAGAAAGAATTTACTATTGTTACCCACTGTACTTAAATAAACATAGAGAGTAATTTTTATTAGTTTTATACAAATTATCCAAAACGTAGAAATTACAACCCGATACATTTATACTATACATATAGGTCCTTCCATAGTATTTCATTTCTTCAATATATTGTATATATGTCGAGTCGAATATTTTTCTACGAGAATTCTTTTGTAGATTAGAGAAAACTTGCACACGTTTCTCGTAGACGAATATTTGACTAGACATGCGCAATGTGGAATAATTTACAGAATTTCAAATTGAACAATATTTGTAATAAAATTACAAAATACAAATATTTTTTGTAGCTAAAATTTATTTGGCAACACTGATATAGATTTTGCTAAACCAAAAAAAAAAAAAAAATTTGCCAATCAGCTAATGAGGAATACCTCAAGGGGGGTATTGTGGAACCCCATTTCTCATTGAACATGATGACTGCCTTCCAAAAAAAGCAAGCAATTTTTTAGTGCGAGTCCTGGTTAAATGTATAATTGCCTAACTCGATATCTGGGGTCTACTCTGTAATTCGAAACGAAAGCAAATGCTTTCGAATTGTAATTGTAAGTTCGAAAGAATTTTCTTTCGTATCGAAATACAGAGTATACCCCCCGTTCTTCCATGTGCTTATATTTATAATCAAAGCAATTGCCATGAAGGATAATAATATATTCACACTTATAGTCACTGGCGGAGTTATGTTTTGATGTCGCCCTATGCCTCGTGAAATATGCCGCCCTTATTGCTCTATGAAGAAAAGATTTTAAAAATTAAATATGCAATTTAAAAATACTTACATTACACTGTGCAACAGTCCTAAGAGTATAGGTTCGATAGTACTTCCAAAAGGTAGTAAGACCCTATACTCAATTTGGCGACTTTGGTGACCAATTCTTTTTTATTGAAGATTTCGAACATCAGTGCGCCCTAAAAAAAATGGTGTTATCAGTTTTTGGCCTACAGCTAATTCAGACTTAGTGGTGGCGTTTTACTATATATGACAATAATGTAGCTAAGAGTCCGCCGAATAAATGTCATTAACATTTTACGCCAAAAGAATATTTCTTCATGCACTTATTTTTCAAAAGTAAGGAAACAATTTTTTTCACTTCTTTCCGTGGTCCTAATTTTTTACTAGCAATATTTGGCAATATTATCTGAACTTGTCTAATCACCCTAATAGGTCAATACAGACCACTTTTTAACTTTTTGCCGTTTTTCACAATTTTTCGACACAAAATTTTTTTTTCCAAAAATTATATAATTAATGCACACTTCTCTGTTGAGTTTCAGTAACACTTTTTGCAAAAAAAATTTCCCGCATTTTTTTTAATTTGGGGGAAAAAATATTTTGTTTCAATCTTTTTAGCATAATTTACAAGGACTAATAATTTGTCACTAACAATATTGTGCAAAGCAGCAACAAAACCTTAAAATAGTATATACTAAAATTTGCAACATAATAGTGCGAAAAAATATAATTTAACTTCCGAATTTATTTAAAGCAGCAGTCAGTCAGTCAAACGGAAAACTTTTCGAACATGTCGTATTCTTTGTTGTGTATAACTTTTCGTATATTGCGTTTGCTTTACATAGCGTCTATACCTGATATTAACTCTGATATAATATGAGAGCGAACGTCGGCAGAATGAGAAGAAAAATATATTTATATTAATATAACTATCTATGTAGGGGAAAATGCACTCTTGTAGATATCATAATATTTCACAATTATCAGGCAGCCGTGCAGTAAACATCTTCGTTTATTGTAATTGTAATATTAGTTTTATAAAACTGTTGGTATTTCCTTAATACATCGTGCATAATTAAAATATTTCTGAATTTTTTTATCAAAAAGTTTTAATTTTCACTTTAACACACAAAATTCTCTTCACGTATCCATGTATGTGTACGTTTTTTGACAGTTGATATCATGATATTGTTTTCTAAATATATATTATGAAAACAATATTATAATATATGATATAATACTAATATTGCAGTCCACACGTAATCTTATTCTCTGTACTAAGAAATTTGACGTTTGCTGATAGAAATATATTTGATATTATATGAGGTATAGACGCTATGTTAACTGTGACTGTTTGCATTTTCAGAAGCGTGAGCAGAACAATGTTCTGTTTTTTTTACTGGCAAATTCCCGCATTCAGTACTAAGAAAATTAGGTACCAATTCTACCTACTATAATACTAATGTTGAAGATTGGCTTCAAATGTTTAGTTAAAAATAATATCGCTTATAATTTTTTTTACAAACATATCGGTACTTTATTGCCACACAGTCATATCTCAAAAAAATGCATTTTTGGAGTTAATAATGCAGAAAAATTCGTTATTATTCGTATAATATTTAATCCTGTGTGAAAATTTCATAAAAAAGGCTTTTGCTTTTACACTCACGTCTTGAGAAATGAAAATATTTTTATATTTTCATTGAAGTGTATATAAATTGAAAACTTTAAACTTATTTTCTGCAAAACTAGCATTTTTAAGTTATGATATGAAATATATAATGAATATGTTACATATATTTATGTATATGTTTTTTTTAAATAAAATAAGCCTTTTATTGGCCTATTACATTGCTCTTATTTAGTATTTTATAAAATTTGTAGGGAAATTTGGCAAGTATGGAAGAAACTAAGAAGTTACCGTATAATTTTTGAAAAAACTTAAAAATATTTTTCTTTAGCTATTTATCGCTAAATTTTCAAATATTTTTGAAATTTAGCTATTTCAGCGATATTTGTTGGACAAAAGTTGGCAACAGTGCTCGAGAAGTTGATGGTTAACTTACCTGATAATGTCCTTTCAACTTTTGTACAAGTAAGGAAATATAATCTCGGGTGGTGTGTTGAACGTAATAACGCTTCTGAAATTTAATTTTGATACTATAAATTTCAAAAAGCTTATTATTATTTATTTTGCTTATGTTTTAATAAAATTATGAATTTTCAGTTAAGGCTTTTTATTTTTCCTGTTTCTCGGGCAGTCAAAAAATTCCGGAAAACTGAAAACCCTAGTCAATTTAATCACATTCAGTTCAGGAAGCACAAATTCCGTTATCAGCCTACATTTTTAACTTTTTAAGGGTGTTTTGCAATGATTGCGCGTTCTTTTGTGTTGCGCCGTCGATGATAAGTGTTAAATATTAAACTCGTCACTTTAATAAAAAAGCCACAAAATTTAGTTAGTGCTTTATTATTGAGACAGTATGTAAACTTGACAGATTTAGTAATATTATAAAAAAATTTGATTTATAGAGGGAGCGTGACAAGATCTTTACAAATAAAATAGAATTTAAGTTTAAAATTTGTTAACGCACTAGTGGCAACACTCTATTCCTGAATAGCTGTTGTTGTTATTTACATTTATTTTCTTTACATACTCTTACAACTACAATTTGAAGCTGAAAAAAAGTCAGCCAATGTAGTAATGATAAAGTAAGAAAATTAAAAACATGTTGATTATTGAGTTCTTGTTTCAACTTTGTTATTTATTGAGCTTCTCATTTGCTTAAATGAAAGTTTAACATATTAACTCTAGTTGTTCTAAGAAATGTTTGGGTAAAGGTTCCCTGATGATCTGCATTAGCAACAGTGAAATGCGCATAGCATCCAGCTAAACCCCTCAATAATCAATTTCAATGTATTTTTATTAAAAAAATATTTTACTTAATAAGTAAAATAATGATTTGGGATTACTAGTGCGTTAACAAATTTTAAACTTAAATTGTAACAATTCCCACAAAAAACACAAAATACAATTTACTTGAACCAAGTACAACTCTTATAAAATCAGATGAAGTGGGCGTGGCTGTCAGAAAACAACAAAAGTTTCTTTACTGCTTAAAAATAACTTTGTTTCCCTAGAAAAATACTTAAATTGGTATTGGCTAAAAATGTATTCCAGAAATCGTTCGAAATTCATTACAGATTTCTAAAAAGAATCGTTTTACGTGCTTGTCCGATAAAAATATTAAAAAATTCCATTCCAAGTCCGTACTTATACGCACATAGTCTTTAGAAGAAGAAAATGCATAAGGCATGAATTCTTTATGTACGAGTACATCACAGAAATTTTGAATTGAAACGGACGCCAAGATCACACGATTCAATTGCTTCCCTTGAATTCCCTTCTACCTGGGGATCTACTCTGTGATTCGAAACGAAACAAAATGCTTTCGAATTCACATGTATTTAATTAACATACAAATTCGAAAATATTTTTGTTCGTTTCGAATTACAGAGTAGAACCTCTCCCCTGTTCTTTCAATGATGATGAGTTTTCACGCCAGCTTTGGACAAATTTGAAATTTGTATTCTATGTATCTTCATTAACAATTGCATTTGGTTTCCATTTGAACTAAAGTTTATTTACAATACATTTTAATTGCGACAATTATTTATCACATACTATACATATGTAGATTGCCACACATACTACATAATACATATCGTTACCTTAATATAGAAAGGCACTAACTCATTATTTTTTTGAATTCGAGTTTTTTGTATTTATATTTCAATAGAACAACATCAAATGTATCAAGACATGCAAAAATCTCGAATTCAAAAATATAATGACTTATGGCCTTTCTATATTAAAGTAACGATATGCATATGTACATTATGCCGGGTACACATCTGGCACACATGTACCCTAAAAAGCGTAAACAAATCATGTTGGATTCTATAAAATTGTCTATTAGTTATGTACGAGTATGAAACTGTTTAACTTAATAAATACTCGTACGTGTCTGAATCAAACAGTTTTTCATTAGTAATAAGTGGTTACGCTTTTTTGGGCACATGGGTGACAGATGTGATAGCTTTTTGATTTGTTTTGCAAATATCATACCTCCCAAGCTAAAATCGTGTAGGGCATGGGAAAATATTAAGAACTGCGTTTTTAGTTTTTCGCGATCGGTAAAAAAGTTTACACACCAAGCGCGAGGAAGTTTTTAATAAAAATTGTTTATTTTTTACTGAAGTTATATAATTTTTATGACCAAATATTTTCTTTTGTCATTTTCGCTTTTAATTTGTAGTTATACGAGTACATACATAAGTATGTGTACATATCGCTCATTTACTCAAAGAACGTTATAACTGAAAAAATGGAATTTTTGAGTTAATGATGCAGAATTAATCATCATATGGTTGTTCATAATGTGGAAAAAATTCATACAAATATCTTGTACATATATTCAACTCTTGAAAGCGAAATAAAATTTTCTGTTTCCATTACCATAGAAAAAAAAGAATTGTAAATATAATTAATTTATTTGTGAATACAATTAAAATATTATTTGAAAAGGCAACTGCAACGATTTTTGTAAATACAAATACAAATTTGTAACATAATAAAACAAAATCAACTCAATTATTTCCAATTAAAATGATTGTGTTATTCATAATTGAGTTGTTAACAGAAAACAAAAGTTTTTAATGAATTTGTTAAATTTTTATTTATTTTTCCACACAACTCTCGAAACTAAATGTCTTTGAGATGAGTCAAACCGGCAACCTCTTGACTAATAGACTAATGTACTTACCACTCAGCTAAAGAGCAAATCGTCATTGAATATGCAAATAATGAATAAACGCAAAACATGGTTTCTTCTACATGTGCGCTTTGCGTTATGATATAATTTAACAAATAACTTGGTTGAGTAAAAAAATAACAAGCCACGACGTCTTTCGGCTTCTTGTCGGCATTCACACGTATACAACACGAGCAATCAAAATAAACAACAACAATAGCACATCACCACGTTGAGTCAATCAACAAGGAAGATAAACACCAACACAAAGAAATTAAATTAAATGATATTTTAAAATGTGCGGTATTGTTAAATATTGTATTAAGTTAATGACAAATATTATTGATATTCAAGATTTTTTTTAATAAAATGTTTTTGTTGAACATAATTCTTGTCTATTTTTTTTTGTGAAGTTTTGTGTGATGTGAAAACTTTAAACTCGTTTTCCGGCGGATTAGTTTTTTTGAGTTATAACGTTCTTGGAGTAAATGAGCGATATGTAGTATATACGAGTACATACAAATATTTACTATACATAGTTAAAAAAAGTAATTAAAAAAAAATAATATCAAATACTAAATACATTTTAGAATTTGAATTTTTTTTAAACCAAATTAAAGTAATAAAATTTTTTTTATTATCAAAACAATATTGCCCGTAAGCAGTGTTGTCAGATATGGCGATATCTCTCTAAACGTGGCGACGAAAATTTGATTTTGGCTATGCAATTTTTGAAAAGTTTTCTCCACTGTGTTTCATAAGCACCAAACGAGATTTTGTGGGCCATATTTTCTTAAACTTCTTGAATTTCAGAAAATTTTGTTTGAGATAAAGAGTCACATTTAGAATTTCATGCACGAAATATTTTATGATTTAGAAAAAATTCCTTACAAAAAAATTTCAAATTCTATTTTATTGAAATCGTAAAAATATAGCCAAAAATATCGCCAAGGAGTTCAAATATCGCCAAGTAAATCGCCATTATAAATAAATATGGCCCACAAAATCTCATTTGGTGCTTATGAAACACAGTGGAGAAAACTTTCTTTTATTAATTAGAACCAACATTTTGATAATGAAACACCAAAAAGCCTGCACGAGTTCTCGCCTAGAGTGTATGAATACGACGATGCTGCTGGTACTTACCACTTCAAGGATATGATATGTGTACTTAAATACACATTTAAGTAAATTTTACTTCAGTTTTATAACAAGATTTAAATAATAATTTTTATCTTGATGTTCCAGTTCAATTTATTCTATTTGGATTGATCTTTTGGAATGAGTTATTTTTAAGTATCTTTTGTACTCCAGTATTTATATGTTAATGTAAACACTTTTCTTAATTTTTCTTAAATTATATAATTTTTATATTTTACGATAGACGTTACGTTGAATTTAAAATTTAACAATATTTGATTAAAAAAGTATTTTTGTAGCTTTAATATTTAATGTTTTATTATATTGGCGATGTTTGGCGATATTCGACAAGTCATTTGGCGAGAAGGCTCAAAATAAATCTGACAACACTGCCCGTAAGATAAACCTTTGGGGAGAATGACGTCCAAAAAAAGTTATTACCGTAATATAGATCCATATGTAAATATTTATGTATGTGTGTATGTACATATACATATGTACGGTCCTTTTGAATGGAATTTTGGAATATTGTTCAGCAAATACTGACATGACATGACATAAGTACGAGTACATATGCATGTGTTCATACATACGAGTACTTACATATGTTTGGCTTAACTGTGTCTTTTGAAATAAGTTTTTTGGGAATAATATGAATACGAGTCTATACACTGAACCAAATGTGGAAGGTAAATAGTGTAAAATTGTAAGTAAATATGATATGTACTCGTACAACTAACGAAAACTTCCATTAATTTATCACACATTTATCTTAGTTATACAGAATAAAACTTTTTTCAAGCAACTCTTACAATTATTCATGTTGAACAATAACACTATGCAACACTATGTTTTTGGAAAAACACACGGACTGGACAGTATAGGTTAGATAGTGCTACCAAAGGGTAGTAGTAGATTAGTAATGGGGACGATAGTCCAAGTTTGGGAATTCAAAACCGGGGAAAAAAGATAAATACTGGCAATCCTGTTGCATATGGGGGATTTTGGGGATTCATGCTGAGATTTTCTTAGTTATGTGTGTGTGTGTGTGAAAGTTTGGTTCTCTGTTTATATGTATGTATGTATATACATA
The DNA here is from genome assembly GCA_936439885.1 of Nowickia ferox. Classification (NCBI taxonomy): domain Eukaryota; kingdom Metazoa; phylum Arthropoda; class Insecta; order Diptera; family Tachinidae; genus Nowickia; species Nowickia ferox. The sequence goes on along the minus strand of OW387027.1, from coordinate 32,042,380 downwards.
CTTGTGTGTACAGCTTTTGTTGTGTTGTAGAGAAACTTTGTGCTTACAGTGGATTTATGGATGTATCTGTGAGTGTTTGTATATGCGTATGTATGTGTGTGTGCATATGTGTGCGTTTTTGTATTTACTTGCATGTTTGCCAGTATCTACTACTTTTGTTACATTATAACCCTGTAGGAAATGTTGATGTTGAAAATGTACTGACTCCCTTTTGACTTTGTAACCAGTACTACTCTATAATTATTCCTCATGCAATGCTTCGTGCTATAGACATAGACTAGACATAGTGACTACTTAGTTCTTATGGGAAAATGGAGACATACCAACCAGACAGTTAGTTACTGGTACATTTCTATAATTTACATACATACAAATGTATGCATATTGACAAGTTGTTGACAATTCCACCACAAATACGTCATACCTGTTTTCTCTCTTTCTTTTATATTGACGGATAGAAGAAAACTTATTATACTACAATTGTCACTAGAATTTTAGTGTTGACACAAAGGCACTTGGTCCCAGTCTGACTGCAGGGTAGTAACAAGGGATCTGTGTGTTTGTGTGTATGTAGTGATCGTTATTTGATTGACTTTGAGTTTTCGTTGCTTTGCGTATGTATGATTATTATTGTATGTATACATGTATTTTTGGGGTCTCTGGGGAAATAATATAAAAGCTGTAGGTAGTGGCAACCCTGATAGATGTTTGGAATGGAGGGGGATAGGGAATGCGTTTGGTAATGTATGTATGCATGTTTATGTTGTTGGATTAATGTATGTCATCGTATCTATTTTTGCTTTGAAGAATATCATTGCTTGTGTGAATTACATCAACAATTCTTCATGCATATTTACATATATTTGTATATATGTTTTCTATGCTATTGACATTGCTATTCTTATGGAGATAGAAAAATATTGTGTTGGCATAGGTTTTATATGTGCAAGTGCATTTCAGATATTAAATATTTTAAGTCCCATCAGGCTGACACGCAGAGTTTTATGAATAGGGGTAATTATATTTTTATTTTAGTATATTTTACTTTAACAAAAACTTATAGAGGGACCTGCACTCACGTTCCTCGATTCTCATATGAATTGTGGGAATGTGTGTATGTGTATGTGTGTGTGTGTGTGTGTGTGTGTATACGAATTTCATCATATGTCGTAATACCATCAGAGAAATTAGGTTTGATGACTACTACGCGATTCTCATGTAACGTATATAAGTAGAAAAAATAATGTAGATTGTCATCAGTCTGCTCTGATATCTCAACAAGTGACAACCTATTTACCTAACCAAAATTTTTAAAGTTATTGAAATCCAAACACTATCAAAGTGCTAAAACTAACAATTGTTTGTTAAACAAGTTTATAGTGTATAAAAAATAATTAAATAAATTGTTTATAACTAAAATAAATTGCTTATAAATAAAATAATTAAATAAATTGTTTATAAATAAAATAATTAAATTAATTAATAAACAAATAAATAATTAAATAAAATGAATACTACAAGTTGTACCATCTGCAATAAAGTCTTTATGACTCAAACAAAACTAAATCAGCATATGGAAACGCACTCATATGCTAACCAATCGATGGCTATGCTTGGAACTAGTAAGCTAAGTCTTCAAAACAAATATTGTGAGGATTGTGATGAGATGATCCCATTAATTGGTTATATGGCTCATGTCAGAACCACAAAACATAAAAACAGTTGTCAGCAAGAACGGATTGGAGATTTTCTCACTAGAAGAATAAGTAACTTCAATGGGAGGATCGAGACATATATATTCCTCAACAAAAATGTGGGTGTCTTTTTCCGGAGGAGTTTCTGAAATCTACCAAGAGCTCCATAGTACAACAACTCAATGAACGTAGTAGGATACATACTACATTTAAATTTAATATGGAGCTCACATGTGATTATATGAAGATGGTGAATGATGAGATGAATGTTTCCCAACTTGTACATATTTCGAAAATGATGTTGGTGACTTTGTCTGATGACATAGAGGATATATACAAGAAACAAGCCGAGGAGCTAAGAGCCAAAATGGAAGAATTTCAAGAGAGGGATAGCGGATGGACATTGATTTCAATAAATTCCCTTGAAGTTAATATAAACAAGGCGTCCATAATAAGAGGATCGAGCTTTATCCCTCTTCCAAAAAATATTGCAATGAAACGTGCATGCATAAATATCGAGAACAATGATATTTATTGCTTTAAATGGTGTCTCATTGCGGCTTTGTACACAAATAGCGGTCTGAATCCTAAACAACGGAAAAACTTTAAAAATTACAATATTACAAATATTTCTGATGAGAATATTAATACAGGGGAAATTGTGTTAAATTTTGAAGGCCTAGAGTTTCCACTCCCATTGAAGCAGATAAAACAATTTGAAAAACAAAATGATCTGAGCATCAATGTATTTGGCCATAATGGCACATCGCTTATAGGACCATACTACATAACAAAAGGAGAAAAACACATTCATATTAATCTCTTATTGCTCCAGTCTAATGAAAACTTCCACTATGTACTCATCAAGGATATATCAAAGTGAGTTTCATTTGTGTATTTATGAAAAATCTGCTTTCATCTCTATTTAAAAAGTTACTTCTCATTGTTATATTTATTTATATCGTATTGGTATTTTCTATATTTTCTTCAGACTCCTTCGTTCCAGCATAACATCACACAGAAGTAAGATCATGATATGTAACACCTGCCTATATCATACACATGATGATTATATGTATAATCATCATAAAAATGTTTGTGTGAAAAAAGTCATCAGAATGCCAGAAGGTGAATGTATTATCAAGTTTAAGAACTACTACAAACAGTTAGATGTACCATTTGTAATCTATGCGGACTTTGAATCTATTTTGGAAAAAGTTGATGATGCTATAAGTAAAAGTATTTTATTAATTGTAGTTTTAAGAGAGAAAATAATTTATATAGACATTATTTTGGTGAAGATTCGGCGAATATATTTATCAAAAAAATTGTTGAAGATTGTACAGATATTTATTTAAATTATTTACTTAAAGTTAAGAAAATGTTCATAACCCCAATAGAAATAGTTCAATATAATAATGCAAAAAATTGTCATATATGTAAGAAAATATTAAATAACGATAAAGTTAGAGATCATTGTCATCTTACTGGCAATTATCGTGGAGCATCTCATAGCGAATGTAATTTAAATTATAAAACAACTCATAATCTTTCCGCATATGATATACACCTATTTTTCAAAGAACTTTCTTCTATAAAATATTCTACAATAAAAGTGATTCCCCAGAACACAGAGAGTTATATCTCTCTTTCAATTTTCATCAGATTAGATGAAAAATATGGATTTGAAATAAGATTTATAGACTCGTTTAGATTTATGGCTTCGAGTTTAGATACGTTAGCGAAAAATCTTGATAGCAATGATTTTAATACTATTCGGTCATGTTTCGTTGATGAAGCTCATTTCAACCTGATTAGAAGAAAGGGTGTATTTCCGTACTCTTACATGGATTCCATGACTAAGTTTAAGGAAATTAAACTGCCTAGTAGAGAAGAGTTCTTCAATATTCTAACGAATGAAGAATGTGATGTAGTAGAGTATGAACATGCTCAAAAAATATGGAGAGAGTTTAACTGTAAAACCCTCCTTGACTATACTGAACTCTACTTAAAGACAGATGTTCTTCTTCTAACCGACGTGTTTGAAAATTTTAGAAAAATTTGTAGAGATATATACGATTTGGACCCCTGCCACTATTATACAGCACCAGGCTTATCTTGGGATGCAATGTTGAAAACCACAGAAGTTTCACTGGAACAGTTCACTGATTCCGAAATTTATATGTTTATGCAAAACGGAATTAGAGGTGGACTAGTTCAATGCTCGCAAAGATATTCGAAGGCGAATAACAAATATTTGGAAGATTTTGATGCATCAAAACCATCAGAATTTCTTGTATACTTAGACGCTAACAACTTGTATGGTTGGGCGATGTCGGAATATCTTCCTTGCGGTGAATTTGAGTGGGTATGTGACACTGATTTTGATGTTAAAAAAATTTCTGATACTGCAGAGTATGGGTACATTTTGGAAGTGGATATAGATTATCCCGATTCAGTGCATGATCTACATAATGATTTGCCATTTTGCCCCCAAAATAAGGCCCTGGGGGATCCAAAATCAAAAAATTAGTTGCAGACTTACACTCAAAAACAAATTACACCATACACTATAGAATTTTAAAACAAGCCATTTCAAATGGCCTCATCTTAAAACAAATCCATAGAATACTCAGATTTAAGCAATCCCCTTGGCTTAAAAAATATATTGACTTAAACACATTTCATAGGACAAATGCTAAAAATAATTTTGAAAAAGATTTCTTCAAACTTTTAAACAATGCTGTTTACGGGAAGACAATGGAAAACATTGAAAAACGTAGGGACATTAGAATTACTTCATCTTGGGAAACGACAAACAGGAATCATTTAGGTCTCAGAGCATTAATTGCGAAACCAAATTTTAAGCAGTTGACAAAATTTTCTGATGATATGTATGCGGTAGAGTTAGAAAAAATGGAACTACTATATGATAAACCCATATATGTTGGTTTCACAGTACTGGAGTTATCGAAGTGGAGGATGTATGACTTCCATTATGGCTTCATGAAGCCTAAATTTGGAGAGAACATTTCTCTCAACTATATGGATACTGACTCATTTATTTATTCAATTAAAACTGTTGATTTTTACGACGACATCCGTAATGATATTAGTTTGAATTTTGATACGTCAGAATATCCTATAGATAATCAGTTTCGTTTGCCGCTACTCAATAAGAAGGTTTTGGGAATGATGAAAGATGAAAACAATGGGGATATAATGACAGAGTTTGTTGGTTTAAGAGCAAAAATGTATTCTCTGTCGACTCTTCGCTCGGAATCTGTTAAAAAATCAAAAGGGGTCAAAAAGTCTGTAATTAAAAAGTTGTCCATTAATGATTACAAAAGTTGCTTATTCGAATCCAAAATTATCTCGGATGAAATGTTTTTGTTTAGATCTAAAACACATCAACTATATACCCAAAAACTATATAAAATAGCACTTAGCTTTTCTGATGATAAAAGAAATACAATGAAAGATAAAATAAAAACGCGCGCTTGGGGACATTACATAGACCGAAACAATGAAACAATGGATGTAGAATAGAATGATTCCTACTAAATTGCATGTAAGATGACAACGAGAATTTAATTTTGTATTATTTGTATTTATTTATTAATATATTTATTTAATTATTTATTAATTTAATTTTGTACTAATTGTATTTATTTATTAATATATTTATTTAATTATTTAGTAATTTATTTATTATTTACTTATTTGTTTATGAATGTATCTTATTAATTTTAGTATTTTATTCACCCAAAAGCATGTTAAAATTGAATGGTTTAAAACTTTTATCTTTTTACCTATACCTAAATTATTTGTAAATAAAAATAAAATATTAGATTAATGATGTTTTTTTTTTCTTTTTATATCTGTATATTTTTATTTATACATAGAGTTGAATTTGTATTAGTACTAAGATTTTTAAGAAAAACTGTTAAATAAAATATTGAAAAAATAATAAAATATGTAAATGGTTTTTTATTTCAGCTTAAATTTACTACATAGAAATTTTAACTACAAATGTCTACATTTTTATATTTTGCTTATGTATTGGCTTTACTTCACTAGATCAAAAAATTTTTCTTTTTGTGTATTTGCAAATTTTTGTTGTTTGTTTTCATATCGCTTAAACATGCACAGTTTTGTTATCTTTGAAAGGTTCTAAACAAGAGGAATTGAATTTCACAATATTATGAAATTCCATTAAATTTCATTAGATACTTTCTTATCGATACCAACTGCTTTAACACCATCTCATCCATGTTTGCTAATAGCAAATAGCAGAACAGGTATCAGCTATTAGATCAGGTATCAGATCAGCTTATCAGGACCTGATCTGGTTTTCAGATCAGCTTATTAGGACCTGGTCTGGTTTTCAGATCAGCTTATCAGGACCTGATCTGGTTTTCAGATCAGCTTATTAGGACCTGCTCTGGTTTTCAGATCAGCTTATTAGGACCTGGTCTGGTTTTCAGATCAGCTTATCAGGACCTTGTCTGGTTTTCAGATCAGCTTATTAGGACCTGATCTGGTTTTCAGATCAGCTTATTAGGACCTGGTCTGGTTTTCAGATCAGCTTATCAGGACCTGGTCTGGTTTTCAGATCAGCTTATCTAATTCAGATTGGGTTATCAGTTTACAAGTAGCTGGCCATTTATAACTAAAGTATATTTTTTTGAACAGTAGTTTATATAGTTATGAAATAGTCAAATTGCTTTCTGTAGCGACCATCATTTAATTCATTATCTGTGCTTATATTCAAAATTCCATATTTATCCTTCCAACACTTTACAAATTTCTTGAAACTTTTTAAAATTCATATAACTGACTACATGATCCCTATAGACGTGCTTAATATTTTTCTCATCTTACTTAAACATTATAATAACATTTGCATTGGCTCTTATTAAATGCTTACACCCGAATTCATAAAAATTTTAAACAACATTTCGAATGTTGTTTAAGCAAAATTCACTAAAATTGTATTCGTAATAGAATTTTAGCTTAAAAACGTTTTTTAAACCTTGTATAAACCTCCAGATTTTAAAATTGACTACATCCATATTTAAAATAATTTTGAGTTGACCTTATTATAATTTTGCTTCATCTTTATTTACATTTTTAACTTTGCCTGTATGTATGTATGTATGTATGTATGCATGTGTGTATTAGGAATTATGCTATAAGTTTGACACAAGTAGAATGAGTCATCATTCTTCTGTCGCTCCATACAAAAATATACACGTACGAGTACATATGTATGAGTATTATTCTACTTTTCACATGCAACATCAGCAAATATCATAATTGAAATGCTTTAAGCTTCATTAGGAGAAAAAAAAACGGTTTCAGTAACGATAAATGTATAATATCCCATTCTTTTAATTATGAAATTAACTTCTTCAGGTATTCATATTTGGCTTGATATAGATAACTTGAGTATAAATATATGTTTTCAAACTTGAGATAGTAGTAGGGAACTGGGCGTACGGCATATATTGAAATTTTAAAGCTTAATTACCCATTACAACGACGAAGGACACCCACAAATTATTACACACCCCAAATCACTGACAGACTCAAATTCCCATAGACAGACAGACAACAAAACATTTTTTCGTAGGCTTTAGAAACAATTAATTTTCACGTTTTTCCCTTCGGCATTACAAAAATATTTATTTGCACGTTTTTCCCATCGGCATGACATAAATATTTTTTTTCTCACGTTTTTCCTGTCCACATTACGAAAAATCATTTTCATGATTTTCCGTTGGCATTAGGAAAAATCATTTTCATGATTTTCCCGCCGGTATTACAAAAATATTTACCGGACTTATTGAACCACCCTCGTAGGTATCAAATTTCCAAGAATTTTAAAATTTTCAAATTTTAATTACCCAAATTTAACAATTTCAACCACAATTTAACAATTTCAGCCACAATTTAACAATTTTAATTGGGGCCGAATGCCCATTTCCCTACTACTATCTCAAGTTTGAAAACATATATTTATACTCAAGTTATCTATATCAAGCCAAATATGAATACCTGAAGAAGTTAATTTCATAATTAAAAGAATGGGATATTATACATTTATCGTTACTGAAACCGTTTTTTTTTCTCCTAATGAAGCTTAAAGCATTTCAATTATGATATTTGCTGATGTTGCATGTGAAAAGTAGAATAATACTCATACATATGTACTCGTACGTGTATATTTTTGTATGGAGCGACAGAAGAATGATGACTCATTCTACTTGTGTCAAACTTATAGCATAATTCCTAATACACACATGCATACATACATACATACATACATACAGGCAAAGTTAAAAATGTAAATAAAGATGAAGCAAAATTATAATAAGGTCAACTCAAAATTATTTTAAATATGGATGTAGTCAATTTTAAAATCTGGAGGTTTATACAAGGTTTAAAAAACGTTTTTAAGCTAAAATTCTATTACGAATACAATTTTAGTGAATTTTGCTTAAACAACATTCGAAATGTTGTTTAAAATTTTTATGAATTCGGGTGTAAGCATTTAATAAGAGCCAATGCAAATGTTATTATAATGTTTAAGTAAGATGAGAAAAATATTAAGCACGTCTATAGGGATCATGTAGTCAGTTATATGAATTTTAAAAAGTTTCAAGAAATTTGTAAAGTGTTGGAAGGATAAATATGGAATTTTGAATATAAGCACAGATAATGAATTAAATGATGGTCGCTACAGAAAGCAATTTGACTATTTCATAACTATATAAACTACTGTTCAAAAAAATATACTTTAGTTATAAATGGCCAGCTACTTGTAAACTGATAACCCAATCTGAATTAGATAAGCTGATCTGAAAACCAGACCAGGTCCTGATAAGCTGATCTGAAAACCAGACCAGGTCCTGATAAGCTGATCTGAAAACCTGACCAGGTCCTAATGAGCTGATTTGAAAACCAGACCAGGTCCTAATAAGCTGATCTGAAAACCAGATCAGGTCCTAATAAGCTGATCTGAAAACCAGACAAGGTCCTGATAAGCTGATCTGAAAACCAGACCAGGTCCTAATAAGCTGATCTGAAAACCAGAGCAGGTCCTAATAAGCTGATCTGAAAACCAGATCAGGTCCTGATAAGCTGATCTGAAAACCAGACCAGGTCCTAATAAGCTGATCTGAAAACCAGATCAGGTCCTGATAAGCTGATCTGATACCTGATCTAATAGCTGATACCTGTTCTGCTATTTGCTATTAGCAAACATGGATGAGATGGTGTTAAAGCAGTTGGTATCGATAAGAAAGTATCTAATGAAATTTAATGGAATTTCATAATATTGTGAAATTCAATTCCTCTTGTTTAGAACCTTTCAAAGATAACAAAACTGTGCATGTTTAAGCGATATGAAAACAAACAACAAAAATTTGCAAATACACAAAAAGAAAAATTTTTTGATCTAGTGAAGTAAAGCCAATACATAAGCAAAATATAAAAATGTAGACATTTGTAGTTAAAATTTCTATGTAGTAAATTTAAGCTGAAATAAAAAACCATTTACATATTTTATTATTTTTTCAATATTTTATTTAACAGTTTTTCTTAAAAATCTTAGTACTAATACAAATTCAACTCTATGTATAAATAAAAATATACAGATATAAAAAGAAAAAAAAAACATCATTAATCTAATATTTTATTTTTATTTACAAATAATTTAGGTATAGGTAAAAAGATAAAAGTTTTAAACCATTCAATTTTAACATGCTATTGGGTGAATAAAATACTAAAATTAATAAGATACATTCATAAACAAATAAGTAAATAATAAATAAATTACTAAATAATTAAATAAATATATTAATAAATAAATACAATTAGTACAAAATTAAATTAATAAATAATTAAATAAATATATTAATAAATAAATACAAATAATACAAAATTAAATTCTCGTTGTCATCTTACATGCAATTTAGTAGGAATCATTCTATTCTACATCCATTGTTTCATTGTTTCGGTCTATGTAATGTCCCCAAGCGCGCGTTTTTATTTTATCTTTCATTGTATTTCTTTTATCATCAGAAAAGCTAAGTGCTATTTTATATAGTTTTTGGGTATATAGTTGATGTGTTTTAGATCTAAACAAAAACATTTCATCCGAGATAATTTTGGATTCGAATAAGCAACTTTTGTAATCATTAATGGACAACTTTTTAATTACAGACTTTTTGACCCCTTTTGATTTTTTAACAGATTCCGAGCGAAGAGTCGACAGAGAATACATTTTTGCTCTTAAACCAACAAACTCTGTCATTATATCCCCATTGTTTTCATCTTTCATCATTCCCAAAACCTTCTTATTGAGTAGCGGCAAACGAAACTGATTATCTATAGGATATTCTGACGTATCAAAATTCAAACTAATATCATTACGGATGTCGTCGTAAAAATCAACAGTTTTAATTGAATAAATAAATGAGTCAGTATCCATATAGTTGAGAGAAATGTTCTCTCCAAATTTAGGCTTCATGAAGCCATAATGGAAGTCATACATCCTCCACTTCGATAACTCCAGTACTGTGAAACCAACATATATGGGTTTATCATATAGTAGTTCCATTTTTTCTAACTCTACCGCATACATATCATCAGAAAATTTTGTCAACTGCTTAAAATTTGGTTTCGCAATTAATGCTCTGAGACCTAAATGATTCCTGTTTGTCGTTTCCCAAGATGAAGTAATTCTAATGTCCCTACGTTTTTCAATGTTTTCCATTGTCTTCCCGTAAACAGCATTGTTTAAAAGTTTGAAGAAATCTTTTTCAAAATTATTTTTAGCATTTGTCCTATGAAATGTGTTTAAGTCAATATATTTTTTAAGCCAAGGGGATTGCTTAAATCTGAGTATTCTATGGATTTGTTTTAAGATGAGGCCATTTGAAATGGCTTGTTTTAAAATTCTATAGTGTATGGTGTAATTTGTTTTTGAGTGTAAGTCTGCAACTAATTTTTTGATTTTGGATCCCCCAGGGCCTTATTTTGGGGGCAAAATGGCAAATCATTATGTAGATCATGCACTGAATCGGGATAATCTATATCCACTTCCAAAATGTACCCATACTCTGCAGTATCAGAAATTTTTTTAACATCAAAATCAGTGTCACATACCCACTCAAATTCACCGCAAGGAAGATATTCCGACATCGCCCAACCATACAAGTTGTTAGCGTCTAAGTATACAAGAAATTCTGATGGTTTTGATGCATCAAAATCTTCCAAATATTTGTTATTCGCCTTCGAATATCTTTGCGAGCATTGAACTAGTCCACCTCTAATTCCGTTTTGCATAAACATATAAATTTCGGAATCAGTGAACTGTTCCAGTGAAACTTCTGTGGTTTTCAACATTGCATCCCAAGATAAGCCTGGTGCTGTATAATAGTGGCAGGGGTCCAAATCGTATATATCTCTACAAATTTTTCTAAAATTTTCAAACACGTCGGTTAGAAGAAGAACATCTGTCTTTAAGTAGAGTTCAGTATAGTCAAGGAGGGTTTTACAGTTAAACTCTCTCCATATTTTTTGAGCATGTTCATACTCTACTACATCACATTCTTCATTCGTTAGAATATTGAAGAACTCTTCTCTACTAGGCAGTTTAATTTCCTTAAACTTAGTCATGGAATCCATGTAAGAGTACGGAAATACACCCTTTCTTCTAATCAGGTTGAAATGAGCTTCATCAACGAAACATGACCGAATAGTATTAAAATCATTGCTATCAAGATTTTTCGCTAACGTATCTAAACTCGAAGCCATAAATCTAAACGAGTCTATAAATCTTATTTCAAATCCATATTTTTCATCTAATCTGATGAAAATTGAAAGAGAGATATAACTCTCTGTGTTCTGGGGAATCACTTTTATTGTAGAATATTTTATAGAAGAAAGTTCTTTGAAAAATAGGTGTATATCATATGCGGAAAGATTATGCAATATAACCGGTATAAACTGAGGTGTTTTATAATTTAAATTACATTCGCTATGAGATGCTCCACGATAATTGCCAGTAAGATGACAATGATCTCTAACTTTATCGTTATTTAATATTTTCTTACATATATGACAATTTTTTGCATTATTATATTGAACTATTTCTATTGGGGTTATGAACATTTTCTTAACTTTAAGTAAATAATTTAAATAAATATCTGTACAATCTTCAACAATTTTTTTGATAAATATATTCGCCGAATCTTCACCAAAATAATGTCTATATAAATTATTTTCTCTCTTAAAACTACAATTAATAAAATACTTTTACTTATAGCATCATCAACTTTTTCCAAAATAGATTCAAAGTCCGCATAGATTACAAATGGTACATCTAACTGTTTGTAGTAGTTCTTAAACTTGATAATACATTCACCTTCTGGCATTCTGATGACTTTTTTCACACAAACATTTTTATGATGATTATACATATAATCATCATGTGTATGATATAGGCAGGTGTTACATATCATGATCTTACTTCTGTGTGATGTTATGCTGGAACGAAGGAGTCTGAAGAAAATATAGAAAATACCAATACCATATAAATAAATATAACAATGAGAAGTAACTTTTTAAATAGAGATGAAAGCAGATTTTTCATAAATACACAAATGAAACTCACTTTGATATATCCTTGATGAGTACATAGTGGAAGTTTTCATTAGACTGGAGCAATAAGAGATTAATATGAATGTGTTTTTCTCCTTTTGTTATGTAGTATGGTCCTATAAGCGATGTGCCATTATGGCCAAATACATTGATGCTCAGATCATTTTGTTTTTCAAATTGTTTTATCTGCTTCAATGGGAGTGGAAACTCTAGGCCTTCAAAATTTAACACAATTTCCCCTGTATTAATATTCTCATCAGAAATATTTGTAATATTGTAATTTTTAAAGTTTTTCCGTTGTTTAGGATTCAGACCGCTATTTGTGTACAAAGCCGCAATGAGACACCATTTAAAGCAATAAATATCATTGTTCTCGATATTTATGCATGCACGTTTCATTGCAATATTTTTTGGAAGAGGGATAAAGCTCGATCCTCTTATTATGGACGCCTTGTTTATATTAACTTCAAGGGAATTTATTGAAATCAATGTCCATCCGCTATCCCTCTCTTGAAATTCTTCCATTTTGGCTCTTAGCTCCTCGGCTTGTTTCTTGTATATATCCTCTATGTCATCAGACAAAGTCACCAACATCATTTTCGAAATATGTACAAGTTGGGAAACATTCATCTCATCATTCACCATCTTCATATAATCACATGTGAGCTCCATATTAAATTTAAATGTAGTATGTATCCTACTACGTTCATTGAGTTGTTGTACTATGGAGCTCTTGGTAGATTTCAGAAACTCCTCCGGAAAAAGACACCCACATTTTTGTTGAGGAATATATATGTCTCGATCCTCCCATTGAAGTTACTTATTCTTCTAGTGAGAAAATCTCCAATCCGTTCTTGCTGACAACTGTTTTTATGTTTTGTGGTTCTGACATGAGCCATATAACCAATTAATGGGATCATCTCATCACAATCCTCACAATATTTGTTTTGAAGACTTAGCTTACTAGTTCCAAGCATAGCCATCGATTGGTTAGCATATGAGTGCGTTTCCATATGCTGATTTAGTTTTGTTTGAGTCATAAAGACTTTATTGCAGATGGTACAACTTGTAGTATTCATTTTATTTAATTATTTATTTGTTTATTAATTAATTTAATTATTTTATTTATAAACAATTTATTTAATTATTTTATTTATAAGCAATTTATTTTAGTTATAAACAATTTATTTAATTATTTTTTATACACTATAAACTTGTTTAACAAACAATTGTTAGTTTTAGCACTTTGATAGTGTTTGGATTTCAATAACTTTAAAAATTTTGGTTAGGTAAATAGGTTGTCACTTGTTGAGATATCAGAGCAGACTGATGACAATCTACATTATTTTTTCTACTTATATACGTTACATGAGAATCGCGTAGTAGTCATCAAACCTAATTTCTCTGATGGTATTACGACATATGATGAAATTCGTATACACACACACACACACACACACACACATACACATACACACATTCCCACAATTCATATGAGAATCGAGGAACGTGAGTGCAGGTCCCTCTATAAGTTTTTGTTAAAGTAAAATATACTAAAATAAAAATATAATTACCCCTATTCATAAAACTCTGCGTGTCAGCCTGATGGGACTTAAAATATTTAATATCTGAAATGCACTTGCACATATAAAACCTATGCCAACACAATATTTTTCTATCTCCATAAGAATAGCAATGTCAATAGCATAGAAAACATATATACAAATATATGTAAATATGCATGAAGAATTGTTGATGTAATTCACACAAGCAATGATATTCTTCAAAGCAAAAATAGATACGATGACATACATTAATCCAACAACATAAACATGCATACATACATTACCAAACGCATTCCCTATCCCCCTCCATTCCAAACATCTATCAGGGTTGCCACTACCTACAGCTTTTATATTATTTCCCCAGAGACCCCAAAAATACATGTATACATACAATAATAATCATACATACGCAAAGCAACGAAAACTCAAAGTCAATCAAATAACGATCACTACATACACACAAACACACAGATCCCTTGTTACTACCCTGCAGTCAGACTGGGACCAAGTGCCTTTGTGTCAACACTAAAATTCTAGTGACAATTGTAGTATAATAAGTTTTCTTCTATCCGTCAATATAAAAGAAAGAGAGAAAACAGGTATGACGTATTTGTGGTGGAATTGTCAACAACTTGTCAATATGCATACATTTGTATGTATGTAAATTATAGAAATGTACCAGTAACTAACTGTCTGGTTGGTATGTCTCCATTTTCCCATAAGAACTAAGTAGTCACTATGTCTAGTCTATGTCTATAGCACGAAGCATTTCATGAGGAATAATTATAGAGTAGTACTGGTTACAAAGTCAAAAGGGAGTCAGTACCTTTTCAACATCAACATTTCCTACAGGGTTATAATGTAACAAAAGTAGTAGATACTGGCAAACATGCAAGTAAATACAAAAACGCACACATATGCACACACACATACATACGCATATACAAACACTCACAGATACATCCATAAATCCACTGTAAGCACAAAGTTTCTCTACAACACAACAAAAGCTGTACACACAAGTATGTATATACATACATACATATAAACAGAGAACCAAACTTTCACACACACACACACACATAACTAAGAAAATCTCAGCATGAATCCCCAAAATCCCCCATATGCAACAGGATTGCCAGTATTTATCTTTTTTCCCCGGTTTTGAATTCCCAAACTTGGACTATCGTCCCCATTACTAATCTACTGGTAGTAAACCCCTATATTCAGTTTGGCGATTTTAGTGACCAATTTTTTTATGGGCCTCTAAAGATTTCGAAAATCAGTGCACCCTGAACAACTGGTGTCTTCAGTTTTTGGCCAATATGGTAATAATGTAGCTAAACAAATCTTGTTCATCACATCTTAAGCAAAAAAAAATATTTCTTCGTGCACTTTCTTGTTGCAGAAATTAAGAAACAATTTTATTTTAGTTTTTTCCAGAATAACTTCCAGGGACTCCAGATTTTTGCCAACAATATTTGGCAAATTTTTAGCTACGGTAAAGCTGGAAAACTTTTGTGAACATATCAATACAATCTGAACGTTTCTAGGCCCCCTAATAGTTCATTCTTAAATTTGCAAAAAAAAAGTGTACAAAGAAATTATTTTCTTGGTATGAAATGTTAACAAGATTTATTAGGTAGAGAGTTAGCTAAATTATTGCCATATATAGTTAAGAGCTATCACCAAGTCTGAAAAAGCTGTGGGCCAAAAATTTAATACACCATTTTTTGAGAGCACACAGATTTTCGAAATCTTTGAACTTTGAACTATCGAACCTGTTGCACAGTGTAATCATTTCCAATTGAAGAAGAGTTCGTTACATGTTTCCTAAGGTATTTAAGTAGTTTTTATGTTACTTATGCCGACTCATTAGCCATACGAGTACATATTCGAAAAGTTCATAAAAACTATGACATATATCGAGTCCTATTTTCGATTTTACCGTAAGCGATATGTGGAAAAAAATAAACTTTTTTTTTTAAATTAAAATTTTGTGGGCTACCCATAGCTTAGAATGATTAAAATGCCAAAATTGCCATACAAGTATGTGTATAATCACCATAAATAATTGAGAATTACAAAGATACAATCATGGTAGGATGAGAAAACTTTCCAAAAACACAACAAGTGAAGAAACTTCTTTAAGTCCACATATGTACTTTTTTTTATGTCAATGTGAACTGAAGAAATTTATTCAATTTAACTAAGACAATTTAGTTAATTTTATTAACACTTCTTCATATTGAAGAAAATTATTCATATTCATGTACATCTTTGTTTTATCTCAATTTCAATAATTGAAGAATGCTTAGTATACATTTGGCATTTCTTTGGTTGTCATTTTCAAAATGTGAGCATTGATGTTCACATTATGTTTTTTATTCGTAACGTAATGCCACACAATGAAAAATATCGGAAATAACAAACGTTGCCACTAGTACACACTATTGCGATGACACAAAATGACATAATGTGTACTCAGCAGAACGTCGCGAATAACGTTGTAAACGTTTCATTTTGCAAAACCTGGTTTTTACATATTACCGTTAAGATATTGTATTGCAGCGATGCCAACTATTTATAACCCAAACGCACTATACCCTTTCGCAAAACGCGCTAGAACGCGCCAAGTTACAGCATTGTCAACTATTTATAGCCAAAACGCGCAATTTTAATAAAAAATACAATTGATTTTTTAAGTAGCTCATTTCAGATTTTATAATATTGTTTCTTCAAAATTGTACCCTAAATAACTTGAATCATTTAATACAGAATCAGAATTGCCTTCCAAATAATCGAAATCCTTAGTTTTTATTTCTATTTTATTTGTCAAACTTTGTAACAACTTATATAAATTGTCGAATAGTGTTGCGATTCAAATGCTTTTTGTACTTCAGTTAGAATAGATGCTTAATAAGTTATATGTATAAATTCTTTTGGTCACGAGTACGAGTACATATTTTTAGTTGTGAAATTTTAAAATATTTGCCATTTACAGCATTTAAATGCGTTTTAAATTCTAACCACGGTCAAGGGAATTTTATTTGCGACAGCTGAATCATTAAACAATTTAAAAAATCTTATGAGTTTTGAATACTAGAAAATTTTTAAATTTATGCAAAAGAAAGTAAAAAAAGATATTGAACTGAAATAATGATGACTTTGTTCAAAACGCGTTAATTTAGGGCGTTTTTTAGTAAACGCGCTAAGACGAAAAAAGCGCGTTTGGCATAGTTAAAACGCGCTAAATCTAGCGCGAAACGCGTTAAATTGGCATCGCTGCTGTCTTGCATTGTTCAAACATCAACCATACAAAATTATGCATGTGATCACTGTCAAAATACAATTACAAAGAGTCAGTCAGTAGAAGAATGTTGTAAATAACTAACAAAATAATACAAATGGGTTTTTTATATACAAAAGTTTTTTTCATTATTTTTGATAAGCTAAAAAAAAGTTAACTGAATAAATAATATTGTCTTTTAAAGGAGTGTTTTTTTATTTCCTGAAAAATTGTTATTCTGTCACTTAGGCCGAGTTTACATCTGTGTGTCATGTGCCCAAAAAAGCGTAACCACTAATTACTAATGAAAAACTGTTTGATTCAGACATATATTTTAAACTGTTTAACTTACTAAATACGTGTCTGAATCAAACACTTTTTCATTACTAATTATTGGTTACACTCTTTTGGGCACATGACACTCGGCCTTACAACATTATTCGCGGCGAACCTTCAGTTCTTTATTTAACTTAAAATAAAATTTTTTACAATGGCTTACTGCCGTTTTATATAAAATTTCGTTGATCGGACAACAATATTAGATAAGTTTTAACGAAATTTTATTCAAATATACATACATACTACTTAATTCAACTAAAATATATTGTGGTTCTTACAAAAGACTTCTTTCTGTTCATTTAAATAAATTATTATGCATTTTAGAGCCATTTTGCACAACCAAAGTTTTCAGTTTGTAAAAAAAAGCGCCGCGCCCTTTAATAACTCTTATATTACGTATGTATGTGCACACACTTATTGTTGAGAACAACCCTGTCGGAAATTCCGTTAACTTTAAACTCACTTTAAGCCAACTATTTCGCAACTTGTACTGACTGACACTTGGATTACTTTTCAATGTAATCAACTTACTATTTTAACATTGCGATGTCCTAGGCGGTAGTCAATTGTCTCACTCTGCATTACTTTTAACTAACTTAAAGTTGACTTTTTTAAATCACCTGGTAGTAAGTAAATTAAAAAAAAACTCTTCTGGGGTTCGAACATGTATTTATCACACGTTGTGTAGTCAACGCGCTACTACCCATCTAAGGTATCATCTAAAATTATAACAGCAAAATATTAATATAAAATTTAATTTAAGTGAGTTTCAAAGTAGCTGAGAATAAATTTGTTGGAAGAATTAATTTTGGATTTGTTCTGGATGACATTGTAGTTAGCTTTTAGTTAGTCTAAGAAAAATTAACTATAAGTTAATTATTTTTGTAGTCAACCACACATTCTCCGACAGGTAAGTTATGTGTATCACATACTGTTAAGAATCAGCGTTGCCAGAGAGAAAAAATTTGTCCCTGAATGTTTGGCGTGTTCGTGTATGAAAAAAACCTGACATGCAAAGCCATTTTCCAGCATACATTAAAATTATTTTAACAAAATTTTCTACAAAACCATATTTTACTCATCATACAACAAAACTTGAGTGTTTCTTCTGACCATAATAAAATCAACTTTGCCTTTGGAGATTTATAATTTCAAATTGGGGAAATGATACGAAATTTCACTGGCAACACCGATTCGTGGAGAGAGTGTAACGCACACAGTCGTAAAATGTAATGGTATAGGCTGCCGAACACTGGTATATACCAATACTAGCCATCGAGAGAAACCGATTGATGTGCGGCACTCTGGTGCTACTTTGGGCATTCATAATATAGACTTTGCTATATATACGTATTTATAGTTTCTCCGTGGTACATATAAGCCCAATTAACGGGCTTTTGCAAATGGTCTTGCATCGTTGCATGTGCAACATTATTTGCGCAAGATTCTGAATAGGGCTATAGTAAAAATTTGACAAACTAAACTTTGCGTGTGCAAAAATTGAAGAAAGTTTAAAATAAAACTTAAAAGACTTTGTGGATAATTTTTTTTTGTGTGGATTTGAATAAAAGTCCAGTTGATTTAGCAAGCACTGCAAATAGTCAGTAATTACCTACCACATTTGGTTCAGTGTAAAGAAATAAGTCTTTTATAAATTTCAACGAGCGGTCGGACTTTAAATGACGATCTTTGAAATTGCTTTGTATACTAATCAATTTTAGTTGTGGGCATTCTATATTCAGGGGCAATGGTTGCTGTCGCCCCCGACATTGGAGTGGATTGTATAACTTCCAGGTCCAAATCGCTTGGTTCCTGCACGTAATCAGCTTTGAATATAGCCTTCTTCTTTTCTTCGTATTGTTGCAGCAGTTGGTGTTGTGGCAAATGATGTTGCTGATAATCTAATGAACTTGATTTACGATGTATTAGTTGTGTTGGGTTTGTTCTATCACCTGAATAATATGTAGTTTCGCTAATGGCCGGTTGTTGTATTTGATTTATTATTGTATTTGTTGTTGTTGTTGTTGTTAACTTTGAATATTGCTGTTGATGAATTGGATTCTTGTTCGTCTCTCGAATGTTAGTCATATTCATACCATAGTGCTGTATACTGTCTGGCGTACTAAAAATTAAAACCGTTAATTTATTTAAAATGGGACAGAGGAATGACTCGTGTATCACAGCGGCTATACGATAGTTGTCACCTTGAAATGGGTCTGTTTCTGCAGCACACAACATATGATTTAAATTGATGCCAGTCCGCTGAGAAAATGGAAAAAAAATGTTATTTAGTTTGTTTTTACGAAAGATGCGATTTAACTATATTATTAGTTAGACTCTAATATTTTATTAAAAAAAACTTTGAAGTGATTTCTTAAATTTATTTTGCTGAAATCGTGGGAACGACTACAAATTTTTATTATTGAACTGCATTGAGCCTTTATGAATCATTTGAATCAATACTTTTAACTGTTTGCGTACGTTGAGTAGTTTGGCAGATATTGGTTGGTTTTTTTCTCCACCGTTGAGTTAATGTCAGTTAAAAAAGTCGAAGTTTAACGTATGACGGATTTTAAGTGCCTGGTTCTTAAAACACAAAATGCAATAATAATTTTTGCTTTTTTAGGGAATTGTTATGGTGGGTACACACTTTGCAATTTGTGTGCGCAACATGCTCATAATTCATGTTGCAAATTTTGATACACACACTGACTGAAATCTACAATTAAACCATAATCGCAGCATCATTTCTGCATTTTGTATTCACATTGAACATCGCTGAACAAATACAAGCCAAGTGAAAATAGCAGCAATTATTTTTGTACAAATTAATAAAATTTACCAAACGCTGATATTTTTCAATCGCCATTTTCTTCCTTACGGCCCTATGTTCTTCCTAGGAATTAAAGGATTATATATATATACATATATATATATATATATATATATATATATATATATATATAGACATTTTCTTCCTTCTTCGGGTCATTTAATTTTTTCTGCGGTTGACAAAATCATACATATTCAATGAAATAAACTATTAAAAACAATAAACAACGATACACACTATGCAACCGACATCAATATTTTGATATTTTTGAAACCTCGAATGCAACACGAAATGAAACAATTAACAACATCAAACCGTTTTAGACACAAACCAATAGAGTTGTGTCCAACAGCTCTGTTTGAACTAGTTTGAGAACGTTCGAATCAAAAGTTGTTTCAAACTCATGTATTTTACATTTTTGATCATTGGTTTGTGGCAAAAAGGAACTAGTGAACGAGTTCGACCCAAGTCTACTACAAACCAATCATTAAACTAGACTTGAGTTTGATACAATTGATCGAACTCTTTCAGTAGCTCGTTTTTTGACACAAACCAATGATCAAACCCATGTAATTTAAATGGGTTTGATCATAGGTTTGTGCCAAAAATTAGCTACTGAAAGAGTTCGATACAACTCTATTGGACACAAGTCTGTTCAAAAAAGTCAGTGTAAATTAAATTCGTTTGAAAGAACTTTAGATTCGAACGCGAACGAACTAGTTCAAAAACAGCTGTCGGACACAACTCTAGAGAAGATTATTCAGATGAAAGCACAGCTATAACTTTTCAGACGAAGAAACTTCAGAGAATCCACAAATTAAAACACACACAAAAGGTTAAAAGGTAGACGATGTCATTAATGCACTTAAAATTTGTGTGGTTTGGACAACAGAGAATAATATTTATTATGAAAAATTAGTTGCCGTTCAAGAAATTAAAGAGGCGGCAATATCACAAAAAATTAAGAATTCAAAAACTCAAACCAAAATTTCAACATTCTTTTCCTCAAACAAGATTATAAAAAAATTAACATGAATAGAACTCAAATATTCGCAAGTGCAAATTATGGAGAAGACTGGTTTTAAGTTTCAATCCATGTATAAAATATTATTTTATAACTATGTACTCGTATAATAAAAATAAATTATTTTATTCAGAAATAATTTCTTAATCGGGCGTAAGTTCAGTATTTTAAATTTTTATTAAATGAAATATTTCTATTAATTAATGTGAGTTTCTAAAGAAGAAAGAAATACTGATATTTTTCTGTGCACAGAAAATGAATAGTGATATTTACAAAAGTATTTACCAAAGTTAAATCAATAACACTGTTCTGCAAAAAAATAAAAAAGGTCGGAATTGGCTTTTGTGTGCTGAATCCAAGCCTGTTTTCAAATTGTTCGCAACACGTCTGGTTTTTAAGCTTTTTAAATAAAATACTGATATTGGAATATAAAATACGTATTTATTATTACGATAAAAGTAAAAAATCTTACACATAAATGACTTCTATGATACAAATTAAAATCTTAAATGAAATTAAACACTAGAATAACATAAAAAATCAACTACTAATTAGTAGATCGCTTTCTTTTATAAATTTTATCTGCTATTTCACGATTGGTTTCCTAGCAGAAATCAGTTCATATTTCTGGGGACCACTTGCCGATATAAATTTTTTTTCCATATGCGCAATATCTCGTTAGAACCTTTCACCATGCTAACTAGATATGACAAAACGAAAAAAAAAATTAAATGCGAATGCAGGAAGTTTTGATATGAAAGAAGAGTTTCTTGTACCACTTCTTATTAATTTGGAGCCCTTCTATTTCCAAAAAAATTGTGACATACATTTTCAAAACTTACCCATGTTCCTCTCTCTTTATTGACCAACTTATATTTGAGCAATTCCTTAAAGATTTTTCATGTCTGGGGAACCACAACTACGCCTTCTTTCGATTTGGTCTCACTTAAACATGAAAACATACTTTTCAGGTGTTCGAATGCCTTTCCATATCTCTTTAATCGTTTATTAAGCCTAATGTGATGCACAGTGCTGGCAAAAATATATTTTGCCTGTCAACTAAAGGCTCATTTGCACTGTTTTTGATTGCCGGAATCGCATGGGATCTGAAGGACCAATTCACAAAAAAGCAACAATATTTATTATACGCTCCTAGCATAGTGACTATTTTCTTTTTAAAAATTCACATATTTTCCACAAATAGAGATCGTACTGAACTCCTTTGAGCAGTAATTTCTTGTTTTCGTAGGTCTCTTTCATAGTTACTGCATGAGCTATTAGTACAGACGGATATTGATTTCCATTATGTATCCACATACATACATTCCTATTATTACTATATTTTTGAATACCAGGAACTATAAAAAATAATTCCTTTACTTGGTGTGGCCTTGCGATTGAAGAATGATTACACAATGTTTGTCAAAGTAGGATATCTGCTTTAAGTTTGAATAAAATCAAAATTTTTATACAGATTTTCTTCACTTATAGCTTTTTTTTTATTCCCAGCATACCTAGCTTTTTGAAAAGTAACAAAAATGTAAAAATTCGCGGTTTTAATTTTTTTTATAAAATTTAAAAAAAAAATTAAAAAATCAATTTTGCATTAAAAATATGTTTTTTCGTCACTAATTTCTGAATAACTCTGAAACCGTTGAAAATCGAAAAAAAAACTATATTCATGAGGTTTAAAGATAATTTTCCATCTTGAAGTGTTTAATTTATTAAAATCAAACCAATCGTTATAGAATTATTTTGAAATAAGTTAGCGTTTACGGCTTAATATTACCCAATCCCATTAAAAAAATATGGATGTCATAGACAAAAACTGAAAACAGATTTGAATTTAGGGCATATAAAATCCATAGAAAATTTATATTTTTATTGAAAACAAGTTTGTTTTTGCAGAACAGTGTAATTGTATACATAATATAATCATTTCTCATATTCCATTTCATTGAAAATTGAATGTTAATAACAATCTCTACCCCAGTAGATAGATATGGGAGCTGATGAAGTGCGTGGCTACACAGGAAAATATCGGTATTTCCCCCAGCTAATAAAGTCTAGTTTAATTTTTCCTCGCTTGTTTAAAAACTCACATTAATAAAAATATCCTAAATAAAAATATTTCTTTCAATAAGAATTGAAATTACTGAACTTAAGCCCGATTAAGAAATTATTTCTGATTAAACTTCACTATAGTTCAATTAAATTTAATATGTATCACATAAATTATTTTATGTGAAATTATAGATTGGTTTATATGAAGTTTTTGGTGCTCGATTATTGCAACTTTTCGGTAAAAGCAACAACTTCGATTTCCTTTCGGTTGCGCAAATCGAGCTCGTACTGAATTTAGATTTAAATAGTGCCCCTAAAAGTATGTATCTTAAAAACTTGTTTGCTGTGCAATTTAACCCGAGCACATACTCCAAAAAAAATAATTATATGTATGTATATGTAATTCCAAAAATCGTTCATACATATCGGAACTTACTGCATATGAAGTAACTCTCGAAATTTTGGAAATAATTTAATATTTTGGGAATAATTTAATTTTTGAATTTGGAGTTATTTCATGAAACACCTCGCGTAACAAATTGTTTTGGAAGTTAAGTATGTGGGACTTATTTCGCTCTCCAAAATATGGGGAGGTTTTCATAATGAAACAACTTGCGAGCTACAGGGTGGGCCAAAGGGTACATGGTAAGGGTTTAAGAGTTTCATAACTTTTCCGTTTATTAATTTTTTTTATTTTTTTCTCAGATTATATAATATACAAAATGGAAATTTTTTTACACTAAGTATGAAAAATAATGTCTCCTAAATGACCACCGTTTTCAGCTTCGCACTGATAAGCTCGTTTTAGAGCATTTTCCATAACTCATTTTCATTTGAATGGCTCTGTTAACAAGCAGAACTGTAGGTTCTGGGGTTCTGAAATCCAAGAGCCATTCATCAACGCCAATTGCACCCCATTACGTGTACAATATGGTGTGGGGTCACATCTGAAAATATCATTGGGCCTTACTTCTTCGATAATGAATGTAAATGGAGAGCGGTATCGGTTTATGATAGAAAATTTTTCACGTCCTGCTCTTGAAAACAGACCTCGTATGTGATTTCAGCAGGACGGAGCCACTGCCCACACTGCCCGAATGAATGAATGAATTATTAATTCAAAGGGAAACACAGGACACTGCGACCAAATTAGATCTATTGTATCCCTTGCCAGGTGCTAGAGCACCTCATCCAGACCTACCCTCCTGATGAATCTCAGGATTGCCAGTGGGTGTAGTGTTGGCAGTTCCCAATCCTCCAATAGATGCTTGCCCAATTGGATATATCTTCTGTGGCATAACGCTTCACAGTCCTTCAGAATATGCTCTGGGATTTCATCATCGTACTCACATAATCTGCACAGGCTGTTACTCTCAATGCCAAGTCTGCTGAGGTGTTTTCTCAGTCTACAATGACCTTTGAGGAAGCCTGTGAGCATTCTTAGATTGTTTTTACTCAGGGTCATGAGAGCTATGAAACGATTTTGGTTATACGTTCCAATCATTAGCTTTGCATGCCTCAACCCAGGGAGATTGGGCCAGAGGTGTTCCCTATTACTCTTGATCTCCGTCGATATATCTTCCCGGATTTTGTCTAATCCGAGACCGCAAAACGGTTGTGGTCCGATCATGGGTGTACTAGCCCCCCCCCCCCCCTTCTGGCCATTTTGTCTGCATTTTCATTTCCTACCACCCCGGCGTGTCCAGGAACTCAGCAGAGTGTGACCTTATTCATGTTGCTCAGTTGATTTAGCTTAATGCGGCATTCCTAAGCTAACTTAGAGGTAAACTCACATAAGCTTAGTGCTTTGATGGCAGCCTGACTATCCGAGCAAATGGCTCTTGTGCCCGAGACACCATGGCACTTTTAAGTAAAATTTTTGGAGAGCGAATAATTTCCAGAAATTCGGAAATTATTTGGCCAGCGCGATCGCCAGATTTGGCAGCACCCGACTATTTTCTTTGGGGTTATTTGAAGGAGCGAGTGTATGTGAACAAGCCAGAGACAATCCTTGAACTCAAGGCAAACATTGTTGCAGAAATTCGAACGCTACAGCCACAAATTTTGAAAAATGTTATGAAAAATGCTCTAAAATGAGCGCATCAGTGCGAAGCTGAAAACGGTGGTCATTTAAGAGACATTATTTTTCATACTTAGTGTAAAAAAATTTCCATTTTGTATATTATATAATCTGAGAAAAAAAAATAAAACAAATAATAAACGAAAAAGTTATTAAACTTTTAAACCCCATGGTATCTTTTGGTCCACCCTGTATTTAATTTTTTTTTTTTTTGGAATATATTTCATTTTTTTGATTTCGTTTTCCAAAGGATTTCTGCATATCTGGCTTCAAGGATTTTCTACTCGCTTTCCAAAGCTTTTCTTGGTAAATTTTAACAATATCATATGAAATTTTATCATAAATACTAGATGGAAAACATACTTAAGAAAAAAATTCAGCTGAAGTATACGTATTCTGTACTATTTCCCGACACGACGGCACCTACTAAATGTTTGCTGCACAGCCGACCTTTGGCCGCACTCAAGAATTTTTTCCAACATGATATTTCCCGACACGGCGCCTATTACTAAATATTTTTTAAATACTACACCTGATGTACATGCAATCGGCTCTTAATGGATAATTTGTTATGTTTACTAGAGAAGAGTACAATTAATTTGAAAACCCACAAAAAAGAAAAATTACCGCCCCTAAACAGGGCATTTATTTTTTCTAAATATGCTTATCATCTATTATTGTGGATAAACTTGTTTATATGGTTTGAAAATAATCACAGATTTTCATAATCGCGATTAAGATTAAAAAACAAAAACATGCGATTAATCGCGATTATTATAAATTTTGTTAAAACCGTTAAAGTCTTATTTTTTTATTTTCTTTTTCAAGTATTTGAAAAATGTGTCTCTCAAGGGAAAAAGTTTGGCGACCACTGTTGTACAAATTGTGTTGATATACGTCTATTAAATTGTACTTTCATCATCCAGTAAGCTTAAATACACAGAAAGCGCATAATTAGAACACGAAAGGCATCATGCAGGTAGTTTTTTAACAAAAAGTTTTCTAACAAAATGTTTAATAACTCATTCAATTTCTGAGGAATTTTTTAAGACAAACCTGCGAATTACTATTAACCAATTATGTTTTATAAATAAAGTCATAAACATATAGTTCCAGTACAAAAATACTGCTTAAGAATGAATCAAAAGTAGAAAGGTAACGAAAAACCCGAAAAAATTATATTTGATGAAAAAATACACACATGTGTTATCTGAAATTTACTGAAATAAAATATACACTGTTCAGAAAGTCTTAATATCTTATTTATACATCCGCTTATGAATTCAAACTCGGTTGATATGCAAATTAGTTAGAGGTTTATAAGTGCATACGGGTACGAAAAACTGAATTTTTACACGTAACTCAAGATTTTGAGGGCGTTTGGAAAATTACAAATACAGATTGTTGTTATACTCGACAAAACCTACCAGGTATTTTTTTTGTCACACAGTGTATTTTATGTATGTATGTATGCGTGTACTTACTATTGAAAAAAAATTTAAAACCACAAAATGATATATAAATTGTGTCTGCACACCGATTATAGCCCAATTAAAGTCTTTTATGTCCTCCACTTGATAAGCTCCCGTTCTCAAAATGTAGACTGGTATTATGTAGAGCATGCCATGTTGAATCCAATATATTGCTTGTTCAAACGGCAAAGTTCTGCATTCGACTTCTGGGAATAGGAATGCTAAGAATGGTCCATTTAAATTGTTCATTTGTATTCTAAATAACGTTATAGTCAATTTGTTAGGCTTGGCGGCTAAAAGATAAATCTAAATGCACATAGAAAAGAAATTGTATTACTTTATATGTATAATCAAGCAAATAACATTTAACACTAACTTGGACTAATGTTTGGATATGACAAGGATTCAAAACGAATATCACAGATCTATTTGCAAATTTAAAACCCATTTCTACGCCAAATGTGAAGGTCATTATTAGCAACAGTATTAGACGAGTAGTTGAATGTGGTTTCTCCATTTCTTTTGAATCTGGTATTTGTATAGGCTCCATGCGTTTTGTGGCCCACACCACAATGCCAGTGAACAGAGTACAAAATAGAACTGCTTCTGTCCAGCGCCTGCGATCGGTTAAGTAATTTTCACATTCGGGACCCATGGTTCGTGGTGTTTCATTTGTTACACCACCAACGGCCCAATCCCAATCCATTGTGTGTAAGTGTTTTTCTCTATGTTTACGGCAATTAAGGTACTTCTTAAGGCTACAGGGACTTCTGCTATAAGTCTACTATAATTTTAACACTAAAAAAGGCCTCCAGTTTTTTTATTTATTTTTTCATTTCAGCATAAAAAAATTTTGTTATTGTGACCTGAAATGTAAGAAATTGTGGAAGTTATTATCAAAGTTTAATGTAAATTAAAATTTGTTAAGTTAAACCAGAACAGCATTCCTAAAACAAGAAAAAATATGATTTCTGCTAAGTGGCCGCCACGGCTGGCGCGTAGAGGCGCAATTTGAAGCATTAATTTTCAACCCACTTTTCTTCAACTTCTGGCAACACCGCTCATGGCTGAATTACTCAAGTGCTAATCCACCTTAAAAGTATGCTATAAATTTGCTGTAAATAATACAGTTCCTACATACGTGCATGCCAGAGCAAACATTTGCATATTTCTCATTCGCATCTTTTTTACAATAATTTTATGGGAAATAGAAAAAAGTATAAAAACCAAAAAAGTATGCAATACTAATTTGTATGTACATATACAAATACGTATGAGTAATGTTAAACAAATTACACCGTATATTATTCATATGAAATTGTCATAAACTAGGCGAGAAAATAACTTTTAACTTTAGACTGGTCGCAGCTTGTGTGGGATTTGTTTTTAATTCTTAATATATGCGCTATCTAAAATATGAGGCTTGAGGTTGAGAAATGCGAATATAAGAATCAAAACATCACATACCGGCTTATTATAAACTTTGTTATGTATTTGAAAATTATCCGGCAATTGCTTTATCAATATTTTCGGCTGATTAATCCACACGGCAATTAATACATAGAAAGTAAGAAAAAATGGAATTTGCTTTTGAGTTCCCGGCAATTCCTAAAAAAAATTGCGAAATCCCAAAAATGGGATTTTTCACTATTTTTTTTAATATTATTGGAAATATTTAAAAACGTATTCAGGCAATTCACAAAGTTACGAATGCGAAGCTCATCTTTGTTCCCAATTGTGTTTTTAGCAGAACTCTTGAACGTAAAAGAAAATAATATTTCTGTAAAATAAATAGCAGACTGAAAAAACATACGCAACAAAGTTTTATTGTCATATAATATGTTTATATGAAAAATATGAACCAGATTTTATGACAGTCATAAGCGTTTTGTTTTGTGAATTGGCTCATTATTTCTTAAAGTGGCATGATAAATTTTTTAGTTCAAGCTTTGGAATTTGAGAAAAAAGACCTTAAATTTTATATTTATAATAAAAATAAGTATATTTCGAAACGAAACGAAAATTCTTAAATCTTTTTTTTTAATATTTCTTATAGTATTACCTTTTGAATAAGTTAAAATATGGGGATGGTATTTTTGCAAACATTTTTTATAACAGTAAAATAATTAACACACAGCTCTTTTCTGCAAAAACCGACGAACAATCGACTTTTTCAAAATTTTAATTTAAATTGCTGATAACTTTTGACTTAATTGTGATTTTGATACCAAAATTTATTTTAATTATACAAATTTTATTCTCAAGTCATAATATTCCTTTTCTAAATCGAACAAGATTTGACTTCTGCATTAGTAGAACAAGTTTGGTAAAAAAGCTAAAATTTTAATTTTTTTTTCAAATATTTCCTAAACTGCAAGCCAAACCCCATAATTGTAGCAGACTTTTTTTAGTTTTTGGACTTTTTTGCAAAAAATCTTTGTTATCAGATCAAAAACATCAGCTTGACATCGGTTTTAATTTTTCATTAACCCAAGGTTGCCCACTTTGGGCTATGTGTCTCCGCCCTCTTTAAGTCCAAATTCCAGACTTAAGCTCTGTGACATCTTTCCAAATGCTATATGAAATTTCATAATAATCGGACGGCCCGTTTACAAACTGCAGAATTATTTCAATTCGTTTTATAGTTAATTCACTGATATTAATCAGTTATGAATACAAATTTTTATTAGAGCTTTATAAAGCAGATGAAATATCTCGACAAAAAAAATATATATCTTAATCTTAGACCACTTTCATAATTAAGATCACATACTCGTATGTGTATTAGTGCTAGGATACTATCCATATTACTACCGACTGAATGTTTGTACTTGAGTAAAAAAAAAACATAACTAATTTTTTACGTTGTTTTTATCACTTTATTTAAAGTATACTTTATATAATTAATAATTCTACTGTAAGTGTGTACTCGTATGTCACTGAACCCCTCCTAAACGGCTGGACCGATTTGAATGAATTTTTTTGTGTGCGTTTGAGTGGGGTTGGTTTAGATTCACAAAAGTAGGACCATGAGGGCGATACGAGGGAAATTTTTGCCCCTCCGAAACAATCAAACCGAATTTAATGAAATTTAGAATATAAATATATCTGCATCTAAAAAGTCGTGAAGGCTATGTAAATTCTTAAGACTAGAATCAGGAGGGCGATAGGTGGGAAATTGCTGCCCCTCCGAAACTTTAGAACAGATTTTAATGAAATTTAGAACATAGATAGATCAGCATCTAAAAAGTTACACAGGCTATGTTCATTTTTAAAGCTTGGAGCAAGGGGGCGATATGGGGAAATTTATGCCCCTCCGAAATGTTCAAACCAATTTTAATTACACCTAGAAAATAGATAAATCTGCGTCTAAAAATGCGCATAGGCTATGTTTGTTATCAAAAGTATGACCAGGAGGGCGAAAGGTGGAAAATGTCTTACTATCCGAAACAATAAAAAAAATTATAGTTTAAGTATATAAATCTTATATTTTTCTTAACAAGAGCTATGTATATATGTACGAGTATGTAGGCAAGTTATTTTAGGTGACAGTTTCTTATAAATTGTGCTGGAGACAGTTGTGGCACCATCTTATTGAAATCTCATATCGTCCAGCTCATAATCTTTAATTGCCAAAAAGAAAGTGGTCTATCATACGGTCATAGCGCTCTGAATTGATGGTAGCGTGATTTTCGAAAAAAATATGACTCAATGGCATCTGCAGGCCATAATGAACATCAAACAGACACTTTCTCCAGATTCAATGGCTTTCCACAATCACTTATAGGCTCTTCGATCCCCACATGCGAAAATTTTGATTCTTGACTTAACCAACGAGTGACGAATTATCTTCATTGCAGAAGAAAATTTTGTTCGAAAAATCAGCATTGAAAGCCTGTTGCTCTAGCATCCAATCAGCATATCGACGGCATTGTGAATGGTCAGCCGGCTTTAACTATTGCGTGAGTTGAACTTTATATGGATGGAGGTGCAAAGCCAAATGCAAAATATGCCATAATTAGCCGTAAGATACATACATACATATATACAATGATGCACAGGCCTGTCCACGTCTGTAACGCTTACAGTCTCTTCAAATTTCTTTATAATCTTGTCAATTTCTAACACAGCACGTCGATTATGACTATCAAAACTACTTTGTAATGCCCCAAGTGTATCCACATTTGAACAACCATTTTGGTAGTAAGTTTTAACAACTTTTAGGCCTTCTTCAGTTGTTAAACGATTTATATTGAGATGACAGATAGTTAACAGCTGACAGCAGTGCCAGATCGACGGTTATGAAATAAGAACAATACCTTGAAATACTTCATAGCGTAAGAGCATGTTTCCACCGAATTTAAATCAACTAGTTTTAAGTAAATCCCTTCAAAGTGTTTCCACCGAGCTTGTGAATGTCTTGTTGTTCACATTTTCGTATTCAATTTATGCACGTATGTACTTTATAAGGTGGACGCAGCAGCTGTAATATGAATTTTATTCACATGTAGTTGACATTTAAAATTTATTAAATATTCCTTATGCCATTTTTTTTTCGAAATTTCAATCACTATTGATGGATCCCTAGATCATCCTGGAGTTTGTAATTCTAAAAGCAACGTAGGGTTGCATACATAAATTTAGTTCGAAAAATAGTATTTTCGACATTATTTAAAATAAATCAACTACTTTTAGGTGATTAATCCATACGCAAAATGTATGATAAATCATGTATAAATTAACATCATGCCGGTGGAAACATACTATAAGTTGGATTTGAGTCAGGCAATTTACACATTGAGAGTTGCCATACTCTCTTCGTATGTAGATTTTTAGTTCAAGGTCCATACAATCACTCCCTTAAATTTTTATAAAGGACAAGAGTGTACATTATTGCACATGTATATTCTAAATTAAAATGAATTCTGTTTCCTGTTTAATATTTCTTGTAGTAACCAATTAGTCATTATCATCTTTGTCCTCAAATCTGTGCCACATTCATACTCTTTTGCATGCCTTGGCATAAAGCCAACTGAACTACATATATACATACTTACGTAAAATTATGCGGAAATAATTGATTCATAAGAAGATAATATGCAGGTTAAACAGGTTAAAGCTAATCGCTTTCTTATCAAACATCTTGTCAAGTCTGCACATCTGCAGGCCGAAAGCTTGACTAAATCAACATTTATTTTTGTAATGTGCTTATAAGTGGGTACATACTTATTTTTATTTTAAACCTTAAACAACTGAGACGGTCTACAGACGGTCATCAGTAAAAACGGTTTTATACAAAATCAACATACATGCTTTACACTATTGCAACCTATGCCAGAGTTGAAATTAGTATAAGATTCTGCAAATAACGGTACCAGTTGAAAAGTGATAAATAAAATTGTTTGGCGAAAAAAAACAAACACAAAAGTTCTGAATTTTGTGCAAAAATGCAAAAAAAATAATTGTGATTTCAGTGAAAATTAAAATTTAAAAAACAAAACGTTCTCTACACCTTACTATTTATAATTCAGAAAGCGACAATTGTAATTCAGACTATTCAATTTTATTTCAGAAAGTATCAATTGTAGTTCAGATTAGTAAATATTATTTCAGATAGTGCCAATTGTAATTCAGAAAGAGGACAAATTTTACTAACAATGTATGTATTTATTTTTATTTTTTTGTATAACCAAAAAAAAAAAATTTAAAGAATATTCAAATATATAAATAATACTCGTATATGGTATGTAGTAAGTAGTATGTCGTAGTATTTTTTTTTTTTAATAAATTATTGGCCGACCGCTATGTCATTCATTGCCAAAACAGTAGCTTGGTGAACTGTTCAGTGTTGCACAGCACGAGCGCAATCGCAATCGCAATCGCCCCCAGTTATGGTGTTCTTTGTTTGGTCTATAATATCCTCCAAGTAGAAAAAAATTTATGTTTTTACTGATTTTTCTGTATAATATTTATTATTTTCTGAGTTATATCATTCCTGAAGGTAATGATATGGCAGACGATTATTCAAAGATATTAGATTCATTCTTGCTTACAAATGGAGTAATTCCAGTTTGAGCTCTATTAGTGCTAAAGCATTTGATGCAAATTGTACACAAGATAATGTTATATCAAAGTTTTTTGAAAAAGGGCAATCGCGGTACTATTATTAGGCGTGTTCACTGAGAGTAGTAAGTGTGTACGTAAAAACGTTTGTATCAGTAGAAAGTTAGGTATATTATTTGTATGCTGGCCTTGTCGTATATTACGAAAGACTCTTCCGAATTTAAAAGCATACTATGCTGCAAACTTTTCTATGCAGTTGCACGTAAATGAGGTATCATTTTGAGTAAAAATTATTTGCCGTCTAAAGTACATTTTATAGATTCCTGTATGGGTCGTAATGAACTCAAAATAAAAACACAAGATATGGCAGTCAGGACATGTTATCATATCCCTGAAACGCTTGTATTATATCGCAATGTTAAGGCCGCAAGAAACAAAAGTCTGATAACAGTGAAAAAGAAATAACATGAAGATGTATGAATCTCGAGCACTGCAAAAGAACTTCCATCGAGAAAGGTTTGATTGGTCGTCCTTCATTTGCTGAAGAGCCAATCGGTAGCCTTCTTGTTTGGAAAACAAAAATCCAGTCAACCTGTGGTTAATATAATACTCGAAAGTGGTGTTCAAAAAATCTTGTGAACTGTGTAAAAATTCTAATACACACACGTTTTATGCCAAGTGCAACATCAACCTGTGTTTTTCAAATATAAAAAAATCTGTTTTACAGAATACGGTTTGGATATATTACATATTTGTCGGCTGACTTCCAAAACATCAATTGCTTTGTATTCAAACAAAATGTAGTGTTTAAATACCGCAACCGAAAAGTATACCAACTTTGTATTGATATATTTTGGAAGTTAGCCGTACTTTATTTTAAAAAACTTCTCACTAAATATACAGATAACATGCAGCATCCATTATACAATATTGTACATGTTATTTATCATATTATTTCCATTTTGCCCTGTATTATGCAATAAGTGGTACAATTGCTTCAAACACAACATGCAACACATTTTTCACAATAAAAAGTGAACATAATTTATAACATAAACTAAAACATATGCACTTGGTATTTTGTATATACATATTTATGTACATATATAATAGAAGTTCCATCGTACCTACAAGGTTTCATTAATCAAACTTTTCATTCAAATAAACAGCTGATTGGTCTACTGTATCCTATTCTGCTGATGCGGCTGCCATCTAAGCCAACAGACTTGATAAGTAAGTACCACATTTGTATAGGGAACCGCTTATTATAAGAACAGGCGTCCGCTTACAGCCGCTCCAACTGGAAGAACATATGCTGAAATCGCCTCTCACGACTCGCCGATGCTCGGCGGTTATCAAGAATATCGCCCAGAGGCTACCTCCACGTGGTTCGTGAGTCGATTTGAAGTAGAATTAATAAGGATCACCCTGGGTACACCAAATTGAACCGATCAGAAGTTTTGCCTTGTCATTATACATCTGAATATTAAGCAATTTTTAATAATCCAGTCTTATACGCGTTAGAAAATCTTTCTTTTGCATTTGCTGTTGATTCTTTTTTACCGATTGGAATAATCTCTGCAATTTTTATTACACAGCGCTGGCAGAGTTTCATACTCGTACTCCATAAGAAATAATTCTTCTAATTATACCCTACACCAAAAATGGTAAAAGGTATATATAGGTTTGTCATTTCGTGTGTAATTTTCACAATATGAATATGCGACCCATAAAGTATACATATTCTGGGTCCTTATGAATAGGGAAGGCGACTAAGCGATGTCCGTCTGTCTGTCTGTCCGTCCGTTCGTATGACCGTCTGATGTGCGTGAAATCGGTTTTCGAAGCTTCCAGAATAGCTAGAGTCTTCGGTGATGGACTGGTGTATCAGAAATGGTCCAAAATAGATTGGTTTTGAAAATCATCAAAACCGAGCACACGGTTTCAGAGCTGGAAAACTTAAACTTTATTTTGCCATATAAAAGTAATTAGCTAAAACCAATTTTTTTTAATAAACTTATTTTATATTTCAGTACGAATAGAAATAGCATTAAAAATAAATAAAAAATAAAAAGAATAAAAAAGACGTTTCCAGTGGTGGAAAACCTAAATTTGTTTTTGTTATATAAAAGTAACCTACTAAAACTAATTTTTCCTTTTTCTCTATAAATTAAACATATCTTTAATTCTTAAAATAAATCTATTGGTGTAAGAAATCAGAAAAATCTAAAAGTATGATTCCAGGGTTGGTTAACTTTTTGTGATATATAAAATTAACTAGTTCTAATTAATTTTTTTCTTCTTCTTTATAAATTAAATATATTTTATGTTTTGTAAAGAAAAGTTTGGCATAAAAAATTAAAATCATACTTTCAGAACTGGAAAGTTTTAACTTTTTTTTAAACTAAATAAAACAAATTTTTACCTTATTTCCTTTTTTCTTTGTTCACTTAACATATTTTATATATTTTTTAAAGAACTATATTGGCATAAAGAGTCAGAAAAATATAAAAGTATGATTCCAGGGTTGGAATATTTAATTTTTTTGTATATAAAAGTAACTAGGTCAAATATTTTTTTCTTTTTGTTTACAAATTAAATATACTTTATGGCTTAAAAAGAAATACTTTGGAATAAAAAATTAGAAAAATTAAAAAAATTGCTCTAGACCTGAAAAACTTACACTTTTTCTGATATATAAAACTAATTATATTTTAGAAAGAAATAAATTAGTATTAAAAACCAAAAAAAAAAAACAAAATTATGGTTCCAGGGTTGGAAATTAAAAAAAAAAAATTTGTTGGTTAAAAATAAACAAAAATAATAGGATCCAGCTAAACCCCTCAATAATCAATTTCAATGTATTTTTAATAAAAAATATTTTACTTAATAAGTAAAATAATAATTTGGGATTACTAGTGCGTTAAAAAATTTTAAATTATAATAATTTTTTAAGTTTAACATTTGTTAACGCACTAATAATCCCAAATTAATATTTACTTATCTAGTAAAATATTTTTTTATTATGTTAAACTTTCATTTAAACAAATGAGAAGCTCAACAAGTAACAAAGTTAAAAGAAGAACTCAGTAGTCAACATGTTCTTATATTTTCTTACTTTACCATTGCTACCTTGGCTGACTTTTTTCAGCTTCCAATTGTAGTTGTAAGAGTATGTAAAGAAAATAAATGTAAATAACAACAACAAAAAAAACACTAATAATTATTTTAGTTAAACATATTTCAAGATATTTTTATATTTGTTCAATTTTTATATGGATACCAAATTTAAGTACAAGCAAAGGTTTGTGCCATTTTGCTTATTATGCTCTCGATGGTATTTCGTTGACAGTTTATAACGAGTTCTTATTCATTTTTAGTAAATGTAGATAAAAATAAAATTTATCGCTAAAGAACAGTCATAACTATAAGATAAGTTAAGGGAAATGTTCCATTTATTTCCCTGAAACCGTTTCTTTCTACTGAACAAAATCTAAAAAATTCTTTAGGAATAAACCATTTACATAATACCGCGATATATCACATTTGCAGTGGGATGTTTAAATTGAGACACTAAATAGTTTTGCAACATCGAAGATTATTAAATACGGGAAAATATAAAACAAGTTATTTTACTTGGTATGGAGGTATTTACAATAGATACTAAGACCATTTTAGGGTTATTAAATAGTAGCACGGTTTTTGAACATCTCAATAGCGAGTAAACAAGCCCCAATTTTTTGGTATTGTATTGACGTGATATCGGTGTTGACAACTGGAATTAGGGTCAATGTAAAATTTTTCTTAAACACAGAGTGTAGAATAAAATATTCAACTATTGCTAATATCGAAAATGAAATATTTGAAACAAATTCTTTAGTCGAAAAATAACGAGAGGTCACTACCAAAAATTGCCCTAGAACAAAAAATTATAAATTTTTTCACAAAAAAAATATGTGTGTGTGTACTTATATATGTGTCTGTATACTACATACATACGTACGTCAGTGAAGGATATATAAGATTCGGCACAGCCGAATATAGCACTCTTACTTGTTTTTCTTTTCATGCCATATTCAAAGTTGGACAACAACCACAATTGAACAGACGTTAGAAGACGTTATTCTACAAAAGATCGGCTCAAGCCACAAAAAATATACTTCGGCAACAGCAGCACCATCAACATTACCATGCACACTCACAAAGTTTCAAAAAATTTATTTAAATGATTACTTTTGTCTTATAGTTTTGCAGGAAGAAAATATTGTACAAACAAATATTGTTGCAATAACATTTCATAGTATATTGCACTTCCTTTGGCTGTAAAAGAGATTAGGTTAGGTTAAGTTGAAAAGAGGGCTATCAATATTGACCCAATCCATTTCAGATTACACTTATGCTCTTATAGCATGTTGTGCGCTCTTAATAAGAGATATTGGGGAGATACCCAATAAAAACCTATCAAACTTAGTCAGGTTAGGCATCTAGTCTCCTCTATATACTTTCTTAGGTTTTCCCAGTCTGATTCCCTAAGATATTCCAGATGAAAGATTTGTCTTCTAATTTGAATGAATGTTGGACTGTGACACAAGTAGTGTTCGAGCGTTTCATCATCCTCCTGGCATCCTCCTCTACATGTTGTGTAGTCAACAACACTCATGCGAGCCAGGTGACTTTTTAACTCTATATGTCGTGTTATTATGCCAACCAAATTCCGAAATGTTGACCTTTTTAAACTGAGAATCTCTATTGTCTTTTCACTATTTGGTTTCCCCAGAGAATTTCGGTCACTCTTTTAACAGTAGAGTTCTGCCAATTTCTGGTGTGTTGTTCTATAGTCCATTGTTTCAATTAATTTTTAAATTCTTGAAAAGGTTGCGCGTTTTCTGGTCTGATTTTCTTCAGTAATGACCCCATCGTTACAATTCTATCTGCCTCTTCCTGATGTCCTGAAATCCATATCATCACCATTTCTCTACAATATCTGTGTGAATTTATCCCATTTTCCATTATCCATTGAAGCACGATAACTTTTCTACTATACTTAAAGATACGAATTAGTAGTTCGTTGTCTATTTCCTTTACCTATTTAATGCGTTCCGTCTCAGTCCGAACGACGGTATTATGATTCGGCAAGCGAAAGAATTTACGTATATTACGACTCGTAAGTTCTGTCGTAAATTCTGGTTTGATATGTCAAAAATCAAAAGTTTCTAGACATAGGAAAGCAGAAATTGGAAAATTTCCGATTCCTGAAGGTAATTTTTAATACATCAGTATTGATATTGTCGGACCTTTATCTGTTTCGAAAGGATATCGATATTGTTTAACATGTATTGACGGATTTACCAGATGGACTGAGGCAATACTTGTCGAAGACATAAAAGCTTCAGCCGTAGCGAAAGCATTTCTTTATGGATGGGTTTCTATGTATGGAGTTCCAAATCAAATAACCACAGACCAAGGCAGACAGTTTGAAGCGTCTTTATTTCGAGAATTCGCCATAGCAATTGGTTCAAAAGTTATTCAAAAAATTATTTTTAAAAGTATTTTTAATCTTAATGTAATAATTTCTTAATTAAACTTTTTTTATAAAAAACATAAATTATGTTTCTTCATCATAATGAAAACCAGAAATTTTTCTATAGAACCATAAAAAACCTGTCTGTCCCATTAAATTCATTCGAAGTGAGAATGGATATTTATTGAGAAAAGACAAAGAAATAATAGAGAGATGGCGCGAATATTTTATTGAATTATTGAATAGAGATAGCAACACAGTGTTAGCCGATGAATATATCATCCCTGAAAATGATGAGGACCCGTAACAAATCTTAAACGATGAACTTGCCAAGGTACTTAATAAAATTAAGTTAGGTAAAGCTGCTGGACATGATTGTGTAGCTCCGGAACTTCTGAAATATATGAATGATGATGGACAAGTTTTGCTACTCAAAGTTATAAACGCGGCATGGAGGCAATCAATAATTCCCAGCGACTGGCAAGCAGCGATAATCCAATATTTAAAAAGGGAGATAAAAAGCTATGCCAGAACCACCAAGGAATATCACTTCTATCTATAAGACTCAAAAGTATTATAAAACACTAGCTTGATGAGGAACAGTGTGGCTTTAGGCCAAATCGTGGAACGCAAGATCTAATATTCACCATGAGACAAATATCGAAAAATCATATAGTTTTATAGGTCTGGAAAAGGCTTTCGGCACGGTAAAATGGCAAATTAGAGAAGACGGAAAGTCGGGTAGAGATTTTTATTGGTAAAAGAGAAGTCTCAAAGGGAATAAAACTCGCAATATACAACTCCACATATGGATGTGAATCATAGTCGCTTACATCTAAAAATTAAAACAGAGTTCAGGCATCAGTGATGAAATATTTACGCCGTGTGGCAGGTAAAATATGGCGGCACAGAATACGAAACGACACAATACGAGAAAGCCTATCGAGAGAACCATTGAATAAAAGGACCGAGTGACAAAAGCTAAGATGGTTTGGAAATGTTGCCAGAATGCCGGAGTACCGCCTGCCGAGAGGAGTATTAGAAGCAAGACCGATTAGACTAAGACCCGAGGAAGAAAAAGAGTAACATGGCAAGACACAATCAACAAAATTTTTACTGAACAAAGAATCGAGCCTAGAACAGCCAAAACAACGGCACAAGATAGACAGAAATGGAGAAGTGTTTGCAAAGAAAGGGGTCCGGAATAAGTTATTTAGTACGAAAAATTGCACAATTATATTGCTAGTGTGTGCCGCTTAAGACCATCTTGTTTCGGTCCTGGAGCTTTTCAGAAGCACTTTTTTAACAATTCTAACTCAAA
This sequence comes from Nowickia ferox, assembly GCA_936439885.1. Taxonomy (NCBI): domain Eukaryota; kingdom Metazoa; phylum Arthropoda; class Insecta; order Diptera; family Tachinidae; genus Nowickia; species Nowickia ferox. The sequence continues at coordinate 32,002,444 of OW387027.1, read as the reverse complement.
TTCGTACTTTTCGGCAGAAAAATATACTAGAACAAAAATTATTCCCGCAATTCAATTCATATTTCAGGGAGCCTGCGGGATCCCAATTTTACCGAAAACTGTTCCCGTACTCAGAGTTTGGGCAAGTAAGGGAGCTTTTGAGAGAGTAATGTTCTTCTTCTTCTTGCACGAAACAAGCCGTAATTTTTCTTTGAGCTAGTTTGGGCAATCCGAAAAACAATCAGCTGTTTGAAAAATAACCAATAACAAGTAAAATTAAATTGTCCTAAACAGTAAAAACATTGAAAAGTTGAATCAAAAAGGTTTATAAACTAGTGGTGAACTAAGTTTTATCAGTTTTTATATAAAATTATGAAACAAAACATTCGATATGCAACAGCATGTAAGTAAACGCACGGGTGTGTATGTACACAAGTAGTTATTTACTAGAGATGTGCAAGTAAGCGGTTTTTGACTCACGACACGCACGCTCAGGCAGAAAAATATTTTACTCACGCACGAATGATTTTGAAAAATTTCACGATCACGCACGTTCACGTATAAAATATTCTTAATCACGCACGATAGGTGTACAGCTTATCACGATCACGCACGCTTACGAAAAATATATAATTAATTTTTTATGTTTGTTTACCTAAATGTACATATGTATATAAATATGTATGTACATAGATCAGAGGTGGCCACCGAGAGAAACACGAGAGTAATGTATTCGCTTATGTGTATTCATTTTTATAAGAAGCCGATTGATGTTCGGCACTCTGGTGCTACTTTGGGCAGCTCAGGCATAGATTGTAGTACGAGTATTTATTATAAGAAAATTTAAAATTTTTAATACAGTTATATACCCACGCAGGAGTGTTATCTCGTTAGAGCGTGAGAATTCGTGCGTGATTCTTAAAAACTATTCACTCATGATCACGCACGAGTAATGATGACGATGAAATCACGACGTTTGCACATCTCTATTATTTACATACATACTCGTACATGCATTGACGTTGGCTTTTATGGTAAAATTTTTTTGTTTTTCGTGTTACCGTACTTTTGTACATTTTTTGTATTATTGAGAGTAATTATAGCTTGTTCTCATTCTACCGAACATTGCCCAAAAACACCTATTGTGTCGATTGCGTCAGATGAGCGGAGAGGGCGAACTGCTGACGTTTTGGTGTATTTATGGTTTTGATTTTTTGCTTTTGAGAGAAAACAAATGTTGGACATGCCCTATAGGAACTCAAACCCATTTATAAGCAACTTCAAACTAGTTTTTTAATAACCACATCTAGTTGATTAATGGCTCGATTATGGATGGCAACCGAACTTTGGTTGCGTTGCTAGTTGCCGAAATGGTATTATGGATGGCGACTGGCAACTAACCGCGGGTAATTTCAGTTGCCATATTGGCAACCACAAATTTGTAGTTGCTGCATAGTTTTAAATTGGAAAAAATAAAAAGTTATTGCAATATTATTTTTATTCTTGAATTTCTTCTATGCATATTCAAAAAAAAATGCTTTGCAGCCAAAAGAGAGATTGTTAAAACTTATTTTAGGCAATAACATACACATACTCACAGTAGAGGCGGTAATTCTAAAGATCCGTGTAAAAAAATTATTCGACTTAACTAATCACTTTTATGATCAGTAATGTTATTTAAGCACGCCTACTTAATAATTTTCTTTTTAAAACTTGTATTTCTTATATTTAGAATTTTTTTCACATTATTTTCAGTTGCAAATCTGTCATAATCATATTTTCGATAACTTTTTGGCAACTGAAGGAAGTTGCCATACATAATACAAATTTTAATTTCAGTTGCGTTGCTAGTTAATCGAGCCGTAAGTGACTTTTTTCGTTATCGCCGAGTCACTATTTTAACATAGGCATGTCATAGGCGGTAGTCAATTGTCCATCTCTGCATGACTTTTAAATTGACAACTACTTATTATACCAAGTTGAAGTCAATTAATATTATAATTAAATAAATATATACATACTTGTACTGCTCATAGAATATATTATATATACATATTAGTATTGAAATTATTTAGTTTTTTTTCAACATTTCTTTTCATTTACTTATTTTGCTTGTATTTATTTCTAACGTGTGCTTCTATGCAATATGTTTGGTTGATATCTGCACGAGATTCAAATCAATTTCTAGTCACTTCCAAAATAATTAATTTATAGCTGTGTTTTTTGTCAACCGATTATTTTATTTACTACAGGGCACTTACATACATTAATATGTGTGTATGTATGTACATTCGTACAGTCCTGGGATTAGAGCATATCCCCAAGCTGTCCAACAAAACAAAATGTTATTTATGTATGTATATTTGTATTCCGGAACAAAATATTTATTTTGTAAACATACACATCTTGATTTTATTATAATTTCAATATACAAACATAATTTAAGAAATTTTCTTAAGGCAGAATTAGTTTTTACTTTCTGTTCTGTTAAGAATCAGCTGACTCTTTTTTCTTTATAGAAATCTAATACAAGTCGTTAGTTTTTCTTTTTCGTTCTGTTCTGTTTCGGTTCAACCTGTGAAAATCAAAAAATTGTTAAGTAATTGTAAGTGACAGCATAAATTAAATAAAAATATTTTGAAATAAATTGTTGTTGTGTGTTTAGAATGTAAAAATTTAATTTTGAAAAGAAAAACATAAAATTATGTTGAAACATAGCAATGGACGATGCTAAATTCATCACTTTAGTGAAAAACTGCGACCCTTCTGGTTAGAAACAGCTGATAAGTTACTACAGAAAAAGTAAGTACGCAAATTTAGAAGCAGCACGGCACAGCACAGAACAGTAACAGAGAGTAAAAACTAATGAAGCCTTTAGTTTGTAGTTGCTGTTCTGTTCTGTTCTGAATCAGCTGTTTTTTGTTCTGTTCAATTGTGTGGTTTCTTTTTCCTTTTTAGTACTGTTTCGGACAAATCTATAGAAATTGGAAATCAACATTAAGTGACAGCCAAAAGTGTGTATGTATTAGTTTATTGTGATATTTTGTACACAAGTGTAATCAATTCTATAGGCTGCCAGATAAAAGTAATTGGAAAATATTTTATAAAGAAAAATACGGCACGGAACGAAAAGTAAAAACTAATGAGAACTTTAGTCTTCTGCCAAAATTATTTGGTTCTCTTTTGCTGAATTGAAATTTTTCATACTTGGCAACACTTTACTCTCGGCACAATCTGGAATGTTCTGCTATATTATTTAACTTGTTTCAGCTAGTAAGAAAATTAAAATAACAAATTATTTTGTTAACTACATATTTCCCAATATATAGTCCAAAATTTAGTGAAACCATCGAATCACAGCGAAACATTCTATTGCTAAGCGTGTAGGCGTTTCACCATACGAACAATTATAAATCGTTTCAAAGACGAATGCAATTGTGAAAACGCTAAACTTGCAGCAAATATACAAGAACATTTTGGAAAGAACGTGCATCCTAAATCTGTTTGGAAATTGCTGCACATAACTGACTACATACGAGTATATCGTATGTAACTCACTAGTAGCTAGACGAAAGCTATTGAAATTCACTATCAATGTGAAGAAATGGTTGTTTAAATGTATGGTGAAAGCTAAACCATGAAAATCAAGAAAAAAATCTTACACCAACATGCAAGTATGGTGGCGGGGGCTTATGGTATTGGACTGTGTAGCTGCTGTGGGTGTTGGGGAAGTCGCATTTATTGATGGGACAATGAAGTACTGTTTACCTTAACATTTTGAAGACTGTAAAAAAGAGACCAGAGAATTTAATATACTTGTATGCAAGAAGAATTCACACCAGGTTATTTCTTTTTAGGAAATTGTGATCAGCTGTTAATTTCTCTTGTGTCAAATCAAGCAAAAAGTTTGGAAATTTTCTGACAGCCGAAAATTTTACACTAACAAATATAAATACATATGCTCATGTATTTTCCGCAGAGTTGCAAATTGAGATCACATGGTATAAAATCGCCTGGCATGTATGACTGTAACAAGAAAATGTGTGAAAAGTAGACTTAATTAGTTATTAAGGAAACAAGATTACTTAATAAATATTAAGTGAAGTTTCTTTGTAATTTTTGCTTGAATAGCAATGGCTGTAAAGCGTGTTTTTTTAGTGTATCATATTTCAGTCCCCATTTAACAGCTGATAATTCCATTTTGTTTAGTTTGCTTTGAAATTTTATTATGAATCGACTTACAGAGCAACGCGTTCAAATATTTGAAATTTTTAATCAAAAAAATTTGTTCTTTTCGTCAAACTCATCGTGCACTTCTGATGAAGCTCATGCATTTCTGGTTGAATGGGTACATGAATAAGCTGAATTGTCGCATTTGGAATGAGGAGAATCCACAAGCTTTTGTCGAAACACCATTACATCCACAGAAAACTACTGTTTGGTGAGCTCTATGGGCTGGCGGTGTCATTGGCCCATATGTCTTCAAAAACGATTATGGTCAGAATGTTACTGTCAATGGTGATCGAAATTTTTTCGTACATCAATTTCATGGCATTAATCTTGCTGATATGTGGTTCCAACAGGACGAAGCCACATGACACACAGCGCTCAAAGAAACTCAAAGTTGTGACACTCCAAAAAAACACGATTTATGTGCATTTTATTCGCAGTAATTATGTACTACATACCACAGTGAGTTCAGATAAATGCATTTCTAAAGGTATTTAGGCGTATTCTCATAATTACCAATATGAAATAATTAAACATCTTCGCTTTATTACCTTTCCGGGATAATTATCCCAAAAATCATGGAATTTTTGATGAGGTAACAATTAACCGGGGTTTACTGTACTACATTTTTCTTTACTTTTGAAATTAACACAAACTTTTGTTTTCTTGGGTATATCCTATTCAAGCGATGTAAAATTTTTTAGGCGCCTTTATCAATTATTTTATCAGAAATATTATAACGAAAACCAGGCTGCTAATAACGAATTAATTTATTCTACAATGTTTTTAGTATTAAAAAAGTTTTAAAAAATAAAAAAAAATTTAATTGCAAATTTATTTAGATTAGCTAATATTTAGGTTCACATAGTTGAAAGGTAGGGTGTCCTATTTATGTGACGAATAGTGTATACATTTGTTAGCAACCAAACCTTTCTTGAAGTTATTTATATAAACCAATTTCAATTTGCCCGAATATTTAGGTTGGCCTCAATTCTCAATTAACCAAGCTGATCCTAAATACATAAATAATAAAAAAAATATAATTCTAAGAAACAGCAGAAAAAGGACAACACATTTAGAAGTAAATCACAGACAGACCACTTGAAAATTTATTAGAAATATGTAAGTATGTATATTTTTGTTGCCATCATCCTCCTGATGCTTCAGAATTTATCACCAAAAATAAGCACTTATTTTTAAACACGCAGCAAACACAACCATAAAAATCAATTGTTTTTTTTTTTATTGAGGTATAAAATAATGCAGCCAAAAACGACAATAACACCATTTCTTTTTCGCTTTTATTATTTAAGTAAACTAATTATGCACATATGATTGTAGTGTAATTATTACTTTTCATTTTTATATTACTTTTTTCACACGAGATACAAAATTGCAGTGGACATACATACATACATGTGTACATACACATGTATGCATTTATGTGCCTGTGCAAACGTGTACGAGTATATGCATTTCTTCTTTTCTTTTAATTTTATTCCAATTTTATTATGGAATTTTCGTAATTCTTACATTTTTTTATTTTAAGATTAGATTGATATACATATAAATGTACAATCTTATTTTACAACATTTATCACACTTTTTTATTTATTCTAATTAATAAAACTAAAATTGTTCTTTATTTTCACAGATTATTCCATGATTTTTAATGTGCACGTTTTCATTTTTACGCAGAAACTGTCGCAGAAAAAATCATGCTATCATACCTCAACTGACAGCTTTTTGCATTTCTTTTGTTTGTATGGGAAGCATGTCCTTTACGAAATCTCTTTATTTTTATTTTTTATTTTTATTTGCTCTCCTTTTAAATTTAAGAGAGAAAAAGTTAAAAGGCAAATACAATGCAAAAGCTCGGAATCGCAGCAGAGCATGCACACATAGAACATATTGGTGTGTGTGTGTGTGTGTGTGTGTGCGTTTTTGTAAATAACTACAACTGGCAGTTATTTTTGAATTTGATTAATTTGTTCAAATAATAATTTATAATATGATAATAATTTGTTCAAACAATAACTAAATTATGTTTACTAAATTTTAGTACACTTGTATCGTACTCTTTCAGTAGCTCGTTTTTGGCACAAACCTTTGATCAAACCCATTTAATATTATTATTAACCATAAAATTTAGTACATAAACATTATAGATTCTGATTTATCTAATGCAATTTCTGGTAATTCAATACATGCACGTTAATCCCTTTTGCTATCACAAAAATATGCAGTTTTCTGTCTCTTATGAATAAAACAGTAAATCTTTTATTCGTTAAATAACTTTTTTATTCACTTGCAAATTATGATAAGTGATGATAAATTCAATGGTTTTTAATAACAAAAATATTGTGCCATTTAGATGGATAAGTACTCATCATCAAGACGTCCCAGTCATAGCGACAGCTTAGCTGCTTTGCGCTTATTCAGCCGTTAGCAGCGATGCCAACTATTTATAACCCAAACGCGCTGTTCCCCTTCGCAAAACGCGCTAGAACGCGCTAAGTTACAGCATTGTCAACTATTTATAGCCAAAACGCGCTATTTTCCTACGCGCTAAATTAAATTTTAATAAAATTCGATGTATGTACATGTGCATTAGTAAATATGTACAATTAATTTTTTTTAGTAGCTCTTTTCTTTCTTTTAAATCATTCAACACAGAATCAGAATTGCTTCCAAATAATCGATATACTTTGTTTTTATTTTAATTTTATTTGCCAAATTTTGTAACAACTTATATAAATTGTCGAATAGTTTTGCGATTCAAATGCTTTTTGTACTTCAACTAGAATAGATGCTTAATAAGTAATATAATTTTTTTTTTGTCACGAGTACATATTTTTAGTTGTGAAATTTCAAAATGTTTGCCATTTACAGTATTAAAATGCGTTTTTAATTCTAATCACAGTCAAGGGAATTTTATTTGCGACAGCTGAATCATTAACCAATTTAGAAAATATTATGAGTTTTGAATACTAGAAAATTGTTAAATTTATGCAAAAAAGGTAAAAAAATATATTGAACTGAAGTGATGATAACTTTGTTCAAAACGCGCTAATTTAGCGCTTTTTTAGTAAACGCGCTAAGACGAAAAAAAGCGCGTTTAGCATAGTTAAAACGCGCTAAGTCTAGCGCGAAACGCGCTAAATTGGCATCGCTGGCCGTTAGACCAGTGGTCGGCAACATATACCATTACATTTTACGATTGCGTGCGTTATACTCTGAGCACGAACCGGTGTTGCCAGTGAAATTCCGCCTCATATGAAATTGTAAATCTCCAAAGGCTAAATTGATTTCATTATGGCCAGAAGAAACACTCAAGCTTTCTTTATAAAGAAAGGCATCTTTTGCTGTCGCTACGTCAATGTAATGTTGAGTAAAAATATGGTTTTGTAGAAGATTTCCTTAAAATAGTTTAGATATATGCTTGAAAATGCCTTTGCGTGTCACTTTTTTATGCATGACAACGCACGTTGATAAACCAAACATTCTGGTTTGCCAAAATAATTTTCAACAAAATAAAAAAAAAGTAGTAAATTATCATCACACATATTTTCTTATTGTTGGGAAATTCCTTTTCCCTGGCAATGCTGATTCTTAACAACATTCGATACACATAACTTCCTCTCAAAAATAATTGTGTACACATTCATACGTAATAGAAGAGTATATTAAAGGGCGCGGCGCCCTTAATTCGCCGATCACTGCGTTAGACCAACACGTTGTCAATATGCTGAATTTTACCTAGAAAAAGCAATTGCTTACCCATTTGCTGGGATAGAAGGAGACAAACTTTAACTTCAAGCTAAAGATTTTCAATTTAACAAGGGTATTTAAATTTTTTCCGCGTTATGAAATAAAATGTCATTGTCAAACAGTAAAAATTCGTTAAATTCCTTGAATGGAGCAAAGAAGACAATATGCCATTAGATCCCGGAAATTCAGAGTTTTCAATATAAGACTCATTCATAGATAAGGTTAGTCTGACAAATACCGCCACATAAGTTGAATGATCAATTGGATTCAAGAGGTCTTTCCTTTAGAAGTCAATGATGAGCAAAAAAATTATGAGAAACAGAAGAGAAGTAGGATTGATTCATATGACAGTAGTCATAAAGAAAATAAAATCAAAGTGGGCGATGATATTGCATTGATTAACATACAATGCATACAACGGGCTTTAGAAAATGACAAACTGACAATATTTAAAAAAACATCTTAAACACCCGCATTTCGTACTAGATTAAAGGAAATGTGTACAAGTTTTCTTAAGTGTTGAACAAAATTCTCGTAAACGAACATTCGATTCGACATACGCAATGCGGGTGATAATGTTAAACTTTTTTTAATTAATTAGTTTGTAAACTTTTCACTAATCTAGGAACGAAAAATTTCAAGTTTTAGAATTAAATAATTTTTAGTAGGCGGCGTGGTTTCGGTGATCTGGCTAATATCAAACCAGGGTAAATTGTAGATTCTCGCTAGCTTACCAAGACCAATAGATTATTACGACTGAATGCAGCAACGGAAAATCCATCCAAAAATTTACGGATTCTGGTTGAATTTATAATTAAATTTTATGTGCCAATGTACTTCAATATCAAGTATTACAGCCCTGTCGTGTACGGTAGTGCATTATTTTTCAAGTTCATTAGTTGGTCACGGTTTCTACAACCTCATTTACGCAGTATTGTCAATAAAGTAATAAAAGATAATTTATATTATATTATGCGCATTCGGAAAATATCTAGCTATCAATGTTGTTTGATGATAGCAAAGAAAAGCCAAATTGTGCTATAAAGAAAATTCTACGCTATCGAACCGATGTTGAAGACCCAACGGAAGTTAGAGTTTATAAAAAACCAGATATAAACTTTAATTGCACAAGTTACACGGAAATGATCAATTTGAATGATATAAATAACGATACGATACATTGAAATAATATTTAAATCAAGATGATCCACCGTTTTTTAATCCAAAAATTCCATCACACATACAAAGAACGGAACGACACGTTCACGTTAGGTACATTGTACCTATATGAAGATAAAAATTTCGGAACCGCTGATTGTCCGCTACTGCTTTAGCAGCTACTGCGCATGTTTGCGGAGCTTTCAACTATTCGCAACCTGTGGACGCGTCCGGTAGCATTCAGCTGTTTTTCCTTTCCAAGCACAACTATCATTTTGAATATATCGTCGGCTTAGAGTGTAAACCTGTTTAATCCACTTTTTATAACATCCCAGCTAAAAAAATTATGTATGGTCCATATATTTTTAATACATGAATGTATATAAATATATATGAATACCCAGCGGGAAAAAGAAGAAGTCGGAAGCTTTTTAAAAGGCCTTTGTACTCATTCATATATAATTTCGTTTCGGTTTTTAACCCTCAACCAAAATAAGGGGTCTTGCGAGTATAAGATTGTAGTGCGTGTCTGTGTATCTGTTTGTCTTACAATCATTTTGATTTAGTTTTTTCTGTTTAAAAGGTGACTTAATCGAGAGTGTTCTTCGCTAAGAAAATCGGTGCAGCCGTTTAGAAGATAGCACATCTTTTTAGATATATTCGGTTGAATCTCAAACGTGTATACCGATTTTAATTTGGTTACTTTTGTTTGAAAGGTGACTTGTGCGTATACCTTATGTCAATAAGTCCGTTACCTTCGGATCAATAAGTCCGTGACTTTTCGAACTTCCCTCGTAGTTAAATGCAACACTGCTCCCATCAAGTACCACCTGTTAATAGACTACTGTCAAATTTGAAGCAAGTGTCGTCATTTACTTTGCGTTTAACAGCTGTTCAAAACACACAACCTCCTGTATTTTTCTAAAAATGGAAAAAAATGAATTTCGAGTGCTCATTAAACATAATTTTTTGCGAAAAAACCGTCATTCAAACCAAGGAAAAGCTCGATAAATACTATGGGGACTCTGCACCATCGATTTCAATGGTAAAAAAATGGTTTACTGACTTTCGTTGTGGTCGCACAAGTAAAAATGACGCTGAACGTTCTGGCCGGCCAATTGAGGTCAGTACACCCGAAAATGTCGAAAAAATCCACGATATGGTGTTGGCCGATCGAAGAGTAAAAGTGCGTAAGATTGTTGATGCCATAGGCATTTCATATGGTTTCAGTGTGGTTTCGATTTTAAGTGATCAGCTGGGTTTAAGAAAGTTGTCTGCCGCGTTTGCTCCCAATTGACCGTAAACGTGTTTCAACTTCAAATGATTGTTTGGAGTTTAACCGCAATCCGAATGAGTTTTTGCGACATTTTGGTAACTGTGGATGAAACATGGATCCATTACTGTATTCCGCAGACCAAGCAGCAATCTAAGCAATGGGTTTCTCCGGGTGAACCTGCTCGGAAGAAGGCCAAGGTAAGTTTGTCGGCCAATAAGGTGATGGCAACAGTTTTCAAAAGGGAAAAGCAATAAACGGCGAATATTATTCGAACTTATTAGACCGATTTAATGAGGACTTGAAAAGAAAACGAACCCCTATTTCGCCAAGAAAAAAGTTCTTTTTCATCAAGATAATGCACGGGTGCACACGTGTGCAGTCTCGATGGCAAAACTCTATGAATTGGGCTACGAATTGGTACCTCATCCGCCATATTCTCCGGATTCAGCCCCTAGTGACTACTTTCTATTTCCAAACCTAAAGAAATGGCTCGGTGGAAAGAGATTTAGCTCCAACGATGAAATTATTGACCAAACAAATGCCTATTTTAAGGACTTCGAAAAATCCTATTTTTTAGAAGGGATACAAAAACTGGAGAAACATTGGACTAACAGTATTGAGTTAAAAGGAGATTATGTTGAAAAATAAATTTTTGTTTTACAAAAAAAAACTGTGTTTCATTCAAAAACTCACGGACTTATTGATCCGCCCTCGTATTCATTTACTATTTTCTTTTTTGCGATTCTGTTACTTCAATAATATTAGTGGAGCATATGGTTCTTAACTTATGCTTCAGCGTCAACTGCGTCGGGGGGTTTTAAAATTTTTAATTTTTTTATTATTTTACTATTTCTAAGCTTGATATTGAAATTATTTGTTTTTCTTGTGTAATGATTTTTTTTTGTTTGTTAATAAAAAAAATTAGGTTAATACACATGCATGTCGTTTTTTGCAAACTTTTTTAAAATTATTCGAATATTCGAACAAATATTCAAAATTATTCCTCTGTTCCAACAAGAAAAAAAATCATGAAATTTCATTCGAACAAATATAAAACACGAATAATTACCCTGTAGAAAACATGGGGTTAAGTGTCCCCAAGTCACCACTTTTGTCGACTACTACTATGTCTATTAATAATGGTTTTAATGCGTAGAAAACATTTTTTCAGATGCACACAACTATGCTTCTTCTTAATGTTTTATTGGTTTGTTGAAAATAAACGTGACGTCAAGCAAAATTTAAGTGTTTATAAAAGTTATCTTAAGAAATAGAATTATAAGGTTAATATATATAAATGTATTTAACAATAATTAAAAACATAATACACCAAAAAAAAAAAATAAAAAAACAAATAAAATAACAATCAATATTGTATAAAAATATAAAATGTGAAAATTGAAGAGTTTTAAGTGAAAGGTGCCAATTATGGAAATTTTGACCCTGTGGAAGATTTTGTGCCATCAGGTAAAGATTTGTCATATTTTTAGATCCATACGTAAGTGTTTGACTTTACTAATTCAGCGAAACGTACAATTTTTAATTTTAATATACATATGTATTTAATAGAAATGACAAACAATTTCCTGCAGGTGGTGACAGTGTCTATAGTGAATCAGTACAGTTTTACTACGGACATCGAGCGAGGAAATATCGATATTGTAGACTAGAGCTCCTAAAATTTACTAGTGAATCTTTGGTGCCCATGTCTCCATGTGGCCCCAAAAAAACTACTTAGCCAGTAGTGCTACAGTCTAGTGGTGGATTTTCAATGACAAGCTAATATTAAATGTCAATAGGCGATTACATTGGCTGGGGTACACCTGGTCAGTAGTGCTACTGACAATGTCACTAGTAAATCACTACATTTTCACTATTCGCATTTTCTGCAGGGTAACAACGCTAGTACACACACACCTACATATGTATGTATGTGTATGTGTACGCAGGTCGTTATAACTAGGTCTTACTGCTTTATTATTTGTCTTGTAGGCTCTTCTATTGCAAAATGCATATTTCGTTCTTTTCTTTAAACAGGAAAAGAATTTTAACTTTAAGTGTATTTCCTGTTAAAGCGATTTTATTGCAAAGGCTGTAGTGCTTACTGATTTAATAGATACTATGACGTTATTTTAATCCAATAAATATGTACAAGTCCTTTTAGAATGAAACTCACAGCACTGACTTACATATTTTAAGTATGCATGTTTTTCTGTGTTTAGTTGAAAACTATGATTCGAAATTGATTTTATTTCATTTGCAAGTACCAATAACCGTTCGACAATGTTTTCTGTTTCGTTTTCTATGTAAAACTAAATATTTCACTTAAACAAACAGCACATTGTCTGTCAATGCCTTCATGCACATCTATTGTACAAACACATACATAAATTTAAGAAGTAGGGTGTCTATCATTAACAATTGTAAAGCTACGGTCACACTTGTCAAACATTTGCCCAAAAAAGCGTAACCACTAAATGCTAATGAAAAATCTTTCAATTCAGACAAAAGTTTGTCAAGTTAAAGAGTAGCCAATATTGTTGGATTCTATGACATGGTGCATTAGTTGTGTTCGAAACTTTTTAATATGATAAACAAGTGTCTGGATCAAAACTTTTTTCATTAGCGTTTGTTGGTTACGCTTTTTTGGGCAAATGTTTGACAAGTGTGACCGTACCTTAAGACTTTCATAATTTGAAATACAGTGCGTGCAATGCCATAGAAACAAAGTTGATTTTTGGTTGAAATTAATTGTTGGGTAACGACTAATTTGAATATGTGAGTACCTATTAAATAAAAAGAAAAAAAAACACATTTTATTGCAGTTTTAAGGTGTTGATTTTAAAAAATATAACAAAGAAAAAAATATTTTTTTCAGACCCTTAAAAAATTGTATCGAATATATGTATTTAATTCAGAATTTCTTCGTTCCAAAAAATTAAAAAAAGTTCTTCGATTAATCTGACCAATTTTGTTCAAATGACAAATCTAATAAGTATATGTATGTGCATAAATAAGCCCAGTGAACTTACCGCATTACGTGAGCACCACAAATTTTTTTTAATTGACTATTCTAAAAGATGAACAATGTTTGAAGACACTATAATTTGAACAACGAACAACAAAAATCAATATGCTTAAGCTAAAAAAATTTCAAAACGTTCAAATTCTATGTTCGTTAATTCCGGGAATCCCATTTTTATAAATATGTACAAATATAAGAATCCGTCATCCGTCCTACAACTTTTAGCGTACGTTGACACGTACGTTGTACAGCTGTTAGTTGGTTTTTTTTTCTTTGGTATATTTTGAGTTAGGTTTTTGTGTTATGTGGGAGAAAAAATTAAACAAAAGATATAAATAAAATAAACAAAAAAAAAACTTAAATTTAATTAATGAAATGTAGAACAAATCTATTGAAGCTGTTCAAATGTTTCCGTCAACAAAGTATTCATTGTGTCAACTTTCTACGTTGTTGCTTTAACGTCTGTTGAAAAATTCCACCTGACAAGGCATCCCGCTTTTCATAGGTCAATCCCGCCCGAAGTTCTATCCTGCTTTGGAGATTTTTGATCTTTTCGATCTCTTATTCGATTTTTATTAAAATGTAACTGACAAAAATTCATTCCAAATATTTTTTTAAGTGTAGTTATTGCTTAACTAGCAATGTGTATGTACGTTTTGAGATGAAAAGAAAATATTTTTATATTAAAAGTGCCATGCTTGCGGCTCAACCTTCACTATTTTGTAGACTACAATTCTCATTATTAACATAAATAGCCATGAAGAGTGAGAATTTTCACTGCATTAGTTTCCAAGATTTTTTTTAAATAAACATTTTCTCTACTTGAGAGGAGCCACGCTCACTTGTACAATCCCCATTATTTTCTATAATCGGCAGAATCAGCAGAATTTCAAGTTTGTATTTGTAGCAGCTACTAAGATGTTAAAAGATTAATATTTAATTTACATTGTGACACACTTTTTTCTCCATTGTTGACTCCTTTTTAACTTTTTAATAGCTTCCCATTGGTACCATTGCAAAAAAATTGGGCTGGCACACGCCTACAAATTTTTTTTACTTGATTTTAGGATATTCTACTTGTTTGATTGCTGCAAAACCTAGCAAACATCTTTGGTTCTTGTAATTACACAAGTTCAAAGTTGAGAAAATGGGCGGGGCTACGCCCATTACAATTTGTGATTATATTTCACGTGGTTCTACTTAAACGATTTTTACGAAACTTACCACACACCTTGAGCTGTAAAATAGACACAATCTTGTATTGAAAAAAATGGGCGGAGTCACGCCCATTAAAATTTAATATATTATTTTTTGTGGTTCTACTTTACCGATTTTTACAAAACTTAACACACACCAGGAGCTCTGAAAAACACAAAATCTTGCATTTAAGAAATTTAATTTTATATCCCATAAATTTTTTTCGGAAATGTTCTATCAGATCTTTGCATTGAAGTCGGTTTTTTTTGGCAGATTATAACAGTACTATTCTCGTTATTGGCGTTACTGATTACGATAAAATTTCAAAAGTTGCACTGTTTTGGCTTCTAAGCAAATGTTGTTGATTCTATGTGGGAAAAGGCACACATACTTCAGTCATAAAAAAATTAATAGCCTATTACTTAAGGTGATCAGATTTCGAAGTAAGAAAACGATGAAATCAACAAAAATAGAAAAAAAATTATTTGAATTCAATGTCTACAAATTATAAAAAATTACATTCATATACGTACATTCAATAATAAAAATTAAAAATTTTAAGAACCCCCGACGCAGTTGACACTGTAGCAAAACATAAAACAGAAAAAAATCTCAACAATATCACAGCCCTCTACACATTAAGCTTGCCAGGGTACACTCAAAGCAGATACGCCCATAAGGCAGCTGTGTATTCCAACTGTCAGCCTCTTTATAAAACCAAAATAAACAAAAAAATTGTTAGGGAATGCAAATGCAAGTGAGAATACATTGTTTCGTCGATAAAATAAATAATAAAATATAAATCATTCTTTTAATATTAAAGATGGCTGATAATAAAAAAGATGACAAAAAAGCACACATATTCTAAAATAGATGATTGTCCTCTCAAAAATAGGACGTATGGTCACCTTATATTACTCCTTCTAGACCATCAGTAGTAATACGCTGTAAGCAAATCAGTAAGACCGGTACCCTAGTATTATTTTTGAAGCCAAACACAAATATGCACCCTATGAGAGCCCCCACGCCTAATTGATAAATTCTGAAATATTTTCCATAGACAATGCACAATATAAAAACTGTTACTTACACAAAATTTCACATTTTTTGCAGCATTAGCTGCAAGGATCTGTGGTTTTCATTAATAACATCGCATGTCCATATTTTTATAATTTTCTTAGACCTTTTTAAAATTCATTTAAAATAAATCGTGCTCTTTTTTAGAGTGTTACAACTTCGAGTTGGCATCACTGCTTTATTTGAGCACTCATTTAACAGCTGATAGTTGCTTTTTGTTTACTTTGCTTTGAAATTTCATTATTAATCGACTAACACTAGAGCAACGCGTGCTAATTGTTCGGCGAATGGGCTGAAGCACAAATTAATATTGATTTGGAATTTCCTTTCAAAATTTTATTTTCCGATGAAGCCCATTTCTGGTTCAATGGGTACGTAAATAAGCAGAATTGTCACATTCGGACTGAGAAAAATCCACAAACTTTTGTCGAAACACCATTACATCCACAGAAAATTACTGTGTGGTGCGTTTTATAAGCTAGCGGAGTCATTGGCCCATATGTCTTCAAAAACGATGATGAACAGAATGTTACTGTCAATGGTGAACGGCATAGGAACACGATTCGAAATATTTTCGTACCTCAATTACATGGCATTAATCTTGCTGATATGTGGTTCCAACAGGACGGAGCCACATGACACACAGCGCCCGCTACAGTTTATTTACTCAAAGAAAATTTTGATGAAAAAATAATTTCACGTATTGGCCCAATTAATTGGCCACCAAAATCGTGTGATTTAACCCCATTGGATTATTTTCTTTGGGGTTATGTTAAATCACTTGTCTACGTGGATAAACCACAAGCAATTGAACACCTGGAAATCACATTCGAAGAGTTATCGGCCGCAAATGCTGCGAAAAGTTCTTGAAAATTGGTGTTCCAAATTGCGCTTTCTACGCGTCATCCGTGGCAGCCACATGGCAGAAATCATATATAAACATTAATTTCATAAAACTTTCTTTTCAATAAATCACTTGTCTACGTGGATAAACCACAAGCAATTGAACACCTGGAAATCACATTCGAAGAGTTATCGGCCGCAAATGCTGCGAAAAGTTGTTGAAAATTGGTGCTCCAAATTGCGCTTTCTACGCGTCATCCGTGGCAGCCACATGGCAGAAATCATATATAAACATTAATTTCATAAAACTTTCTTTTCAAAAAAGCGCTTCTCATTGATATTAAACATATGTTTCCTTGTTTTATTATGATTTAAAATTGTGTCACTCTATAAAAAAAACACCCTTTATAACAATTTCACATCATAAACTCGAAATGAGAAATATATAACATAGGGTTTTATTCCTAAAAGCCAAAGAAATATTCCAAAATAAAAATAAAATTTATATGGGAGGTGCCACATTTAAAAAAAATGTGAAATCGGTGCAGCCGCGCTTTATTGATGCGATTACCAACGAATGACATTTGATTCTTTTTTAAATACATATCGTTACATTACGTTACGTTAGTTAGGCCTTTCTATATTAAGGCAACGATATGTATGTATGTATGTACATAGATAAATATTTTTGTTTATAAATATTTGCGTTTCTTTTGAGTTGAAAACTGCGTTCCCTAAGTACATACGATACTGTCATATCACGCTTACTAAAAAATATTTATTTTTAAATGCCGCTTTTTGCCGGTATTTTCTTAAAAATTCCTGATTTTGATCGATCATGTCCCGTTTTTTGGGAAAACCGTCTAGTCATATTACCTATAACCTATGAAGATTTCTATATGACTCGGCCTTTCATATTTTGATTTTGTTAGTTCCGGAAATCTTTAGATCGTATACATATGTATTAGTGATGCCAATCCCGAAATCCCAATCCCGAAATCGGGATTCAGCGAATCCCGAATCCCGGGATTTAAACTTTTTAATCCCGGGATTTCCGGGATTAAGTCAATCCCGAACAGTGTTGCGAGTAGATTTCTCGGAAAAATACCTACACATGCTAAAAAAAAATCCGATTTTTCCCTACACGTTGAAAAAATTTCTCCTACAAAAATCCCTACTCATTTTTGTCATTAAAATAGAAGAAAACTATTAGTTAAAAAAAATATATTTATATGTTTATTAAAGTTTTGGTAAAAGAAAATAAGTAAAACACTAAAAAATAACACATACTCGTGCATACATATGTACTTTTAATTAAATTCAATTGAAACAACAAAAGTTTTTTTTTAAATTAATATGAATAGTTCTTTTCAAATAAAATTTTAAAGGATAAATTCCATTCAGGTAAAAAAACCGGTTATTTTAAAATTAACATGCATATGTAATCCATGTAGCAGGTGGTGTTATGTTAACAGCTGTTTTTTTAGGAAGTTTGGCTTATGAAATTTCATTTCAATAAAATTTGTAGGAAGTTTGATTTGTCAATTTTCATTGCAATAAAGTACCAGGCAGATTTTGTTGTTGCAGGCTTGACACCACCTGTTATATGAATTCGCCTTGGCATATACATACAAACATATTAGTGTGGCCAACTTTTCAAACCACAAAGATCAGTCGTAAAGCAGCTCTGGGTTGGGGAACAGCTCTCGCGTCATCGTAATTATTTCTTAAGTGCGGTCAGGCTTGTGTGTGTTGTTTAGCCTTCGAGAGTTTTGCGTCTCACTCGCACTTGTTAATGGGTACCGCAACTAATTGTATCGTTTAAAGTTAGTTATTTTGTGGTATTTTCCATTATCAGATGCAAACATTTTTAATAAGATTTAATTGGTGGAGACCATAAAAAACTCTAGGAGTAGATCTTGGAAACGCCTACTTCCTATACGAAGGTATAGGTCGTTCGCAGCAACCGAAGGAAGCTTCTACACGTGGAATACCCTGGCTCTTTGGTCACGTGCCTTTGCCATTTTTTGTTCCATTTGGAACACAGAATACAACAAAATAACTTAAAACCACAAAGATCTCTGGAAACATATTTTTAAGCGATTTTAACGAAAATGTTTGAACCCCTCTGAAATAGAAAATATTACTAAAAAAAACGTCATGTTTGCATTTATTTCATAAATAACGCGACATTATGGAAAAATCCCTCCATTTTGGAGAATATAAAAAATCTGTCCGATTTTCCCTACGCTTCTATTTTAGTTTCAAAAATACCTATATGTAAGGATTTCCCCCTATTCTGGCAACACTGATCCCGAAATTGTTTACTAAGTTTTGTTTGCTTTTTAAAAATAAATTCATCATAACCCGGGGAATACTAACCGTGGCAACACAATATTGATCCTTTATAATTGAAATTTATTTACCGGTGTTTAAGCATTGATTTGCCAAACCATTAGTAGACTTCAACCACATATTTTGAACAGTCACAAACTTCTTATCTTATGCACAGACTTCCAAAAACTATTTGAGAATTCACAAATAATAATATTTTTGAAAATCACAAAAGAAAAATAAGCGTAGTAAGCTTAGAAACTTCAACAAAACCCAGCAAATAATTTATATTCGATATGAAGCTGAGTTCTCTTAAACTTTTGCTTTTGTGATTTTCAAAAATATTATTTTTGAATTCTCAAATAGTTTTTGACTATATAATATGAAATAATTATAAAACTTTTGTTTGTGGACCTCTTTCAAAGAGTAAATACCTACAAAAAGCATGTGTCTGTTAATGTTCAAAAACCCAGAGTCCCGAATAATTCCGGAATGCCGGGATTCGATTTTTTGAAATCCCGAATCCCGGGATCGTAAAAACCAGTCCCGATTAGCATCCCTAATATGTATGTATATAGGTTAGTTAGATTAGAAGGCTGCTGGTAAGAAAGGGTGAAATTTAGAGTCCACTTCGGTCCAATACAATGCACAGTGGGGTTTTCGATTGCTAAAATGGGAATTAATTCCTGGTGACTTTCCCTGTTTATAATTTTAGATTTTTTTGGTCAATATCACTTAAAGAGAGCGATTTTTGAAGTTAAGCAAAAAATTAGCGGAATAGGACTGCGGGAAGGGGTACTCACCATACAAAATAATTAAAAATAATCTGCTATCTAGAAATCTATGATAGCAAGATGCTTCAAATTTGGTGTGAGTTAATTTCAAGACAGCATGCAAAGTTAGATGAAAAACTTTCGGGTTAGGTCCGCGGAAATGGGTACTCCCCATATAAAGTTATTAATAATAATATACTATCTGGAAATCTATAATAGTGAAGGGCTTCAAATTCAAAACGAATCACAACAAGTACAAGAATTTTATATTTGGGAACCACAGTTTCATATAAAAAAAGTCTGATAGCTTCTTAATGTTAATTTGAAGTAAACAAATAATTTGCATATATTCCATTTATTAGTATTTGTATTTTTGCATTATTGTTATATTTGCTCTTAACAATATTAACAGTTCTGTATATTATATTATTATAGCCGCATATAACCCACAAAAAGCTAATTTTACAGGACAAGTTTTTTTTAATTTTTTATGATTTTATCAAATCTTTATAATGAAAATTCAAATATAGCCTTCTAATGACATTATGCAAGTTATAGATAAGTTTTGCGTTGATTCTTAGATAGAATATTTTTGTTAGTTACGTTAATTTTGTCGACCATATTTTTAACAGATTAAATTTATTTTCAAATTAATGTTTTACCAGATGACGTGTTCGATGCTGCATCAAAAAGACAATTTCGAAAAATATATCAGTTACGTTATTGTCGTGGTTACTGCTCGACATTGATCCAAGTTGATACTTTTTCTCTTTTTTAATCCCTCTTTATGTATACATATGTATGTACATATATTAGTTATTAATATATGTATTAAAATTAATCGTAAGCTGTCATGAAAACAAAAACAAAAGCAACAGTAATAATGATGCTGTTATTGCTTTTATGTAATAGGTGCAACAATATATTTGCATATTATTTTAAAAGGGCAAATATGCGCAAAATGTTTTTTTTTTTACAAATTGCTTAAAAAAAAAAAATATATATATAACTCGGCTTAACTCACAATTATTTATCGTAATTTTTCGAGAAATTCACTCACATAAAAACAAAAACGTACATTTAATATTACTAACCCAAGGTTGAAGATTTCATTATTATATTTTTTATTTTCACTTCAGAAAGCACCGAAAACTAGTTCTTAAAACACGGAAAATTGCAATTTTTATTGTTCGCAAGAAAAACGTCAAATAACTCGATCTTTAAAAGTGTATAGTTCCACAAAGGTAGTGTTGATACAATCAAAATTTGTTTGCTAGTGATGTGGAATTTTGTGTACTTTTAGCGAGTACACAAATTTATTCGGTTCTCACAAGTTTAAATTTTCAATTAATTCCCACTTTTGATATCGGAAACCCCAGTGTGCAGTGATGCATTTGTGCTACCTGTTAGTTTAAGAGAAGATAGTGAGAGAGGGCTATAGAGGAGGGATAGTGGTAGCGAAGACAGGTGGTGAATGAAGAGATAGTCGACGGCTTATATTCAATACCCGCCATACGCCAAAACACAATTTTTCAGGAGAGAGAAAAAACTGTTTCATTCAAAAATTCTTAAGGTATGAATTAATCTTTCTCCTATAATATTTTTTAAATATAACTACTGAGTCAAATTTATTCGTTCCGTATTCTCAATGTATAGCGTATGGCGGGTATTGCATTAAAAATAAATCGTGCGGTTGATAGCGATATCACAAATATTTAAAAATAAGGAATTATATTAATTTTTTTTCGGAAATTTTTGTCAGAGATTAAGTTGGCATCAGTGAACAATTTGCAATCAAAAAGTCATTTTCCAAAAATTGGTGTATGGCGGGTATTGAATATAAGCCCTCGACATGCTTAATAATGCAGTTTTGCAGCGCCTCTGGTGTCAATGAGGCGTACTAAATTTTTGAAGCTGTGCTTAGTAGCCATTTAATTGGTTATTTTACTTCGCCGATGATTCTGCTACACAATACCGACGAAGGAGGGTGCGCTGATGTTACATTAGGATTAGTGACTATACCTTCATCACTTGAACTTTCCTACAACAACTGATACAAAGGTACACTAATGCGTGGTATTGTTACTTATTGCTATTGTCGGAGACCGGACTCGAACCCGGGAATTTCGGTTTTGTTGTCAACGTGCTAACTACTTCAGCCAAATACAAATAATTATTATTAATTTATACTTCTTTCATATAAATCTCTCTGGTGAAAAATTTCTTTTAAATCAATATATTTTTTTTAAGCAAAAATATCATATTTTGGGATATCGTTCTACAACTCCTAAATTAATTATCTGGATGTTGTTAATAATCACTTCCTGAAAGTCAAAAATATACACTTATTGATACTTTGGAAGTAGAGAAAAAGTAGTTCCCCAACAATTATTTCCAATGGTTTTCACTGGAGTAATAAAGAATCAAACTGAACCCGAACCATAAGAAGCCAATTCATCATGGTCAGAATGAGAAAAACTTGGCCCGTGGAGTGCCCACAACAGGAGTTGCTTACAGAAGAGTCATTCCCACATTTTCTCTGTGACGATTCACAAATGCAAGAGCCTAGACTCAAGCATGATTTGCTCAAATCACCATAACATATATTATCTCGAAATGATGCCGGTGGAAACATATTATTGTAACCTATGAAAGATTCTGTGTGACTCGTCTTTACACTGGAGCTTTTGATTTAATTGCAAATCTTCGAATCCACAAAATCAAAGTTTTTAAAGGGTACAAACGTAACAAAATATTATACAATAACAAGGAAAAATAAAGTACCAAATATTTTCGTTACTTTTATAAAGTTATAGGTATTATATTTTCGCTTATGTTACGAACGACGAAACCATGAAATGAACAAAATTAGAAAAGTGAGAAATTTTCATATGCCAAAAATGGTTTTTTAACTTGGATAATACTCGTAAGTAAATACTTTTATTTATGCTCCATTTGGCAAAAAAAAAGAATAAGTTATTGTGATGAAAAATGTGTTATATTAATTTTTAGAATTTTCAAGTAGAAAGAAAAGGTAGGTGGATAGAAAGAACACATTCTTCCTCCATTTTGAAGCAGCTAAATAAAAACATTATTTTGAAAATTGGAACGTTATTATAAAAGTAAAGGGTATTGACACGGCGACACGAAGGATGTTTTGTACGTTAATTTCTCTAAAGACTAATGCTTTTGAGAACACTTTAATATATTACAAAATAGCAACCACAGGGCAACTTACGGCACTCGATATCGAATAAAATTTCTAAATATTTCAAAGAAGTCTATATAAAAATATTTTTAAAGTTCGATCGGTATCGAAAGCCATAATTTGTCCCCAGGTTACCATTTTCTGCTTCATATTATTTTCTTAAGGGTTGGCCTAATGATTTGATATGTTAGTTTGTTTTTGTTTTTTTTGTTGCTAATGTGAACATATTTAAATTTTATGTTTTTCGTTCATTTCTTTTCACATTCATTCATGGTCAGTGTCACACTTCTTCTGTTTTTTTTTGTTGTTGTTTGATTTCAAATAGCTAATTAAATAATCAATAATCAATAGTTTTAAAAGGTTGGTCGTTTAGTCTTTTATATTAGGAACAGCAGATGTGTCCGCATCGCGTGTTTACTATTTGATTTGACCTAAACATATTCGTAATATGAGAATGCTAGACAGTGGCTACATATACGAGTACATACATATTTACATTTTCACGTATGTACATGTGTATGCAATTAAATAATATATTGAGATATATGTCATCGTTGTATATATTACCATCAGTTTTCGTATTAGCTTTGAAATATATTAACCTTTTCCCATTTTACTGCACTACTGATACTATTGAAATATTATTTTGAAAATGCGATCACTTTCTGCTAAAAGACAATCTCTAATTTTGAACAGAATATATAAACTTTTATAACTTGAAGTATATACGAAATTGTATAAATTTCGGTGCAAGTTATTCATAGCAAAAACAAAATTATTCTAAAACATTACCAAAATGTTTTATTTTTGGTATTAAATAAAAAATGCATGTTGTCTACACTATGTAACATTTGTTGCAAAACTTTTGAGTTTGTGGAAGAGGGGGGCAGGGGAATGGAAAAGGGTACTTTGTTTCATGTACATGCAGTTCTTGTTGAGTATGTGAAACATAAAATGAAATTTAATGGGCGTACCTCCGCCCATTTTTTTTAATGGAGAATTGTTTTTATTTTATTGCTTGTGGTAAGTTTCGTAAAAATCGGTTAAGTAGAACAGCGTAAAATATTATAATAAATTGTAATGGGCATAACACCGCCCATTTTTCCAACTTTCAAATTGTGTAATTACAAGAACCAAAGGTGTTTCATTGGTTTAGCAGCAATCAAATAAGTAGAATATCATAAAATTAAATAAAAAAAATTATGAGCGCCCAATTTTTTTTACAATGGGACCAATAGGAAGCTAAATCCTCTCAGACAATAAAAGAATTTTTAATATGAACCGAGTTATAAAG
The DNA here is from genome assembly GCA_936439885.1 of Nowickia ferox. Taxonomy (NCBI): domain Eukaryota; kingdom Metazoa; phylum Arthropoda; class Insecta; order Diptera; family Tachinidae; genus Nowickia; species Nowickia ferox. Next base: position 31,978,279 of record OW387027.1, on the reverse strand, counting down.
TAACACTGCACAAAAAAATAGAGACGAATTCAAAATATTTAGTTGACACTTATCTCGACTTACTACCAATGAAAATTATTTGTCTTACAATATAGTAGCTTAAGTTCACTTTAGTTTTTATTGTGTCTGTAAATGGATTTTTTCATAACATCTTAACTAAAAAACAACGAATATTAACTAAATAAATATGCATCTTTTTCGGTGGCTAAAAATTTTATATAAAAACCAAACACAATTTATTTCAGACAAAACCCTTAATATCTCAAAACAAGAAATTTCGACTTAAGCCATTATTATTTATTGCCACAGATGTGTACATATATATGTATGTATATATACATATATATGTATGTATGTATATATATATATATATGTATGTATGTATATATATATATACATATATATATATATATATATATGTATGTGTATCTGATATATAAATACATATGTATGTATATGTGTGTATATACATTACTTGCAAATAACTTTTCTTTTATTAGTTCTACACGGAATGTTCAGATTGAAATTCCTCGTATATTCCTGTCTATTTTTGAACGGTCATTTAAAATAAGAGTCTGCAGGGTTTGGAATAGTTTACCATCACCTTTAAAACTATTTTCATATTCTATCTTTATCTATAAAAAAATGCTTTTGAACTGGTTTTGCTCGCGAACATAATATGAAGATTTAACATTTAACATAATATGAGGATTTAACATTTAACATATTGGCAATTTTTTGGACCTTTTTTTGTATTATTAAAGATTCTATTTCATAACTAACATTGTGTGGCTGGGGAGTCACTGACACTGAGAGTTATTCATTTCATGAATATATAATTTTTATTTTTTATATAATATAACATATAGTTTATATTCTGTAGCTTTAAGTGAATATTAATATAATTCTATAGATACATGTATAATTGGCCTTTTAGGCTTCCTATGTATCGGATTAAAATAAATAAATAAATAAATAAATATATACATTTTTGTGTATATATACATAAAAAAATTGTGTGTACAGTTAATGCACTATAAAACGTCCTTTCTTCCGCTATATTGGTTTCAGAATGGTTGGATTTGAAGGGAAAACAGCTGAATTTCCGTAAGTGTTGGTTACACGTAAAATAAGATTTGAAAACAACGGAAAAGGTTATGGACCGTGCTGCCAGACGATTGACATTATGCGCAATACAAAAAACCGACACTCTGAGTGATGCCATCTTGTAACATCAGTTTGGAAAAACTTGTTAAGAAAAGTACGAACTACTTTTCAATACAACGCTGTCTGTGTGATAAGAAATTAGTTTTTTTTTCAATGCAATGAATTTGGTTTAAGGTTTTTTATTTGGAAATAACATACATAACATTAAATATTGGCAAGGAAATTAAACAAGGCTTTTAAGAAAAATAATTAGTTTATCGTGTGTTAACGCAATGTATGGATTAAAATCCGATTACGAAACAAAAATTGGTCTCGGTAGTCAATAATAAACAAGAACAACTCAAGAAAATCTTTACCCAAAAAAATGAATACATAATTAAAAAAAAGAACATTTTATATTAAAAAATCTTCGGACACTTTGAGGTAAGTAGAAAAGAGTTACGCTTTCATTAAGTTTTTTTGCTTCTAATATCATTTGTCGTTGAAATAAGAAAATTGGAAAAACAGCTTTAATAGCAACGTGATCTCTGTCAGGTACATCAATATTCACATTTAAGTACGTACATGCAGCGTTACCGTTTGTACGACTAAAGTATCAATTTTACACTTTTTTGAAGACGCCACTTTTGATCCACTTTTTCAAAAATCCCTTGCCACTTTTTTTTATAAATAAATACTTTATAATTTAACAATAGTTTCGGCTTGAGGTCATCCGTGCGAAATGAAAATCCATACATTCCCAAGGTCAACTATACGTTAAATTATCTAAGTACTTAATATTTACATAAATATTTATTTTCTGTTATGTTTTTGTTAATTTTTACTAAATTCCAATGTTTTGTTTAAAATAAATGCCTTTATGAAAACGTTGCGACTTTCTTTTTCAAAATCCCCTTTTTGTGCCACTTTTTGAAATTTCTCAACGGTAACGCTGCGTACATGTTACATATGTATTATACTTGAAGGCATATTATGGTTTGTAATACAGTAGTGTAGGGGTGTTTGCGCACGATTTATTTTAACGAATTAGCAATATATATAAAGAAACATTGCCGGTCTATTTTTAACATATCAGAAATTTGAGTTCAGGGTTGATGGTTGAACGGTAGCATTAATGCTGCTTAAACTTTTTAAAAATACAAATAATGCACACAGCAAATACCTTGTGTACCGATTTGCAGTGTACGAGTATGTATGTTCTTTTATTGATTGATACTATCAATAATTTTATCATTTATTATTTCAGAGAAAACGCGGACCAGCAACTGACTTTGTGAGAAGAGACTACAGACATTGTGTGAAAATTTTGTTTTACGAATACGTATACACAATACAATATGTTGAACGCTTCCCACTATAGCACCCAAACGGTATTTGATTACTCTTGGAAGCAAGTTGTACAAGCTTATTGGAACCGTTACCCCAATCCTTCCAGGTAATTTAATATTAATCTATTTTATACTGTTACGGCACATGCATTTATTGTTTTTCTTGTAAAAATTCTGTATTTTACTTGTAGTGCTCATGTTTTAACAGAGGATACGATCTCACGTGAAGTGCGTGATGGGAAATTATATTCGCGTCGTATTTTATCCAAAACCAATAAAGTGCCCAAATGGGGTGAAAGATTTTATAAAAATACACCCGTCAAAATCATCGAAGACTCCGTTTTAGATCCCAAAACGAGAACGTTAATAACGTTTACACGAAATATTGGTTTAAAAAAAATTATGGTACATATGTTGATATTAATTTTTAAGAAGAAATTATTTTTATGCTCTTTGGACTTTGCACCAACCTGCTTTGCAATATCTCCAATATAACATTCTATGATGTTAAGGCAATATTTACTGTAAGTGAGTAACAGATTTAGGAAATTAGCAGCATAATGCAGTTTTCAAAATCGATTTTTTACATTTATTTTAAATTGTGTTTTCATATGAGACAATTAACTTTTATCTGAAAATACTTTCGTTGAACAAAATATAACTTGGATTAATATAGAACACACAGTTTCAAATTTGTACGCCAATCCAAATGCGGGCTTATGCACACTGTGTATTTTTATCCCGTTTTCAGCCTCTTCATGAAACTTAAAACATGAACGTACCTTATCAAGGTAACTAAATATGCGGGGTTTATCTTAAGTTTGACTTGTAGTGCACAACTAGCCCTGGGTGAGAAACAAACTAGAAAAATATAATAACAATAGAAATGAGATGGCACCCTCACGATGGCAAAATGAAATCTATGACAGATTGTAGTAATAGGTACTGTACCAATCAAGAACTTGGTAGAAATTTTGATCGCAGTAACTTGGACGCAATAAATTTTTGAACTTAGAATTTTTTGACATGTTATGTTTTTGTATAAGGATTGATATTACTTCTCTATGAAGATTCTATGCTATTTACACAAATCACAGATCTAAGAATAACATATGTATTATTTTTTCTTCATGTAGAAAGTTGATGAGATTGTGGAATATAAAGAACAGAATGATGGACGTACCGTGGTTTTAAGACGAGCATATATCAGTTCACAAGTATTTGGATTTTCCAGAGCTATTCGTGCATTTGGTATAGAACGTTTTAAATCAAATTCCCACAAAACTGCCCATGGGTTTAACTATGTTTTAACCAGAATGTTTCCGAATCACAAATACATCCCCTTGAATGCTACTAGTGATACAACAGAAGCAAATAAAGAATCTAACTCAAATATTGCAACAAAGCCATCATCAGCATCAGCACCGACTTTATTTGATCATCATTACAATCACTCGCAAACCAAAGCTGAAAGTTTCAAAAATGGATGCAAAAATAGTTACGAGTACTTGAAGAGCCAAGCTTACAAGATAGCGCAAATATTTTCTGTGAATAATTAGAATGTAAACTGGATACAAGAGTCCACTGGAGAATGGAAACTTGTAGGAATAATCACGATAACAGTTTCGTTCGCTTTGGGAATGAGGATCATCACGAAAAGTCGTTATATTATATTAATAGTAGTTGTAGCTGGTAAAGTATAAGATTGTTTTAAGTCGAAAAAAGAAGTACGTATAACTAAATTAAGAAGGAACGGATTATAATGTTATTGCAAAGACATTTTTTACACAAAATCTTGTTGATAAATAATTTCTTTGCACTATGTATATTATAATTACAATTTTTCTTAATGGTAATGGTGTTAACTGCCTTATATTACCGCAGTCCTTCGAAGTAATTCCACAAGTAATCAATCACCCTTATTCTAGTTTTCGACATCGCCGTCACTTTAACAGAACACCAAAAAATTGGGGCTTGTGTACCCGTTGTCGAAAACAACTAGGTCTCAGTTGGCAGGTTTATGCTATTTTCTAGATCTTAGGGAACAGAAATAGATTGTCAGTAGAACAAAATTGTTCTCGAGAACAACGTCGATGTCGACAACTGGTATAAGGGTGAATGTGTTTCTTTTTTATTGAAAAAAAAAATTATTTTATTGCAATAAAAATTTTTTTTTTATTTTTCGCGTTTTATGAAACAATAATATCCTTTAAATACTTGGTAATAGTTTTCGACACTAAACGTAAAAATAAAAGTACTATTCATTCCAATGTTTACACGATATCTTCTCTTTTGTTGGTGTCTACAAAATTGTATCATTATTGAAACCAAAAGTCATTTTTAATTTTTGGATGGCTCTGAATACAATCTACATATATATGTATATAATAAGAAGGAAAAAAAGGAATTATTGATGCCTATTGTAAAAATCAACATTTAATTTTTTCTGTTATCAAAAATTATCATGTATATTTTTTTTATGTTTTAAGAAAAACAATATATAATTTACTAAATTAAAGAATTTTTGTTATTTAAAGTTCAAAAGTGCGGTTATATCAAAAATGTTAATAGCACACCGATCATCAAAAACATCAGTTCGGTTGCCACTCTGTAACAAAAAAGTTTTCGGTTCCCAGAAAGCAATAAATACCCAGAAAAATTATATGACTCCCGTCGACCAGAATTTATTTTTATGAAAGCACAATATAATAAAATATTTAATCACTATACATACATATGTAGATAAAATAGAGATGTGCAAAATAACTCATTTTACTGAAAAGTTCAGATTAATCAGAATAATGAAATTAACTAGTTCGTTCTGAACACTGATTGAACGAATGATCAGTAGTGCGATTCACTAACTTCTGTTTAACGATAATCAAATCGTTACAATAGATATAACGAAAATTTATCGAATTCCTATTCAGTAAAGTTTTTAACGATATTCGCTGTAGGTTAATCTTATCGACAAAAATCAACAGAATTACAGAATCACACAATCGTTATTGCAAGCGGCAAAATGTATAGACAAAAATTACGATTGTCAGATCGTTAAAAGTTTGTTTTCTTTTTGTTATTGTTCTACCTCTGGTACTTATTACGTGCTGTAAAGTATAATATGGACGATTCTAATTTTTCAGTTTTATATCTTCATACGTATTCTTGTCGACTCATATGTAAGTACATATTTGTCATACTTTATACTTAAATCATAGGGCCTGTTCGGAAATGAATCAGTGCTCTGCATCATACTAGCAAAACTTTGAGTTATTCGCTTCAGCACTTGAGGACATTTAGAGAGTTTGAATTTTTCAATTCACACAACAAAATGAATGCTAAATATCTCAGAAATCATAATTAATTTCGCGAAACATGTTTTGGATTCAGAAAGGAGATATTCGAAATATATGTATGTATATACCCCATACCTAACTAATTTTTTTTAAATGGTCGGTGGGTCACACCAATAATGGGCTGACGTTTTGACAATTTTATACACATTTAATGCTGAGAGTACGAAAAATTCAAAGAGAAAATTAAAAATCCCCTCGAATTTTCATTACGTGCCTTTTGTTTTACCCCGCAAGCTTTTCACCCTCTTTCACCGACAAACTAAAAAAGCCTGTCTGCACAGGCAAGCAGAAAAGGGACAGTGTAAATTTCGTCTAAGCAATATTTTTTAATGAAATGTTTCGGCTTCTAGTGAGAAATGGGCGCATTGGGAGTTATTATTTTGACAGCGTTTAATAGATGACAAATTAAAAAAATGGTTTAACTTTTTCCCATTTGCAAATAGGATTTTTGTTACCATTTTTGAATTTTATTATGAATTGTAATTAAATATTGTTGTAATGAATAAAAAAAGTTCTAATTTTTCTAATTATATGCAATTGTAATTGGGGTTTTTCGATTGCAATTGTTGTTGTCAATTGCAATCTGTTAATAGATATTTGTCAAATCCTGAGTAAGAACGAGCAACTTTTGAGTTAATCGTATTGACATTTCAATATAGAATTATATTATTTCCATCTGCAAATATTGCAATAACGGAATTATACTACGCTCAAAGGTTATTATTTTACTTTCCTCGTTATTTTCACAAAACAGTATTGAAATTTCTGTTTTGATTTTTATTAAATCATGCCGTTGGTGTACCATAAAAAAAACTCATGCAATATGCTTTTTATAAGTATATTTGTTAGCTACTGTTAAAATAATGATGCATGGGTTAAATGTTACTACTTTTGGTTACAACTCTGCTAACTAAACACATTTGCCGCAATTTTGTACATACCGCTGTCAAGGCGAATTCACCTTGGCCGCTGCTTCTATTGCTTTGCTGTTGCCAGTGTTGTCTCGCCAAACGTGGCGACGAAAATTTGTTTTGCCGATGAAAATTTTTAAATATCGATTTCTTTGGCGATATTTGAAATCCTTGGCGATATTTTTGGCTATATATGTACATATTAACGATTTCAATAAAATAATGTTAAAAAAAAAAATTTTTTTGTAAGGAAATTTTTCCACAACATAAAATATTTCATGCATGAAATTCTAAATGTTGTGACTTGACTCTTTATCTCAAACAAAATTTTCTGAAATTGAAGATGTTTAAAAAAAATTTGGCTCACAAAATCTCATTTGGTGTTTATGAAATACAGTGGGGAAAACATTTTAATAATGAAGCACCAAAAAGCCTGCAAGAGTTCTCGCCTATGTATGAATACGACGATGCTGCTGGGGTACTTACCACTTCAAGGATATGATATGTGTACTTAAATATACATTTAAGTAAATGTTACTTCAGTTTTATCACAAGACTTAAATAATAATTTTTATCTTGGTGTTCAAGTTCAATTTATTCTAGTTGGATTGATCTTTTGGAATAAGTTATTTTTAATTATTTTTTGTACTCCAGTTAATGTAAACACTTTTCTTAATTTTTCTTAAATAATATAATTTTTATGTTTTACGATAGACTTTATCTACTGAATTTAAAATTTAACAATATTTGTAATGTAATTACAAAATAAAAAAGTATTTTTGTAGCTTTAATTTAATGTTTTATTATATTGGCGATATTTGGCGATATTCGACAAGTCATTTGGCTAGAAGGCTCAAAATAAATCTGACAGCACTGGCTGTTGCTGTTCTTTTTCACATTTTTCTTTACACTCTTTCTTCTTACTAAATAAGGCAAACGGCAGCTAGCTGGCGAAATTCATGCATTTTGGAAAAAATATATTTTAATAAATAAAAATTAAAAACAACTTAATACATTTATTGTTAACACCTCAAGATAAACGGCTACAATGTCGAAGGAAGAAATTAAAGCTGAGGAAATGGAAGCCAACGAAGAAAATTCGGTAAGAAAATTCAATATGTACAGGCAAAAGTTGTTTGAAACGACAACGAGCTTCTTCGTAGAGAAGCCTTAAAATAAAACACTTGAAGTTATAAAGCAAATCAAAACTTAGTATATGCTAATATTTAAAAATTAGTAGTTGAGTATTTTGTTCAAGATTAATAAATATTTTGGATTATTCTAGAATGAGACCAATTCGGAAACTACATCATCGTCGGGGGAAAAAGAGGTAGATTTTGACAATAAAATGCAAGCTGATCGTACCAAGCGTTTTGATTTCTTGCTGAAACAAACGGAAATTTTTACACATTTCATGAGCAACAGTACTAAGAGTCCAACGAAACCAAAAGGAAGGCCTAAGAAAAATAAAGATAAAGATGGTGGGGGAAGTGGTGGCAATGCGGAGTAAGTTCTGATTGAAAAGTTTTGATTGTGATTGTTTTCTTATCAATCATTTATATTTATTGCAGCCATCGTCACCGTAAAACTGAACAGGAAGAAGATGAAGAGCTGCTGGCCGAGGACACCCAAAATAAGGAAATCTTTCGATTTGAAGGCTCTCCAAACTACATAAAAAATGGTGAAATGCGTGATTATCAAATTCGTGGCTTGAATTGGATGATTTCGTTGCATGAAAATGGTATCAATGGAATTTTGGCAGATGAAATGGGTTTGGGTAAAACTTTACAAACTATTTCATTATTGGGATACTTTAAGCATTTCAAGTAAGTAAATATACATACACATAAACAAATTCATAGGTTATATTTCCTAAAGTTATGGTATAATTTTAACTAAGTGAATTGGTAGATGTAGTTTTTTCCAGCTTTAGAAAATATAAAAACATACAATCGATGGCTTAATATAAAAAGGGAGTAACTCGATTTTTTTTATATTACGTTTTTAACGTTTTTTGGTAGCCAACGTATAATTAACATTCTCCTTCAAGAAATAAGTACGTTACAGTTTAAAATAAGCCATTTATGGCTATTTAATAAAATACTTTTGCGTATAAATGCATTAGTTGTTATTCAGTTTTTCTTATATTGAGCCATCATCACGCATGATTTTTACATCAGCATACCATTTGTGCGCGAATTTAAATAAACTGATATTAATTTTGAATGTTAATTTTCATAATTTCAACAATGACGAATGTATTCGGATTTATGAAAGCATTAAACAGGAATTCACTTCATGTAATTATTAAGAAGGAGTGAAAATGACAAACTCTGAAGTACATAATTCAATTATTATATAGGTTATTCATTATAAATTTGTAAAGCAATTTAACATAAAAATAAAATAAATTAATCCTAGCGCTCGAAACTATTGGCACACCATATTCTTAAACACACATAAGGTAGAAATTCGTATTAACAATGGGATATTTAATATTTTGCTAGTGAGCCTTTTTGGTATATGGCGACATCTAAGCATTTTGGCGTAGAATGTAATAATTTTTTGTTTCAACAGTTTTTTTGCCACTCAACATCTGGAATTTTTTGAGTTGTGACTTTTTATGATTTAGTGTACGATATATTTAAAAAAGAACTAAAATTGAGAGCATGGAAGGAATCGGAAAAGTATGTTAGCCCTGGTTTTCATTCTAGTTGTATCTCGTTTATCTGAACCGGCGCACATATGGGTCAAAGGCGGTAATTTCACGGATTTATTAAAAAAACTAAGTACACAAAATTCTACATCACCGGGCAAAAAATAAATGTCATAAAGGTAACGATGCACAGTGGCGTGAAATAAAAAAAGTGGTTAAAAGTCCGCAACTTTTGAACTAGTCAACCGATTTCGATGAAACCAACTGTTTTGAGAAGAAGTGTTGAACTTTTGGGGCAGCATATTTGGAGGCACCCTGTTGTAAGACAGGGTAGCGCCAATTGCGTCAAAGTTTGAAACTTCGGTTGTCGAAATTCTTTCGGAGCTTGTAACTTTTATAAATATCAACCGATCTTAATAATTTTTCAGCGGGACAATCAACGTTAAGAAACAGAAAAAATGCTGAGAGCACCATTTTACCTCTTACAGTTATTTGACTTAAATTTTTTTTTTAATTTTTGGCCATGACTTAATCGTTAGTACATAACTTCTTTATTACTTAACGAAAATTGCTTGTTTTTTTGTTTTTATAAGAAAACTTAATTAAAATTCATATGAAAAAAAAAAAATATTTTTGATATCTTAAAAATTGTAGCAAGGAATAATTTTGCAATTTGGAAATTTTAGAATTATGAGAAAATTTTATATATTTTGTGAAAAAGTATTCTTAATATTTTTTTTTGCTCCAGCATATACTCGTTTTGGACATGCAAAGTCTTAATTCAGTTGTGTGAAAGACAGAGGTAAGAATACTTTCTCTTTCTGTTTTTTCCCCAGCTGAATTAAGACTGCAAAGTAAATTTTTGCGCGTTTAAAAGAGGTGTATTTTTAACCAATCTATTCTCTCAGTGTATATATGCTGAATTATGTAAGTAAGTGCATACACACACTCCAACTTTGTTGATCAACTCGTAATTCAGCTCTAAGAAAAAAAAGATATTTCTATATCCTTCTCCGTCTTTCTTACAGCTGAATCACGAGTTGATCAACAAAAGTTGACGTATGTGAACCGGGACTAAAGAAACAGAGCTAATATTTAATCGGGGTGTGCTGGGAAACGCGATTTTCACACTCGAAAGTACTGTACTCTGGACGAATTTGTTCATTGGACGTTAAGTTACCATAAATTGTTTTAGGTATCCAAGAGACAAAAGCGATAATAATTTAACAATTTATTGCAAAAAACCTAACGTTGGTTGTGTAAAGATTTTTGGGGTGATTTTTAATTTTTTGGGACCATTTTGATGCCATGGATGTTATTCGTTGTGAGTGACAATCCATAAATAAGAGTTTCCGATCTATTTTGGCGTCTTTACAATGCTTTCGTTCTTGATTCATGTCTTTTTGATTTGTCTTAGCGCGGCAAGCGACTTTAAATGCCGGAGTTACAACGAAAACTTAAAAAAAACATACAAATATGCATGCATGTGTATATTCAAAGGTGTTCTTCCAAAATTGAAAGTTTTATACACCCTTTTTCTTCCAAAAAACAAAAATTTTATTTTCTATTATTTTTTTTAATTGTATTTTTTGAATGCACAGCAAAGTTCCGAAATAATAAAAATTTTTCTTTTATTTTAGAAATTCATCTGGCCCACATATTGTGATCGTCCCCAAATCGACCCTACAAAATTGGGTCAACGAATTCGAAAAATGGTGTCCATCGTTGAAGGCTGTTTGCTTGATAGGTGATCAAGATGCTCGTAATGCATTTATTCGTGACGTCCTCTCGCCGGGCGATTGGGACGTTTGTGTTACTTCTTATGAAATGTGTATCCGTGAAAAGTCGGTATTTAAGAAATTCAATTGGCGTTACATGGTTATTGATGAAGCTCATCGCATTAAAAACGAAAAATCGAAACTGTCTGAAATTTTACGCGAGTTCAAAACATCAAATCGTTTATTGATCACCGGTACACCATTGCAAAATAATTTGCATGAATTGTGGGCTCTGTTAAATTTCTTGTTGCCCGATGTCTTTAACTCCTCCGAAGATTTCGACGAGTGGTTCAACACGAATAATTGTTTGGGCGATGATGCTCTTATTCAAAGATTGCACGCTGTATTGAAACCATTCTTGCTGCGACGTCTCAAGTCTGAAGTGGAAAAACGCTTGAAGCCCAAAAAGGAAATTAAGATATTTGTCGGCCTCTCGAAGATGCAGCGTGAATGGTACACTAAAGTATTGATGAAAGATATAGATATCGTCAATGGAGCTGGTAAAGTGGAGAAGATGCGCTTACAAAACATTCTTATGCAGTTGCGTAAATGTACCAATCACCCCTATTTGTTTGACGGCGCCGAACCTGGTCCACCTTACACCACAGACACACATTTGGTCTACAATGCCGGCAAAATGGTTATTTTGGACAAGCTATTGCCAAAGTTACAAGCCCAAGGATCCAGGGTACTGATTTTCTCTCAAATGACCAGAATGCTGGACATTTTGGAGGATTATTGTTTATGGCGTTCATATCAATACTGTCGTTTGGATGGCCAAACGCCACATGAAGATCGTAATAGACAAATTCAAGAGTATAACATGGATAATAGTGCGAAATTCATATTCATGTTGTCGACAAGAGCTGGCGGTTTGGGTATTAATTTGGCTACGGCCGATGTGGTCATTATTTATGACTCCGATTGGAATCCCCAAATGGATTTGCAGGCTATGGATCGTGCTCATCGAATTGGTCAGAAGAAACAAGTGCGAGTTTTTCGCTTCATCACTGAAAATACAGTGGAAGAGAAGATTGTTGAAAGAGCAGAAGTGAAATTGAGGCTCGACAAATTGGTCATACAGCAAGGACGCTTGGCTAGCAATACCGGCAATCAACTAAACAAAGACGAAATGTTGAACATAATTCGTTTTGGTGCCAATCATGTATTCGCTTCGAAAGACTCTGAATTGACAGACGAAGATATTGATACAATTCTCGAGAGAGGAGAAGCCAAGACGGCTGAAGAAAAAGCTAAACTCGATTCATTGGGAGAAAGCTCTCTACGTACATTTACTATGGACACTCCAAACGCCGATGGAGCTCCTTCGTCCGTTTATCAATTTGAAGGAGAAGATTATCGCGAAAAACAAAAGATGAATACTTTAGGTAATTGGATTGAGCCGCCTAAAAGAGAACGTAAAGCCAATTATGCCGTAGATGCGTATTTCCGAGAGGCTCTCCGTGTCTCGGAACCGAAAGCACCCAAGGCTCCCCGGCCGCCCAAGCAGCCAATTGTTCAAGACTTTCAGTTCTTTCCCCCTAGATTATTTGAAATATTGGACCAAGAAATCTATTATTTCCGCAAAACGGTTGGCTACAAGGTTCCCAAAAATCCCGAATTGGGCTCAGAAGCCTCTAAAGTACAACGAGAGGAACAACGTAAAATTGATGAAGCTGAACCCTTATCAGAGGAAGAGCTGGCCGAGAAGGAATCATTGCTAACACAAGGTTTTACCAATTGGACCAAACGCGATTTCAATCAGTTTATAAAAGCCAATGAGAAATATGGCCGCGATGATATTGATAATATTGCCAAAGATGTAGAGGGCAAAACACCTGAAGAGGTCATTGAGTATAATGCAGTATTTTGGGAGAGATGCCACGAGTTGCAAGACATCGAACGCATTATGGGACAAATCGAGAGAGGGGAAGCCAAAATTCAGCGGCGTCTATCTATTAAAAAGGCACTGGACCAAAAGGTGAGGCTAAACTTGAAATGTGTAATACAAAGTAATTTGCTAATTGTATTTTCATGTATTATTTCAGATGAGCCGCTATAGAGCACCATTCCACCAATTGCGTTTGCAATATGGCAACAACAAGGGCAAAAACTATACCGAAATAGAGGATAGGTTTTTAGTTTGCATGTTGCATAAATTAGGATTTGATAAGGAAAATGTTTACGAGGAATTGAGAGCAGCAATACGGTAAGTTTCTTTAACAAATATACTATGCTAATCAAAAACAGGTGCACTTAGTCAAAGCTGTTCTGTAACATCCGCGTCGAGAAAGATTTCGATGGAAATGTGTGAAAGGAAACAAAAATGCCATAAATTGTAACAGACAGCTGCTTTTCTCGCTAAATTGTATCTGTAATTTTTTTTGGCGAGAAATAGCTGTCACGTAAGGAAATTACTCGACAATTTACAAAAAAGTGTGTCTGTAAAATGTTCTTGACAAAAGTTCCCGCTTTGTACTGTCAAATATACTCACAAATAAAAAAGTTCTGAGATAAAATTTTAAACAAAATAGATGTATTCAAAATGCAAAATGCGATAAAAAATAACGCAGAAAAAGTAAACAATTTGTTCTGAAGTGATGTTTTCATTGTTAAATTATTTTAACAATATTTTTTGCCAAATGTTTTCATCAATTTTTTAAACAATAAACAGTCAGCCCATTATTGGTTTGACCCACCGACCATTTAAAAAAAAATTAGGTATGGGGTATATACGTATATTTCGAATATCTCCTTTCTGAATCCAAAACATGTTTCGCGAAATTAATTACGGTTTCTGAGATATTAAGCATTCATTTGGCTCCATTTCAACTATTTTAAGGTTTAATAAGTATTGTTTTGCTGTACATGCCACAGGTTGGTGTTTGCGTCAATTTCTTCATACAAAAACATGCGAGGTGAAGTTAACACTTGTTTTGCTTCATTTCTATAAGAAATAAATAATAAAAACAAACAAGGTGCCGTGAGAAAAATTCAACGGCGACCGTTAAGCAAAAAACAGACGCAGCCGCCGATTAAATGTTTTTTTAATATAAACTTATTAAACACTAAAATAAAATAAAAGAAACCTTAATTGTGCATAATTAAATACACTTCAATTACCTGTTTTTCTTGTTTAAGTGTGTAAGCGGATCGATAGTTAAAAATATTACGGCGGCGGCTTCTTGGTCGGCGTTAATTGATCGACTTATTTCTTTGGACAGTAAAGTATACGTATGGAGCACAAAAAGATACTTTTAGAAAATAAATTAAGAAAAGTGGTGTATGTGGCACAAAACGTATTTTTACTTTTACAATAAAGTAATATTAACTTGTAACTTTAATCGTGAAAGCTCACTAAAATTTACACATTTCTTCCATACATGTGTTGGAAGCAATGGTGAAAATACAAAAAAAAAAATCTATCTATTCTTTGTCGTTTTTCTCCATTCCGACTTTTTGGGCATATGCTCCAAACCAATAAGCTGACGAAACATCGAAGTCACACTATACATAATTTTGTATAGCCGACAGTTTTTTTTTCTATTGGTTCACTACAAAGTACGACAAGTAAATAAAATTAAAAAACTATTGTACACTCTTTAAAGCAATTGCTCCAGCATTAACTAGAATAAAAACGGAATTGTGTAGCTTTCCAGTTTGCTAAATTCATTAAATTACAGTGTTGATACACTTTCTTGTAATAAATATGAGAATGAATTGTAGTAATTATTTATTAATTCTGATTTTAATTAATTATAATGTGAATTTCATTAATGAAGTACTGGGAAAATGTTTTACTAAACAAAATAATAACCAGCTTTATCGGGAATAAAGTTCATGTAAAATGTGTTTCCTTTCCCTGAAATCGTGGTCGGTAATCTTGTGTTGTTGCTGAGTTTGTGTATTGTTTTGTTCGTTTCTTCACTATTTTTTGTTAATTGGAAACATTTCAAGTGAACAAAGTTTTCACCTCTTATTCTCTCGATAAGAGGTGAATACTGAATATTGGCAAAGCACTTATTTTTTAGTTTTCGCAATACTTGGCCATCGACATGAAAAACAATCGGCAGACCGTAGATCGACGTTATCATTTGGGTGTTGGCGTTGGCAAAGCACTTTAAACGTTGAATATCTTACTACTTGCCAACGTTTGAACCACCTTATAAAACGCTTTGCCAAAATTGTCCCCATTGTATTTTTCTGCGTGGGAAGTTTCAATAGAGTAGCTAGTGTTTTAATTTTTTTTGCATTTCCGATTTTTCTAGTTGGTAACTTACATAAGCCTATTTGTTTGTAAAATTTCAACTCTACCGTTAAATTTTATGAGCGTGGCCAGACCTCCCTAATTCAAAAATCGGTGCTTTCGGATTTTTCCAGTTCCTAACTCACCCATTAACTTAAATTCTTAATTTCGAGTTAAAATGCGTGTTCATTAGGATGATCGGTTATTCGACATTTTCCAGAAATCGGTTTTCGAATAGTTCGAATATTTGAATTTATAAAAAACCCGGTTTCGGTTTGCAAAGTAAACTTTGCGCGTCTAAAAGGACTATATGTAACATTAAAACAAGCATAACGATATCTTATGTTGTTCAAGAAGACTGCGTTGCAAAAGAAATTTTTACGGTCATGAGACATTTGTTCGGTAACTGATTTATGGAAAAACAAAACCATTTTGATGATTTTGAGTTGTGACTTTTCTGATTTAGTGTGCGATATGTACTTTACATATCGTTCATTTACTCAAAGAACGTCATAACTCCAAAAAATAGTTTGCCAGAAAACGAGTTTGAAGTTTTCAATTCACACACAACTTAATGGAAAAAGAAAAATTAATTTTGCTTTCAAGAGTTGAGCAAACAAGATATTTGTACAAAATGAAGAACGATATAAAAATTAATTCTGCATCATTAACTCAAAAATTCCTTTTTTTTTGAGTCATGGACGTTCGTTGAGTAAATGAACGATATCTCTGTATACGATTATGAAGTTATTTTTTATCTTTCACCTTTAATTTTTATATTATTTTATAGTATTTACATGAACTGTTAACTCTTTTTTATTAAGAAAGCAATTTAAACTGAAAACTTTTGTGAAATAATTTTCCCACTATAAAACGGGTTGAACGGTTATTCCTGAATTTTAAAAACCGACACTGGTTTTTTTTTTAAATTAAATAAAATTCAAAATTTTGTTGGGTTGAAGTATACTGATGAGTACCAAAAGCGGGAACGAAATGCATGTAGACAATTGCTTAACCGTAAAAACAAGCCAAATGTACAAATTTGAAAATTATTAAAAAGCAAAATGGAAGGCTTTGTTTAAAAAAAACTCGAATTTGTAAGTGCATACTTTTGTTCATATTTCTCTCTTTCTTTAATATGTACATATGAAAGTTATTTTACGGATCAATCACAGCTGTTGCCAATGATGCAAATTTTTGTTTTTGTGGTGTTAAGTGTTTTAAGCGACTTAAATCAAATTAAATTTAAAAAGTAAGCAACATTAGTATTTCAAGATGTGCAATTATGGTTTTTTGCGATCCAGCAATTTTGGATAACTTTGTCACATTCACAGAGTAATTTTCTTTTTACTTCCATTAGTCCGAACTTGCACGAAATCTTGTGGAACACACCTATTGTGTATGTACAAAAAGAGCACTTCCGTGATGTCTTCTTTAAGAAATCACATAAATTAATAAACATTCAAGAAAAATAAAATAAATTCATATCGAATACAAATTATTTGCTAAGTTTTGCAAAAGTTTTTAAGCCTGCTACGCTTAATTTTTTTTTGTGATTTTCAAAAATATTATTTGTGAATTCTCAAATGGTTTTTGAAAGTCTGTGCATAACGCCATATTTACGCATGAAAGTACTTTATTGAAATTTCTGTATACGTATTATGAATAAAAATTCTAATGAAATAAATGACTTTCATGAAAATTTCTGGTTTATTTTTCATAGGAAAATGAAAGTTAATTTTAAAAATGTCGTCGAAATATGAAGATGGAAGAAATTGTTTTGTTTACAACTTAGAGTTAACCAGAATATTCACATACAAAAATTTATAGGGCAATAAGTTGGGAATACGTATTTTAGTTAATATATTAATAAGGGGCTTCATGAAACAAAATCGAAGACGAGCCAAAACACGTGCAAGCAAAGCAGCTGTCAACAATTAACTGAACATTCAAAATTGCCGAAATTGTCGGCATAAGTGAGAGACATAGTACCAACATAACGCCACAAAAAAATCAAAATTCGAATATACATTCATTTCATTTCGATCGATTTTGTTTTACCTTCTCCAGATTTCGATCGATTTTGTTCATTCCGAAAAAGCAGCAATCCGATTCTTTTCAATTTAAATGTGGCAATATTGGGCAACACAAAACCAAAAAAAAAACAAAAGGTTCTAAGAAGAGCAAAACAAAATACCAAAGGCACTATTTTATTTTTTTGAAATGAACAAAATTTAAAAATTAATGCATGAAATGTCTGTAATTGCAATAACTGCAGTTTTGGATGCCCAAAGATGTCAAGACTTTGGCGGACAATTGCCGTGAAGAGGATTGAGGGATGCTTGGTGATCCACTTTCATATCAAAACGTAGTGTACGAGTATGTGTTAAAGTTATTTTATTTGACTGAATATAATATTTCAGTTTTTATGATGCTGCATTTTTTCCTTAATACTTGAGAAAATGCCTTAAATATGTAAAATAAATTAAATAACACAAACGAATTTTAAACAAATTTTTAAAAAACATTTTTCTTTGGTGAAATAAAGTTGTTTCAAACAGATTTTTGTACTTTCACATACAGAAAATAACAATTCCGATCATTAAATTTAAAGTGCTTTCATTTCGAGCAAATTCTTCGTTTTTCGTTTTCTGAAGAACCTATAGACTCAATTTATTAATGTTATGGCAGCGTTATGATATAATCATCAGAGCTCTCGGCCTGATAAATTCATATTGATATCAAATGTAATTTTATGTGTCACTGTGTATTTAACGTTTATTTATTAAACAATTTTCGTTTAAAAAGGCGGCACACCAATTATTTGTGACCAGATAATTAAACAACAAGCAAATTACATATTTTTCGCAAGTATTTTGCAAATATTTGTTTGATTCATCTTGATATAAAATCATCAACGTCTACGCCTTGGGGTTGATATTAATGAAAAAATGACAGCTGCTCTGCCGGCGTTATATTACGAGTTATGATATAAAATCGTCAGGTGTGGACACTATGTTAAAAAACAGTGTTTTCTGTTATCATGCCCCCCCGTATCTGTTTATATATTATACTTACTCATGTCTTATAAATTTTATATAACATAATGTAAATATATTTTTTCAGGGCGGCTCCACAATTTCGTTTCGATTGGTTTATAAAATCTCGTACAGCTTTGGAATTGCAAAGGCGTTGCAACACTTTAATTACATTGATCGAAAGAGAAAATCTCGAATTGGAAGAAAAAGAACGTCAAGAAAAGAAGAAGAAGGCGGCTAAAAACTCTAACACACCAACAACAACACCACAAGCCAAAACTAATCAAAAACGTAAATCCGAAGTGGTTTCAACTGAGAAAAATGCCAAGAAAAAGAAGAAATAGAATTAAAAAATTTTGCCCACATATTTTTAGACAAACAACACTTACAGATACATATATATATTTTTATAAGTTTTTCACAAGGCGAATCCATATTAGGTGGTCTCAACTACTCAGGTCACTATTTTCGTGTCCTGTAATTTGAACATCCCTTTGATTTTAACACACTTTTTTTACATCAAAAGTATAAATTTTTCAAAGCTAATTGAGCCGACTATGCCTTGGTTTTTCAATTTTATTTTATAATGAGATTACATTTACTTTATTTTATTTTATTTTGTATTTTATAAGTTTTAAATTAAACACGTAAGCAAACATACAGTATACACATAAAAAAAAACTTGAAATTTCTTGGTGGAAGCTTGTGAACTTATGCATACGTATGTGTGTATGTATGAATATACATAGGTACATACATATTTATGTGCTTATATTCGAAAGTAATATGTACATGGATATAAATTAAGTATTAAAAAATATTAAAAAAAGGATGGAAACTACGTGTTATAGTTTGTCAACTGTCCACTATTAAAGCACACCGCCAGTAAGCTAAACCATGATTTGAACTAATTACTTAAAAACATACTCGTATAGCATGTCATATTTTTGTTTTTCAATAATTTCCAAAACCCCATGTCTTCATAAATTGCTTTGTATCATAATAATTTACATATCGTTAGCTAAAATGCAAAAAGGCGTAACTAACAAAAATATAATTTTACAGGAGAAGCAAAAAACTAAAAGAAAAACTAAACAAATATGTAGTTAAGTCCCCTTGTTTTTTGTTAATAAAAGCGTAATTTTAGATCACAGAAGTGTAAAGTTTTGTCAAGACATGTAGTTTTTTAGGCATAATTGTGCTGGCATAACATGCCAGTTTGTAGGTGAGAGAGGCAAAGAGAGTGGTTTTGTTGTTGGCATAACTTTTCAACCAGCTACAACCCCGCATTAGCAGCACAAAACCAATACACACACAACTTAAAAAACACCGTGTGAAATGAATACGAAAAACAGTAACACACACAAAGCTGTGTATAAGTATACATTCTGTGCAAGATGAATTAGTCTCGTGTAATTTGGAAAAGAACAAAAATTGTGCGGCTTAAAAATTGTTCTCGTGTAAACTACATCATTCATAATAATCAATCAAAACCTCGATTTTGAAGTTTTTGTTAGTTACGCCTTTTTGCATCTTAGCTGACGATGTATATACGAGTACATTAAAATTATCAAGAATCTACTGATCACGACATCTATTTTTAAAAATATACTTACATATGTATGTATTTGCATTTTATTGCGTTAATTAAATTGAAGAAATTCATCCTCATCACGTAACTTTTTGTCAACGTCACGGCAATACAATATAAAATAGCAATAGTATGCAATAGTATGTATTGTATTGACGTGACGCCGGCAAATTGAAATTTTATTTATGCTTTTGTTAGGAATTTCACATTCATCGGCAGTAATTTAAAATAAGGTTTTTTAATTTTACTTGTGGTCACTCATGGAAATATATCAAAAATAAATACCATTTACAACATTTCAAAGTATATTTATATCAATTATATGCAAATCCTTAACAATGGAAGACAAGCCCACATTTTTTAGTTCTCAGAAGAAAAAAACGGACAACAAAAATATGAAGAAAAATTAGTGGAAAGAATTATAAATAAATTGACAAAAATCACATGAAAAAGAAGTCAATCACTTGAGAACTTGCATAGACCTTATTAAAATATGGTTTTATTTCGGGTTGCTTCGTTGGCACAAATAAAAATACAGACAAATTGAAGTCTGTTAAAAATAGTTCCCTTCGTGCACTTTTCCCAAGAATGGGTCTGCTACAAAAAAGCACGTGAACGGAAAAATTGCAAAAATTTGCAGATTAATCAAAACAGCTGATCAGGAAAAGTTATGGTCTTGACTGTCATAGAATCTAAGTCGGTTATGTTTTTTGTCCAATTTGCAAACCAATATTCATGGTTTCATTTGGTGTCATGGAAACGTATTGGTTTTGGTTTTTTCTAAAGTTAATGAATGTGCCTAATTATGAGTATCTTATTTCGACTTCGACGATTTTGTACTAAATTAACGCGTTGACGACCACACGACACATATATGCGTCATGCGGGTTTTCCCACAAACCGAGGACGCTTATATGCGTCGCAATTTGTATTGTACTTCATTTATTATAGTTTCTATATTGGTTTACAGATTCTATTGATTTTTTTTTCGGTTTAGGGGAAGTACCAAGCTGTTATTTTCTGTGTTTGGTTTTGGTGTGGGTATCCCATACTATATGAGAAAGGGAACTTTTTACTGCTACTGTTTATGAACATAATCGACTGATTCTAAAATGGTGGTCATCACTGTATTCATTATTGTTTCTCATTTGTTGAATTACGGTACCCCTTTTTTTGTTGCAATTGAGTTAATTTGTCGTGTTACTTTTAGTGTGTACATACAGTGTGTTTTAGTGTGTAGGCCTTTGGACAGACAAGTTGATTTTCTCCCGAGTAATGTGGCTCCAGTAATAAAGTCATATATACAATTAATTGTTTTATTCCCATCAGGTACATTTTACGATAAAGGTGAGAAAATTATTACTATTATTCTGAAGAAAAGTAAATTTTGTTTATTTTCCTTAGTTATGGGTTCAAAAAAATTAACGGAATCTGCAATAAATGAAATTCTAAATGATCGCGATGAAAGCAGTACACCTGAACCATTTTCTGACTCAGGTAGTGAATATTTTTGCTCAAATCATGGAAGTAATAGTGATGAATCGTTATCAATTGATGAATTAGACGTAGAAATAATGGAAGATGGTGATGGAGAACTAATAGATAACAATGAAACTGAAAATGATGAAGATTGGAATGATTTAGATTTTGAACCAGATGTTTTCGAATTTATTGGTCAAGAAGGAATAAAAGTACCATTAGATAGTAGTGTGACTGCAGAAAATATTTTCTCATTATTTTTTGATGAAAGTTTGCTTTCAAAAATAACAGAATGGGTCAACTTACGGGCCGCAACCCATTTACAATGTGGAAACCTAAAGCCCAAATCAAATTTGTTAAACTGGAAGCAATTATTTATACCAGAATTTAAGCGATTTCTTGGATTGTGTATTATAATGGGAAATGTCCAAATGCCAAATTTACGACATTATTGGAGTAAAAATGAAATGTATCACCATCCAATTTTTGGAAAAATTATGAGCAGAAATCGTTTTGAAAATATTCTGAGGTGCTTGTGTTTTTATAACAGCGAGACAAATGACACAACTCATAGACTTCATAAAATATCGAATGTTTCTGATCATATACTTGCCAACATAAAAAAGTGTACTATCCTGGACAGCACCTAGCACTTGATGAAGCAATGATGCTGTGGCGTGGAAGGCTATCTTTTCGGCAGTATATTCCCAATAAAAGGCATAAATATGGAATTAAATTCTACGAACTTTGTACACCCGATGGGTTCCTTCTAAATATGTTGATTTATAGTGGTCAGAACTCTGTGCAACCTCGAGCCGAAGGTCATGCTTTTGGTGTTGTTGAAGAGCTAATGAAAGATTACGTTGGAAACGGTCACATATTGTAATTCGATAACTATTACAATAGTGTTATTTTGACACAACATCTTTTTGAACAACGGACACATGTACATATGTGGAACCTTGAGGGCCAACCGAAAGCAAAATCCAAGCGACGTAGTTACCAAAAAGCTAAAGAAGAATGAAACTATTTGGAGACGAAAAAATAATATAACTGTGCAGAAATGGAAAGATAAACGCGATGTCTTAATGATATCATCTTTGCATAAAGCTGGAATGACTGAATACATAAATAAAAGAGGAATTACATCACAAAAACCCATAATGGTTGCAGATTATATTCAACACATGTCAGTTGTAGACCGAAACGACCAAATGACATCTTATTACTCCACACCGAGAAAGAGTTTGCGATGGTACATAAAAGTTTTCCTCCATACGCTTGATATTTCAGTATGGAACAGCAATTGGTTATTCAATAAACAAAAAGGAAGTAAAACATCATATCTTAGTTTTCGTGAATTGCTTGCAAAATCTTTATTGAATTCACAAGATGCTTCAGATGAACCGTATTCCTCCAGACTGGATTCTTCTAGCTCACAGAAGAAAAAAAGTACAAAGAAAAGAAATTTGCAACACTATGCAATCCGTACTAAAAACCGTAAAAGGTGTCGACAATGTTCAAAGCAGAAAAAAAGGACTGATACTCATTTTATTTGCGAAACATGTGTAGATATCAGGGGTAAGCCTATCGGATTATGTGTAGAACCATGTTTTAAATTGTGGCACAATCCAACGGAATAATTAACATTATTCTTAATTTTTTTGTTTTTTTTTTGCAATTATTTAATTTTTCATTGTTTTATTTATATAGTTTTGAATTTTTTGTGTTATTTTTGAATGAATTGTTATTTTTTTTTAGTTTATATTGAAAAGTAATATGTATGAAAATAAATAAATTGCAAAAACAACATTTCTTTTCGTTTAGTTTTATTTAGTATACACTATTTTAGTGACGCATATGTGCGACCTGCGGTTTATACAACGAAATTTCGTTCCATAAACCGGCGACGCGCATAAGCGTCATACTATCTCTGACGTCACAAACTCCACAAAACACATAAAAAACATAAACTCTAATATTGAGTTAGAGTTAACTCATTTCGTGAAAATTTATCATCTGGTTTGTGGCCACCCCCAGCCTGATCGCTTCGGTCGTGAACGCGTTAAAGCAAAAATATTGCAATGTCCTATAGTCTACAACAAAATCGTCAAAATACTACACACTCGTAATTATGGCCAATAAAACAGCTGTTTTATAAAATAAATACTTGTCAATTTTGTAGAATCCAATATGATTAGAAACTGTTTAAATCAAATACATGTCTGAATCAAACAGTTTTTCATTAGTAATTAGTGGTTACGCTTTTTTGGGTACATGTGTGCCAGATGTGTACTCGGCAAAACTGGAATAATTGGCAGCAAATACCTCCTGGACTGGGTTTTTCACTAAATTTAACTTTTTACTAAAACTTTTATATAATTGCTTATTTTTTCTGTTCTTATTTCACACGTGTTATAGCAAATCAACTAGTATAAATGTACTCTTCTGCTTTTTCTTTCGAACACCTTTTTTCGATCCGTGCGTAACTGAATGAGGCAAAGTAATCGAAATGAATCGTGTTTATTTTATTTCAGAAACCCGTGTCCCAAAACATTCGGTGGGCACTAAATGTTCTATTTCCACTTGCTGAATTCCAAAATCTAATGGCTCGATTATGGATGACAACCGAACTTTAGTTGCCAAAAAGTTATCGAAAATACGATTATGACAGATTGGCAACTGAAAATAATGTAAACAACAATTCCAAATATAGGAAATACAAGTGCTAGAAAGAAAATAATTGAGTAAAAGTGTTTAAAACATTACTTATCACAAAAAATTATTAATTAAATAGAATTAATTTTTGATGAAGAGGAGGATGTACAAAATGTTGAATCTTTTAGACGCTTCTACTGCGAGCAAATGTTATTGCCTAAAATAGGTTTTAATAACACATTTTTCAGCTTTTAAGCATATTTTCTTTAAATATGCAAATAATAAATTCAAAAATAAAAATAATATTGCAATTACTGTTTAATTTGTAAAATTTTTGGCTTTTAAACTATGCAGAAATTTTTGGTTGCCAATATGGTAACTGAAATTACCAGCTGCAACGCAACTAAAGTTCGGTTGCCATCCATAATCAAATGCCTTCATTAAAAGCGCAACAAAAAAGTAATTGTTGTGTATTAACAATTTAAGCATGGATTTTCAATTCCTACTTTTCGATTTAAAATTCAAACAATTTTCGAATTAAATATGACTGCCGAAGCGAGTCACAAAAATTCAATCAAGGCCGTTTTTCGAGGAATTCACAGAAAAAAGTTTTATAAATACAATTACTTTTTTTGTTAAATCAATTGAATAATTAATCGATATTGAACCTGCAACGACTCTTTTAAATACAATTAACGAAATTGTAAGTTAAAGGAAAATCTGAAAAAATATTTTCAATTAAATGTATCAACAAATAGTTTGTTGAAATTTATTTTTTGCAACATTTATTTTTGTTATATTTCACAGTTATTTCAATTAAAGTTATTGTTATATTAATAATGCGAATTGTTGAATTTCTGTACAAATTTTGATTATCATAATTGTTATACAGTAAGTACTCGATTATCTGTGATTCGATTAACCGGCAACGTCGATTATCCGGGAAAGAAATATTGTAATTGTTTTCTTTTTGTCCATCCGTTTAATTTTTTTTTTTTTGCATCGATCAACCGTGATTACCTCTATTATCCGGGATTGCAAGCACGCAACCTTTTTCAGCCAAAATATTTTTTCCCTTATAGTTTTTTTTCTTAATGCATTTTTTGATTAAACACAAGCATAAAATTCATGAATTTTGCTTTTTCAATTATATAATTTACATACATATATACAAAGATGTATAAGTAAGTACACAAATATGAATAAAAATATTAAAAAAACAATACAAGCTATTACCCTATTAACCGGGAAAATCGATTATATTATTAATCGAGGCCTAACTGTATTAACAATATTTTTTTATATACAATCACAACCCTGGAAACGATTTTTTGCTTGTCTGTTGACTTCGCACTTTTAGTGAAAAAGACTAAATGTGCGGAATCGAACTGGCAACCTCTGGACTAATAAACTAACTTACTTACCTCTCAGCTAAAGAGCAACACTTTATTAGATAAGATACGCTAATAATGAATACACACAAAACGTGATTTCTTATATTTTTTCTACATGTGCGCATCCCGTTATGTTATAATTTAACAAATTATTTTATTGCATAATTTAATTGACTAAAAAATTAAATTTGTGCATTTGAAAATTATTTTTATTTGTTTATTTAATTATTTGTATAAAATTTAATATTTTACTTACAACTTAACAATTACAGTAAATTCGTATTAAGTACAGTAATTTTATAAAAAAAAAACATTTGAAAGTCATATGATTTTGTTAATCGTTTTACTTAAGTGTAACTTAATTCTAAATACATTTAAATTTACAAGCAGTCGAAAAAGATATGTAGTATATATAATCTTCGGAAGCACAATTCCTTCGAAACGCTATTTAAGCAAACAAATCGTCTGCAAATTTTCAGGCAAAATAAAATAACTTGAAACAGAACAGCGGATTTCGAAATTCTCTCTGAATGAAAAATAAATTGGAATTATATCCCGGGGAATATTTGGAATTGTGCTGATAATAACAATAGACTGGGGAAAAATTGTCAAAAATCCAGTTATGTATTTTTTTTTTTTTTGCTAAGCCAATTTCTTCTCTAACACCAGTCAGTATTAGTGGATAGAAGAGTTTCTCCAAAAAGCCATAGTAATAGTAAGTCCAGTAGCCCGTTTCTGTATTTTTCGCAAAATTTCACCGTTATAGAAAATCCAATTTTTGTTTCAAACTAAACTAGTTTTGGTTGGATTTCCCACGTTTCATGCGAGAAATTTTACGATGCGAGATATTACTATTGATAATACTTTCTAATTAAAGAACGCAGGTAATAAGTATTAAAATAATTAAACTGTGGAAAAAAGTAAAGCCACAATCAGTTCCACTAGATTTAAATATCGTTCATTACAACAACGTTATAACTAAAAAAAGAAGACAGGTGTTTTAGGACTCCCGGGTATAGCTATGCTGCTTAGTTATATAACACAAATTACGTCCTAACTCCTATATCGCGCAATAAAGAGCATAGCTATAAAAACAAAACAGGTTTAAAATTTTCAATAGACACAACTTTACTTAATGGAGAAAGAAAATTTTATTTTTCTCTCAAGATATTTATATGAAATTTTTTCAAAATGATGATATGAGGAGGTCTACTTCTGATGATATGAGGACTCTTTTGCATTCTTATCTAAAAATTTATATTTTTGATTTATGACGTTATTGAAGTAAATGAGCGACATGTATGAATGTATGTGATTCTCGGGGAAAAATATTAATTTAAAAAAAAACAGCGTTTCGAAAAAAATATTTTCATTCTATTTGCTCGTTCTACCTGCTCTGCACTGTAAATCTAAAGAATTTGGTTGCTGTTTAATTCTGTTTAAGCATTTACAACCTTAACCGTAACGAAAAACTGGCATGAAGTTAACATAAGTGAAGAAATTTAATGTAATATGATCGTATGATTGTATGTGAAAACTCGTCAAGTCCATGTTCAATTTTGCCAGTTTCTCGTTGTGCTTAAGGCTGTTAAAATATTTTCCTCAAACTTAACCACAAATGAACTAAATCGAGCGATTAGGAAATCGCATAGTTTAAAGTCACTCGTTTTAATTGTTGTTTTTTTTTAGAAATTTAATAATTTTTAAATGGAAAACTAAGAGGTAATAAAAATATTTTCACTCTATACAAGTTTTTGTGGGGTAGTGAGTAACTTGAATAAACAGTTGTTGACTAAACAACCAGTTTTAGTACCGTTAAAGGAAACAGGTACTTATTCTGGCCCACGATGTCGGCAGAAAACGTTCGATCGACAACTTGTATTGAGAACAGTAAGGCAATTTGTTTTCAACATAAGTAACCGATCGAACGTTTTCTGTTGACATCGTGGAGCAGGCTCTTAAGAGTAACGTATGTATGTCTATATGTTTTTTTCTTTTAAGTTAAATAAAATTGTTAAAAAAATTTAAACTAAGTTTTAAAACTTTTAGGTAAATTTTTATACTTAAAGTTATTTCAAAGTTTGATTTTATCGGACTTATAAAAAGTTTTTAACTATTACAATTTTATTTTACCCTAAAGTGAGCGAAAAGCTAAAGGTAAGTTTATAGTATCTGAGGGTCTACGCTGTAATACGAACAAAAGAAATGCTTTCGAATTTACATGTTATAAATATGTAAGTTCGAAAGTATTTTCTTTCGTTTCGAATTATGCAAATAACAAAAACTTTTTATTTGTCGGATAAAATCCTGCCTTTAACTAACTTTAAGTTGTAATAATAGCCCTTAATTTTTTTATATGTATAATAAAAGCTTTTTTTTGTAATCATACCTGTTTAAATATAATATGTATAGTCAATTCAAACTTACTGGCAAGACCAGCTTACTTTCGAAAATCCTTATAAATATCCTATATTTAAACTTAACGAGTGGGTTACTGGAGTATATTATTTAACTTAAAATATAAAATTATTTGTACAATTTGATAATTTCTTCAATACTGACAGCGGCACCAGCTACCAAAGCACAAATGGCCAGAAAACATAATAAAACATTTTTAATCAGTTTCCAATTTCCCCAGCCCAAGTTGGGCCACATATAAACTGTCTGCACAAAGCTGGGCACAAAGATGCCTGTTAATGAAGAAAAGAGAAGAAAAAAACATGCACATAAGTAAAGAAAAGTGAAAATGCATACGTATAGTAATAAATACATACCGAGTAGTGAGAAGAATACAGCACCCACCAAACTAATGAATGGTTCCAAATTGGGTATGGCGGCAGCAACGCCTCCACTTATCAAGATAATGCCGGCTCTCAATAGAAGTTGGGAAACGTTGTGATTTTTGGGATCGAATTTATGATTAATCTTTTTCCATAAAATTTCATTGGGAATGTAGAATTGCAAGCCGTAGGTAAAGAGAATTGCAATGGCCATTAAAAGTTTAGCTGCATCAGCCAATCTGTAAATTAAAAAATTATATATTTTCATATGTTTATAATTTTAAAGAAAATTAGAAAATAAGTTCCCGATGCAGAGAGATTATACGGGCGTGGTATTATTTAAATCGGATCGAAAAAAATGTTTTCGAAATTAAAATGTTAACAACAAACAAAGTGCGTAATAAGTAGCACAGCCGAGTAAAAAAAAATAAAACAAGAACGTAACAAAAATGGAGTTGAATTATGGGATCATAACATACATACATATGTACTTCATACATTGTAGTGAAACAGACCAGGGTCTTTGGTGGGAATCGAACCCACGACTCACGCACTGATAACCTACTACAATACTCACTAATATACCGGGCCACCCTTCAAGTGATGTTTAACTGGTTCGAATTAGGGGAAACATGCATGGATTTTACATTATCGTGTCATTGGAGATCTCTAATTCGAAGACGTTTTTTCATAGGATAAAAAAAAAATATTTTTTTAAGTCGGTACAGAGCCAGGACATGTTCCCTGATTTTATATCTTTTTGGATGTTAATTTTCATCACTTAAATAATGACGAATTTAATAAAATTTTAGAAAGCGTAAAACGTGAATGCACTTCTTGGAATCATTAAGAAACTATTTGAACTAATTCCACTTTTTATTTTCTTTTGCTAAAATTGTTTGAGTTTTAGCGCCAGTTTATAGAAGACGACGAAACTGAAACTCGACCAGTCGACACATAGACGAAACATTCTTCTTCTTCTGTCATCCTATTGGAGCATAGGGCCTCAGACGAACGATTACGTCATTAAAATTTCGTCCTATGTTATGTGTACTTTTGTTCATCCGATTTGCATGAAACTTTGAGATTTTGGATTGACATGAATGATATTGTGCCAGAATAAAGTTGGTGTGATCCCATGCTCATTATAATTTAGTATTATATTTCATGTAATTTTACTCAACCGAAAAAGTGGAACACTTTCTGAGCGCTAAGAGTGAAGCAATCTTCCATTTATCAGAAAAATTCAGTATTATATTCCCTTTATTATGGTTGGCGTATTTCGACTTCGACCACGACGATTTTGTAATAGATTAAATAATAAGGCTATAAATGTTGTTTGATCTGGCACCCAAATGTCGTAGTCGAAGTCGAAATACGCCAACCAAAATAAGGCCCATGATATGTACTTCTACTCAACCAATTCGCAAGCAACTTGGTTCTTGTTATGATGCATAATACTTGTGATGTTTGCAAAAGTAGGCGGGACTACACCCTTTACATAACTTGACTAAATGGAACCGACTTAAAAAATAATCACTAAAAAGCTAAATATATACTGCCTTATTCATAAAAAATATTTCAGGTTTATTAAGCGCTTATTTGACATATTTCTATGGGAAATTTGTCAAACAAACCTGTAATAAACATAAAATATTTCTTATGAATTAGACCGATACAATATGCGTTGCCTATAGTGCTTTTCGAAGTCTGTGCCGGTATTATTGGTTACTAAACGCATGAATATGTGAATGGAGAATTAGCGCCGACTTCAAATAGCACTACAGGTAACACATACATATGAAAATGTTTTTTAAGTCCGTTCTATTTTTCCAAGTTTTACTTGAAAGTTAATTAATAATTATTACTTACAGCCAAACCCAAATCAGCGCGTCAAGCGTTTTGTGTCTGTCAAAAATTCTCATGCTCGTACAAAATATATGAAGCAAACCCAAATCGCGTGGTGTCAATGCATTATAATTGGATAATCCGATTTCAATAGCGCGTTAAATAGTGAAGTTGTCTGATAAAAAACTGTTTTTGTTATTCTTAAAAACTAATGTCATTTATCAGTCGTTAAGCAGCTCTAGGCTGAAGAACAGCTCTCGCGTCATCGTAATTATTTCTTAAGTGCGGTCAGGCTTGTGTGTGTTGTTTTGGCTTTCGAGAATTTTTCGTCTCGCTCGCACTGGTTGACTGATTTGCCAAGGATAACCGTATAGTCTTGCGGTTACTTTGTGGAATTTCGTTCACAACCACGTCGCTACTTCATATGTGAAGGCGTAGGTCGGGTATAGTCAGTCACAAAAGCATTTTTAAGAATACTGTTAATAACATCATGGACATATGGTCTAGTCACCCATCCCGTCCATTTTTGTGCAACCATATTCTGCAAATTTACTTTTTAGAATATGTACCAATAAATAAATAATGTCATTTAAGCTATTTTTAAGTCAAGCTAGCGGTTTTATCTCCACTTTTTATTTCTATTTTGTCGTTTCCATTAAACAAGATAAGTTAATATTACTGTTCATGAAATAGCGTTGACGCTCTTATTTAGAAAACGTTACGCTACGACGCGTTATTTTAGGTTGGTGTTAATTTTGAATTTTTATTTCCTACAAGTATTTTTGTGCTAGTATTTATAAATACGCCCATCTAATCAAGTCATTGATTCAATTATTATATAAATGAAACAAATAAAAGATAAATTTTTAATACTTACGGTTCTCCTTCGGGTAAGTTCAATGTTATGCTGCCTCTAACCTCACTGCCAAAACGCACGTAACCGAAGAATCCAATTATGGTATACAAAGTCACAACGGTTATCATGGCCGTATTTAAAACACCGGGGCAGCCCAGGAATTGTTGGGGTTTTCTCATTGAATTTTCGACTGGCATAACTACACCAATACCTTCCATGGCAAAGATTACAGTAGCAAAGAACAAGGGAATCTGTGACACTTTCGCAACGTAAGGCTTATCACTGAAATCCAACGGTACATTAAACATATAATAGAGAGTTATGCCGAAGGTAACAAGAATGAAAACATTGGCCATTGCCGAAAATGGTACCAGCCATTTTAGATTGCGTATTTGACCAATGAATAGACATGGTATCAATGTCATGACAATATAAATTCGTACATCCCAATTAATATCTAAATCCTTGTTGATAACATCGTGAAATGAAGTGGCAATGAAGACGATATAAACACAGGCAGCAGCGTAGTATGTGGCCATTAAAGAGCCATCTACAAATTGTCTATATAGAACGGAAAAGAAAATGTTCATTAAATAAATCTCAAAATATTTATTTAAAAATGCAGTAACATATTTTTTAACTCTTGACCAAATAAGAAGGGGTGTTATAAGTTTTTAGTGTGTGTCTGTGTATCTGTGTGTCTGCACGAGCCGGCGTACACACCAAACGGCTGGACCGCTTTTGATTTAGTTTTTTCAGTTTGAAGGTGACTTGATCGAGAGTGTTGTTAGCTATGTTTGAAGAAAATCAGTTCCGCCGTTTAGAAGATATCACATCTTTTCCAGATATATTCTGTTGAATCTGCGTGTCTTTGACGCCATAGCTCCCAAACGGCTAGGCCGATTTCAATTTGGTTTCCTTGGTTGAAAGGTGGCTTGATCTAATATCTTCTAGCCTATACTTGAATAAAATCGGTCCAGCCATTTGGTCTGTACGTCGGGGGTTCTTAACATTTTTAATTTTTGTTATTTAATATCTGATCTATGTCACAAAACTATTGTAGATTCCGACGATTTACAATTGTACCCATAATTATGATAGTGGTTTAAGTCATGTATGTATTAAATATATTCCATTCGAATAAATCAAAAAATATTTTTTGCGATGAATCAAAATAATTCGCGTATTTCAGTTGCACTGAAAAATTGTTAAACAAGGCAGACGATTTCATTAACTAACACCACACACAGTGGACGCAGTGGATTGGATTGTACAATACGAAAAATTGCACAATTATATTGCAAGTGGGTGGGCAGCTTTAGGAATGTTGAATCTCATTTTTCAATACATATTGCTCATTTATTTAAACAACGTCATAACTCAAAAACCTAGTTTTGAAAAAAATTAGTTTAGTGCAGTTACTAAATGAGCGATATGTACTTATGTATATGTATTTTCAATAAAAGAAATATATTAAAATTTATCGAGTTTATTGCCAATTTAGTAATAATTTTTTTCAACGATAGTATCGCTATCAAGAAAAAGCTATCCAAGTTTAATGGAAACCAAAATATCGATACTAGCTTTAAACGGTGGTGATGAAGGTGTAGATGCCTTAACAAACAGCATGCTATTCCCTTGACTAATTCAGTTATTTGACAACGGAGATGATCATAGCTTTTTGCAGATCAAAACAGAAAAGAAATTCGTGAAATCACATACAAAATTACAAAATTAGTGCTTCAGCGTTGCAAATGTCCACTTAGTGACAAAACAAGGTTGGCTTAAAAATTACTAAGTTCAGAAAAGTTAACAGAGTCGAGCGATTAACTTTTACCCGAGTTAGCTTTTTCGAGATTCTACTGTATTTACGTTCAGGTAATTAATTGAACGTCCTATTTATGTGACGAGGAGTATACGTTATATATTTATTTTCTTATATACATACATACATACAATATATGTACGAGTACTTACTTGGCAAAATTCGCCCACGGCCTTAGTGGCTTCGGACCGTATTCAAATACTTTCTCGGCTGTTTCCGAAAAACTTAAACATGGCACGCGAGCATCCTTGCATATTTTGTGTGAAGTATCTACCTGAAAAAATCATAAAGAAATATTTTTAGAAGAGTTTTTAAAATGAAACTATTTAAAAAAATCTTTTAAACATTTTTTGAAAGTGGAAAAGGGAATTCATGGAAAAAGTGTCCGTTTGAGCAAGTTCCCAGGGAAATTAAAAATGTGAAGTGTATCAATGGCGGTATTCGATGTTTGATGCAAATTGTCTTGCGTAAGTGCAAATGCAAACTATCGTAGCTTTTCTTTCAAATCCAACAACAAAATACACACACAATCCAAGAAAAGCTACGATATTTTGCATTTGCACTTACGCAAGACAATTTGCATCAAACATCGAATACCGGCAATGAAATAATTTCAATAATTTTATGTGAAATCCAAATCCAAATCATTACAGAATATTGTTACCAGATTACTGATATAAAATATCTTCAATTATAAGATTTTTTCCTACAACAAATAGATTTCATTTCAAGTCCTTTAAAAAAGTACTTGCATATATTTGGAGATGTTATTCGATTTCAAAATAATCGTTACGCACTCACAAAAAAACACACAGCTAATTTTGTTAGAAATAAAATAAACCGACTTCAGAAAAGGCATTAAAACTTTGAAAATAATTCAGAATCAGTTAAATGATGTTTTATTTTCTTTTTTAAGTTAAATAATCATTTTGTTTGGAAATTATATGATTTAAATTAATTTTTAATTTCTGTTCGAACTTATTTTAATTCCGTTTGATGTAATTAGGCCATAGTTTTTATTTGCTAGTTGCCTTTTTAGCCTGCGCTATTTTGACAATTTTCTTTACAAAAATTAAAAAAAAAATTAAATTAAAAGTTAAAACAAAATGTACAAATTATCAATGTAATTAAGATTGATTGCTTATTTCCGTCAAGTGAATTCTATCTATTTTTAAATATAAAGAAAAATAAATGCACGAGGGATGTTGTACATATATGTATGTATATTCTGGGAAAAACATATACATACATATGTACATATCGTCGCCTTACAGTGTAAACCTGCTAACTCACTTCCAGCAAATTTTACAGGAGAATTTGGTCTCTCCTGTTAACGGTTTCTATACAAAGCTTAAGAAATTAGCCTAATACATTAAGTTTATCCGACATATAAAGCTTCAAATTAAAATAAATATTTAAGCAAATTAATTACTCGTCTCTTTCTCTTTCGAATGGCATTAAAATGTCATATGCTATAAAAAGTGGATTTAGCAGGTTTACACTCAAGCCGACGATATATTTATACATATGTATATATGTACGAGGTCTGATCAAAAAATAACCGTTCTTTTCAAATTGCGTGAGTTACGTATGTTCGATTTTCTAATTTTTTTTGTGTTGGTACACATGTCTGTTATATATGTTGGCAATATCAGCCATTTTGGATTGTCAGTTTGTTTTTGACAGATAAAAAGGTTAGTCGTGTTTTGGTGTGCTCTTCGATTTTTTACTATTCGAAAAAATGGATAAAAGAAACTGTATTAATTAAGTTTTGTGTTAAAAATGAAATTAAATGCGCAAAGACATTTGAAATGTTGACTGTTCGAACTTATTTTAATTCCGTTTGATGTAATTAAATAAAAATATACTTAATAGTAACAAACCAAAAATGTTTGTCTTAAGTAGAACAAAAATAAGCAAATTAACTAACATGTGCATAATTAGTAATGAAAAAACGACAATGGTAAGACTGTTGTAAATTTAGTGATGGTAAATTTGGGCCTTCATTACAAAACACATTTCAGCAAATTGAAATACGATGAATCAAACCAATTCACATATTCCATTTGCAGAAAAGTTTCGTATATAAGGCAGAAATCTACATCAACTGACACCACACACAGTGGACCAAACACAGAAGAACGCTGATGATGAAGGTTTAGTGGCCTTAGAAAACGGCTGGCTGTTCCGTTCAACTATGTGTTGTCAGAATATTTACAACTAACTTTGATGTTATTTGTTCATTAATAATTATCACTGTTCAATTCATTAAATATAGTAATAGGCCATAGTTTTTATTTGCTAGTTTGTATTTTTTACATCTTATAATTTTTAACTTCCTTTTCACACTATGCCTTTTTAGCCTGAGCTATTTTGACAATTTTCTTTACAAAAATTAAAAAAAAAATTAAATTAAAAGTTAAAACAAAATGTACAAATTATCAATGTAATTAAGATTGATTGCTTATTTTCGTCAAGTGATTGACGACTCATTGTACTGAATTCTATCTATTTTTAAATATAAAGAAAAATAAATGCACGAGGGATGTTGTACATACATATATGTATGTATATTCTGGGAAAAACATATACATACATATGTACATATCGTCGCCTTACAGTGTAAACCTGCTAACTCACTTCCAGCAAATTTTACAGGAGAATTTGGTCTCTCCTGTTAACGGTTTCTATACAAAGCTTAAGAAATTAGCCTAATACATTAAGTTTATCCGAGATATAAAGCTTCAAATTAAAATAAATATTTAAGCAAATTAATTACTCGTCTCTTTCTCTTTCGAATGGCATTAAAATGTCATATGCTATAAAAAGTGGATTTAGCAGGTTTACACTCAAGCCGACGATATATTTATACATATGTATATATGTACGAGGTCTGATCAAAAAATAACCGTTCTTTTCAAATTGCGTGAGTTACGTATGTTCGATTTTCGCATTTTTTTTTCTGTTATGTTGGTACACATGGCAATATCAGCCATTTTGGATTGTCAGTTTGTTTTTGACAGATAAAATGGTTAGTCGTGTTTTGGTGTGCTCTTCGATTTTTTACTATTCGAAAAAATGGATCAAAGAAACTGTATTAAGTTTTGTGTTAAAAATGAAATTAAATGCGCAAAGACATTTGAAATGTTGACTGTGGCGTTTGGCGAGTCTACTATGAGCTCGTGCTCGTCAAGCACGTCAAGTGCGGTCAAATGTGAAGGTTTTGCTCACTGTTTTCTTCGACTGCAATGGCGTGGTGCATCATGAATTCTTGCCACAAGGTCGTACGGTCAATAAGGAATACTACCTTGAAGTTATGCGCCGTTTGCGCGAAGCAATTCGTCAAAAACGCACAGAATTGTGGAAAAAACAATCATGGATTTTGCCCCATGATAACGCACCAGCTCACACATCGATGATTGTGCGTGAGTTTTTGGCCAAAAACAAAACCGTTATCATGCCTCAACCACCATATTCACCGGACTTGGCCCCCGCTGACTTTTTCCTCTTCCCAAAACTGAAGACACCGATGAAAGGAAAGCGTTTTGCTACGATTGAGAAGATAAAAGAAAAATCGAAACAGGAGCTGTTGGCGATACCAAAAGCGCGTTTCAGAAGTGTTTCGAGGATTGGAAAAAACGCTGGCATAAGTGTATTATATCTGAGGGGGATTACTTTGAAGGGGACAAGATAGTTATTGATGAATATATAAATACTTTTTGAAAAAATTGAAAATAACTGTTATTTTTTGATCAGACCTCGTATATGCATTGATAGAACTAAATTTTTTCAATTTAAAATAAAATAAACCGATTTCCAAAGTAATCTCTTTTCGGATTTGGACAACTCAAAAAAAATTAATTTTAAAAACATTAGTAGCTTTTCCAGACAACGAAAAAAAATTGGTGTTTATTCAGAGCTGCACGGCGTTTAACCCATTAACTTGAATTTCCTCCGCTACGAAAGTTGCTTCAGTTGATTAGTGAAAGGTTTTTCTTATTTTTTCCGTGAACATTGTTGGCAATCAAATGATTATTGTATGTATATTAGACTGGTCGCAGCTTGTAGGGAATTTTTTTAAATTCTTAATATATGCGCTGTCTAAAACATGAGGTCTGCTGCCATCAATGCGGTCTTAATTTTTTAGCTCGATCCGACAGTGCCTTTTGGTGCCTGGTAGGGCCTAAAGTACGGATGTTTTAAAAACAATCGATGTATTGTGTCGAAACATCGATATAATCCGATGTTTTTTTTTTGCTCCTAAACAATCGGAAGACATCAATGTTTTCTTACAATGCATCGAAATGACTAATTGTGAGAAACATTTTAGACCCTCGAATAAAAAAACTGCACTTTAATGATGCAATAGCCGTTGCCAATGCTGAATCAAAAATCAAGGAATTAATGAAAAATACTCTTTTACAAATTGAAGACATGAAATCTGACTCTGAAAAATCCGATAATAGTGAGGATACTTTTTCATTATGGACTAGCCATTTTAAACTGGTTCATAGAAATTGGAAAATCATTAAGACTGAAGATACGAGGATATTGTCTGATGAACTTTCAGTTTATTGAGGACTCCTGTTGGAAGACTGAACGAAAATCTGTTGGATATTTGGAAAAATTATAAATCGCAGTTTCCCAAACATTACAAGATCGCTTTTAAATAGCTTACAATGGTGGGAACATCGGTTCCGTCTGAAAGATTATTTTCCAGGTGATGATTCAACAAAGAAAAAGATTGAGTGGTGAAAAACTTAAATTTTTATTTCTAAGCAGTATTGAAAAAAAGTATTAGGAGATGTAAAATAAACTTGAGATTTTTTGAAAATATAATAATAAATAATTAAAAAAAAAACAATCGATGTATAAAAACATTGATGTATTTTATGAAATATCGATACAACATCGATGTATGTTTGCGATGCATCGCATCGAAAAAAACGTCGATGTGTTTTTACAGTGTCCATTTGGGGGATTTTGTTAAAAAAAAATGGAAACTATTCTTCAGTTTCTAAACGGTTTCACAGAGCTTAAGTTTGGCATTTGAACTATATATCTTTGAGGGGCCCGGAGCCACAAAGCCCCAAAGTGGACAACCATGGGTTAATAAAAAAATTAAAACCGATGCCAAGCTGATATTTTTGATCTGATAAAAAAGATTTTTTGCAAGTAGATTTTTTTTCTATCCAAGAACTAAAAAAAGTATGCTACATTTATGAGGCTTCCCTTACAGTTTAGGAAATATTCGAGAAAAAGCAAACCAATGGAGTACTCAAATCTTGTTCGATTTATAAAAGGAAACTTATTATGAATTAATACTAAAACTTTTAACATAAAAACAAATTTGATATCAAAAGCACAATTAAGTCAAAAGTTATACTTAACTTAATAAAAAAAAAGTCGACTTTTCGCAGTTTTTGCAGAAAAAGGTGGGTTAATTATTTCGCTATTATAAAAAATGTTTGCAAAAATACTAACCCCATATTTTTATTAACTCAAAAGGTAATACTATAAGAAATATTACAAAGAAATTTTTTGTTCAAAATTTTCGTTATTGAAGGAACCAGATTGTTTCGAAATATACATATTTTCGTTATAAATATCATATGTAAGGCCTTTTCTTCTCCAATTCCAAAGCTGGAGACAAAAAATTTATTATGCTACCTTAAGATATGTTTTAAAATATTTTCAAAAATATTATCTGCGCCCGGCGAAGGATAAGAAGAATACAGCAAAATAAATGAAAAAATGTCAGTTTTGGGACTTTGCGATTTTTTTTGGAAACTGACCGAAACTCAAAATAAAATTTTATTTCTTCTTACTTTGTGTGTATTAATTGCATCATTTTCCACCTAAGAGAGACTTTTCATCCGAAAATATTGATAAATGCGAACATATGGATAAAAAAACATCACATACCAGAGTATTGTAAGCTTTGTTATGTATTTGATAATTATCCTACAGCTCTTTATCCATTTTATCAATATTTTCGGCTGAAA
Organism: Nowickia ferox; assembly: GCA_936439885.1. NCBI lineage: Eukaryota > Metazoa > Arthropoda > Insecta > Diptera > Tachinidae > Nowickia > Nowickia ferox. The sequence goes on along the minus strand of OW387027.1, from coordinate 31,939,363 downwards.
GTGCTCGAAATTGAAATATATTAATGTCTTTTAAATAAAAAATTTTTGTTTTTGTTTTAATGATTTGCTAGTGAATTTGCATAATATACTCGTATATACGCAAGTATGTACGCAGATTTTTGTATACAAAAATATATTTTCTTCTATCGTCTATATTTGAGTCTAGTTTTGTGAAGATATATTCAATGGATCACAAGCTGTAGGATGATTTCCAAATACATAACAAAGCTTACAAAGTGATGCCATTAGGATACGAAAGATACATTTTTCGTATCTTTTGATAACTTCAGGTACCATGTGTAATAATGACATTTTTCGTATCTTTTGAATCTGTACGCAAAATGTACAGAAAATATGAACAACTTTTTTTGAGGAAATATGAACATATTTTTTATTTTCAGGAAATTTATATGAACTTTTGGATATAATCGCCTTAGTATAAGCGCCTTAACTTGTATATTAATTTTTACAAAAATGAATTTGTTTTGATACATATAATTAACTTTAATTATATAATTAAATATTTTTAAAAATTACATGCCTAATATTTATGAATTAAATAAATATAAAAATGAATTTATATGATATCATTTTCTTTACAATATTCATTAAATATGAAATAATAATGATATATTAATAAATGTTAAACGTTAAAAATGGAATTTAAAATTCTTTACAAAATGTATCTTTTTGGGAACAAATGTATCTTTTTGGAAACTAAAATGTATCTTTCTCGAAATTTCACTGGCAACACTGCTTATAATACTCTGGTATGTGATGTTTTGATCTTATATATTATATAATATATTATATTATTAAATTATATATATTTGGTCCAAATGTAATAAAGGTGTATCATCTACAGATCTTACCTTATAAAATACTGAAAACGGATTATAATTATCGCTATTAAATTTTTAGCGAGAGCCGTTGAAAAAATGCCTTTCCAAAAAAACTTTGTTTCATACCATTAAAGGAGCATGATAGGCCACAGTGTACAGAAAAGATGTTGTGATTTTTATTCTAAACAATAATGGTTATATAAAATTTTTCCGAAAAACGCCGCATTTAAAGGTTATGGCGCCTAAAGTGTTTATAGTGAAGCTAGTTGTTTTTTGGGTGAAAAGTGCAATGTGCATGGCCGGTTTGCATTGTGCAATTTTTACACACATGCGATTTTTTATGGCCAGTCCATCAGAAACTGCCGTTAGAGCGAATAAATTAAATACTTTCAGCATCCCATACATTTTTATTAAATGCAGTTTGATAGAAAGAATTCATGTAAAAAAAATAGATATGCATGTATGTACTCGTATATAAAACATTTTGTCGGAACCAGAATTTTGTTTTAAACAAATTTGTAAATTCAGCTAAAGGCTTTGAAGAATTCACAACATAAAGTAGAGAAGAATTTATTAAAAATTATTAAAATTAACTTTTCTCGTTGTATTTATTTAATAAATAAGGATGTAGCAGCTGATCATTATGTGCTGAAATAAGGTCATCTGATATGAATTCACCGAGTGAAGCTTAATATTTTTGCGATAAATCGAACAGCATTTAACTTTTTATTCGAACAATTTGCAATTCGAATTATGATTTTAAAGATAACATTACAATTGTATACATATGTACGTATGTATCTACGAGAACAATACCCCTTTTAGACACGCAAAGTTTACTTTGCAAAGTCTTAATTCAGCCGGGAGAAAGATAGAAAAAGATAGTATTCCTGCCTCCGTCTTTCACACAGCTGAATTAAGACTTTGCAAAGTAAACTTTGCGTGTCTAAAAGGGGTACAAATTTTATGAAAAAATATTAAACCTTGAACTAGATAATCGTAATTTCATTAAAATCAATTAAAAAAAAATCATGCACCTTTCAATTGAGTCATGCTGTCTGTCTATCTGTGTGTCTGATTCATATAAAATGTTCTTGAGCAGATACGAGTACATATTGTTTTACACGGGGTTTGTGTACAATATTAAAGTTATATTTAAAAAATATTGAAACTTATGCATACACAATACATATTTAACTCTTATTAAAAAGTTCAAGTATAGATAAATACTTGAAGTGTTAAATTATTAAATAAACAACAAAAATCCACATTTACATCTACTTGATACTGTTTCACTTATAAATTAAAGATAAAGTTGAAGCTAAATAAAAAAAAATGCTGCAACTAAGTAAGTCCATATTTACACTATGCAAGTCTTAATGCTAAGCTGATTAGTTTGACGGAGAGAGAGACGAGGGGAACAGTAACGTTTCTTTTCCTCTCGTCCCTCTTTCCTAACAAACTAATCAGCTTAGCAATAAGACTTGCATAGTGTAAACTAGGACTAAGAAATAAAGTAGTAATGAATCTGAATACTAAGGTAAAGGGTGGTTTTTTAGAGGTATAGAACTTCGAATTGAAATAAAACACAAGAAAATCGTTTTAATTTCCATCAATTTGGCTTTATTGGAAGGATAATTTTATGCCATTAACGTTTAAATATGATTTCGGGCATGTGGCCGCCGCGGCTGGCTCGAATAAAGCCAATTCTACAGGTCCAATTTTCAACCACTTTTTCGAGCATATGGGGCCGTATGTTGGCAATAACGCCACGAATGTTGGCTTCCAAGTCCCCTAACGTTTCTGGTTTGTTGGCGTAGACGAGCGACTTCACATATCCCCAAAGAAAATAATCCAATGGTGTCAAATCACACGATCTTGGTGGCCAATCCATGGTTAACCGAATTAATTGCTCTGATGGACGATTATGTCGACCATAAAATGGACGGAGCTTGCGGTAAACTTCGCGAACTGAACCATTATTTTCGAAATAAATTTGCACGATTTGCAAGCGTTGTTCTTTTGTCAACCTGTTCATGATGAAATGCAAAACCAAACTAAATATTAATCACTTGACAGCTGACAAAATGGCCGCCAGTTAAAAAAGTGATGCCAACTTAAAGTTCTATACCTCAATAAAAAACACCCTATACAATAATTGACATTAATGTTTGTATGTCTGTTTCGGTTTTGTGGTGGTGTGGAAAACCAAGGTAGTGTGGAACAAATTTCAGAAAAGAAACTTCGATAAATGCTTATTAAATTGAATGAAATACGACCCAGATTCTTTTCTCAGAAAAATAATAGGTATAAATATTTTTTAGTTTGGAATTTCTTTAACGAAATAAAATAATTTGGGAAAAGAAATGATTATTGAAAAAAATTAAATAAATCCTAAAAATTTTATATCAACCTCGAAACCGAACTTAAACAGTTTCATCGTGTAGTTTTAGTTACGCAATCATTCAAACGAACTTTTGTAATATTTAAAAAAATATTGATAATTTTTATATTAAATTAAAACAATAAATCAAGAAAACAAGATTGCGCATTGCAAGTACATACATTTGTTTTTGTGGAATGTGCTCTCTCTCTCACACACTTTTTACAACAAACACACGTGTGTATTCTATGTATATTGACGTAGATGCGCAGTACAGCTGAATGCACAATCTTGTGTTCTTGATTCATGAAGTAAAACAGGGGTCAAATCGTCGCTTTCGTTAACGAGCTGATTCGATCACATTTTTCAGTTTGAGATTAAGGCATTCGCGATCGTACAATGCAATAATATGGTTCTATATCGAATGTCATAATCTCAAACTGAAAAAACATGATCGAATCAGCTCGTTATCGAAAGCAACGATTAGACCCCAGGATTATAATACAAATTTCTCATATGAATCAAAATAAATATGTATGTATGTCAGAAAAGTCTATCAATTTATGAAATAACGTGTACTTTTAATTTCCCGCTTTCCCGGGAATATTAGGCAGACTTTTACCGGGAATTGCCGATTCCCAAACCCTAATGAGTACTTACCAATATGTCCACACAATATGTGCAAATAAAACCAACGACTAGGGTACCAACCAGTCCGAATACTAGACCAGCATTGTTAAAAGCCATAGGCATAGCCAAAATGCCCGAACCCAATGAACTCTTCAATAAATGAGCCAGTGCTCCTCCGGTCGATGAAGAATTTTCTTGATCACGTTCAGCAAAGGGATCGTACTCATCGTGTATCTGTCCTTTTTCGGTGAGATTTGTTCTGAAAGTAAAGGAATTAGAAATGAAGCAATTCATTTTAGGTAATATTTTTGGCATATGCGTACACACGTGCGAGGGTGGGCTCAAACTGCCCACCTTACGTTTAGATTTCCGCAGTAGTTTGAAAATATTTAATTTGGTAAAAAGTGGCAACTTTATAAAACATTTGTTTTAAATTTCAAGGAATCACATTGTTTAGCAATTTTTTTTGGAGCCATGCAAAATACGATCTCAGGGAATTGGTAAGCAAGGAAAAAAATTGGCCACTGTAATTTAATTTGAGAGGTCTTACTCTTAGTACGAGGTGCCAAGACGAATAACATAGTGATCGACCAATTGAGGTGCTTACGCCAGAAACGGTCTTGGCTGAGTTATTTAGAAAATTGACTACAAAACCGAAGGTCGTGGGTTCGAGCCCGGTCTTCGGTCTGATGTGCATTAGTGTCCCTTTGAATCAGTTGTTGTAGGAAAGTTCAAGTGATGAGGAAAAAGACACTGGTCACTGAACTATACCGACTTCAGCAGATGCTAATCCTAATGTAACATCAGATCGCCCTTCGTCGCCGGTATTGTGTAGCATAATCATCGGCGAAGTAAAATAAACAATACAATGGCTTCTAAGCACAGCTTTGAAAATTTAATACGCCTCGTTAACACCAGAGGCGCTGCAACTCGGCATTATTAGAAACGTGCAAAGCAGAGTTGTAAAATAATGAATCTTTCCTCTATCTCTTCCTTCACCACCTGTCTTCTCTATCACTATCCCTTTCCTAAAGAAGGTAACACCTACTAATAGTAGTAGGCATTCAGTGCCAGAGTGTTACTTCTCTTTAAAAAGAAATAAAAAAATTTAACATCAGAGTAGTAGACCTTCATTGCCTGAGTGTTACTTATAAAAAACAAAATGGTATTTTCTGCTCGTCGGCTAGCGTGCGTGCGCGAGCTAGGTGAAGAGAAGAGCGAGAGAGAGAGAGAGAAAATTTCAAGATGAAAAAACTATGCGCAAGATGGGTGCAGCGTTTGCTCACAGCAGAAAAAACCAGCGTTTGCTCACAGCAGAAAAAAACAGCGGTGTGAAGATATTTCATCAGAGTCTTTGGCGATAATTCATTATAATAATATATAATAATATAATACTTAAGCTATCATTAATAAACAATTTTTAATTTCACAGTGTGCAGCTTTGAGACAATTTGATTCTAAAACGTAAATTTGTAGAGCTAAACAAAACCATGGAAAGCACAAGAATACATATCTGTTGCAAAGAGGAAAATGTGCTTAAGTCGAGATAAGCTGATTTTGAGTCAATGGTAATCCCTGAGAAAAATCTGAACTAATTTATGCGATTTTTCAAGAAGTTATAGCACAATGACTTGCGGCTTATCCTTTTTAGACTTTTAATCTCATTTGGAATAATAGCTTAATTTAGGATATACTTTTGTATATTTCAACTGTGCAGAACGATGTTCGCTTAAAAAAATTAATGTTAACAGAGAATTTCCCAATTTAACTGTAAAAGAAATAAATGTCTGAGAATCGACTTGAACGCTTAAAAGTGCTCTCCTGCAAAACAGTCAAATATGACTTAAGCACTTTTTCCTTATTGCCACAGTTAGTCCATATTTACACTATGCAAGTCTTATTGCTAAGCTGATTAGTTTGTTAGGAAAGAGAGGCGAGGGGAAAAGAAACTTTACTGTTCTCCTCGTCTCTCTCTCTCCATCAAACTAATCAGCTTAGCAATAAGACTTGCATAGTGTAAATATGGACGTATGTACATACATATTAATATAATATTCTTTTAATACTAAAAAAAATGCTTTACCTTGAATTAAAATCGGTTAATGAAACAACCGAATTCGTTTTATCTTTGCTTGTGGAATTTGTGTCGGTCATCTGAAAAAAATAAAATAAAAAGCAATTTGATTTTAGAAAAATATTATTTTTGATAAGCTTTCATGTATAAAATTTATAGTTTTCCTGAATAAATTACTTTAATAAATTCGAATATCAGCGATAAACGTATATTATTGCATAAGAAATACGCAACTAATTGGTCTGTTATTAGAAAGTTTCTGTATGGCTTCTAGTACTGCAACAGACCAACAATTCATTAAAATAAATAATATTAAAATGTAGAAATACGGAAATAGTCAAAGTTTGGATCATCTCTAATGATTTTTATATAGGATTGACATTGCAAGAAGTTCTCTTTTGCGATTCCTAATTACCGAATTGAAATTAAGAAAAATTTCTTTTTTCGCGAACTATAATGATATTTTCCTTTGAGAAAAAAAGAAATTTCCCATTTTCGCAACTCGTTTCTTTTTATGCGAACTTAAACGCAAAACATTAATTTTATGTAAATTTCAGCAAATAGTTTAAGGAAAAATTAGATGCTGCCATCGAAATTCTAAGCAGGATATGTAAAGCCCAAGGTGCCTTCTCACAGCTCTGTTAAAACTGGAGATTACCTTCTCTGACGTAAAATCAGTCCTGTTGTACGCCTGCGAGCCTTGGTTAATGACGGAAATTCTCGGGCGGAAGCTTAAACAAGTGTCTGAGAAAAATCCTTAAAGATCTTGTGGCCGAACACAATTTCAAACGAAGAAATAGAAGTACACAAATACCGATACACCGAGAGATCAAAAGGAGTAGGTGGAAATGAATAGGGCACACTGTACAGAAACAGCCAACTGAAATCTGTAGGCAGGCTCTCCAGTGGAATTTACAAGGTACCAGAGCACGAGGAAGCTCAAAACACACATGGTAGCGAACGTTAGAAAAATACATAAAACACTAGGATATTCCTTCAAGGAAGTGAAAAATATAACAAAGTATTGAAATAGATTGCGAAGTTTGTTGAGTCCCTATGCTCCACCGGGAGCCAGAGGACATATGAAGAAGAAGAAGATAATTATCTTGTTGTATTGGAGCCAATAAAATAAACAAATAAAATTCGATGAAATAAGTAAGTGCTTAAAATGAAAAACACTAACTTTACCTTTTTTTTGTTACACACACCCATTCAAAATTTGTCTATTTACGAGTACATATAGCGGTAAATTAAGTTGGATCAAGGAAGACTAAGTGTCATTTGTCATCAATAAATACTGATTAAATTGTTCGAAGAATATTTCGGAATAAAATTATTATCTATCAATTTATCTAACAATAGCTTGCTTTATCATACAGAGATAAAACCTTGCAAATGATGCGATATGTACGATATACATATGTAAATAATTTTTTTGCGAAAAAAAAACAACAATAAAAAATGTACTTTAAAAAAGTGCCCTTTATCTAATCTGACTAACTTGCAGTTTTAAAAGTATTTTATTTTTATTGCGGCGAAAAAAATTTAAAAAGTAGCAAAAAATTCCATTTTTGATAATGACTATTTTTTCTGCAATTTTGCTGACGTTCATGAACATACAGTGACTAATACAGTATACAGACTATAACAGTGACTAAAGTATACGTACAATTAACCTCTTCAAGTTTTTATTAGAAATTATCATCTCTTTTTTATTTCTTTCATCCTTAATTTATAACTACATACTGAACCATTTTAATAGCAGTTCATATATACAGGGCTATTTAGGAATACGAGATTCACTTCTTCACCGTCTAACGTTCACTTCCGGCAGTTCGGCGTCGACAGATTCTACGTGCGAAGAAATATTGCTTTCAGTAATATTGAAAATAGCTTACTTATATGCAGAAAAAGATATAAATTAATTACGAATTAAATAGAGAAAGTGCTTAAAACAAACAATAAACAGTGAAAGTAAAATTATTTAATAATTTGTTTGTTTAAAAATGTGTTTATATCTTTGGAGAACCTACAAAAATTAATTGTATTGTAGAACCTTTCTTGAATATTTTTCTTGCAACAAATATTTACTTACATTTATACAAAATTATGTATAATCGCCCTGTGCTCTAAAATCGACCACATGTGTGTTTACAACTACAAAAAAAAAACAATATATAAAGTTGTTTCTGTTCAAGCAAATTTAAAACACTTTTTTACCAATTTTATCCTAAGAATTTTTATAAAACATTTATATTGTGCATATCTGCACAAAAATACTTTTTAAGCCATATACGAGTATGTAAAGGGTCCGCCATCTAACGTTTTTTTTCAACTAGTGCTTATTTCGTGAATGGTACCACTTAGCTCATGTCTGGTTTGACAGATAATTAGTTTTATCCTTCCGCTGAACGAATATGGTTGTGTATACGCTTGAACAACGCTGGGAAATATTGCCTGCGATCGACTTACAGAAGATGCCGATTTTGCCAAAAAAAATCATCTTTTCAGATGAAGATCATTTTGATCTTGGCGGGTATGTAAACAAGCAAAATTGTCGCATTTGGGGCACAGAAAACCCGCAGGCATATATTGAAAAGCCGACGCATCCAAAACGAGTCATTGTTTGGTGCGGATTTTGGTCCAGAGGCATAATTGGGCCAATGAGCAAGGAGTGGCCATTACAGTGAATGACGATCGTTATCGGGCCATGTTGAAAAAATTTTTGTTCACAAAAATTGAAGAGGAGGATATTGGCAACATTTGGTTTCAACAGGACGGCGCTACATGCCACACAGCCGAAGCTACACTCGATGTTTTGCGCCCAGTTTTCAAAAAAAAAGAAGTTATCTGGCGGACCCTTTATGTTGCACCAATATTAGTGGACAATAATACACATACTTAAAGTGTACCACAAAAAATGTGCGCCGTATTTATACATATCGTGCAATAACCGCCAAAAAAGCTTAAGCGGCATAATTTTCTAATTTAATCGATCATTTGGGATCGTAATCGATCATTTGGGATCGTAAATAATGGATTTTTGATAAAAAAAACGATGTTTTCTTTATTTTATTTTTACTAGCTAAAATTGGCGTTGGAGGGTGGTGAACATTGCACATCTTTGAAACATATTTCAGAATAGCAAAAACTAAAAGCGGTTATTTGTGATGAAAGAGACTTCCCGAATAGACCTGGGGTCTACTCTGTAATTCGAAACGAAAGCAAATGCATTCGAATTGCAATGTTAATAACATAAAAATTCGAAAGCATTTTCTTTCGTTTCGAAATACAGAGTTGACCCCCTGATTGCTTTAGTCTTTGCTAGTAAATCAATATGTGTGTGTGACAAATTTTACAAAATTAGAAATGCCAAAGTGTAAAGAATTTAATTTTTTACGCTCGAAAAATCGTAGTTCAATAATTTAGAAATAAAAAAATATCTGCGAGACAAAGAAAGTTACTTCCCCAGTGGGGCAAAAACTTGCTCACGATCCCAAGTATACTTCTTAACTTGTGAAAAAGTGGTTGCTATACAATGCAATAATGCAACCTCAATTAGAAGACTTGAATGTACTTGAATATTTATGGGATCATTTGAAAATAACAGTAAAAGAAGGGACATTGCATCAATTACAGCAATAAAAGAGGCTTTGATTTAGGAATAGAGCTCAAAACAATCAGAAATAACAAACGAATTCGTATTCTCCATACCAGCTAGACTGTCTGCAATGATGGAAGCCAAAAATGTCACACCAGCTATTTAATCTGTGATTATTTTGAAAATATTTAATAACCGTACGTATACTCGTACTTATGTATGTCACTTAAAGAAATTAACAAACTTTTGAAAAATTTCAGTGTTTTTTGTTATTTATTGAAATTGTTTTAATTATTTTACGAACTTAATGCCATTTAAGTTCAATATTTGTACATACTTTTTATATTTTGTTAAAAGGGGGAAGTTGACACCATATGTATACTTTGGTAAGCATGTGTATGTAAGTGAGTTAACCCTAACGGAACTATGTACAATGAAAAACTGGCATCATGTTGGAGTAAGTTGCAAAATTGAACATGGTCTAAAGCTTTAGGTTGGCAGGTTGCTGAGAAGAGAAACTAAGTTTTTAGGTCACTTGGGTCTAATCAACACGTCCCTTGTATGGTTGAAGCTTTCGTATATTCAAACATTTATAACATAATTTTATGGCTAATATTCTGGTAGAATATTTTAACACCCCAAGTCTTCATTATATAGGTCTTTCAGTCTGTTCGGAATGATACAAGTTTCTCAAAAATTTATCATTTGTGTAATTTTATTTGCTTCTGCTCATACTTCTGCTTCTTAAAATGCAATCAGTCGTAGTCAAAGTAAACAATAAACGAAAAGTTATATATAATACTTAGACTTGGATCGAAACCTTTCAGTACGTCGTTTTTGACACAATCCAATTGTCAAAGGGTTTAACACAAACCTGTGATTTGATCATTGCTTTGTATCAAAAACTAGCTACTGAAAGAGTTCAGTCCAAGTCTATTATGTATAACTTTTCGTTTATTGTGTTTACTTTGACTACGACTGATTGCATTTTAAGAAGCAGAAGTATGAGCAGAAGCAAAAGAAATTACACAAATGAGACATTTTCAAGAGACTTGTATCGAACTCATTCAGTAGCTCGTTTTTGCCACAAACCTATGATCAAAACGATTTATATTACATGGGTTTGATCATTGGTTTGTGTCAAAAACGAGCTACTGAAAGGGTTCAATACAAGTCTAAAAAAGTTCGATACAAGTCTACTTTTTAAACGCTATTTTTCTCTTCCTAAGTTCTCTAAGTTCTAGTACGATAGCACTAGAACTTAGGGAGTTTTTCCTAATCATCTTGTGTGGAAGGCGCTGCAGCTTGGATTTGATTAATATTTACTTTTATTTAGTTTATAATACAGTTAATGGTAAGGCATTGGACTCATTTTCTGTCGGATATGCAAAGCAGGTATGAATAGGCTCCGAAACGTTTCTTTTGAAACTTGAAAAATTAATATGATTTGACTGCCGTTTGACCTCAACCATATTTTTTCTTTGCTTGTAAATATGTGGAATGTGTAAAAATGCAACTCCGCCAACTTCCCTTTCCATAATCATATCTTTTGAAATTACTAATTGTACAAATTGTGTAAGAAAAATATTCAAACAATTAAATACTCGAAGTATAATGTGCAGGCAACTCGAATATTATTGTTTAATCCAATCTCTAGAGAGAGAAATTGGGTTTCTTGTAAACATTGTTTTAATATCACTTAATACTTGGAATGGAAAAGTCGTTTGTGTTATAAATTGGGTCAATATTTTTACAAAAAAAAAAAGAACTTCGTAGTTTTTCAATTTTAAAATCGTGGTGGAATTTTAATTTAGCGTCAGTAACTCGTCAGTAAATATAAATGTACTTGGATTTTATTTGATTAGAATTTATTATGTTAGATTGTTGATATGATACGATATCTTTGTGTACGTCAAAGTAATTCCAATATATGGATTTTTTTCTGTTGATTCGACAGCGATTAATAAAGAAATTAATATCGATTTTCATATGTATGTACATATGTATGTATGTGTTGCTAATATTTTTTATGATTGTTATTTTTACCGGCAGGAACAAAATTTTTTATCGTTTAACCATGCAAGATTTGAATTTTCCCCCATTTTGAGGTAAAATTATGATATGGCAACAGCGTTACCATTTTTCAAGTTTTTCCTTTTTTTTGCAAGTTTTTTGAGATGCCAAAAAGTTTTTTGAAAATAAAAAGTTTTTTATAAATACATACCCGCTGTTTCCACAACACAGACGGTCGACTTGAGTAGAAAATTTATATGAAAAGCATTAATTTTTTTGACTGATTTTCGTACAAATTTTCTACACGAGTCGCTTGTCTGACTTGTGGAAAGAGGGTAATAATATAACTTTTGCAGTATATTGGATGAAAATATTAAGTGATGTTTGTGCGCAATAAAACGATCTAGATTTTCTCATTCCCTTATTACTGCAACAGTGCCTAATTGTGTTTACTGCCTCTTATGTACGAGTATGCGGTTTAAATAGCATTAAATTTTAATAAAACAATGTACAAATAAGAAATATATTTATTAATGTATGTGATATTTTTTAAAGGTCTCTAAATCTAAATATGAATTTTATTTTATGTTTTTTTATTATATGTTTTGTTTTTGACTTTAATCGTTTTTATATTTTTAATTAAAATGAACTCCAAATACAGTTTATGTTTTCTTTTAACATTTTGGTGCTTTTGTAGAAAAAAAATTTTTTTTGGAAAAAAGTTTTTTTTCAGATATAAGAAGTTTTTTAAAAAATATATCTGGTAACGCTAATATTAATGTGACAGCTCATAGTTTAAGGTTAAAAAAATAAGCTACATATTACCATAATCGTATCGAAATAATAAATATAACGGAAACTTATTAAATTTGCTATTGAAATAAAAAAGTAAAATCTAAAGCTCAAATTTATTTAGTTTTTGTTTCTTATTCTTTGCGCTTATCGCATATTTGGACATTTTATATGCGGAGATGCCACATAATAATCCCTATCGTGAATAGTTCTTCCCTTTTTCACGAATATTTTCTCTTTTTTTCATTCTAATTATCATGAATAATATTTTTCACGGTGAATTATCACATCGAATAATTTCGATATTTTCCTTCGAAAATAATTTTGTTCCACTGAGGGTTTGCTGTTCGGTTTTAACCGAAATAGAAACCGCGATTTTTTAAGCCATATATTCGAAACCGAAAACCGACAGGAAAACCGTCAATTTTCGATTTTTTGCTTCCTGTTATAAAATAACATATATAACATATTTAATTTTTTGTTTCTATCAATTATTAATAATGTTTTGAGAGCGGTACATAATATTGGCGCTCAAAAAAGGCAAAGCTCATGAGAAAATAGTTCAAAGCTCTTTACAACGTGCTCGTTCAAAAATGTAATAAGCCAGGGACCCGGTCAGTAAACCTAATTCGAGTACATTCAGTGGTGCTAACCGTTTTTATAGGTTAGCTCTTGCTTAAAACTAATTAAGATTGAAAACTTGGTTAAAATTACCTAAAAATCGCAACTTTTCCCATTATTCATAAGCTCGAGAAAATGCTTTCGAACTTCTATATTAGAAGCATACAAATTCAAACAGTTTTACTTTCGAATCGAATTACACAATACATCCCACCTCCAGGATTAAAAAACCGAAACCGGTCGGTTTAAGTAAATTTTAAAACGAAATCGCGGTTTTTTTTTATCGATTTTTAGCAAACTCTAATTCCACTGCAGTTAGAATATTTAAAACAACTTTACGGTTAAAAAAATTCATTTGGAACCTAGAATTGGTGTGTTTCCTATTATTAAACTGAAATTCGTTTGATTTTCAAAAAGAGAAAAACGGAGATCATTTTTTCGGGAGATTCACGATAGCATTTTTCCCTTCGAAGGGAATGAAAATTTCACGGGAACATAAATTCTATTTGTTATTCATGATAGGGGTACATATGTATGTATGTATGTATGTATGTATGTATGTATGTATGTATGTATAATGTACATTGTTTAGGCAACAAGTTGATCCGACCACGTGATTTTAGTTTGAGGTCATGACATTCGATATCGAATAATATACAAACATATTTACATACATACATATTAATAAAATTTAAAATATATTTCATGTACTTTTTCATTAAAAATATTCTTAAAAATGTTTTAAAATTAATTTTTTTTGTTATTTATAAATATATTTGCTCAATTCAAAAGCCATGTTGTATTGCTTAAAGTAATTTTCAATCAAAAAGTCTCTAAATAAAAAAAGTATTTATAAAATGTCTTTGTATTGAGAGATTTTGTTTGAAATTGTGTTTTTTTTTCAAACAGAACTTTAAACGATGCAACATGGCTGGCGAATATAGCAAATGTAAATTAATAAAATAATGGAATTAAAAAATATTTCCATACAGTCACTCCAACCAAAAATATTTTCCCTACATTTTTTCCTACGCTGAAAATTTAGTATTTTTAACAGCAACAAAACAAATATACATATATAAATTTTTTGAGTATTGTAATTTTTTTACACATTTTTATTTCACATATTGCACAAAACAGACTATAGTCTCAGTTGGGTATCAGGTAGAAAAGTAGTAAAAGCATTAATTAACAAAAACAAACTACAAACACATATATATGTATGTACATTCTATTTTCATCCCTACATCCATACAAAAATTGTACATACTTAAAAATTATCGTGCAAAAATATTAATTATACAAATTCTTAGAATATATTAGTTAAAGTAATTAGTACGTTTTGAATTTGGATGAGAAAAATTTACAAGAAATAATTTTTGGCGATTTTATTTCTCCTTTTGGCGATTTTCTAAATTTTTATACGATTATTTTATAAAAATTTATATTAAAAAAAAAGAATTATATAAAAACGAAAGTATATATTGAGAAAAACTACATAAAACTGATTTTTGGCGATTTTTTAAGTCAATTTGGTGAAATAGGTCGGAAAAAATCTGACAACCCTGGGCAGGGTGAGATCTTTTAATAAACGTACTTATGAAAAATTTGGTTTAAGTCAAGCAGTAGAATACATAATAAATATCAATTTGTATATCTCTTGTTAGATTGAAATGCATTTTGTTACTTACTTGCATGGTTCTCTTTTTTACGTGTTTATCTTAAACATACGAGTAAACTATTTTATTTATTTCTTATTAAGTATTTTCCTAAAATATCCAAGGGAAAAATATTTCAGTTTGTGGAGCATTGGTGACACAATTTCATATGTTTCATATGCAATTTAGTTTACACAATGCAAGACCATATATACACAAACATTAACCTTTATTGTCCGTTTTCAATTGGAGTTAGACAATTGATATAGCAGCTTTAAAAATAAGGTTCTTATGTACGTGTACCCTGTATATATGTATATTTTATTTTTGCGATTTTTCATATATAACTGTATAACTATATATGTAAGATATTGTAAGTGATTTCCAGATTGTTAGGATTCATAATATAGGGTTTCTTCAAACAAATTCTAAACTATGTGAAAAATTTTAGCTCTTAAATAAAAATCCTCGAAATATTTTTGCATTTTATGTTACCAAATTGAAAGAGCGTTAATTTTTAATAATTCTCCACATTTTCCTCAAAATAAAATATCTGTCCTTTTTTCCCCATGCTCAAAATTTAACAGAAAAATCCCTACAAAAAGGGAAAATTCCCTACTTTTGGCATCACTGTTTCCATATATGTATTTATATATGTATTTATATACGACCAAATAATTTATCACAAACTGATGTAAACTTGATCAAAACAGATCGTTACCGAAAGCGACGTTTATTTAAACAATTTAATTAGTGCCATGCACTATTTCTTGGCCATGTAATCTCCCATTTCGGTGATCATATTAAAGCTTTTAAGTTCATGAGATTTAATATCATTAGATTAATTACGGTAGAGTTATTGAAAGTCGTACTTTCATATTTACCATTTAATATTTGTAAGACAGAAAAAATTATCGCCAGTTTTTTTTTTCGATTTAGTGCGTTGTTTTATAAAGCATCCATATTTAATTAAGTTATTAATTGAATCAATTACAATCATAGTTCTTTTCAATAAGCTTTTAATTAAAGTTTTATTTGTATTTAATTATAAATACATACGTACATATGTATAATCAAAATAATAATTAATTAAAAAATTCTCAGCTGTTCAAGAATTTGACTAAGAGTTGCTAATTATTTGCAATTGTCCCAACGAAATTCACTATACGAGTATAGACTACCTAAATCAACAACAAAAATATTTTGTTTTAATTTGAGGCAGTAACTCAATAAATCTGTTTTATTAAATTGATCAAAAGTTCAATTGATTGAAAATTATATCTTTATTAATATTTTGATTCATTTAATTATCCTTTAAGTTGATTTTTAGTACGACATTCAATTATTATGGGACACCAAAATTATTCAGGGCCCATAGAAAACGAAAATACATGTACATACCTTTCGTTTTTCTAGATCACTTCACAATATAAGAGTTTCTGAGAGTTTCAGCTTTAACTTTTTTGTTTCAAAATGGATTTATAAATTTTTTTTAATTGACAAAACAAAAGTTGTTGCTTCTATCACATTTATTTTAATATTATTGATTTAGTAATGATGCTTCGGTTTCAGTGTATAAAATGAGACTATTTTCAATTGCAAAAATGCAAACCTTAAATACAATAGATTGTGAGTTCTTGACGTGTGAGTGCAATAAGTTAGAAAGAAACAACTATATATTTGTTTATTCATTCATGTTTCAAAATATGGCTGCACAAAAATACCAAAGATGTTACGAGTACTAACAGTGTTTTTATGGGTTTTTAACTGATTATAAAGGATTAACAAGGAAATTCCACTAAAGAACTTCAAGACCATACAGTTATTGCAGGCAAATCGATTAACGATTACGAGCAAGACATAAATCTGTTCAAGGCCAAACACCAAAGACAAGCCTGGCTGTAATTAAGAAATAATTACGATCACACAAACACAAGCCTGACCGCAATCAAGAAATAATTACCACGACGGTAGAGTATTAGGTAGCCCCGAGCTGCTTTAAGATGAACACAAGAAATAATTACGATGACACGAGAGCTGTTCGTCAGGTTACAGCTGCTTTACAGCTATATACATAAATACATACATGCATGCATTTGTACATAAGTATGTTTATCCATTAAGGCCCAAATTCACAGTTATTAGTTAACTAATAGCAATGGTTTAACCAATAATAATTGATTCACAGCTCTTTGTTTAGCAAACAGCTGATCGATATTTTTATATGAAAAGTAGGTTCGTTACATTACATCTCTATAAAGGCTCAGTTAGCCGACTGTATCGCAATGTAACTGTAATGTAGGAAACAGCTGATCGATATTTTTATATGAAAAATAGGTTACGTTACAATATATCTTTATAACCATTTTCATTACTTTTTACATAACAATATCGATCCTCTGTTTCCTACTGTTGCAGTTACATTCCATTACAGTCGGCTAACTGAGCCTTAAAGCGTCTACCTCACTTTCAGCTAATTTTACAGGAGAGACAAAATACTGTTAACGGTTTCTATACAAAGCTTAAGAAATTAGCCTAAATTAATTTTCTTCGACATATCGTCGGTTGGTTACTGGTTTGAGGTATGGAACATTTTAAAAAAAAAATTGAGTTATTGATTGATTATATATGAATAATGTGTCCTCTTTCCAAATTCGTTATCAGTTTTCCGATATCTTGAGTATAACAGGATATATAGAGCTGCAATAGTGCGCCATCGACAATTTTTGGGATATGTGCCACATTTCCAACGTAAAAGTATTAGTGTTGTTATTCGCAATTGTTATGATGTAGATATATCAATGCATATTCTACTCAACGAACGTGATTCAAAGCAAAACACAAAAATTTTATTATTGTGTTAGGAAATTGATAATTATCTTTTATTAATTAAATTTCTTTTATTAAATATATTCAAACTGTCTTTTATTTCTTCCGTTGTTTTTCCTTTAAATGTCATGTTGCATGATTAAAATTGATATTTTCTACTTAAATATATCCTATATACAGTAATTTAACGTACTTGAAAGGCAGTGAAAAATATTGTTGTTATGATTGGGACATGCCTTAACTTTTCATGGTGTATGTAAAATGTTTATCAACTTTAAGTTTGACTAAAAAACATACATATGTATCTATTTATTTTATTATTAAACAAAAGATTCTATCGTGTATTTCTATAAAACTAATGAATTAAACATTCTTCATCGATTTTGTCGAAAACACATTTTTGTTCCATACATCAAACCAGTAACCAACTCTCTTTCTCTTTCGAACGGCATTAAAATGTCATATGCTATAAAAAGTGGATTTAGCAGGTTTGCACTCTAAACCGACGAAATGTCATTGGTCAACAAATAGTTAGACAACAACTGATTTAGACACATTTCACATACATTGTCAAGCATCTTCTTTGTTTTTAGCTGTAACACATTCTTTTTGTTTATTTTCTATTACATTTTGGTTTTTCCGAAACAATTTCCGCACTAATTCAATATCTTGCACGGTAAAGTTAGACGAGCGTGAACTGTTTTATCCATTTTTAAGAAATAATATAACAAATGTAAACAAAAACCATATGCTATAGCAGAGCTGCCTATAGTGAAACTTAATAATTTGATAGCCTTACCATTCTTTGCTCATATCAAGAACTTTAGTTAAACAACACGCTGTGAGTGTGAAGTATTAGTTAAACAATAGTTATCATTTTAGTTTACTAATAATTAACTAATGACTGTAAATTTGGCCCTAAGATGGAAAGAAACAAAATGGCCTTTCACACACGAGTCTAATTTTTAAGCCGCACAATTTTTGTTGTTTTTAGAACACACGAGTCTAATTCATCTGGCATAAAAATGTATACGTTTACACAGCTTTGTGTATTAGTGTTTTTTGTATTTATTTAACATTTGATGTTTTTTAAGTTGTGTGTGTATTGGTTTTGTGCTGCTGATTTGGGGTTGTACACGGTTGAAAAATTATGCAAACTTTACCTCTCTCACCTACAAACTGGCATGTTATGCCAGCACAATTGTTCTCGTGTGTGAAAGGGCAATGACAACAACATAATATGTAGATACGCAGAGAAACAAACAACCCTATAAAAAATTAATGACTGGAACTAACATAAACGAAATTGTTTTACTAACGCATTTGCAACAATTTTATATTGAATACAACAGTGACTGTCGATTGACTGGTTATTTGATCGGTAGTGATGAGGGATACATTTATCAATTATAGTTGTTTCCCTCACATATACTTATGTATGTTAGAGTGAAACATCTAATGTACACGTGCCAAACATTTTTATTAAAAATAATATATAATTTGTTCGGTCTGTGAAAATAAAATTTGTAAGTGGTAAAAAAATTTTTTTAAAAAGAATAAACAACTAATTATTCATAAGATCTATTAAATAATAACGTTTTATAACATGTTACTGGAAAAAATTACATAATTTCAGTTCCTTATAAAATAATGCTTGTCCTAGTTTACACTATGCAAGTCTTATTGCTAAGCTGATTAGTTTGTTAGGAAAGAGGGACGAGGGGAAAAGAAACGTTACTGTTCCCCTCGTCTCTCTCCGTCAAACTAATCAGCTTAGCAATAAGACTTGCATAGTGTAAATATGGACCTTACATACATACATACATATCGTTAGCTGAAATGCAAAATCATGTAATTACACTTTTTTAAAACTAAACAAATATACAAGTGACTGAAGTAAAATTTATTTGCAGGAACACTTGTTTTGATGTAATATATAATCGTCTATGTTCTGGCTTCCACATCGTTTTCACATGTTTTCTTGTAAATTCGAATGTTAAAACGTTTCGTTTTCACTTTTGAGCAAAAATCTCGTATTCTTTTCACAAGACTGTTAACAAGTGAAAATAATACGAGTTTTTTTTGCTCAAAAGTGAAAACGAAAAAATCTAAAAGTTTGAAATCGTCCATTTCCAAATTGTTTTCTTCTAAATTCGGATGGTGGAACACATACTAATGAATTTGTATTTTCTAAATTTCAACTTAAACATGTGTTGCATGTGTTTTAACATCCGAACTCACAAGAAAACATGTGAAAACGATGTGGAAGCCATAACAGAGGCGAATAGTTAATTTAAAATGCGATTTTGAATGAAAATGCGTATTATAAGTAAATGCAAAGCCAAGTGTATTTATATATCGCAAAACAAAACAAATTATATTATATAAAAGAATATATTATTAAATATTATAGCCCGGTCAAAATAGACATTGACCTCTGCATTAATTCACAAAAAACTAAAATTTTGCAGGCACGTAGAGGATGCCACTCTAAAAAAGTTCTGAAAAGTCCCCATTGCTCCCGTGCGTGCAAAAAAAAATTTATTCAAGGTCAATGCTCACAAAAAAGGGTTTTTTTGGATTTTTTTTTTGGCCAAACGGTTAGTCTAACGACAAAAATATCTGAAACGAAATTATAGATCAGGTAAGTATCTACTAAAATTGTCCCAATATTTTTTTCTCTAAGATATACGATTTTTGAGAAAAAGCTATTCGAAAGTTATCTGAAGCTGTATTTTCCATAATATGCATGATTACACTGTCTCTGAACATTGTTGGACTACCTTTGAAAAATCATTTTTTACTACAAACTAAGTATTAATAGAATCGTTTGACAGCCATTTACTAATTTTATTAAAAAAAAGTCCTACAATGAAAAACGCGTTCACTTTCTACGGATGTAGTCAGAAGAGCGTTATATAATCACAAAGTATACAGAGATGACATGGGACGGAAGATACGTGCATTTTTCTATTTGTCTCGATCTCCTTGAAATTTTGTCGGCATTTTTGTTTTGATTCCAATCTCTAGAGTAATGATTCTCAACCACTGTGCTGCGGCACTTTTGCATGCCGCGAAATTCTAGAAGTGTGCCGCTAAATTTTCGAAACATAGTTATGTTCATTAGAGCTGGCAAACTATCGATAGTCACGCCATTCGATATTTTCGATAGTTTGTTGGAAACTATCGATACTATCGATAGTATCGAGTTATTTTATTATTTTTATAATTTTGTTCACACGGTAACCACTTTGTTCGGTCTCTGAACCACGATAGCAAATCATGCCGTTCACACGACGCATTCGTGATTCGTTTTGATAGTTCTTTTTGATTTATACAGATAGATAAAAAAAAATTAAGTTAAAATTATAAATATTTAATTTTATGTTTAATTTTATTCTAATTTTTAAATTTTAAGCACGCATCTATTTTTTGTTTTGTTTTATGTTTACAACTGCATATTTATGTATGTAATATTTTTGTTTTGATAGCCAATTCAGACAAATTAGCGGCAGTTTGTTATATATATTATAATTCAATCAATATTCACGCTAATAGTGAAAGAGAGAGCAAACCTCGATATTTGCTATCCATGTGAACATGCTATAGAAATGTTAAATTCCATTTTTTAAACAACGTCATAACTCAAAAAACTAGTTTTGAAAAAAATTAGTTTAGTTTTCAATTTACATACAACTCAGTGGAGTTACTAATTGAGCGATATGTACTTACATGGATTTTCAATAAAAGGAAAGTTATATTTTAAATTTTATCGAGTTTATTGCCGTTTTGGTAATAATTTCTTTTCAACGATAGTATCGCTATCGAGAAAAAACTATCGATAGTCTAATAGAAACCAAACTATCGATACTATCGATAGTTTGCCAGCTCTAATGTTCATATTGTTACGAAAATGTGCACGAACAATCCTAATATAATGTTTTCTATAAAAACATCAATAAAATTAAACATAAAGAAATTTGATTGGGTTCGTAATTCATTTCTAATAACGGACACTACTGTATTTGACTTAACTTAATTCTTTTTGGATTAACATTAGACGCGATTAGATGAGATTATCCAATTATTAACCAATATTAGAACTAAAACAAAAATCAAGGTGTTTAAATGTAGAAGACCGAATATAAATAAAATTATCGAAAAACATCAAGCTCAAATTTCGCATTAAAAGTATTCTTATTGATAAATTGTGATTAATCCCTCAATAAGCGTTGTTATTTTTGTAGTACTTCGCACATTTAAAATTATTATTAAAAACTATTTTACGCAGTGTGTTAAAGGTAAGTAAGTAAATAATATTTAAACTTATCTTTTTCTTTTTGTGCCGCCAAATTTTGAAATCGTTAAAAAAAGTGCCGCAACAAAAAGAAAAAGGTTGAGAATCTCAGCTCTAGAGACTTTCATTTTTATCACCATTTTATTTGAATAAAAACGACGTTTTCTTTACAAATTATTGTATTAAAAATTTCCTCAAATGTTAATTTTTCACTTTTGTTATCATCTCTCTCATCAATGGTATTTACTGCATTTTCTGAATTTAATAAAAAAAAACCTGTTGTGCAACTCTTCTGCATATGAAATCATCAATTTTTTAGAAAGAAGTGGGAAAAAATGTTTTTTTTTTGGTTTATAATAGGCATTCTTCTTTCTACTTTTATGAATTGTGTTAGAACTAAATAAAAAATAAATAAAAGCTCATTAGTTTCAGAAATTAAAAGATAAATGTGGTTTTGGTTATAGCCATTTGGTAAAAGCCATAATTTGTGACTAGTTTAGAAACTAAGGGCCAATAATTGACATCTCAATTAAATGTCATTTAGCTAATTGCCACTTAAATTTAAGTTGCACTTAAATGTAGTTTTATTTTTTCAGTGGTTAATTAAAGTTCTTATGAAATTACGTTGAAAGTACGGCAGCACAACCAATGTCCAAATATTATGGAAATCTTTCCAAACAACAGCTTTTTAATAAAAATAAAAAAGTTGGGTTATCAATGTATAGAAAATTAAAATTGCTTAAAAACACATTTTATGGAACCAAAAGAGCTTCAGAACGCATTTTTATATTTATTTTTCCATGATATGAAACTAAAGTATGGAAACGAAAAAAATTTTACATTTTATTTTGCTAACTTGGAATTGATTAAAAAAAATAAATAAATTAAATACAATAAATTATTTCAATTACTTCAGAGACGTATCAAATTATAAACGGTTACAATTCGTTTTTACAAAAAGCGAATTTTCGAATTTTCGCCTTCAAACCCGTCATCAGCTTCTGAACACCTAATCTTCCAACTTTTTTTGGCAACTTTGTTCCAATTTAAATAAATTTTTTTTCGTTTTTAGCTTATTTTCTCAGCATTTGTTTCAATATTGCCCAAAACTTTTCTATCGAGCGCAACTCAGGGCAATTTGGAGGGTTGCATTCCTTTGGAACAAAATGTATACCATTTATTTTATACCAATCCACTGTTTTATTAGACTAGTGTATGGTTGCCAAATCGGGCCAGAATATAGGAGGAGATCTGTGATGCCTATACATGGGCAACATTCTATTCTGAAGGCATTCTTTTATGTAAAGCTCTTGATTCAATGTACCTTTAGTAACAAATGGTTTTGTCATTCGACCACAGCTACATATTCCTTGCCAAACTAAATATTTTTTTCCAAATTTGTCCATCTTTTTAAACTTAAATATATTCTTTGCACCTCCCTTTGTATATGCAGTATAATATTGTTTCCCTGGAAGTTGTTTAAAATCTGCTTTCACGTAAGTTTCATCATCCATTATTACGCAACCTTGAAAATTGTTCAGCACTCTTCGCAGTAGTGTGAGGATCTCAGTTTAAATCTCTTCTTCACTTTTTGAACATACGTGTAAGAAACGTGATACTTTTTGGCCAAATCCCTCAGAGACACATTGGGGCTTAAAATCATTTTCCTTCTGATCTTTTGTGGTAACTTTTTATCAAAAAATCAAGCAGTTCGACCAGATCCAGGCTTTCTGTCAGTAGACTGAGTCTTAATAAATCGAATGATAACATTTCTGGTGGTTGCCCGGGACGAGCCAGATAACCTTGCTATATTTGCATAAAAAAAAGTCGGATTTTCTAAATATAATTGCAAAATTTTTTTTCGGTTTTTTTTCCAATTTAGTTGTTGATGCCATAACTAATTAATTGCTGACAGACATGGGAATTCACAGCTGACGGGATTTTTGAATAGTATGTACACAAATCATATTATTCAAGGTTAAATTTGTAAAAAAAAATTTCGTTTCCAACCTTTATATACAGTAGTTTTCGCTTAATTGCTTCCCCGCTTAATTGATTTAACCGATTGATTGCTCTAAAAAGCATTGAATGAAAATTTTCCATATAAAACACATGGAAAACTACCCGTTTAAATGAGTTCCGTTTAATTGCGTTACCCTTTTAATTGACTCTTAAATAAAATAACTTTTCCGAAATCCCACACAAAAGTGCCGGTTAATTGATACTTGAAAATTTTCACAAATGGTTGTTGGTAAAACTACCTAAAAAGATGTGCCAACTCTTAAAATCGTATATTTTTATTTAATTTTTTCATTGCATATGCACATGTGCGAATACATATCTGTGGCAATTAGGAAAAAGTGCTTAAGTCATATTTAATTGTTTTGCAGGAGAGCACTTTTAAGCGTTCAAGTAGATTTTCAGAAATTTATTTCTTTGACAATTAAATTGGGAAATTCTCTGTTAACCTTTATTTTTTTAAGCAAACATAGTTCTATACACACTGTAAATAATACATTCAAGTTGAAATACATCAAAGTATATCCTAATTTAAGCTGAAAGTAATTTTACTATAACTTCTTGAAAAATTGAGATTTTGTCCAGGGATACTTTCAAATATGCAGATTACGGAGGTACCATTAACTCAAAATCACCTTATCTCGACTTAAGTACTTTTTCCATTTTGCCACAGATATATACATAATCATTCCAGAGTGTTGTAACATGTTTCGGATTATTGATCTCAATGCTTAATTAAACTTGGTTTCTTTTAATTGCGTTAATGGATCAATTAACAGATTATCGTGTAAATGATTTTTCCCCTTAATTGCACCAAAGCCCGCGCATTTTTAGAAAATCAATTAAGCGGAAATTACTGTATTGTATATCGTCAGCTAAAATTCAAAACCCCGTAAGTACATTTTTAATTTTTTACAGGAGATGCAAAAGTCCTTATAAATATAAGACTAATTTATTTGTTATGTGGCAAATTGCAAAATTATCTTAAAAAAAATCAATGCGGATTTGGTTTAATAAAAGAAGTTATAAAATAATAGCAGTTTTTTTATTAATGGTTCTTAAGGGTTTTTGGAATCGTTTTTTTTCTGAAACCAAAAAGCCGTAAGTATATTAATGTTTTTTAATAAAAGTTATAATTAGGTTGAAAATATTGGGTTTCAACCGTAATTAAACAGCTATTTAGTGAAGCTATAATTTTAACGTATTCTTTATTTAATTTATTTATTTATACATATTATACAAAGTAAATTTGCATAATATGGTTGCAAAAATATGGGCTGAGTAACTAGACCATATGCCCAAGATGTTATTAACAGTAACGTATTCTTTATATTTTGAATATAAAAGATAAAAATTAATTTGCAAATTCGAAAAAATCATCTTACTTCAGAACTCAAAAATAATAAACTAAACAATAAAAATTCATTATTTCATAAATGAAAAAAAACGATGCATTTAATCTGAGTGGAGTATATTATCGTAAAAACTGTGGCAATCAGCCGGAAGTACAAATTTAAGTTAATTAAGACAATTTCCAGAAGCTATCAAATATTTCTTTGTGATTTTCTTCGGAAAACATAGCGCAATGTCGCAATGGACCTTTCGCACGTAATTTTGATAATTTTCTCTTGGCAATTTTTCACCAATATTTCCTTTTATTAGGCCCGTGTATCGTTTTCCTTTCATTCGGTTTATTTTTTTACACTTTTTATTAATTTTTTTAACTTTGTTAGTAGAACCATATTCACTTAGTACTCATTTCATTATTTTTATGGTAAGGAACAAATATTCTCAGCGTTCTGTCTTGCAAAAATTTTAATTTAAAAAACGGTAACTTAAAGTAAAACAAATACAAACTTCGTTCAAATTTATTTTATTTTTTAAATTAAAGATGTTGTTACGGATTTTTGTTAACATTTTAGTTATGGCCTTTTGGATTTAATGAATAAAATCGGTACTTTTTAATATATGTGAGTAAATTTTTAAGAAAGATATATTTTGGTTAATCACATCATAACCAATCAAAAAGTCTATTTTGAATTTTACTGTTGTTACGGCCTTTTAGATTTTAGGTGACGATATGTTATATATTTATGAAAATTAAAAGAAATTCTTTTTAATACGACCACATGACGTCCATGTACTGGTACATGTTTTCAATAAACACATACAAGCACAATAACATATGGTATGATCGTAAAATTTAAGTAGGATTTAAATCAGAGATAAGCAAAAGGCCGCCCGTGGGCGCTTCGTTATGCTCTTTTTTATACGTACATTCGTAAAAGCATGCATTTTACTCTCTTTTATATTACATACGTTTACATATATATAATATAAAAGAGAGTAAAATGCATGATTGTACGAATCAGCGTTGCGTTTGCGACACTAAAGTATCACTTTTTCGTGCCAATGACACTTTTTATGACCCTTTTTTTTATCCCTTTGTATCATTTTAACAAAATGAATACCACTTTTTGAAAAAGAGTTAAAGTTCCAGTATTCCTCACAAAAGTTTTTAGTACACTTTTATCCATGTGTGTTGTATACGAGTACATGGTTCGATACATGAGTTTTGTGAACGTACATATAAAAATATGATAATGTATGTAATTAAGAGTTCAAAGTCGTGTTTGTTTTTTTTAAATTGAAATAAATTTTATTTTTTTTCACAAAAAACTTGACCCTATGTTACATTAAAATACCCTTTTTACCCTTTTTTTTATCTTAAATACCATTTTTATGACACTTTTTCGAAATTTTCAACGGCAACCCTGGTACGAATGTGAGTGTAAAAGAGAGCATAAAGGTAGAATCACACGGTTGCCGTAAATACACCAATCTGAACCAATTTTTATTGTGCTGAATTGGTGCACAATATTAAAATTGTCCCAATCAAATACGTTGCACTCACATGATTGCCCCATTTTATAAAAATTTTATTGCCGCAGATTGGCGAAGAATGAATTGGTGGCACTAATTGCCGCAGCTCAGTCATACGATTGTTCTAACTTGTGGCAACACAAACAGGTGTTGTGGTAGTTCTTAGTTTGTTTTATTGTTTTACGTGCAAATAGTTTTTTTTAAGAAATATTTTTATTTCAGTTTTATTTTGTACGTAAAAATTGTTTATTCGTTTAAAAGAAATAAAATTGCCTCTGCTTTGTATATTTTGTGCTTATTAAATATACAAAGCAGGCGCTATTTTCGTTCTTTTAAACGAATAAAAACGAAATATGTATATGGGTTACAGATTGGCTCACAGTTCTATGTTAACGTTTCAAATAAGTTAAGTTTAAGTTTACCGTACTTACGAGAACACTTGGCGCACACAAAAAAATAAATTAATTTAAGAAATTGTCGCGTATTGGTTACTTTGATTGCCGCTCGAGAACACAATAAATATTGGTGCTTTTGCGTGCGGCAAATCAGCACAATATTGTTCTCGATTGTCGTATGGGACAATAAATTGTGAAATCACACGATTGGCATATAAAATAGACCAATAATTGACGCATTGCGGTAATCGTGTGATCCTACCTTAACGAAGTGTTCACAAGGTTGAGCCTTTAAGTTTCATTTAAATGTCTCTCAACTTTGTACTGAAAAAATGACTTCGGTACTTAAATGACATCTAAAGATAAATGACACTTAATTGAGAAGTCAATTATTAGGCATAATACACTGATGTATGTAAACATTCTTTGTTATTATAATATTTCTTCAATGTTGACTGTTTTTAACACATTTTTTTATTTAATCATTTGCCCAAGTGGTGAATAAGGTCACTAGTACATTTGTTTTTACACAAAATAAGTTTTACGAAAATTAATTCACATTCACAGAACTACTTACAAAATATGCTACTGTCGTCGTCATCTTATTACTACACCATCGCATTCATAAAATGTATAACGACACTCATCAAGAAGTACATACGCGAGTACAAACTAAATTTGCCATATAAAAAGATAAGAAAATCCCGCAAATTCCCACACAAATTTTCCGGCATGTTTTTCCCGTAAAATGTACGAGGGATGAAAAACACTAAATGTAAACAGATTAAATTGAATTTATGTACGTATGTACGAGTATATAGTATGTAAGTTTGTTGTGCTAAAGAAAACGAAAATGAGTTGCATATTTCTAAAATGTGAATGTATAAATTGTTATTATAAAAATATGAGTGTAGCATATTTTAAATTTTCTATATTACCTGGTACTCGTCAACAGGGGCTACAAGCCTGCAAAATAGACTTGCCAAACGGGTATTTAAGCTACCCAGTAAAAGAGCTTCCAAGGAAATCAATAAGATCCTGAAGATCCGGAAGTATTGAAAATTTGGATAATAAATCATACTACTAAACTGCATTTATTTGTGAAATTTGTTAGAAACTCTTAAAAAATCTTACTTCGAGTTCTATGAGATAAAAGGTTGCAATGAATCTCAGGTCAGTGGAATCAGTGGTCTGTGAAGCCATCCCATCATTGCCAACGGCGAGCGCTACAGATCAATGACAACCTGTTCCTTCTGAACCGAATTAAGCGAGAATATAGTGTAATTACATTGCATTCTGCATAAACCATCGTGGAAGCATAATTCCACTACTTCCATCATTTTTCACAACCATGTCGGAGGTGTAGTAGTGTCAGTCATTTTCCTAAAATAAAACAAAACAATTTTCTCATATCTAACAAGCAGCTTGGTTTACTCGACATGGACTCATATGTATTGAATTTTTTAGATACTTATAAAATTGCATTTGATCAACTATGTTTTGGAATGAAGCTTTGGTATATTGTAGGGAGATGGAACGGTTTTCATTCGAAGGGTTTTTTGGTATCGCTGAGGATAATTTTTTTAAAGTCCATTTTTCAAATACCGAGCTGGCCGATTTATTTAAGATAAATAATAGTTTATGTCATACGAGGTCTGAGAAACTAAAAAAATAAAATTATGAATGCTTCGTATTCTATAAATCCAACTAGTGCAATACGTGAAAGGTCGCTTTCAATGTTAAATTTTATAGAAACAAAAGCAAGAAAAAAAAATAGATGCACAAATATTTGAAACGCAATTTGTATTTTATGTACATATTTCAAAAGATGTAATTAACTCGATAAAATATTGTGAGCACGTTTTCTTGAACGTTTTACCTTTACCTCTTTACAGCCTTTACCTGAAAAATATGGTTTCATTTAAATTATGTTATCCATTACATAAATATGTATGTATTACTTGTTTTGTTATTCGTATTTTCAACTAGAATCGTTAAATAGTACTTTTGCTTTATCTCAAATAAACTTCATGTCACAGACTAATTTCGTCTTTGTGTTACTACACGCGCAAGTATTTCAGTAAAAACGGTTGGTTTTTTGTAATGATTAAGCGAAACCCGGTTTTTAAAAATCCTACTACTCGGGAAACCCGAAAACCCGGTTGTTGAGAATAGTCGCAGAACTGATATTCCTAAGTGCATGCGGAGACTAAAGGCCTCATTAGTTTTTACTTTTCGTTGTCGTTCTGTGCCGTTCTTTTCCGTATAAAATATTTTGCAATTACTTTTTCTGTGCAAGGAATCAGCTTGCAACATATAGAACTGATTTCAGTTGTATATAAAATATCACAACAAACTAATACATACACACTTTTGGCTGTCACTTAACGTTGAATTCTATTTTCTACAGATTTGTCCGCAACTGAACAGACCGAAACAGGAAAAACAAACCACACAGACAGACTTTCAATTGAACAGAAACAAAACAGCTGATTCAGAACAGAACAGCACGTACAAACTAATTATGCCTTAAGGAAGATTTTTAAAATGAATATTTTTCTAGAATGTTTCCGTCAGTTAAAGAGAAATTATATGGTCTATTTTTCGAAAATTGCAAAAAAGAGCAGAGTATGAAAATAAATAGAACATAATGGGGGAAAGATCTAGGGTCTAATCGTCACTTTCGATAACGAGCTGATTCTATAAAATTTTTTTCAGTTTGAGATTATGGCATTCGATATCGAGCCATATTATTACATTGTTCGATAGCGAATGCCATAATATTAAATTGAAAATAAAGTGATCGAATCAGCTCGTTATCGAAGGCGATGATTGGACCCCAGATCCAAGGAGCGCCACTGCGACACCTAGTGGGTATTTTGTACCATAGATATATAAACTAAACCCAGTTCTCTGTATGACTCTTCTTGTGAAAGTTAGCACAGAGTTTGGAGAAGCACGTCTAATATCATTCGCGCACAGAAACTCAGAATGAGAAACATGTTCTCTGCTGTTACATTCGACAATACATGGGCAGAGAATGTGTGCATATACGATACAAGGGTTAACGAACTTATTTACTTTTCCAGTCCAAAGTGAACAGAAAGAAAACCAATAACAAGCCGTAAATCATTCCTGTTGAAGTTAAAGATGCAACTATATAAATGAAAATTGCGGCATCAATGCTTTGGCCTACCTTAAACCAGAAGAAGCTAGCCAGCCGAAACAAATAGAATAAAACGTTTACTTTCGTTCCTTTTTTCTAATTTGCAGTGAGTGAAATATGAACTATGAGGACAAATT
This sequence comes from Nowickia ferox, assembly GCA_936439885.1. Taxonomy (NCBI): domain Eukaryota; kingdom Metazoa; phylum Arthropoda; class Insecta; order Diptera; family Tachinidae; genus Nowickia; species Nowickia ferox. Next base: position 31,909,023 of record OW387027.1, on the reverse strand, counting down.
TTATGCTATTTTAAACGTACGCAGCTAGAAAACAAAACAATGAGAACAAGATTGGATGGTTTTAAAATAAAACGTTTGGCAAACGTTTCCTGGTTATCATAGACAATCATGTTAGCACTTTAAAAGTATAATTTTTTATATTTTTGGTAAGTTTTTTGGTTTTTATTATGTTGAACAATTTAAAGAAATAAAATCAAAAATAAACTATACCCAAAAAGAAATTCTCGACGATTTTCTGTCAAAACTGAAATTGAAAGACTGAATTGGGAAGAAATATCTATGCAAAAAGCTGTCATATAAATAAAAGATTCGAAAATGTGGCGCAAGACAACAGAAACTGCAAAATATTTTCCATTATGTAGTACTGTAATGATTTTTTCCATAAAATGAAACAGAATCCACTTTTAATTTAGTGCAATTTCTATAATCTTGACAAACATAAGATTTTGTTTAAAATTTATTCAGTGCTGTGAAATGAATTTATTCGCTTTTTTCAAGACTGAAACAAAAGCTCGATTCGCTTCGTATTGAATGTTCGTACTATCGAATGTAAGTAATATCGATTCCAATGTAATTTCAACAACGAATGCGGGATAGTTAATCAAGTAAAAAAACTAAATGAACCTAGAAGAGTCGAAAAGAACTTTTTAAAAAAATTACTGTTTTCGAATGTATTTTGACAACAATATCCATACTCGTATATATCTTGAAGCGTTTAACCTACTTAGGTGAAACTGGCTGCATTTCACGCAGCTTTTTAAGATAAAACAAGTTTAAGTTAACCTATAAAATGGTTTTGGAAACTTGTATGTTGGAATGTTTTCAACATGTGATTGCGATTTCCAATACAACAATTTAGTGAAATCGACAGGAATTCCCATTTTTGTGTGAAATGCGATTTCCGTTAAAATTGTTTCATACAAACATATACATGCAGACATAAATACATACACACATACATATGCAAAATCCAGATTTGTGGGACTTTTTATCCCCAATTGTAAGTACTAAGTTAACTACTTACTTATGGATCGATTATGGATGGCAACAATGGCAACAAGGGAGATGCTAGCATTATAAATACCGTAAACAACCTCATCTCATTGACTACTGTACTTTCAAAACCTACTTCAATTGCAATTTTCGTATTTCATTGAAAAAAGGGTCCTCTGCCTTGGTACAGGTCTTCACGGATGGCTCAAGGAGGTATAGGTGTGGGGGGAAGAGTTGAAGTGGGCGTATATATTCCAGATTTCGGAATTGAAATGTCCTACAGGCAGAGATATCTGCCATTAAAAGAGCAACACACTGGCTAAAGTTTTATCGCGTATCAAACAGAGATATCCACATTATAACTGACATCCAATATGCAATTAAGTACTTCACAGGTGTGTGCTTAACATCTTTCCTTGTCCAATAATGTCACAAAGCCCTAGATGAGATTGAGCAGCACTCATCTACCATATTGATTGGGTCCAATGATGGCGCAATGAGCCCACCTGCGTGATAGCGAGAACCTTTTCGCCTCGCCTAAGCCCCCAAGAACTAAAAACTTCATGGACTACACTAGAAAGCACTTCAGGAATTTGTTGGCCACATTGACAGTCCACTGCCTTTTCAGAACCCATGCTAAACGTTTGGGTCTCCCGAGGAAAGCATCTCACATCTCCTCTGCTTCTGCCCCGTTCTGTACTTCCTTGGCAGATTATCCATCAGTAGTCTATCCGAGTTATAGGAAATAGGACTAAAAAATCTGGGTCTTTATATTAGGAGCAGTGGCTGCAGTGGCCATTAACCGCCTTTTATGGCGCGTGTACACACACGATCCTCTTCCCGATCCAATCTCTTCTCTCCTCTAGTAACTATTTATCTACATATATATACCCCTTTAATCTTTATCCTCCCTTTCTCTACTTCTACATACTGTCCAACTTGCAGGTAGTACAAAGGGATCATCATATTGAACCCAAGTGAGCTGAACCCTTAATTTTCATATTTCACCAACAACCTGATCTAATCGATGGATGGCAACCGAACCTTTGTTGCGTTGCTAATTGTCAAAATGATATTACGGATGGCATCTGGCAACCACAAAGTGTTATTTGTTTTTTATAGCAAAAATGTGTACAATATTACAGTGCTTTTCGCTTAAAGCGAACTTCAAGGGACTGATAAAATTTGTTCGTTTTAAGCGAAGTTCGTTTTAAGTGAAGACATCAAGAAACCATTATTGTGTGTGCACATGTCTTTTTTTAACACTTTGGCTATTTATTTATTTATTAAAACAATTTTAGAACATTGTAGTCCTTAAAAAATAAGTTTATTTAGTTTTTAAAAAAATCAGTTATTTTAGTTTGTTTAGTATTAATATTGGCTTCATTTATATACACTTCCACTTGGGCCATGTGGTCAAGAATTTGTTGTGGAGTGTCGCGAGACTGAAGAAAATTTCTTACACAGCTTACGCTACACATTGCATCCAGGGTAGTAGTATTATAAATTATTTAGCACCAGGTGCTTATTTTTCCAAATTGTAGCTATTGTTGACTTGCTGATGCCCATTTCTTGGCATATTTGCTTTTGTTTTAACCCATCTTGTAAGCGTTTTATTATATCAAATTTCTCTTTTAAAGAAAAACACTTTCTTTGTTTTGCAACCGCTGCTACGGCCATCTTCTAACTTTGTAATTTTCAACTGCTGAATTCACATCGCCTTCACACAAAAACAAATAACAATTAAACCTAGGGGAAGTACCTGATTATAGAGCATACGACAAATAAAATACAGCGTTACCAAATTAAAAAATATAATTTTTTGTTCATGGCAACACACTTCTTTCGTTTTAAGCGAAAAAAGAACAATTTACATGCAAAAATAGTTTGTTATAACCGAAAGTTCGCTTTAGCGGGTTCGTTATAAGTGAAAAAATTTTCATGGTTTTATAGAAATAAAAGTTCGTACTTTCTAAAATGGTTCGTTTTAGGCGAAAGTTCGTTTTAAGCGGGTTCGCTATAAACGAAAAATACTGTATTTTTATTTGTGCATTTTTTCTTTGCATTTTGAAAGAAAATATGCTAAAATTGCTAAAAGTTATTTTAAGTAAATGTTGTGTACTCACAGTAGAGGTTTAAGTGCCTAAGATTAAACATTCTTCATCAAAAAATAGTTCCACAGAACTAAAATCATCTCTAATATTTTTAAGCACTTTTACTTAACAATTTTCTTTACAACACTTACAATGTATATTTCTTATATTTTTAATTTTTGTTTTCAAAACTTTCAGTTACCAATCTGTCATAAACTTTTTGGCAACTGGAGAAAGTTGCCATACATAACACCAATTTTAATTTCAGTTGCAATGCAACTGAAGTTCGGTTGCCATTCATAATCGAGCCATTATATTTAGAATTTTGAGGCAACGAAATTTCGTTATGAAATAACGCTAAACAATGGATTTGAAAACTATGCTCGAATTTTCTTTGACAACGATATCCCATAAAATTGATTTGGCGAGAAGTCATTAAAATAAAAATCTTTTTTCGTAATCTTTCGCCAACGAAATTTGAAGTATCCGACGAAGGTTTTCAATTTTAAAAATACAAATGAATCCTATAAATCGATTTGAAGAGGAATCTCGGAGCCGTTAATAAGACACATTTTTCCAAAATTCTCCACCACGATGACTGCATTAATATTATAACTTGCAGTATCAAGCAAGTCGCCACACGATTACATTTCAAATATACGAAAATAAATTTAGATTTTTTACACTTTAAAATTATATTTATTGAATTATTAATTTAATTGTTTTTTTTTCTTTTTAAGAATTAGTAACTGGAGTTTTGATTTAATTTCTTATTACCTTTTCTAAATGTCAAATTCACTTATAATTTTAACTTTCTTTAGGACACTACGATACTTATTCCCAATTTCTTTCAGACGCACTAAACGAATTTACGAGTGTTTACAGAAAAAAAAGAAGTCAACCGATCTTATTGATCGACCAACAATAACTGATCATTTTGGAAAATAAGTTAGCACACTTGTTAAGAAAAAACTTTTTTTAAATATTTAAACGTTCGTTTGTTTTGTTTCAATCATCGAACGGTCGGTTGACGGGATATCCAACCTGGCGATCGATTAATCGCGGGATCGTTATAAACCTTTTTAACTGTTAAACAACAACTACAGCAATAACACTAACAACCAACTACAACAAATTGATAACCATTTTTTAAAGTACAAACGTACGCACATACGTGCATATGTCCATATCGCTCATTTACTCAAAGAACGTCATAACTAAAAAAATTTAATTTTTGAGTAAGTGATGCAGAATTAATCCTCATATCGTTCTTCATATTGTGTTCACTCAACTCTTGTGTGTAAATTGAATACTTCAAATTCGTTTTCTGGCAAACTTGTTTTTTTTAGTTATGACGTTGTTTGAGTAAATGAGCGATATGTATATACATACATATGTATGTATGTATAAATGTTCTTGTTGAAGTGCTGCAATTTTGTTGTTTGAACTTTTGTTGTTAATGCCCGATATGTTGATTGTGTTTCTGTTGATATGAAATTTTGTTGTTTTCTTTCAATTAATTATTAGGCTGTAATTATGTACATACCTCATATACACAGTTCTCCTGTTATTTTTTTTTTTTTTGAATTAAATAGAAAATGTAATAATATCTAATGCATAATACACAGTGGAGTTCGGTTATAAGGAAATCATTGTCGGATAATTCTTTCTATGGGCAACACTGTACATATGTACACCCAACTCTTCTTTTACACGGTGGATACGTTCTTAAGGAAATCGTGAAAGAAAAAATCGTGTAAAAAAGACCGTGTAAATAAAGAATTGAGTGTATGTATGTACATACATTTATTTTATTTATTTATTTATTTAAAAATTTTAAGATTTGGCTTGTTTTTATGGTTAAGCAATTGTCTATATGCATTTCGTTCCTGCTTTTGGAACTCGTCAGTAGACTTCAACCCAAAAAATTTTTCAATTTAGTTAACAAACTTCGTATGTTTATAGTAAGACTCTTAATACTATATTGAGAATCACAGTATACAAACATAATAAGTTTGAAAGCTTCAAACAAAAATAAAATCTTTACAAAACAAGCATCTTTATTCGATTGTCTATCTATTTTATTTTCCACCACCTTTTTATTTAAACATACTTTACAAAGTAAATTTGCAAAGTATTGTTGCACAAATATGGGCGGGGTAACTAGACAATATGCCCAAGATGGTATTAACAGTATTTTTAAAAAAAGTTTTTGTGACTGACTATACACGACCTATGCCTTCACATAGGAAGTAGCAACGTGGTTGTTAAAGAAATTCCACAGAAGAACCGCAAGAATATACGATTATCCGTGGCAGATCAGTCAACCAGTGCGAACGAGACCCAAAACTCTCGAAGGCCAATAAGCAACAGTGGCCTGGTTGCACTTAAGAGATAATTGCCAACGACGCTTGATGTTGACTCGCCCAGAGATGCTTTTTACGACTGATGTACATACATATATGTACATATGTTTTTACCCGACTGCGCGACGCAAATTTTATTGTGTTTATTAGCCTACATAAGGCAACAAAATTTGAAAAATTTTAAAGGCTTGTAGAACCACTATACAATGTTGATGTATTGTGGTTCAAGTAGTACAAATATGGTCCAAATTTTAAACTCTATGGAGACTTTTTTTAATTTTTAAGTAAAATTATAAATTTTTTAGACGTTTCTCAACATAATTAATGATAATTCAAAAAGTGCAAGACCGATATTGTTTAAATGAACTTAGAAGAATTAAAATTTACATAACCTTTAATCCATTTATATATTATGTTTCAATCGGCTCAGCAGTATCGGAGTTGTAATAAAAAATTGTAGCCAAAAATATATTTTTTATGTGAAAAAAGCAAATTTGTGTGTTTTAAAAAAAACCATGAAAAATAGAAAATGGAACGGTAAACAAAATGAGATATAGAGCATAAAAATCGATTGATTGTTTTCCAATTTATTTAAGTGAATTCGCTCATTGTCAAATACTATTAGGTTTTTGTTTGATATACATTCATAATATGTACATAAAATTGTATTTATTGAAATCTTTCGATTGATTGAATTTTGAAAAAATCCCGCTTTTTGATCGATCATGTCCCGCTTTTTGCAAAAACCATCTATGTAGTCACATTAGGTATTAGTGTTGTCATTTGAATAAAAAGTATTCGAATATTCGAACAACTTTTTTTCATTTTTATTCGAACAAACAAATATTTTCAATTTAGAATAAAAAATTATTCGAATAATTTTTGTCGAATATTCGATCAATCTCCTTAATTACTTTGTATAAAAAGTATTTTTCATTTCATAACTTTTTAAATTGTTAGTAATAGGATATTAAGTAATCAAATTGCTCCAAATTATAAATAATTGTATAAGCTTGCTTTGATATTTTGTTTTCTTGGTGGAAAAAGATAATGCCTCTTTAATAGAATTAGAAGGTGTTTTGCAAATTCTGATAAAGAGTTTAAAAAAAAGAACAGATTTTCTACAGATCCAATTAAAAGCCTTAAGAATCAAATTATTGAACGACGTCAAAAAATCACTATATGCCTAAGAACATTGTATCAATAAAGTAAGAAATTGTACTAATAACTACTACCTAACTACTAAACATTGCCTTTAGCCTACCTGAGGGTAGCAGCGACGTATCGGAAAATACCACAGTGAAGAAAATTCCTAAGCCCGGCTGTACAAGAAACCTCCAATAGGCGGCTACGTGTCGGAAATACAATGGCGGAGAAAATTGATGAGAGCAGCCGAAGGCGGTCTAAAAGAAAATATTCATTTTCTTCTTTCATGAAATGAAAAAGGCCTTTGATGCAAAAGAACCTCAAATCGAAATGTAGACATTGTCTATTTTTCATGAAAAAATTTTTTTAGGAAAAAATTTAATGGACTATAATCGTCCATTTATTATGCAAAAAATTAAATAGAACTATGCATCGTCCATTTTTCATGCAAAATATTTATTGGACCTTACATCGTACATTTTTCATGAAAAAAATTAAATGACTATACGTTGTCCATTTTTCATGAAAAAAGCTTAATGAAAAAATTTTTAATAAGAAAATTTAATGAACTATACATCGTCTATTTTTCAATAAAAAAATTGTAAACGAATAAATTTAATGAACTATACATTGTGCATTTTTTATGCAACAAATTAAAAGTACTATACTTCGTCTATTTTTCATGCAAAAAATGAAATTTACTATACATCGTCTTTTTTTCATGCACAACATTGAATGGACTATACATCGTCTGTTCTTTGGCCAAAGAATTTTTTTTATGCAAAATTTTTAATAGAATTACATTGTCTATTTGTCATGCAAAAAATTTTTTATGAAAAAATTTAATGAACTATACATCCTTAATTTCTTATGAAAAAAATTAAAAGGACTATACATCGCCTATTTTTCATGGAAAAAATCAAATAGGCTAACTATTCATCGTCCACGTTTCAAACAAAAAACGTTTTTATGAACAAAATTTAATGGACTATACATCGTCCATTTTTATGCAAAAAATTAAATTGACCATACATCGTCTATTCTTAATGCAAAAAAGTAAATGGACTATATCGTCCATTTTTCATGTCAAAATATTTAATGGACCTTACATCGTTCATTTTTCATGAAAAAAATTAAATAGAACTATACGTTGTCCATTTTTCATGAAAAAAGTTTAATGAACTTTACATCGAATATTTTTCATGAAAAAAAATTTAATGAACTATAATACATCGTCCTTTTCTTATGCACAAAAATAAATGGACTATACATCGTCTATTTTTCACGAAAACAATTAAATGGAACTATATATTGGCTATTTTTCATGCAAAAAAATTGTTCATGAAAAAAATTTCATGGACTATCGTCCTTTTTTTATGCACAAAAATAAATGGGCTATACACTGTCTATTTTTCATAAAACAAATGGACTTATACATCTCCAATTTCTTATGCAAAAAATTAAATGGACTATGCATCGTCTATTTTGCATACAAAAAAATTAAATGGACTATACATCGTCCATTTTTCATGGAAAAATTTTTTATGGACTATATATAGCCCATTTCTTATGCAAACAAATAAATAGACTATACATTGTCATTCTTCATAGAAAGAATCTTTAGTGAAAAAAAATTTTTTATGAATTAAATTTAATGGATTATACATCGTGCTTTTCTTATGTTAAAAAAAAAAATTTTAACAACAACATAACTTTTACCTTTTTTAAATAAACTTCAAAAATAACTTTTTTTTTGCTCTACTGAAAAAATTAAATTTTTGGGCATGTGCTATCACACAAAAAAGTAATATGAATGAGTTTGTAATATTAATTAAAATATTTGTAATATTAATTAAAAAATTAATTAAATTTTCACCTATAAACAATTTGATAATATCAATTAAGTTTTTCCACTCAAATTAATTAATACAATTAAAAATTTAATTGAATCAATTAAATTATTAATTGAAAACATTAATTGGTGAATACTTTTTTCTGTGATGTATTCATGAAAACCACAGAATTACCAATTTTATTAGTTTTTAAAGTAAAATTTCGAATTTTCAATGTAAAATACAGCTGAAAATTGGAAAAATGTCATGAAAAATTATAAACTGTATTACAAGGAATATTTTTTCTGAAGACTACGTCACGAAATTTGGCAGCTATGGGACAAAAATGCGAAATATATTAAAAATTATACTTTTCCGACATTTCAGCACATTTTGAGACGACTAGGTATATGCAGTTTTATTTTGTTTTACACTTTGTTTCTTCTAGTCTATAACTAAAATTATACCGAAAGCAGATAAACAAAATTCCTATTGGTTTCCGAGATATAGCCGTCTGAATATTGCACATTCTTCGGAAAAATCAAGTTTTAGCCAAATTAGCAAAACTTAAATACGGTTTTGTTAGTTTCTATCCATCAGTAATTCGAGAAATTCAATACGAGAAGGAGTTTACATTTTTGGTGTTACACAGTGTCATTTAATAAATATTGATTTGATTCAAAAACAAAAATGCATTTAAAAGTTGTTTTGCCCTATATAATGCAATCAGTGACACAATATTTTTAAATATTTATAATATGGCACAACTTTCTCACAAAAGAAAAATGTAAACATATCCCATAAGCAAAACAAAAACATATCGCACACTGAAACATAAACAGTCACAACTCAAAATGATCAAAAAGTCTTTGTTTTTTCATAAACCGGTTTACTGAACAAATCTCTATATTTTTACGTTACATACTTGCGTGATTTGTGCAGTATCCATCCACAGTTTTTTGTCACTCCTGAACATCTGTAATTTTTTGAGTTGTAATTTTTATGCTTTAGTATGCGATATGTGCTAAGTATTTTGTGTTAATTCAGACTTATATGCGTAAGAGAATATTTCTTCACATATAAAGAGAAGTTGTTCACACTGTTGTTTCGCAGAGGAGTATTTGAGCCAAAAAGCTGGTCATTACTTTTTCTTTTTAGTTTATATTGCTTGTGAAAAGTTATTGAGTGGCCCCAGATCTATGAAACTTGGCACAAATATGTCTTATAGTCATAGGCTGTTAAAGCTTGAAAATAAAAAAAGTCGGACTTAGGGGAAAAAAGTTCCCCTCAGAGGAACTAATCCTACCTCTGAAAAATTAAATTTTTTTCTTAACCTTTTCCATACTTTTGTTTGGCGAATGCAACTTTTAACGTTCAAAAGCCCAAACTTGGTCCCAGAAGACCGTAAACTGCCATTTTGCAATAATAATGTAAATATTCACCCTTATCGGGAATAAAAGGCGAACACTTCGGTCACGGTATATATTTTACATGCATATGGCAACAACATTGTTTGAAAAATATGATTAGCCTTATTCTGAATAACATCTCCACACGAGTTTATTCCCTATTCATTGTTCCCCTATTTCAAAAAGTCTCACAGCTTGCAATTTCAGTTAAAATTAAACAACAGGAAACAAAATAGCTGACTTCGAAAATTCGTAGTTCTCCCTCAAATTTGAATTTTTAGCTCAACCTGTTTAGAATAGATGGATTTTATTTTTAGAAAAAAATAAATTCCTTGGGAATTATTTCTCGGGGAATATTTAGAATTGTGCTGGATGGGTTGGTGTCTGGAGTATTGAGGTTCACAAACAAAAATAAAATAAAAAAAAAATTGCTCAAATTACAAGGAAAATCGTATTGTAGGGATCAAAATAAGAAACTTTGCCGAAGGAACCATACCTCAAAAATGTATTTTAATGTCCCGACTTTTTATCCGAAGGGTCAAATTTTGAAAAAAAAAATAATTTTTGAAAATGTATATTATACATACATATGTTCATATGTATATGACTTTTTATCCCCAATTTACAATTACTAAATTAATTGTATTAATGTTTTTTTTTTTGAAATACTGTTTACATAGATTTTGAGTCCTGAGGGTATGAATGAGAAGAATACGAACCACTTCAGACTAGAAATGGGCGCGTGTCATGTTTTTTTTTTCGTGATATGAACATGGACGACTCAAGACGAAGTGTTCGTGACAAAAAAATCTCATTTCGAGCGTGGTCGGGTCATTTTGTATTGAGCAAAATTGGCACGAAAAGATTTTATGTGTTAAATATATGTATGTGAATGAATATCCAATAAAGAAAAAACTTAAGAATTGTCTTTTGTGATTTTCAAAAATATTATTATTTGTGAATTGTCAAATAATGCTTGAAAGTCTGTGCATAAAATAAGATGTTTGTTACTATTCAAAATATGTGGTTAAAGTCTACTGATGATTTGGCAAAGCACCAATCAAATATATATAGACAATACTTAACCACCAGCAAATAAATTTCAATTAAAATAAATTTATGACAATATGTAAAATAATAAATTTCTTAAATGTTAAACAAAAATATGTATTTGAATATAAAAACTAAATGATTTTTTGCTCTTTAATTTAAGTTCGTGCGTTTTGTGAAGTATCGTGCTGAGAAAATTTTTGGCGTGCGTGTTTCGTACGCATAATTGCCAGATGAAATAGGGGTCAACTCGTCAAATTGCGAGAGAAAAATCGTAAAAATCCTCAAGATAATTATCCGAAAACGTCCAAAATTCGTCAAAAATAAAACATACACTTTTTCATACATACATACTCGTATATAGTGGAATTGATCAATTCTATTAGATCAGTACCTGGGATCAGTAACTTTTATTACGATAATCGTACGCCTATAATAAATATGACGAAAATTGATCGACTTTGCTATTCAGTAACATATTTTAACGATATTCGCTGTCGGTTGGAGAAAAAAATAATAAAATCACAAACTCAAATTCATTGAGTTTTTCTTTATTATTATTTGTGCTTTTCGCTTTTTTCACATTTTCTATACAGAGATAACACATAATATTGAATTAAATGAGTAAGATAAGGCTGGAGACTATCGTAAAAAAATTACGAAATCACATTATCGCTACCGCAAACGAATAAATATGTCGAGAAATATTACGATTTTCGGTTCCCAAAAAGATACAGAATCCATCAATTCTTTGGTTTTAAATTATCTTTAGTATACAAAATTGCTTAGAAAAGATATAACCATACATAATTTGTTTAAGTCTTGCTGAAGATTGCGGTAAAAGTAAAATAAAATTAGTTAACGCGGGATAAAATTACTTAACGTGGGAAATAAAAGACTCTTAAATCTTTTTTTTCATTTCTGATTTTTTTTTCAACAAATCTACAAGATTCAAGTGTATCAGGGAATTTTAATAACTTTAATCGTCTGAATTTAGTGGACAAATCGTCGCTTTCGATAACGAGCCGATTCAATCACGTTTTTCAGTTTGAGGTTAAGGCATTCTATCGAACAATGTAATAATACGGTTCGATATCGAATGCCACAATCTCAAACTGAGAAAACGTGATCGAATGAGCTCGGTATCGAAAGCGACGATGAGACCCCAGATTAAATTTCCTGTCTTTAACATTCTTCAATAAAGGGAGAAAACTCTCTTTTATTTTCTATAATAATATTGTAGGAATCAATTAAGCTTAAGGCTTTGAATTCATCTTCGGAGTCATATGTTATTAAAATCTTATTATTTGATTAAAAATGATCACACTCAAGAAAATCTGTTTTTAAAAATTATTTATAACTTTTTCAAGTAGATTTTGCATTCGACCATGTAAATTTTGTATTTCTGTTGTTTCAGATGATAAATTATATACAAAAATTAAGATTGATTGCCTTTTACTCCTTATTTGGATTGCATATTCTAGCAAAAGCCTTGCATATTCAAGTTCAAAATTGTTTTATAGTTCTGAAAAAGGGTGTCAATTTATAATTATTCAAAATCTTCAAATTGAAGGAAAAATCGTCCAGTTATCAAAATGCTATTTTTGGCACCCAAAATCGTCAAAATGACGATAAATCGTCAAATATGGCAACCGTGTTCGTACGTGATGGATATCTTAGACTTCTTGTTCAGGTCGTACTGTGTTGGAAAAATTTGGCACGAGCCCATCTCTACTTCCGACTCTATGTTGACATCGCCGTTGAATACTGAGATTATATCCCCTGTAATAACGGAGTTTGATGTCCACTTCCCTCTACTGGGAGTGTTTTGGTCCAGTATTAGCTCGTTGCCAAATATGCTGAGACTTGTGCCAGCTTCCATACGATCAGGCAACAAATATGCTGATGGTAAAACACATTTAAGGTCAGCTTCGGAGGGAATAACAAAAGTAACATTGTATCAATGCGAAATAGTTGTCTGATAGTGGTTATCGGTAGATTAAGTTAGCTAACCACACATACAAACACAGCCAACAAAAATTATCTTTGCCGTCAGAATTTCTACATTTTTACTACTTGATTAAGTTTGTATTCCCTTGATAAGCTTACAAACCGTCTAGTAATTTAATTGTTCCTTGCAAATGTATGCACTATTGCTGCTTATGCTGGTTTTACACGACATACTTTTCACATCTGTGTGAACGCGAAGGAAACAACAAAATGTTCGCGCGTCTAAACTCGGACTTATCAGATATAAAAATATAACGCTATTGCAGTAGCAGTTTTTAACCTTATTAATATTAGAGCGTAAAACTCAACATCACCAGCGTCATTTAGCACTTTCACGGTAAATTAAATTACAAGTACTTAATGGTATAATAGATAACAAATTTTCAAATTAAGGCTTTCATGTCTAGTTAACAGAATTTCTGAATGGGAGAAAAGTGTAAAACAAATTTAATTTGAGGAGGCCACAGTTTCTCAATTCGGCCAGATGTAGAACATATCGTCGGGTTTCTTCTTAAACCACGTAAGCGCCAACAACTCATTTTTCAGGAAACGAAAAAAACTTAATAACTTTTTATGGGTTTAAAAACGATTTATTTTTACAAAACATGGATTTGCTACTCTGTGAAGGGTGTAGAAACATTTTTTGAAAACATTTTTTACTTACTGTAACTGTAGTCAAATTTGTCGCATAAGTGTTTTTGGCGCAGGCAGCAATTTGCAAATTTGGTCGCTTACGAGGTTTTTCTAGCAATAATAAACATAAGTTTCAGTGTGCAAATTGGCATTTATTCTTATATTTAAGAAACATTTACATATATATAAAATGTATACAAAGAAACTTATTACTATTTATTTCACTCTTGAGCTCACTTGAAAAATTGAAACTTTTTTGTCTTATGAAGATTCTCGAATCGACTCAAGAGTTTGAAGAAAAATACTTTTTGTACTACAAACTCTCGAGTCGATTCTATACCTGCAATAAGGTCCATTGTGATGCAGTAAAAATATAACATATAAACCGAAGATAACACAGAAAAAAGTATTCACCAATCAATGTTTTCAATTAATAATTTAATTGATTCAATTAAATTTTTAATTGTATTAATTAATTTGAGTGGAAAAACTTAATTGATATTATCAAATTGTTTATAAGTGAAAATTTAATTAATTTTTTAATTAATATTACAAACTCATTCATATTACTTTTTTGTGTGAATGCAAAAATTATATTGGTAAATAAAAAAGTTCATGTAAAAGAGCTTGCAGTTTACTAGCTGCAGCTAAAACCACGACGTTCATTATATTGTAATTTAATGTAATTAACAAACCGGATTTCTCTCCTTAAATTCATTTCCTATACACACAAAAAGTAATATGAATGAGTTTGTAATATTAATTAAAAAATTAATTAAATTTTCACCTATAAACAATTTGATAATATCAATTAAGTTTTTCCACTCAAATTAATTAATACAATTAAAAATTTAATTGAATCAATTAAATTATTAATTGAAAACATTAATTGGTGAATACTTTTTTCTGTGTATGTATAATTATATTTTTAAGCTATTTTTAATTATATTATATTTGCTAAAAATTTAAATCGGGGGTTATTATGTATCTCTATTCGAAAAGGAAATCATTCGTACATGTATACTCATTATACATTGTATTTCTAAAATGTTTTCTTTGGAATCGAAAAACGTAATAACCTCCCAGGTACTGCAATTTCTCTGGCGTCAAAAAAGTAACAAATCAAATTCGACAAATATCATGCTTTTTCCATACATATTACGGTTTGTATGGGAGCTACAATAAGGAGCAGAGATAGAGCTTTGAGTTCTTTAAAGGAAATATTGGTTATGTAAAAATAATTTGGGTCGGTCTCAACAACTAACCCTCTATGGGCATGCGTTAACCACTTATGGTTCGAAAACGAATTTAATCTTAGAACGGCTTTTTGTATGGAAGCAATGTTTACATATCGAGATAGAGCTTTGGCATGCTGGGAAAAAGCTGCATTTTATTAAAATAATGGGGGCTCGAGGAACATTTTTGCTCATAGACATATAGTTTTTGAGTTACATGAGGAAAAGCGTCGATTTTACCGAAGTTACTGACTTTGAGAGCCTGGCGCCGCACCAAAAGTACTCCGATTTGTAGGTAAGACTTTAATATTTTCAACTTTAAATAAAAAAGCCATTCTATTTTGCATAAAAATTTAATTTTGTATGGTGCTTACGAGGTTTTGGAAATGGCTTTAATTGAAAAAATGGCGCTTACGTGGTTTAAGAAGAAACGCAACGATATATATGTATGTACTCGTATGTACTATATGGAAGTAGGAAACGCACTTTCCACAGTGGGGCAGAATAAAGATATTTTCGAAATGTTTAGCCATTTCTGAACGGAATAAAATTTCGAATGGACTTGAAAAATAATTTCACTGAACTAATCATCCTTATTATAAGTAAACTTTTAAACAATTAACAATTTTCTTTTTGGCACTTATTTTCTTATATTTTCCAGCTTTGCTTACATTATTTTTACCCAATCCGTCATAATCATATTTTCGATGACTTTTAGCCAACTAGAGAAAACATAATCGAGCCATTTGTCTTATTATCATCATGCAACATGATCACAGAAAATTTCGACATAGTTAGTGCGTATTTATATCACCAAAGGCGAAGGAGTAATTCTTTCTTGAAGCTTTTACAGTTCAGAGAAAATGGCACGGGTGCAGTTCACACCGAACACGGTAAGTGTTGCGCGATAAATTCGTAAAATTCTTCATATATTTTTCGCATATAACGTGTAAACATTTATTGAATTCGGTGTGAACTCCACATATGTTTTCCTTATAATCTAAATCTATTGTGGAGATTTCAAAATTTTGAATTGAATTTCGAGCCATTATTCGTTTGATTATTATATCGTTATCATTTCGTTGATTATTTATTTATTTTTTCCATTGAAATACCTAATAAAAATATAATTTTTCTATGGGAAATTTTTTTAAAACATTTAGCACAAGTAAATACAATATCTGGCACATACTTATTAAAAAAAAAAAAAAACTTGCTTAATAGTCGTTGTCTAAATACTTTTAGTTAAGCCTTTCAAGTGGCTGTTGTGGACTTTTTATTTTACATTTATTGTTATTCCTTGGAATCATTATCTATTACATTTCAAGTTTCAGTTGGCGCACGTATGTAATAGATATAAAATAGAGGAGTGTGCAAGACGTCAAAAAATGCACAGTAATATATTTTTTCTCGCTTTTACTTATGTATTATTTTCTATTATTGGTGGATTTGAAATTTCAATATGCCAAATAGTGGGGTCCCGAGATTGTTCTGTATTAAAGTGAAGATGTATATCAGTTAAGTAGTGAAATGTAATCAAGAAACTGAACATGTAGTGAAAATTTTTGGGCAAAAACATACGAGTAGTAACGTAAGCAACGGTAATCAAAATTTTTATATTTAATCGTTTCAATATACGGAAATCAGTCAAAACACAATATGGCTGATACTACGAAATGGCGACTGAATATTTTTTTATCCAGCTCCATATGTGTGTGAAACAAATACAATACAAAATATATTCAATTGTCCAAACATATTTAGGATGGACGCCTTAAAATGGCCGATCAGTGCTTTCTATATACTTTATGAAGGTGGCGTTGGCTAAAGTAGTTAGCACATTGACTACGAAAACGAAGGTCCTGGATTCGAGCCCGGTATCAGACAGTCATCAAATAACAACACCACGCATTTTTCTGATGTGCATTAGTGTCCTTTTGGTCGGGTTTAAATCTGTGTGCCATGTGCCATACATGCGTAAAAAAGGCGTAACCACTAATTACTAATGAAAAACTGTTTGATTCAGACACGTATTTTTTAAGTTAAACAGTTTCATACATAACCAATTGACAATTTTATAGAATCCAACATGATTGAAAACACTTTAAATCAATAAATACATGTAATGAAGGCATAGTCACTGGTCACTGAATTATACCGACTTCAGCAGATACTAGTCCTAATGTAACATCGCGTCGTCCTTCGAATCATCGGCGAAGTATAATTACCAATAAAATGGTTACTAAACACAGCTTCAAGAATTTAATACGCCTCATTCAACACCAGAGGCGTTGCAACAATGCATTACTAAAAACGTGCAAAAAGCAGAGTTGTAAAAGAATGAAGCTTTTCTCTATCTCTTCCTTCACCACCTGTCTTCTCTAACACTATCCCTTTCCTAAAGAAGGTAACACCTACTAATAGTAGTAGGAATTCAGTGCCAGAGTGTTACTTCTCTTTAAAAAAAAAAGTAAAAAATAAAAAATATATACTTTATCAATATAAGACTTCAAGAATAAAACTAAAAACTATAAAGTGGAATAGGTTAACGAATATGGTGAACGTTGCGCAAAGCGAACCTATTGTTATCCACCACATTTCATTTGATGTAATTTATCTTTATTAAATTAGTAAATGAATTTCAATATTAGCCTGATTTTCTGACGTTTAGATTTACTAAGAACGGATTTTTTGGAAACATAATAGCCCGATTCACAATCTTGTGCAATTGGTCTACAAATGCTAAGAATTGTTAAAGGGCCACTCAGACTATTATACATGTATAAAGACTTTCATCACACTTTACGAGAAAAAAATCTAAAGACATTTGTTTCGACTGTCAAAAAATCTAACGTAGTTATATTTTGTGCTCACACCATCACAAATCATATTACATTAAAAAAACAAGTAGAAAGCAAACAGCTGTTGAGGATTAACATGCCTACATTAATTGGTTACTTCCGTCGGCAAAGCAGTTTCAAGCAAGCTGTGGTCGTGCAGGCCTTTGAAAATAGACGGCGGTTAAAGTACTTGATATAAATAAGATAAAGAAAATGAAAATACGACAGTTTTGTTAACTTTGAGGCATGCCTTACACGAAAAATTATTCAATACGATAAGCATATTCAATATTTATATCGGGTTTAAGACAAAGACATATACAACAAACGACGGCACGGCATCGGCGTCGAAACAGGCGACTTGTTAGTTTGGATTATGTAATAATGCAACTGTGATCAGATGAAAAGTATTATCGTTTAGAAAATTTTCAAAAAATGGTCAAGTATTATGGGATGTCAGATTTTTATCGTATTATTTACCATTCGTTATGACATTTTGCATTCACAATATCGCACTTGCACTTATTATTTGAATTTTTGACATGTATAAATACAAAGTATAATAGTCTGAGTGGCCCTTAAGTGGTAAGTATTAATATACTAACCATCATTTGCACAAGATTGTGAATAAGGCTAATATCTTTCAGCACCAACCAATGTAGGCAACAGAAGAAAAGTGTCGCATTTTTATAATAAAAAATATCGGACAGTTGCTTGGTACTTTTTTGATAATTGTACATTTAGATGTCAAAAGATGATTTTCATACTTTTATTTTGTCATTCATATACATATCTTTTGAATTACAGAACACAAAAAGAAATGTTTATTTATACCGAAATTTCCTTGGAAAAATCTCGAATATATGTTTGTGCCTTTTGCAAGTTTGAACAAATAAATACCCACCCAGCTAAAAAAAATATGTATGGAGTATATATGATATCCCATATATGGTTCGGATCTGAAAATTTAGGGTATATGGACATATATATATGATAATATATATTCATACATTTTCATACATGTATGTGTAAATATTCCCTACACAGTATGCGAAGTTCATATTCATACTCCCTTGATTCAAAAAAGCGCACTGCTGTTCAATAAATTAAATTACTAAAATTATTTTTTTGGAAGATTTGTACAGAAAGTTTGTGTTTAATGAAACATTTGTTCGAACAAAATAATTCAAAACAAACTAAAGACATTTCATTCGACATTTTAAGAAAAAAGGTGAAACCGTCGCATACGAAGCCGGAACTCCCAGAAATCCTCTTCTTATTTGTCCAAAAATGAGTTTTTGTTTGGTTCTCTAACCACTGCACACACACTTTACGAGAAAGAAATCTAAAGACATCTAAATCTAAAGTTTTAAGCAAACAGCTGTTGAAGATTAACATTAATCGGTGACTTCCGACGGCAGAGCAGTTGCATGTACGCTGTGGTCGTGCCGGCCTTTGAAAATAAGCGGCGGTTAAATTAGTTGACTTAAATAAGATAAAGAAAGAGAAAATGCGATAATTTCATTAATTTTCAGACATGTCTTACATGAAAAATTATGCAATACAATAACCATACTCAATATTTCTGTTGCAATAAGGAAAAAGTTCTTAAGTCATATTTGACTGTTTTGCAGGAGAGCACTTTTAAGCGTTAAAGTCGATTTTCAGAAATTTATTTCTTTTACAGTAAAAATGGAAATATACCAAGTTGAACTATACCAAAGTATATCCTAAACTAAGCTATTATTCCCAATGAGATTAGAAGTCTAAGAAAGATAAGGCGCAAGTCATTGTACTATAACTTCTTGAAAAATCGCACAAATTAATTGAGATTTTGCCCAGGGGTATTTTAAAATATGCAGATTACTGAGGTACCATTAACTCAAAATGAGCTTATCTCGACTTAAGCACTTTTTCCTTTCTGACACAGATTTATAGCCGGTTTAAGATGAAGACATATAAAATAAACGACAACACAGCATCGGCGTCGAAATAAAAGACTTGTGAGTTTGTTTATTACTTAATTTTGTAATAATGCAACTCTAATCAGATGAAAAGTATTATCGTTTAGAAAAATTTATTTCAAAAAAATTGTCAAGTACTATGGGATGTAAAAATTTGTATAGTATTTTTTACCACTCGTTGTGACATTTTGAATTCACAATATCGCACTTGCACGTATTATTTGAATTTTTGACATGTACATTAATACAAAGTATTAATATTAATAAAATGTAAGCTTTCTTTATTGCAAATACGATCTTATATGAGATATCATGTATACATACACATTTTATGGCTCCATATGTTACATCTTAATTTTATATATGGATTCACATACGAATAAATTCATACCCAGCTAAAAAAAAATATGTATGGTCCATATATTTTTAATATATGAATGTATATAAATGTATATGATTATGTCTGCATTCATGTATGGAAATGTATGGGATTATACATGGCAAAAGTATTATATATGAATTGATATATGGACTAATATATAAAATGTATTATAATATATGAGCTAATATATGGAAATTTAATTATTAAGCTCTTCATACGTGAATCCATACATAGAAATAAGATGTAATATATGGAGCCGTATAAAAATGTTTGCATAAGTGATATCTCACATAAGATCGTATTTGCAATCAAAAAAGCTCGCATTTTATTTACTCGATCTTTTTGTCTCTGTTTTGTTAACACTGGTGACTTGGAAATCTATTAGAAAATACATACGGTATGCAAAGTTTATATGCGTAGAATCTCAACGTTTGAAAAAACATTATTGTAGGATCCCAGATAAAAAATATGTATGGATATCCCATATATGGTTCGGATCCGAACAATGAGGGTATATGGACATATATGATAATATATATTCATACATTTGCATACATGTATGCAAAGATCATATTCATACTCCCTGGATTCAAGAAAGTGCGCCTTTGCGATGTGAAATAAATTAAATTACTAAAATTACATTTTTGTAAGATTTTGTACAAGGAGGTTGTATTTAATAAAACATTTGTTTTGACAAATAATTAAAAACGAATCAAGCGAAAAGTTGTATCGATTATTTAGAAAACACAACTGATATTCGTACATAAAATTTAATTTAAGAAACCAGATTAAAAACTAGTGCAATAATCAATTTTTGTACTAATACTAGTTTTCAATATAATTTTTTGCAGTAACATAAACTTTGATTCTTAAAAATATCTAGAATTTTCCCTAATTTCCTATCAAATTAATGACTGACTTATATCCTTTTGATTAGTTGATGTATTAAATAAGGCCACAATGTATAAAATCGTACAAGAATGTTTTTTTTTTTTTGCTACAAGAGTTTTTCTTTTTTAAACTTTGAGGCTCTAGGCATATAAAGTGTGTATACCGTATGTATTTTCTAATAGATTTTCAATTTAACAGTGATAAAAAAAAGGAAAAGATCAGGTAAACAAAATGCAAGCTTTTTTTTTTTTGATTATAAATACGATCTTATGTGAGATATCATGTATGCATATATATATGGCTCAATATATTACATCTTATTTCTATATGTGGATCCCAATATGAAGAGCTTCATAATTATATTTCCATATATGAGCTCATATATTATAGTACATTTTATATATTCTTCCATATATCAATTCATATATAATAGTTTTGCCATGTATAATCCCATACATTTCCATACATGAATGCAGACATAATCATATACATTTATATACATTCATATATTAAAAATATATGGATCATACATATTTTTTTTAGCTGGGATTTTATACATTGCACCCTATTAAATAAATCAAATAATCAAAAGGATAAATCAGTCATTAATTTTATAGAAAATTACGGAATACTCTAGATATTGTTAAGAAACAAAGCTTGTATTACTGCAAAAAATTAAATGTCTAAAAAATAGAAAAACACTAGTAAGACCAGTAACTAGGGTTTGGGAAACGGGAATTCCCGCGCAAGTAATTCTGGGAACTGTCTGCCTAATATTTCCGGGAAGTTTATTTTTCCCGGGAAAACGGGATATTAAAAGTACATGTTAGTTTATAACTATATAGACTTTTGTGTCAAACATATTTATAAAATGGCGTAAGTGACAATCATAATTATTTTTATTCATATAAGAAATTTGTATTAGAATCCTGTTTTATTTTATTATTTTATTTAGTAAAGGTCATTTCAGATTCTAGTACAAGTATTAATACTTTTGTGGAAAATGAAACTCTGACATGCTGAGTTGTTACTGTTTTTTGAAGTTTTTGAAACTGAAATTAGATCAACGAAGCGTATAAGTCAAAAGTATTAATAGTTGTACGTATTATAATCTTAAGCAGCCTTAATAACTGTCGTATAAGTGTCAATGATTGCAATAATCTGATCATTTCCTAAAGTAAATAATTCGATGTTAAACGAACTTGAAGTGATTTTTCGCCAAATTAGTGAACAAATTTTTATAAAGAGTAGTGGACATTTTAAGCTCATAGAAGCTGTAAAAACTTCGAGTTGACAATACTTAAATTTATTATAAGTCGAAGCTATTATTGAAACCCTGAAGGAACTAGTTTAAGAAAAATAAAATGAAAAATGAAAGACATTTAAACAGACTGTGGCTCAGGGTATTTAAAATTCGGCGCAGCTGAGTATAGCGATAAGAATCCTCTTGTACATTTTTCAAGAAGATTGAGAAACAAGCAAAGCAAATTCTTAATAAAATGAGTTGGAGGCCTTATTATAAAATTGTTCAGTAATTGCGGTTGTAGTCGTCAATTAGTCTTAAGATCATATAAAGACTAATTGACGACTATACTGTGTGTAGTAGTATAAAGGTGTAGAAAAATAAAATAGATTCATATCGAATAAAAATTATTTGCTGGGTTTTGTATGAGTTTCTAAGCCTACTACGCTTATTTTGCTTTTGTGATTTTCAAAAATATTATTATTTGTGAATTCTCAAATAGTTTTTGGAAGTTTGTGCATAAGATAAGAGGTTAGTGACTGTTCAAAATGTGTGGTTGAACTCTACTGACGATTTGTTAAAGCAACAATGAAATGCATATAGACATAGCTTAACAACCAGCAAATAAATTTCATGTGTAATAACTATATTCTATTTGCTTGAAGTTACTTAAAAATTTGTCTTAGAAAAGCTTTTGCATTAACTTTTATTAAAAAAAAGTTTATATTAATAAAACAATAGAAATTTCGCCAACTTTCATTAAACAAATGTACTTAATTTAGAAAATTAGGTTTTCCCGGAAATCCCGGGGACGCGATTTTGTCATTTCTGTTTCCCGGGAAGTGCAAAAGTCCAGGAAATACCAAACCCTACCAGTAACGCAATATCAATGTAGAATAACAATTCAAACTGAATTAAATTTAAACAAAAAAAAAAGGGAAATAGATTAGTAAATATCTTCCGAAGTAAAATCAATAGAAATAGTATTTGATACTATTTTGAAAAAGTCTCTAAAATGTTTTGGCGCTCCATGGAAGTTCACACCAATAAGTGGTGAAAATAGTACCACTTCTTGGTACTTTTCCTATACAAATCCCATTTCATAAAATAAATAAATGAATTCAAAACCTCAAATAAAATTCACATTAGAAAGATTTACGTTTTTCCAATCAAGAGGTAATCCTTGCCAGTAAATCTTGGAATTATGAATGAAGTAGGCACTTGTTATTGCTTTTTGTTTGTGTTTTTATCAAGTGAAATTTATTTAACCGAAGTTATCATTTAAAGGAAAAAAAGAAAACGAGTTTTTCCTTTACGACTTTTTTATATCTTCTTTGGCAACAATAAAGATGATACCACGCATTTTCTATCTCGTTCTCTTCTTCTGATTTTTCTTGAACGGTCAGTGTGGACAGACATGTACATAAATACATAAGTATGTACATATGTAAGTATGTACATAATTATGTATTTCTCATTACCCTACATTTATTTTGCACGTGCAGATTTTTTTCTTCCGATTTAAGCTTAAGAGGAGTTGGAA
This sequence comes from Nowickia ferox, assembly GCA_936439885.1. Taxonomy (NCBI): domain Eukaryota; kingdom Metazoa; phylum Arthropoda; class Insecta; order Diptera; family Tachinidae; genus Nowickia; species Nowickia ferox. The sequence goes on along the minus strand of OW387027.1, from coordinate 31,885,393 downwards.
TACATCACTTTACTTGTTGGTTAATCAGTTACACACTCACAGGGCTTGCCTCAACAGGTTTTCTATAGAAACTTGAAAATAAATAAAGACAGGGTGTCACAAAGCTTGTGCAAGATTTGAAGGAAATAAAAAAACGGATTTACTCTTTTGATTGCAAATTTTTTGTTGAATACGCTGGAGTGAAATGAAATTTTTACAATAGCCGACACGTACGAGTTCCAAAACTTCGAAATTTTGCTTAAATGCTGTCAAATTTCCTTGATGCACCCTTCTGCTTCAATGTATTTTCAGTTGAAATGACACTCCAAAGCTTGTTAAGCCACGCGGTGTAAATGCGTGTTTTCTTCACTAGAAAGAGTCAGCTGACAAACTGCACATCAACTCTTTTTGTTTTTTGTACATATATTTATTTATTGTATCTTCAAATATGAACTAACAATAAGTGCTCAAATCTTAAATCTAAATATAATTAATTAGGCCCGACCAATGTCGGACACAAACTTATTGATAGTAAATTAATGATACATAAGAGTCGTGCTAAGCGAAAAAAAAATAAATAAAAGTATAAAAGTATATTCAAGGAGCTACATCTGGAGTGTTGAGTATTAGAGCCGTAGTGTCCCTCTTTTTTAAGCGGATGTGTCCAGTAAAATTCAAGATATTACGAGCAAGGGGATTAGGATGGGACTAGAGTTTTGTTAAGTACTTGCCTGCTTATTTTGCAATTTCTTCAGTCACTAGTCGCATATTTAAATCACGATGTAAATTTGAATTTTTTTTGTACCATGGAGCCGATGTTATCAAACGTAAAACTTTGCTCTGTCTTCGTTGGATTCCATCTACATTGGAAGCTGAAGCAGTGCCCCATAACTGAATTCCGTAGCAGCATATTGGTTTCAATAGCGACTTTTATATTAACAGTTTGCAGTGTAGGCTGAGTGTTGAGTTTCTTAAAATCAACCAATGTATTTGAGTTAACTTAAGTTTCATTTGAGTTAGCTTAGAATCAATATGATGTTTCCATGTAAGCCTTCGATCAAGGTGTATAGCAAGATATTTCACTTGAGAATGTTGAGGAATATTTTGATTGTTAATTCGAATGAGGGAAAAAGTATCTCTTCTTAAGGTAAAGGTTATATTATGGACACACTTTTCCTCATTTACTTTAATTCTCCATAAGTTCAACCATATTTCCACCTGGGTAATATGTTCCTGGAGATTTCGAGATGCCTCATTAGGGTTTTCATGCATACTCATACAGGCTGTATCATCGGCAAATGTAGAGGTAAGAATATTATTGCTCACAGGCATATCACAAGTATATATTAAATACAATATACTACCATGTGGGACACCGGAAGATATAGACTCGGGCACACTCATGAAGTCTCCTTCCACAGCAGTGAACTTCCTATCAGTAATATAACTTTCCAAAAGTTTTTGTATGTTTATTGGCAGATATGTCTTCAATTTCAAAACTAGGCCTTCGTGCCATACTTTATCAAATGCCTGATAAACGTCAATTAACAGGGCAGAACAATACTTCTTTTCTTCAAATGTTCTTCTTATAAATTGAATCAATCTATGAGTTTGCACAATTGTGCTATGCTGACTTCTAAAACCAAATTGATGGTCAACAAGCAAGTTTCCAGTTATGTGGAAAATACTGCATTCGTAAAATGGCATTAAAAATAAATAGCAGGATTCTTATTGCAATTAGAGGCAAATTCATCAGCATCTTGTTACTAATTCCATCAATACCTGGAGCTTTCTTCGGGTTGAGTTCAGCAATTATTTTTTGTACTTCACACAGCTTAAACTTTAAGGGACGAGGGGGTAGGGAAACTAAACTCGGCAAAACAGCAGCACCCGTAGATGAATAGGGAGTGAATACAGATTTAAAATGCTCAGCAAATAAGTTATCTTTCGCACTATCGCTTCTGGCCCATCTGACGTGACATCGAGACCTTCTAGATATTTTTCCAGTAACGCAGTTTTTCCAACGATAGCAACTCTTTGAGTCGTTTAGTAAATTTTTTGAGTCTGATTTTATTTAGGGATGATCTGTGTTGTTGACATTCTCTTCTAGCTCTATTTCATCAACTCTTTAGACCATTTTTATTGCTACGGTCGTCTGTAATGCTAGGAATAGAACTGGGACGAACGACGAATCTTTCGGTACGAACTTTCGTCATAAAAAATAAAACTCATTTGTGCATATGAAAATGAACACAACACCGCCGTCGAACGAAATTCGTCGTGCGTGCGGAACTCTGAAAAAAATAACAATTTTCTCTCTCTCTCTCTCTCTTTGCACATACAATAACCAACTTTATCAAGAGAGGAATTGGCTGAGTAATGCTAGGAACACAACTGGGACGAACGACGAATTTCGTCCACGTCGACGAATTCGTCGATAAGAACTCGCTTCGTAAATTCGTCGTGTGAAGCACAAAAACGACGAATATACTCAGCGAATTCCTTTCTTATAATTGATAAAGTTAATTATTGCGTGTGCAGAGAGAGAAAGAGAAAATTGTTTCTTCGTCGTTCGTCGGCGTGCAAAATAAAAATAAATATATCTCAGAGCTCTCCATGCACGACGAATTTCGTTCTACGGCGGTGTTGTGTCCATTTTTATAGTTATGCACAAATGTGTTGTATTTTTTATGACGAAAGTTCGCACCGAAAAATTCGTCGTTCGCCCCAGTTGTGTTCCCAACATTAGAGACGACTAACGTCGTTGTTTTGCTTCACACGACGAATTTACGCAGCGAATGATTATCCTCGACGTGGATGAAATTCGTGGTTCGTCCCAGTTGTGTTCCTAGCATTAAGATACTGCGACATGTTGCGTATTTTTTTATTGAAATCATTTTCAATAAATAAAGCATTATATGGGAATTTCGGTATACCTTTTACACAGTCACGTTTGGCATAAGAGAAACCCTTTAATATTGCGCAACTAGAAGCGGTACAATAAATATTTAACAAAAAAAAAATCAAGTCATTCAGAGATAAGTACATATGTATGTATCAAACTTGTTGTTTAAAAACTGATCGAAAAACTGTTACAAGAGCAAGCCTACTTACTGTCTACATAATTATAAATATGTATTAGCTTTAAGTTCATCGATTTCTTTTAAAGATCCATTATATATTAGGTAACGTTGTGTACAAGTGACACAAGTATGTATGTCCCGGTTCACACACTTCAACTCAGCTGTAAAGGTAGAGGTCCATAGCTCGCTTTTTGCGCGTTACGCTTTCTATGCATCTGTCAAAATAGTAGAATCAATGTAATAGTATGTGACAAGTTACATTGCAAAAAGCGCAGAACGCGTAGGCGCTTTCAAAGCAAAACGTAGGTCTACTTTCTACTTTTGTACGCGTTACAAGCACCATGAAAGAAAGTAATATTATTTTGCCGTGGATAATTTTTTTTCCTTTTTTTCAATAAAAAAAATTTCTTAGTAAAAAAAAACTTGTTTAATAAAATATGTGAATATTTTCACTACTGCGATGTATTTTAATTAACTTTTCACCACACTTTTCTCAGTAACAAATTTTGCATATTAGTTATCGATTACTTTTACGTACTGAGTGTCATCTCCGCTAAATCTGTATTAAATAGCTGCTAAGAAAAGTTATTGCTTAAGCCAATAATGTGCATACATTTATATGTAATTTTCAATTTACTTACATTAAAGTCAACAACAGCCGACAATCTGCTGGAATAGCCCTGGCCGAGTTCTTCTCAAGACTATCTTTTAAAATGCTGAATAAATAGTCAAAGACATCTGCAGACATTCTTGTCGCGGTTCGAAATTGCTCAGGGTCAGAAGTTTTAATTTTTTAAATGTGGTTTCAAAAAACCCACTTAAATTCCGTTCTACATAAAATTGTACATAAAATTAAATATACAAACTCGACTAACTCCACAAATTCTTTTAAAAAACTCGATTTCACTCTCCATTTTTTCTTTATAAGTATTTATAAACAAACGCACACAGCTGATCAAAACAAAAATAAAATGGCGCATGAAAAGCAGTGCATGTAACTCAACGCGAACAAAGTATAGAATGAAACAAGAGGATGAAACGCGTGTACAGCATAACGTGCAAAAAGCGAGCTATGGACCTCTACCTTAAGAAAAAAAGAGATATTTGTATTTCCTTCTCCATCTTTCTTATAGCTGCATTACGAGTTGAGCAACAAAAGTTGAAGTGTGTGAAGCGGGACTATGTAACATAAAAACAAGCATAACGATATCTCATATCGTTCAGGAAGACTGTATTGCAGAAGAAATTTTTGCGGTCATTAGAAATTTGTTCAGTAACTGGTTTATGGAAAAACAAAAACCATTTTGATAATTTTGAGTTGTGACTGTTTATGATTTACTCAAAGAACGTCATAACTCAAAAAACTAGTTTGCCCGAAAACGAGTTTGAAGTTTTCAATTTATATACAACTTAATGGGAAAAAAATTTCAAGATTTGAGCAAACAAGATATTTGTATGAAATTTTTTACACAATATGAAGAACGATATGAGGATTAATTCTGCATCATTCACTCAAACATTCCATTTTTTGAGTTGTGACGTTCTTTGGGTAAATGAGCGAGATCTATGTGTATGAAGTTATATTTTATATTTTATCTTTAATTTTTGTATTATTTTATATTGCCATATTCATAAAAAATGTTTCAGGTTTATTAAGCTCATTATTATTTCATAATTTCAAATATTCGAACTATTCGAAAACCGGTTTCTGGGAAATGTCGAATAATCGATCACCCTAGTTACTACCCAGCTTAAAATTTGATGGCAATTGATCCAAACGTACTCGTCCTATGACTTGAGAAAATGGTGGTGTTAACAAAAGTAGGGAGTAGTGTATGCTAAAAAAAGACATATGCTGTAAAAGGTTAGATATTTATATTGATATTTTATTAATTTAATTGGGAATCGGTCGTCAGTTCGAATCCCAAAATATATCTGCTTAAAAATAAAATATAATTGCATTTGTAACAATAAAAAATTTATTAGTTTTCATTGTTACAGTTAAGTGTCGGAATGACATTTTAAATAATTTACATATATTATTCTACACCGATTAGTCCCTATGAGTGACAAGTCACAAGGTGCATACAAACAATCAATTAACCTGATCCTAGGCCATCCCAATGTAACAGTGACTGGTCCGCTTCACAGGAAGTTTTAGAACTCGGACTGATCCCTATCACTTGGGGACCGATCACGTGACCATCACGTGACTAGACTTGTATCGGTTCCATTCCCTGCAGGGTAGTTACTTATCTAAGGTCTTTAGTTAAGTTATTCTTTTCCCTTTTCAAATAAAATCTACTTTTGGTGTATAATTTCATTTAGTCTATTGGGGCGGTTTTTCATTATATAATATTGTTCATACTTTTGGGGTAATTTTCATTTACTTGGGGTGTTATTTCATAAAAAATTTTATGGTTTTATTGCATAATGCAAAATAACTCTAAGTTTGGGGTCATTTTCATTTTGCAATTTGGGGCCACATTTTCTGATTTCATGATTTCTCCCTTCTATTTCAAGTGAGATAGTTTGAGACCAAAATTTTATGATTTTTCTTTTAATTAAATTTTTTCTTAAAAGTCTTATAAGCTAATAAGGTACAATGTTACGAGATTGTACTTAAAGTATTACAACAGTCAAATCAAATATTTGAATAAAAAAAATCCTAAAAATTTTCACAAAAATCTCTTAGGTTAGGTTTTCTGAGAAGTGAAAGTAAGTTTTCAGCTCACTTTGGTGGTGTAGTGACAGATACATAAATAAAGAGAAGCGTCTCTGCTATTGTGCACTGTTAAATTAATTTTATAGCATCGTTACAGCGCCTCGGGTGTTAAATAGGCGAATTAGTTTGATATATTTAGCCATTTTATTAGTTATCTTACTTCGCCGAAGATTCATTGCTACAATTTTTGACGAAGGAGGGCGCGCTCCGATACGCATTATTATATACGAGTACATCAATACATATCAGAAAAATCTATGATGTTGATATGACTGGGTCTGTCCAGGAATTGATGTGGGGCTGTTGAAGAACTCAACCCATACCTCTAACAAACTTTTAAAATGTTATAATGAAATTTGATAAAATGATCACGGCAAGATACTTTTTAACAAAATATTCTAAGTGATTATAGTTAGTTGTTAATTGCTATTGTTCGAACTTTATTTGTTTCTATATTCTAAGTGATTGTTTACAAACAATTTTGTTTAATGATCTATTGGATCATTGTGTATCTTATTGTAATTAAATCTTAAATCTATTGTGATGAGGCTACATATGTATTACTTTTAAATTGTTGTTCGTTATAATTTTAAGCTTTTTTTGTATGGGAAATGGTTTTTTATAAAATTTTTAGGCAGTGTTATTAATTATCATTTCATTTCAGTCTCACAAAATCGAATGAAAATCTTACAACTTGTGGTATAAAGTGAAACCCGTTTTAACAGTAAAAAATTAAAATTAACTGTGTATTGAAATTTTTCTCAGTAATCTGTTGAATTTATTGACAGAGCAAACTAAATTTCATTATTAATAAAAATTTTCCAAATCGGTTAACTAATTCCGTAGTTCTTTTAGTTACTCGTTTTTGATACAGGAAAGTTCATATTGAATACAATAACTGAAGTGTTAAAAAGACAGTGGAGCTTGGTTATAATGAATCCCATTTACAACGATTTATATGGTATAACGAACAACTTCTGCATAACCCTGCCTTTACACATACGAGTACTCTCATGCAAGTGCTGTATACGTATTATCAACGAAAAATTGTTCGAAATACTCGAATCTCTTGCAATTTGCATTTCTGTTTGCACATGAGAGTGAAAGTTCATTTTAAAAATGCCGCCAAGGAGTAAACTTCAAAAGATTTGTTTGATTTTAAAGCTTCAACAATTAATAAAAGCAAATGAAAAAGAAAAAACGAACACAATTTTACATCCATTTTTATTTCTTTAAAGTTTTTAATCCCAACTATAAATTTCTTTTCATTTCATTTTGTTTTGTTTACAAAATAGAGTTGCCAAATTCTCAACATAGAATCATTTTTAAGGAAATAATTGGCATTAATTATTATTATCAATATTTTAATGATATTAGCAATCTATAACACAAATATTTCCTTTTATTGTATTAATTTTAAGAAACTCACACACAATTTAATCGAAATTTTTAGTTTTAATTATAACATGATCCAGGTAATTTGCTTAATATTGTAGACAGGGTAACTCCATTAGTTTATTTGACATTTTATTGCATGCGAGTGTGAAAATTTCACTCGTATGCAAAATTTGCTGCGAGAAGAGCTGCGAGTGCGAAAAATGTGAATGTGTTAGTAAAAAAGTGTGAGTGTATTGAGTTTTTCGAACTATTACTCTCATGTGTAAACTCAAGGTAAACTACAACAGTTGTATTTTTAAATTGTTTGTGTGTAATTGGTTGCGGTAAGGTTTCTTGCCTTGATAATAAAATCCAATTGTTTTCGAAAATTCGCATACCCAAAACACCAAAAACATAATCAAAACACTGCAAAACGACTTGTTTTTGCTCTTAACGGAAACATAATATTACTTAATTTTACCCGTTCTTACATAATACCATTTATTTTTCGTATCGGAATTATCTTTCGAAAGGTTTTGTTTTATAACGAACTATAAATAAAATTTTTATGAAAATTTATACGAAGCAAAGGAAAATGTAAGTTCAATATTTAACTTTTTTCACAATATTCATATATACGAGGTGTGTTCAAAAAGTATCGCAAATTTTGAATTTCGATTTTTTCTGGCGTTATGTTGGTACTGATGTCTCTCACTTATGCCGACAATTTAGGCCATTTTGAATGTTAATTGTTGACAGCTGCTTTGCTTGCAGTGTTTTGGATCGTCTTCGATTTTTACCTTGGTTCGTGAAATGTTCATGCGATGCTGTTTTTGATCGAAATTGACCCGTCTCATGCCCAAATCATTCATAAAAATCGAATGACACGAGCCAATCGATATGTCTAGGTCCTCAGCAACTTCTTTAATGGTGATTCGACGATTGGCCAATACAATTTTCTTCACTTCATCAATTTTTTCGTCTGTTGTTGAAGTGCTCGGGCGTCCGGCACGCTCTTCGTCGTTCACATCTTCTCGGCCTTCTGAGAACATTTTGTACCACCGATAAACGTTGCTTCGGTCCAAGATAGCTTCTCCGTATGCCACAGTCAACATTCGGAATGCATCCGTGCACTTAATTTCGTTTTTCATACAAAATTTGTTACAGGTTCTTTGTTGCATTTTTTTTTGAATAGGTAAAAATCGAAGACGAGCCAAATCACGTGCAAGCAATGCAGCTGTCAACAATTAACTGAACATTCAAAATGGCCGAAATTGTCGCCATAAGTCAGAGACATGAGTACCAACATAACGCCACAAAAAAATTAAAATTCGAATATACGTAACCCCCGTAGGCATATTCGCGAGCTATGGCCTCTTTTGCGGTCATTAATCAGCATTGGGGAATTTTTTTTGTCTAATATTTTAATCCCTTACGAATAAGTGTCTTTTTTTAGTAGAAAAGAAAACCGACAAACAGAAACATTATTGGACATTTTGTTGAAAAAGAAAAGTAAAAAGCAAAATAATTAGTTAGAACCTGTACCGGGATTCAGTAAGTTTTATTACGATAATCGTATCACTATAATAAATATAACGAAAAATCTATCAACTTTGCTATACAGTAACATATTTTCACGATATTTGCTGTCGGTTGAAGTAAAAAGTGAATTAACAAGCACGAATTCATTTAGTTCTTTTTAATTCTTCTTTGAGCTTTTCGCTTATTTTGACATTTTGTATGCAGGGATGCCACATGATATACTCGTACAATTAAATGGCGAGTAAAACACAGATGTACACTATCGTAAAAATAAATTACAGAATCACATTATCGTTAACTTGTCAATATATATTACGATTTTCGGTTCGCAAAAAGTTGCAGAATCCACGTACAGTATATGCTCCAAAAAAGGTGTTTTATGCGCATTCAATATGCACTAACAACTCAAAAAATATGCTCTTAAAAATAACATAAATTCGATTATTTGGAAATGAAAATCTAGTTTTAATTCAAAACAATTCAATAAAATTTGCATATAAAACAAGACAAAAATAAAATATACAAACAAAGGAAACGATCAAAAAATTAATAAAGAACAAAAATTTAATTTCAACTTCAAAAGGGATTACGATATCAGACTTAAAACTTTGGAACTGTAAGACAAGCTTTTTATTTATAATTGTTATTGCAATAAACAAAAAATATTCACTTAAATTTTTAAATAAATATCGCTGCCTGTCACATCTAAACGAACTATTCATTGAAAATGCTCCACGTTTGAAATTAACGTCCAGTGAGGATGCTAAAAGACGTGTTACACCTGTTTAAGTTAAAATTTGGGCAATACAAATCAATAGTATTTCGTACCAAAAAAAAAAAATTGGAAATGGACGGTTTAAAAAAAAAGTGAGTGTAAATTAAAAAGTCTAAATTCGGATGCTAGGACACATATTAATTTGTATTTTCTAAATTTCAACTTAAACAGATGTAGCATGTGATTTAACATCCGAACTCAAAGATAACATGTGAAAACGATGTGGAAGCCAGAACATATAGGGTGTTTTTTTAAGCCCGATATAACTTGAAATTGTAAAAAATAACACAAAAAATTAAATTGTAATCAAAATTTTTTTTTTTATTCGAAAGATCAATACGTGACATTAACATTTGAAAATGATTTCGGGCATATGGGCACCGCGGCTGTTCTTGACGAAGCGCATTCTGGACGTCCAATTTTGGGCCACTTTTTCGAGCACTGCTGGCCGTATGTCACGAATAACACGAACAATTGGATCTTCTTCCACACTTTCGTTTACAGCGGCGATATTCTCTTCACTACGCACATTCCTTCGACGTGTTGGTGTTATTGCATCCTCTAGAGAGTATGTGGTACGAAATCTATCCACAGTTCGACGAATGGCTTGTTCAGATGGACGATTATTTACGCCATAAAAATGACGAAGTCGTCTATAAGTTGCGCGAATCGACGACTGATTTTCAAAGTAAATTTGGATAATTTCAAGCGTGAGTCTATTCATGATGATTTGTCAGAGTATACTGAAACAAATAAACAAAAATGTTTTATCAAAATTTAATTTTTTGTGTTACTTTTTACAATTTAAAGTTCTATCTAGGTTAAAAAAACACCCTATAGAAGATTCACTATATTTTTTTGATTTGAACAGGCTAAAGTTCGTATCGCTTTATAGTTCAAATTACATGTGATAATTATTAATGAACAAATAACACTAAAGTTAGTTGTAAATATTCTGACAAGAAGAGAAGATTCACAATGGCCTTTTTTTAAGGTTTAACTTGATAATGGTAGCAAAATATTGCTTTCCCATACTACTTTTTCCTTCCCTACATGCAAAGTATATTGAAACTGAAATTTAGACGAAGAAAAGTAGAAAGTTTTGCCAAAAATTTTAATAAAAAAAATTCTAAAGTACCAAAATATGCCCTAAAAGCGTCAAATATGCCCTGAAAATTCGAAAAATTCTCAAAATATGAAATATGCAAAAACATGCCTTAAAGGGTAAAATATGCAAAAATATGCACTAACAAATCGATGCCGAAATTCATAAAAAGTTTTGAAATGGATAAATATCTTATTGCCGCATTGATACGTCAGACAAGAAAAAACATGCAATCGCATTTTCTTCCTGCGCTTTTTTTATTGAAACCCGTTTTAAGTTTTTTCGCAGTTCTTATTATTTCTGTAAAAAAAGAAATACCAGTTTTTAAAATTTTGAGATGAATGGCAGTAAAATTGTAGTAGTTACTTCGGTCATGATCAATATTTTGTTTCGGTCCATAACTGAACAAGAGTACAGTTACCGGAATTAATATTTAAGATAATAAATTTTCTTGTCACATAAAAATAAACTTTTAAATGTTAACGATTGTATAGTATGGAAAGACTTATCTTTAAATGTAGCGTACGTGTTGCTCTCATAAATAATTTTTATTTACAAATAGTCACAATTTTTCTATATTTAAAAATTATATAAATTATTTTGAAAAATAAAATTGTCGCTAGTAAAAGTTTCAGTAGTACACTCAGGGAAAACCTGCAACTTAAAATTAAGAACGCGTTACATTAACCCCTAGTTTTTAACTTAATAATTAAGTACGTAATTCGCTAATTTTTATTTAAAATTAAGTTGTAATTAAATACGATTTCATTTTTTCAGTGCTTAATTAAAGTTCTTATTAGATTACGTTGAAAGTACGGTAGCACTGCAAAATTTCCCAGTATTATGGAAGGCTTTTCAAACAACAGCTGTTTAACATAAATAAGAAAGTTAGGTTATCAAAATGCAGAAAACTAAAATTGCATAAAAACACGTTTTATGAAACAAAAGGAGCATCAGAATGCATTTTTCTATTTATTTATTCCTTGATATGAAACTATGAATTGTATATGTTTTATATTTATAAAAATTAAACGAAATTCTATCTAGTACCACCACATAATGTTCATGTGTATGCTTTCAATAAACACACACACGCATAAAAACATATGGTACCCTCATAAAACTTAAGTAATATATAATTACACAAGGTTGGGTATTTAATTATTATTTAATTATGCACTAAAAAACACAATTTCATATTTAATTAGAACTTAAAAATAATTACAGTTTGATTAGCAAGTCAAAAACTGGGGGTAATTCAATCATTTTCAATATAATAGAAACTAGTATTAAAATACTTAAAAATAAATAAATAAATACTGTAAATTAATATTTTTCCATATTGAAATAAGAAATTTCAACATGACTAGACTTTCGTTAATGTTTCTTATTAATTCCATATGATTTTTATTGATTTTAAGCTGTTATTTTTCTGGGTGTATTTTTTTTTAAATAGTTATAAATAAAAACCAACGTTATTTTTCGAAAGTATCAATAATTGTATACGAGTAGTTGCTTGAAAATTTTTCAAAGTAAATTGTTGAACGAACATCAACATCATTGATTGAAAGGTGCCATAAATTATTAACCGATGGTTCTATGTGAATTAATGTGTTATACGTGATTTTAATTTTTATTTATAATGAAAATTCTATCAGATTTGATCTTAATATAAATAAAATGTAGAATTTCAAACCTGTTATCTGACACCCATATTGCTTCCCATTGAATTCAATCTTTCAATCAACTCCAAAATTCGTTTATCAAGTTTAGCTAAACTCACTGCATTTGATTTGATAAAAGTCACATGGTAAGTTAAGAAATTAACTGTAATCTATACATACAGTGGGGAGTAATATTGAACATACACTAGAATTTATTATGAATGGGCACTCGAAGAACTTTGATTAAACATTTTTTAATTTCAAATTGTTATCCTTACTGATATTGTAAATGTGAAGGTGAGTTTGTTTGTTTGCTAAACCGATTTTGAAAATTCTTTCACCAATGCTAAGCTACATTACCATTAACCGGTTCGGGACCGGTTCTTTTAATTTCTGGTACGGATTTTGACCGAAAACACATTTTTGGGCTGGTAAGTGCAATTTTCGTTTCGGGTTTGATTGTTTAAGCAGTTTCAAAACTGGTTTTTAATTTTTTTTATCGCCTTTTTGTCGGTTTTTGTTATATTTTTCTTACGACTATCAGTGAGTAACAAATAAACCTGTGATAAACCTAAAATAATTTTTATGAATTAGTCCGTAAGTATATTATAACTGCGAATGTACCTTTCAGTGTTTGTTGAGCTTTAAATGCTAAACGGTAGAACCGATTTGGATGAAACTTAGAACATGGATATATCTGGGAAATTTCTGCCTCTCCGAAATTATTTTACCAATGTTATTGAAATTTAAAACATAGATACATCCCCATTTAGGTAGTCATATAAGACTCTGCATTAAAAAATAGGACTTCGAGGTTGCAGAATGCTATTCCTGCCACTCCGAAACTATATTACCAATTTTATGTCATATATGAAATATGACATGGAGCTCAAAACATGCCACTCGATGTTAAACATCATAAAACGGCCTCACATATTTGAAGGATCAATTGAGACGCTTAGTGCAATAACTCTGTAAGCCACTAAAACAAAATATTGAATAAATCGGCTTTTAAGTTTAAAATAAATCCAAGAAATCAGGGTTTTACTTACTTTACTTTAAACACCCTCAAGAAACATTTTAGGAGGATAACTATGACGTGTTCATCATTGAATGCTTAAAATCCATTGGAAGTACCATTTTTAATAAAAAATTGTGGCTTACATTCACCCCTATCGTGAATAAAATGTGGAATTTTTATTCCCGTGAGATTTTCATTCCCCATGAAGGGAAATTTGCTATCGGGAACTTCATGGGAACGTTTGTTCTCGCTATCAATTCGTAGTGAATGTAAAAAACGAGAAGAAGATTTGTAAAGCTTGAAAATTAATTGAAAACCAGACAAATTTATGTTTGATGGTAAGAAATACACAAATTTTTTGTTTCAAATGCAATGTTTTTAAGTGTAAATTAGGGTTTTTAAATATTTTAGGTGCCGAGGAAAAAATTCTCAGCATGCCATCGCCATAAAATTTACTGCATGTAAACCAAAGATATTCATATTCAAGAAAACAGGTGTTGTTCGGAGTTATTGTTATTAATCGTGGACATTATTCACTGATATTGTCCTAAAAATAATTATTTATAACTTTTAATATTTAATTGGAGGTTTAAACATGAAATTACGCTATGTATTTATTCAGTTCGCTTGCAAAAATAAAGTGAACAAAACTAAGGGAAAAATTAAAAATGCATGTGAAAAATATTATTCACGATAAGGGGAATCAAAAAAAGGGAACAGATTTCTGGAGAAAAATTATTCACGATTGCAATTTGGAGAAAAGGGAAAATATTTTGAGGGAAAAGCTGTTCACGATAAGGGTGATTGTTACTCTCTAAATTTATTTGAAAAATTTTTTAATTTCAAAAACATTTCTAATATTTTTCTGTGGCTTACAAAGTTTTTGCAATAAAATATTCTTTATTATTTTATTTAAAAATATTTATAAAATTTTTTAATGCAAAGGTTTTAAAAATTATACCAAAAAAGCAAATGCTAATAATGATAATAATATCTAAATAATTACCACAACATCTACTTCACCATCGGAATTATTGTAGAATTTGTGATTAACTGGTGGAATTGGCAGTAATGATTTTATATTAATCATCTTATTAGCCGCTAATTTAATATATTCAGTGTACTTTTTTGCAAGTCCACTTAATGTGTTTTTTTTGGGGCCTAATTCCTGCACTCGTGATCTAAATTGCGTTCGAGTAGAAATTAATTTCGCCAGCAAGAAATTTCGATAAAAAACGAATCGAGTTTTTGTTTCAGTGTTGGAAAAAGTCAAATAAATTCATTTCACAACACTGAATAAATTGTAAGCAAAAACATAGAGCACTAGCCACATTTTCGATTCTTCTATTGGTTGACCAGAAGCAGTTAATTTATTATTTACATGCTACCAGAGTTGGTTGATTTTTTTATTTTCACTGACAACTATTGGGCAAAACATTATTTGCCAAATCAGGCACAAAGCCTTCGATATGTTCTGACGTAAAGAAAACGGTTTCAGAACAAACGAAATATGTTTTTACGTAATGCATACCTTTTGAAAAATTTTAATTTTCGTTTTATTAAAATTAATGTGGGTTTTTCCAGCCTTTCATTTATGTTATGCATGTAGATTTTATCTTTTTATTAGCTATTCAAAATACAAAACCACCAATGAAAAATATCATATTATAAGTTTACTTCTTCATTCTACAATCAGCAAGGACAAAAAATATCAAGCAAATAAGTACTCGACGAACCTAATCAATAGGCGCAGATTGATAAAACTATTAATTCCCTAACAAATTTTTATTGCATCAAAATCATTATCAAAAACTAAGTGTGTAAAAAATTAATTTATTAGTTTTAAAAGTTCTGAGTACCCAGATTATTGCTGATATAACAAACACAATTTTTTCTATTGCTTATTACTTATTTTCTTTAGATTTGCTCAATAAAATAACTTAATATAGTATAGCCAAGTTCGAAACATATTTTTTTAATTAAAATATCTTCGATTTTATCTATAAAAAATACCGTGTCATTAAAAAATGTGCTTTAAAAAATTCTCATACATTTCTCAAGTTTCGTTATTTATTTTTTATTTCCTAAATTCTCTCCCAATTCCAAAAAATTTCATAGCGATAAGTTGTTTTTTACGGGGTGCGCCTGCCCCTCAAATGATGGCTACAAACAAAAACAGTATTGGCAATATAGCCAAATATGTAATACAAATTAGTGTTTAGAAAAAATTTTTATTGCAAAATAAAAAAGAAAGTTACAAAATTTTAATGCAGATTACAAAAGTAATGATATTTTTATGAAATTTCAAAAAAGTCATAATATTGATTGATAATCGCTAAAACTGTAAGGAATGAAAAAAATTAGCGCAAATGACGAACATTCGCAAGCAGTTAGTAACAGCGGGATGATAAAAAAGTCTAAATACGGTTGAAAAATCGGCAAAACTGTTAGGAGGCTGAAAGCATGAAAAAATTCGCTTTTATTGCGAGAAGTTGCAAAATCGGAAGCGAGCCCTAAAATTTATTAAAAATCGCGAAAGCCATTAAAAATATAAAAAGTTTGGAAAAAACGCGAAAGAATCGCAAGATAGCGAAAATTTGCTAAATGTATTGAAGATATTATTAAATCTGTAAATAGTAAAATTCGCAAAAGATAATATAAAGAAATAAACTGATTTGTTTTTATATTTTAGAATAATATATTTTATTTTTATAAATGTGAAATATTTGAAAGCGGCACCACTGAAATATATATTTACAGTTCAATATCAGGTTCCTAAATGGAATGTTTTAAGGGTAAATTTGTTTTTTTAAATGTTCTTAGTGCATTGGAAAAAATCTTTAGTATACCACCACCATATAAAAAAAACTGTTTCTGGGAATTATTTTTAACAATGATGAACTTTATTTACTGTGATCTTACTGTCCTAAAAATAAGTTTAATTGGAAGCACCATATTCGTATTGATATAACACGATATATTTATGTATGTGTGAATTCAGTTCGCATGCAAAAATGAAGTGAAGATAACCAAGTGAAAATTTAAAACATCCGTGGGCAGAATAATATCTATTCATAAAAGTAATGAAACAAAGTAAAGAAAAACTATTTACGATTGCAATATTTCGACAATAGAAAATATTTCAATGTAAAAATTTTTCACGATAAGTAAAGGGTGTTTTTTAGAGTGTCACGGCTTTGAGTTGGCATCACTGCTTTATTTTAGCATACATTTCACAGCTGATAGTTGCTTTTTGTTTAGTTTGTTTTGAAATTTCATTATGAATCGACTTACACCAGAGCAACGCGTGCAAATTGTTGAAATTTATAATGAAAATAATTGTAATCTATTCTTCCATTTTCCGATGAAGCCCATTTCTGATTGAATGGTTTCGTAAATAAGCAGAATTGTCGCATTTGGAGTGAGCAGAATCCGTAAGCTTTTGTCGAAACACCATTACATCCACAGAAAATTACTGTGTGGTGCGCTTTATGGGCTGGCGGAGTCATTGGCCCATATGTCTTCAAAAACGATGATGGTCAGAATGTTACTGTCAATGGTGAACGTTATAGGAACATGATTCGAAATTTTTTCGTACCTCAATTATGTGGCCTTAATCTTGCTGATATGTGGTTCGAACTGGACGGAGCTACATGCCACACAGCGGGCGCTACAATTGATTTACTCAAAGAAACGTTTGACGAAAAAATAATTTCACGTAATGGCCCAATTAATTGGCCACCAAGATCGTGTGATTTAACCCCATTAGATTATTTTCTTTGGGGTTATGTTAAGCCACTTGTCTACGTCGATAAACCGCAAACAATTGATCACCTGGAAATCAACATTCGAAGAGTTATCGGCGAAATACGGCCGAAAATGCTGCTAAAAGTTGTTGAAAATTGGTGTTCCAGATTGCGACTTTTACGCCCCAGCTGTGGCGGCCACGTAATTTCATAAAATTTTCTTTCCAATAAAACCCGTTTCATTGATATTAAAAATACATTTCCTTGTTTTATTATGATTTAAAGTTGTGTCACTCTATAAAAAACACCTTTTATAAGTAAATTATAATTATTGTTAATATCCTTTATTTACTGCTTGAATTTCATATTTCGCAAGTCAATATTTAAAGATAAAGTTAAATAAACAGTAGCCCATTTCTGTATTTTTCGCATCGTAAAATTTTCCGCATGAAACAGTGTAAATTGAAACACAAAATGGCTTTTCTCACATAAGTGTTTCTGTATTTTTCTTTGCGCGAACTCTCTGTCATTTTACCAAATTTCCAGCAATTGTTGGATGAATGTGAGAAAAAGTGTGGCAAGAACTGCCAAAACAACTCGCATTTTAAATTGGTGCGTAAACTATCAAATTTGTACAAAAACATATGAATTTTTGTGTAAAAATATGAAATATAAATTAGTTGAAAACATATGCAACGAATTGTTGAACTAAAATATTATTAACAAGTCGATATGTTTATATTCAGAGTTTTCTTTTTGTGTGCAATTGTTTTATGTAGAGACAGGTGATAAAAAAAACTTCTTTCAAGCATTTTACATTTATTTTATATTATCGTTCATTATTTTATTGCCGTATTCTTGTAAATTATTTTATTTTTTGTTATTGAAATAACATTTTGTGACATTTTGTTTTCATTTGACACTCGATTACTGGAAATATTCCAGTAAAAGCAGAATCAGTGTTGTCTGTTTTCGCATTCAAATACAGAAACATTTTTTTTACAAATCGAGAAACGATGGAATTTTGTGTTTCACACTTCATGTGAGAAATTTTACGATGCGAGAAATACAGAAACGAGCTACAGGAAACTGGATATACATACATACTTTAAATGATTTATTTAAAAATGCATACCTACATCATTTTTAAAAATCTTAATGTAGGATCACACGATTGCCGCAATACACCAATTGTTGGTACATTTTATATGTCAATCGTGTGATTTCACAATTTATTGCCTCATACGACAATCGAGAACAATATTCTGCTGATTTGCTGCAATCAAATGCAACTCTGGTGTGGCAATCGTGTGAACGGTTATTAGGCAACCATGCCCCAATAAAAATGTTAAAAATTCACCAATATTTCTTGCGTTCTCGAGCGACAATTTCTTAAATTAATTTATATTTGCTTGTGCGCCAAGTATTTTCGTAAGTACATACCGTAAACTTAAACTTACTTTATATGTAATTAAAACTAATTTGAAACGTCAACATGGAACTGTGTGCCAATCTTTAACCCTTGTATTTAGTTTTTATTCGTTTAAAATAACGAAAATTGCCTCTGCTTTGTACATTTAATGAGCACAAAATATACAAAGCAGAGGCAATTTTATTAATTAATTAATTTTAACGAATAAACTATTTTCACGTACAAAATAAAACAAACAAAATTTATTTCTTAAAATAAAACCTTTGCACGTAAACCAAAACAAACTAAAAACGATCACAATAGCTGTTTGTTTGTGTTGCCGCAAGTTGGAACAATCGTATGACTGGGCTGCGGCAATTGTTGCCACAAATTCATTATTCGCCAATCTGCGGCAATAAAATTTTTGTAAAATGGGGCAATCATGTGACTGTGTGATTGGGACAATTTTATTACTGTTCACGAATTCAGCACAATAAAAATTTGATCAGATTGGTGTATTTGCGGCAATCGTGTGATCCTACCTTTAGATTTTTTAAAAATTACGGGTTTTTGATTCACGTATTTGAACCAAATTGTATAATTTACATTTTTAACAATTCTGTTATCTGAAGTTTACATTTAAAAACAGACGAGACATAAGTATGTACATACATACATCACGCCATAACCGCCAATAAAGCTTAAGCGTCATGATTTTCGAACTTAATTTTTTTTACCAAAATCGATTATTAGTGATCGTAAACAGTCGATTTTCACCAAAAAAAAACTAAGTCTAAAAAAATCTGTCGCTTAAGCTATTTTAGCGGTTATGGCTCGACATGTTCAATAATTAAAAATAAAAGAGGCACGGCTAAGTTATTAACAGTTTAAGTGTGTGAACGTTACAAACGGCGGTAACGGAACTCTTTGTCGTTAGTAAGAAATAATAAACAAATCAAAGGCAGCAAAATATTTCTGTTTTGTTTTTATCAACAATACGAGTACGTTGTGTAAAAGTTACTAACTGCCAGTTTATAGAGGACAAGTAAAATTTTGAGTGCTTTTACATTGAAAAGAAAAACAAATTTGAGTGGTTTGTTTTTGTTTTCAATATATAAACTAGCAGTAAATATAAATGTACATATTTATTGATTTTAAACAAATGTTAATTAGATTACTTTTTTATATTAGTTGAAGTAATTGCTTATATTACGGTTACAAATAATCAAAAAACAGTCGGTATTACTTGGAATTACTGTCAAATAATCAAGAAGTGCCAAAATGAATCAGATAAATAATTGGACTACTTTTTAGCTAATTTTTAATCATTATTGTTCGAACTTCATTTGTTTCTATATTTATGATTTGATGAGGCTAAAGTTCGTATCGCTTTGTAAGACAAATTACATGTGATAATTATTAATGAACAAATAACACCAAAGTTAGTTGTAAATATTCTGACAAACACATAGTTGAACGGAACAACAGGCTGTTTTCTAGTTTTACTAGTCATGGGCCAGTGGCAAAAATTAAAAATAAAAATATACTTATAGTATCAAACCAAAAAAGTTTGTCTTAAGTAGAACAAAAAATAAGCAAATTAACATAACATGTGCAT
Organism: Nowickia ferox; assembly: GCA_936439885.1. Lineage (NCBI taxonomy): Eukaryota > Metazoa > Arthropoda > Insecta > Diptera > Tachinidae > Nowickia > Nowickia ferox. The sequence continues at coordinate 31,865,347 of OW387027.1, read as the reverse complement.
AATTAGTAAAGAACAAACGACAATGGCAAGACTGTTGTAAATTTAGAGATGGTAAAAATGAGCTTTCGTTACAAAAGAGCTTTCAGCAAATTGTAATACGATAAATCAAAAAAATTCACATATTCCATTTGCAATAATGGCTGAGTATATAAAGCAGAAATCTACATCAACTGACACCACACACAGTGGACCAAACACAAAAGAACGCTGATGAGGAAGGTTTAGTGGCCTTCGAAAACAGCCGGTTGTTCCGTTCAACTATGTGTTTGTCAGAATATTTACAACTAACTTTGGTGTTATTTGTTCATTAATAATTATGACATGTAATTTGTCTTACAAAGCGATACGAACTTTAGCCTGATCAAATCATAAATATGGACTACTTTTCTTTTCATAATAAAGTTTCATAAACCATCTTGGAACTAATGGCTTAGCGATTTCAAGCTTGATATTGCTGTTCAATCCGTAATAAATGTAAATTGTTTCCCTAAAATACACATTTTGAAACGTTCACACTATAGATGGGCGCGTATTGAATTTATCCACACGACACGACACGAACACGAATGCCCAAGATTTCTTACATTCAAATAGATACATATTTTTGTTTGATTTCAGAACTTTAAGCTTAAGAGACCCCTACACTATCAACAAAATTTATGGATTTACGTGTTTGACGATACAAAATATTAAATTTTTCTTTACTGGAAATTCATGCATACATATTTTAACACCAAAAATCGTTTCGTGCTCATCGTGTCAATTTTGCTCAACACGATACGACACGAACACGCACGAAAACAGATTTTCTGACACGAACCTTGTTGTTGAGTCGTGCAAATTCGTGTCACGAAAAAAAACACGACACGTGCCCATTTCTAGTTCACACACTTCGACTACAGTCAACATGCGATTCAATACAATACCAAACACTACTTGCATATGTATGAACCTTGTATTCTTTGGTATTGGTTCATTTCAACATATTTTGAAGACCATTCAAAGTCAACATCTTTCCTAGTTAGTTTGATGAATAGAGCTGCAATTAAAAATCCAGTGAGTCAACTTTACTTCTTGGTGTTTGGGAATCTGTTATACATAGTTCTTGTCTTAATTCTTCTTGGCTTCAACTCATTCATAAAACTGCACTTTGAAAGTTTTAATGTTGATCCTTCATACTTATTTCACCCATTATTTTCTGAAACGTACACGGAGCATTTTTCAAAGCGAAGGGAATCCGGTTGATAACCGCTGTTAATCAAAAGTCTCGTACATTTCTTTTCATTTATTTAAATTTTTTAGTAAGCCGCCATCAGATTACTCTGGTTTTAGACTCGGCAGTTTTAGTTGCTCAACTTTTGATTAATTTAAAATTTTATGAAAAAACTTGTTAAGATCATGTTCAGTTTTGCCACTTAAGTGGGGTACGCACTATCGAACATAAGCGACAGTCAAAAATTCATCAGTTTTGATTGACAGTGTTGACACTCAAACCTTCATTCAAGAAAAAAATTTTACATACAAATATGGAAAAAACATACATATGCAAACTGGATGCGCATTATTGCTAAAAAAAATTTTTCTAAAGGAATTATACGAGTATTAATTTTTACTTGTCTCTAACAACTTCCAATACGATTTGATTCTAACATTTTGTCTTTTACATGTCACACAGCCTTGCATTTCATAAAAATACATAAATTCCTTAAAAAAATAATTTTCCGCGCCCAAATTGTTCTGTTTATGCTACAAAAATATCTCTTGATTGACACTTTTTGGTACACACTATCAGTCAAAAAACAATATGGCCGCTGACTGTCACTCAACCACAAAAAAGTTTGTGGTTGACTCTTGACTGAAAAAATTCGTGTTCACACTATCGATTAACCAAAATTTGAGCAAAACTGCCAGTCATGTTCTATATTGTGTACTTTACTTTATGCTAAGTTCATGCCAGTTTTTCGATATACACAAGACTGTTAATATCATTCATAGATTCATATATATACGAGGGTGGGTCAATAACTCAGTGACTTTTTGAAGCATAATCTCCTTTTAACTCAATAACACTTAGTCCAACGTTTCTCCAGTTTTTGTATCCCTTCCAAGAAATAAGATTTTTTGAGGTCCTTAAAATTGGCATTTGTTTGGTCAATAATTTCATCGTTGGAGCTAAATGTTTTTCCCTTTTGAAGGTAATCTATCAGGATTATCCCGCGTGCATCCCAAAAAACTGTTGCCATCACCTTATTGGGCGACAAACTTACCTTGGCCTTCTTCGGAGCAGGTTCAGCCGGAGAAACCCATTGTTTAGATGGCTGCTTGGTACAGTAATGGATCCATGTTTCATCCACAGCTACAAAACGCCACAAAAACTCATTCGAATTGCGGTTAAACAGCTCCAAACAATCTTTTGAAATTGTCACACGTTTACGTTTACGTTCAATTGAGAACAAACGCGGCACCCATTTGAAGACAACTTTCTTAAACCCAGCTGATCACTTAAAATCGAAGCCACTCTGAAACCATATGAAATGCCTATGGCATCAACAATCTCACGCCCTTTTACTCTTCGATCAGCCAACACCATATCGTGGATTTGTTCGACATTTTCGGGTGTACTGACCTCAATTGTCCGTGCAGAACGTTCAGCGTCATTTGTACTTGTGCGACCACAAGGAAAGTCAGTAAACAACTTTTTTACCATTGAAATCTATGGTGCAGAGTCCCCATAGTATTTATCGAGCTTTTCCTTGGTTTGGTTGACGGTTTTTTTTCTCAAAAAATAATGTTTAAAGTGTCTTTACATGGTAATACAAAGTATTACGACTTTGTAGAATCAAAATATTATGAAATTCTCTCCGTGTTAAAAAAAAGAGAACAAAAGTCTGTTGTAGGTATTTTTCATGTTTACACTGATACTACAAGTAAAATGCAAGCAAAGATATTAAACTGTTGAGTTAATAACAAAAATTGGAAAATTGCAAAAGAGATGTGTTTACTAATAAAACTAAATATTGGAGAAAACATTTTATAATTTTAATGTAATTTTACTACAGAATATAATTTTTTTTAAAGTTTATTTATTGTTTGTTTGGTTCTGCTGTACCAATTAAGTAGCTGATGGTTGCAGTCGTAAAATATTTACAAAAACAATATGAAAATTTCCTGAGTTGATTTTGATTGTTTTTATAAAAGTGTCAACACCTTCAATATATACCAATAGTGCTGCCAATGTTTACTTTGAAATACACCTCTGGTGTTTGTAAGTTTCTAAAATGGTTTAGAAAATAAACATTTACCGACCACTTGTCAAATTTTCTATCCGTATTCTCTCCTACTCGATACATTTTGCTTTTACATGATAAGATTTTGTATAATCTACAGCATTTTTTGACATGTCGTAATACATTGTATTACCATGTAAAGACAGCTTTAATGAGACTTTTTCCAATTTTTAGAAACATACACGGGGTTGTAGTTTTTGAACAGCTGTTAAACGCAAAGTAAATGACGACACTTGCTCAAAATTTGATAGTAGTCTATGAACAGGTGGTACTTGATGAGAACAGTATTGCATTTCATTTAACTACGAGGGAAGTTCGAAAAGTCACGGACTTATTGATCCGGCCTCGTATTTTCTAATTTCATTAGCATTTATGCAAACATTCTATCAATAAAATGTGTCTAAAAATTTCTTGCAACCGTGTGACAGTTCATAGTTAAATTTTTGTCTGGCAGCGTTGCCAGAAAAAGCATTGTAAGACAACCAGTTGACAACAAATTGTCAGACATCCGACAATCGTATGAACATATTTCGCTGCCATTGTCCGATTATTCTCAGACATTGTCTGAGAAAAAAAAGTGGAAAAACATAATGAAATATATGCAGACAAAATCGCTGCAATTGGTTTTTATAGTCCATAATATATTTTTAAATTTAGCATAGACAATTGATGATAAACAATTTCTGTCAAATGGTTTGAGCCTGGGAATGCTTAACAACAGATCTGACGATTTTCGCACGTTACAAAAGTGTGTCAGATAAATTTACTGTCAGACAATCAAAATTTTTCTGACAGAATTGATGCAACAGCATTAGCTGACAATCCACCTTATGTTTTTATTGCAAGTATATTGCTAGCAAACTGACAGATCTGACCATATTGTAATGGCGAGTACACATCTGGTACACATGTGTCCAACAAAGTGTAACCACTAATTACTAATGACTGTTTGATTCAGACACGAAGTTATTAAGTTAAACAGTTTAATACATAACTAATAGACAATTTTATAGAACATGATTGTTAACTGTTTAAATCAATAAATACATGTCTGAATCAAAAATTTTTTCATTAGTAATTAGTGGTTACGCTTTTTTGGGCAAATGTGTGCCAGATGTGTACTCGGTATGTCTCATGATTTGTTCCGCCACAATGAATGACACTTCGATTTATTCGGTAGTTTTTGGAAATTTCTAGAAATATGTCGACTTTCGCGATAGTTATGACATACTTGACCTGGCTTAGTTAACGTTATTGTCGCCTCAAGTTCTAATTTCATTTGCGGTTAATCTTTCCAGGAATGCAATATCTTTTTGACTACAAAATTAAAAATTTCCCACCCTGGTATGAAAACTCTGATAAATACTTAAGATATTTTTAATATTTAATGCGAAGACGTCTTTTTGGCTGCAAAGTTTGTTTATTTACCTTTTTTTATCAGTTATATGAACATAATATTTATCTGAACAACAACAGAAATATTTATATAAAAGTATAGACATGATACACATATTTATATGTACGTAAATACATATCGTTATCTTAAATGGAAAACCATCGAACTAGTAAAAAAATCAAGTGGATGTTAGACTTCAAGCGGACGTTACATAACATAACATCATAGCCATAACAATGGTCGTAACCATAACTATATTTTTTCCTTCGATTAGTAGTGCAATAATTATAAATAGCTAATATTTATTTTGTCATTTAAATCAGAATCACACACATACACAATTCATTTACTTGAAAATTAAAAAAAAAATTACTGTAGAAAAACAAAAAATAGCAGGCAGCTTGTCATAGTTATGTTAGGAAATTTAAATCCAATTAATAGCAATAACGAACAGCTGTTGTATACGGTTTAGGGATGGACACTGTAAAAAACATCGATGTTTTTTCGATGCGATGCATCGCAAACATACATCGATGTTTTTTATACATCCATTGTTTTTTTTAATTATTTATTATATTTTCCAAAAATCTTAAGTTTAACGTTTGTTAACGCACTAATAATCCCAAATTATTATTTTACTTAAAGGCTCGGTTAGCCGACTATAATGGAATGTAACTCCAACAGTAGAAAACAGCTGATCGATATTGTTATGTGAAAAGTAATGAAAATGGTTATAGAGATGTAATGTAACGTAACCTACTTTTCACATAAAAATATCGATCAGCTGTTTCCTACGTTACAGTTGCATTCCATTACAGTCGGCTAACTGAGCCTTAAGTTTATTTTACATACATCTCCCAATACATTTTTTAATACTGTTTAGAAATAACAGTTTACCAAGCCTTTCACCACTCAATTTGTTTCTTTGTTGAGTCATCAGTCTTATTTTCGTTCAGTCGTCCAAGAGGAGTATTAAGTATCAAAAGAATATCGCTTATTAGTCTTATTAGTCTTTAGCCCGCTCTCAGCCGATCGGTAAGCCAGCTGTTTGTTTGGAGTAAAGATGCCGGACACTTATAATAGTGTTGCCAGTTGTTCACATAACATTTACTACGTTTATATGTTCAAACTTGTATCACGGTAACACATTCATACATACTACGAGTACGTTTATACGGGCGACTTATTCGGAAATAAAGAATTACCCCGCATAAACGGCCAATTAATTTTTTATTTGCAAATAGGTAACTCACAAAAACTATTCCTGATTAACCGTGAGTTTACACATGAGATTAATAGTTCGAAAAACTCAATACACTCACACTTTTTTACTACCACATTCATATTTTTCGCACTCGCAGCAAATTTTGCATACGAGTGAAATTTTGTCACTCGCATGCAATAAAATGTCAAATAAACTAATGGAGTTACCCTGTCAACAATATTAAGCAAATTAACTGGATCATGTTATATAGGGTGTTTCTTTAGAGGTATAGAACTTCGAATTGAAATAAAACACAAGAAAATCGTTTTAATGTCCATCAATTTGGCTTTATTGGAAGGATAATTTTATGCCATTAACGTTTAAATATGATTTCGGGCATGTGGCCGCCGCGGCTGGCTCGAATAAAGCCAATTCTACAGGTCCAATTTTCAACCACTTTTTCGAGCATATGGGGCCGTATGTTGGCAATAACGCCACGAATGTTGGCTTCCAAGTCCCCTAACGTTTCTGGTTTGTTGGCGTAGACGAGCGACTTCACATATCCCCAAAGAAAATAATCCAATGGTGTCAAATCACACGATCTTGGTGGCCAATTGACCGGTTAACCGAATTAATTGCTCTGATGGACGATTATGTCGACCATAAAATGGACGGAGCTTGCGGTAAACTTCGCGAACTAAACCATTATTTTCGAAATAAATTTGCACGATTTGCAAGCGTTGTTCTTTTGTCAACCTGTTCATGATGAAATGGCAAACCAAACTAAATATTAATCACTTGACAGCTGACAAAATGGCCGCCGTTAAAAAAGTGATGCCAACTTAAAGTTCTATAGCTCAATAAAAAACACCCTTTAATTAAAACTAAAAATTTCGATTGTTTTCGATTAAATTGTGTGAGTTTCTTAATAATAATACAATAAAAGGAAATATTTGTGTTATAGACTGCTAATATCATTAAAATATTGATAATAATAATTAATGCCAATTATTTCCTTAAAAATGATTCTATGTTGAGAATTTGGCAACTCTATTTTGTAAACAAAACAAAATTAAATGAAAAGAAATTTATAGTTGGGATTAAAAACTTTAAAGAAATAAAAATGGATGTAAAATTGTGCCAAAAAAACATTATAAAACTATTAAATTTATACCGCACCCACTTTAAAATCAAACAAATTTTTTGAAGTTTACTCCTTGGCGACATTTTTAAAATGAACTTTCACTCTCATGTGTAAACAGAAATGCAAGAGATTCGAGTATTTCGAACAATTTTTCGTTGATAATACGTATACAGCACATGCATGAGAGTATTCGTATGTGTAAAGGCAGGGTAACGCGCTATTCGCAAATAAAATGCTTGAGGTTGCCACGCTTACAAATATTTGATAACAAAATACAATAAACAGTAAAAATATATATTGTACAAAAAACATTTATAGAAGAAAATAATGACAATTAAAACAAATAATTATTCAATATTTTGTACATTTACACTATTTTTTGTCAACATAAGTAAGTTTCTATAGACTAACAAATTTTTGTACTTTTGCTATGCCGTACAAACAGCGAATTAATTTATTTGCAAATATTTTTATTTGCAAATAGTGCGCGTATAAACGTAGTAATAGATATGTGTACAAGCTTATATATCAATCTGTTCTGTATACAATTCGTCATTTTGATGCATCGAAAGAAAACATCGTTGTTTTCCGATTGTTTGGAAGCAAAAAAACATCGGATTAAATTGATGTTTCGACACAATACATCGATGTTTTTTGTCCATACCTAATATGGTTATGTTTATGGTTATGTCATGCCTAATTGAATCTTTATATATAGGGTGTTTTTTTAACCTAGATAGAACTTTAAATTGTAAAAAGTAGCACAAAAAATTAAATTTTGATAAAACATTTTTTTTTATTTGTTTCAGTATACTCTGACAAATCATCATGAATAGACTCACGCTTGAACAACGCTACGAAATTATCCAAATTTACTTTGAAAATCAGTCGTCGATTCGCGCAACTTATAGACGACTTCGTCATTTTTATGGCGTAAATAATCGTCCATCTGAACAAGCCATTCGTCGAACTGTGGATAGATTTCGTACCACATACTCTCTAGAGGATGCAATAACACCAACACGTCGAAGGAAATGCACCGTTTGGTGCGGTTTTCACGCTGGTGGCATCATCGGACCTTATTTCTTCAAAAATGAGGCCGGAGCTCGCGTTACGGTCAATGGAGATCGTTACCGCACCATGATCAATGATTTTTTGTTTGAAAATATGGATGACATTGATCCGGAGGAGATGTGGTTTCAACAGGATGGCGCTACGTGCCATACGGCGAACGCAACCATCGACTTATTGAAATCTAAATTTGGCGATAACTTGATTTCGAGAAATGGACCTGTCAATTGGCCTCCAAGGTCGTGCGATTTGACACCTCTCGATTATTTCCTGTGGGGCTACGTGAAGTCACTGGTTTATGCTGATAAACCAGCAACAATTGACGCCTTGGAGGCCAGCATTGTTCGTGTTATTCGTGACATACGGCCAGCAGTGCTCGAAAAAGTGGCCCAAAATTGGACGTCCAGAATGCGCTTCGTCAAGAACAGCCGCGGTGCCCATATGCCCGAAATCATTTTCAAATGTTAATGTCACGTATTGATCTTTCGAATAAAAAAAAAATTTTGATTACAATTTAATTTTTTGTCTTATTTTTTACAATTTCAAGTTATATCGGGCTTAAAAAAACACCCTTTACAAGCAGATTATTCCTTCAAGTTTTAAACTTTTTCTCAAGAAATTTCGACATTAAAAACGAAAATCAAAACACCAAACTACTTCATATATCTTTCACTTAGACGGCAAATATGCTAAGTCCACTTTTTATGCAAAGTGAGTTTTTAATGTAGAATGCTAAAGTAACTCAAAAAACATCATTTCTAAAAATTCAAATGTCGTTATGTTGTTTTTTCTTGCTGTTATGCAGTGGTAAGCAAATATCCTAAGTCCAGAAAATATAAAAAAAACACCTGTTAAGTCCAGCGGAAAACAATCTGCATCTAGTGTACTTTCATTTACTTAACAAATAAATAACTTTTATGGGTTAATTTAAAACAACAAAATTAATAGTTTTGTTGTCCTCACACACATTTAGTTTCAATAAATTCTTCGTCCCTCCTGAAAAATTAAAAAAAGGACTTAGCATATTTGCCGACTAATCAAACTACATCAAACAAACAATCTTATGAAACTTTTTTGTTTCTAGTATGATATTCCAAACAAATTTATTTGCAAGATTTCGTTTGAACTAGCGATATGTACTACGTACAAAAAATTTGCAATATTTTGATGTTTTTATCTTTATTATACGTAGACAACAGGTGTAATTTAAGAGGTGTAGTATTTTATATTGGAATAAGCTAGAGAAGAAAAAATTCAATGTAACACGAAATTGCGTTTGTTATGGCTTCAATATACAGAAAAAATCTCGGCAGTCACTCATGGAAACATTTAGTATACGTTGTTTGCTATTCAACTTTCTCAAAATATTGAACTATATCAAAAACGAATTGAAAAACGCACCGGGTATTGTCGAATTTTTTTTTACCTGCTATAGAAAGTTTATTTTCATTACCTCTGATCGGTGGGAGTTATGGGACAAGTTCCCTTTCAACAACTGAAATGAATGTCGTGTTATGTTGTATCATCTCAAACCATGTAATACCAATTAGAAGAATTGATGTAACATGTAGACACTGCTTTGCATTTTCGTTTCATGTTTTCGTAACCAGTATTTTTACCGGTGTTTATTAGAAATATTTGGTTTTTGTTCTTTGTTATATACAATGGCAAGACTGTTGTAAATTTAGAGATAGTAAATTTGACCTTTTCATTAAAAAAAAATTCAGTGAGTAATAATACGGTGAATCAAAACAATTCACTTATTCCATTTGCGCTGAAAGCTGAGTATATAAAGCAGAAATCTACATCAACTGACACCACACACAGTGCAGCAAACACCAAGCACGCTGATAATGAAGGTGTGGCGACCTTCGAAAACAACTAGTTGTTCCGTTCTGCTAGTGTTTGTCAGAATATTTGCAATTAACTTTGGTGTTATTTGTTCCTTAAAAATTATCAATTTCTGGAAGTCGATCAAGCATCTGTCAGAAATGCTTCTTTAAATAGAGAATGCAACTCTTCTTTGCACGCACTCGTTTATGTTGTAGAAAAAAATCCTTATATAACAAATGCCACATTTTAAACATTAGTCCATATCATTATTGTCAGATATGGCGATATCCCGCCAAACGTAGCGGCAATAATTTATTTTTGGCGATGGAAATTTTGAAATGGCGATTGGCTATTTACTTGGCGATATTAGAACTCATTGGCGATATTTTTGGCTATATTTTTAAGATTTCAATAAAATGGAATTAAGTTAAAATTGTGAAATTTTTTATGCAATGACTTTTTTCTACAACATAAAATATTTCGTGCGAAAAAATCTAAATGTTGTAACTCTTTACCTCAAACAAAATTTTTTGAAATTGAAGAAATTAAAGAAAATTATGGACCACAAAATCTCATTTGGTGTTTATTAAACAGTGGGGAAAACTTCTTTTTATAAATTATAACGAATATTTTGGTAATGAGGCCCCAAAAAGCCTGCACGAGTTCTCTGGAGTTCAAGGATATGATATGCATACACAAGATTTAAATAATTATTTTGATCTTGGTGTTCAAGTTCAATTTACACTATTTGGATTGATCTTTTGGAATAAGTTATTTTTAAGTATTTTTTATTCGCCAGTATTTGGTCCAAAGATCGGTATCGCAGTGCCGTGACTTTGGACCAGATCTTCATCTGTTATTTTTCTATTCTTTACGCCAGTATTTATATATTCTAATCTACTCACTTTTCTTAATTTTTCTTAAATAATATAATTTTTATGCTTTACGAGAGACGTTACCTACTGAATTTAAAACTTTACAATATTTGTAATGTAATTACAAAATAAAAATATTTTTTGTAGCTAAAATTTAATATTTTATTATATTGGCAATATTTGGCGATATTCGAAAAGCCATTTGGCGAGGAGGCTGAAAATAAGTCTGACAACACTGGTCTATATCATTGATAGTACAAAAAATATAGCCAAAATTATCGCCAAGGAGTTCAGAAATCCCCAGTCGCCATTTCAAAAATTTCATCGCCGAAAATTAATTTTTATCGCTACCTTTGGCGACAAATCGGCACATCTGACAACACTGACTTCATATTGCACCTGCAATCAGGGTTGCCTTTGGAAATTTCGAAAGTGTCATAAAAAGGGTATTTAAGAAAAAATTAAGGGTCAAAAAAGGTTATTTTAATGTAAAATAGTGTCAAGATTTTTGTGAAGAAAAAAAATTAATATTTATTTCAATTAAAAAAAAACGAATTTTAAGAATTAATTAAATACATTATCATATTATCAAAAAAAGAAGTTACTTTTAAAACAAATTTTGATAACGTTTATCAATTTTTAGAAATACTTATTCTATATTTTGTAATTAATTCTTCACTTGGAGTCCATTCTTCCAGCTCTGATTCGGGCAAATTGAAAGAGGAAAGCATAGACTCACAAGTATTTATTTAGCGGATAAAAACATACAATTAAATAAAAACAAAAAAAATATTGGTGGCTCACCAAGTAATTTTGCTTTTATCAATTGACCATATCCCTTTTATAAAACGTTAAAGTTAGGCTTTTTCAACTTTTTTTCCTCGCATTGGAAACTAACAATTAGTTGTACTAACTATACAGAAAAATTTATAACATTTATTGTTTAATAAATATTACTAAAAACGTATCTAGAATATACTTAGACTACTTGAGAGCTCGTTAGGAGGGACTGTGTATTATAAATTCTACTCATATTTACTATTTGTTTACTTAGAGTTAACTTTGAAATATGCATTTGAATTAAATATTTCTATTTTAAGTTTGTTTGCAAGTTTATTTTTAAGCAGTGATAGTTTTGAAAAAATTCGTTAATTTTTTTTATTTCACGTAACTGTGTGCTGTTGCTCGTGCAACGCTCTAATACTTAATATAGTATGTATATAAATGAGGGCCTACTCACAGTTGATCATCAGTTTATTTTACACAATTGTTAAATTTTATATGAAAAAATAGGTATGCATGGAATATGACAGTTGCATAAAAGTCAGTTCTTGTAATAACAATATCGCATGCAATTTTTATATGTACGTTCACAAAACTCATATAGGGAAATATGTATACAACACACATGCATAAAAGTATACTAAAAACTTTTGTGAGGAATACTGAAACTTTAACTCTTTTTCAAAAAGTGGCATTCATTTGTTAAAATGATACAAAGGGATAAAATAAAAAAAAGTGTCATAAAAAGTGGCATTGGCACGAAAAAGAGTCAAAAGTGATACTTTAGTGTCACAACGGCAACGCTGCCTGAAATATATACTATTTCTCTCAATCATTAAGCAGCTCTAGCACAAACTTTTTTTAAATACTGTTAATAACATCTTGGGAATATGGTCTAGTTACTCCGCCCATGTTTGGGCAACCATATTCTGCAAATTTACTTTGTAGAATTTGTATTAATAAATAAATAAATATATTTCTCTCTTTGAGTTATAATAATCACTGCTATTCGGATGCGTGTAATGCTTCAAAATTTTCTCTCTATTTTACCTCACTTACTATGCCCGCTAAATTTTACTATAATTCCATATAATGGCGATATTCGGTGTTTAATGCAAATAGTATTTCGTAAGTGTAAATGCAAAATATCGTAGATTTTATTTAAAATACAACAACAAAATGCACACACAATCCAAAGAAAAGCTACGATATTTTGCATTTACACTTACGCGAGACCATTTGCATTAAACACCGAATACCCCCAATGATTTTTTGTGATATTTTACTTCAAAGCAGAGCACAAGCACTAACAGTGAAGTAGTTAAAAACCTTTCAACTCATACAGGGCTTGATTTATTGTGAAACAAGCTCATTGAACTGTTTGTTTTCGTATGAAAGCAGCTACACTTCACTATACATACTCGAAACTTTAACTTCTTGAAGTATTCAATAATTTGTATATGAAAAATTCCATCACTAAGTTATTCTGACAAAAAAAACTATTTCTGCAATTTATCAGTTAATTCACGTCACTGCAATACACTCAAGAAATATTTAAATTTTTAACTCGCAACACAATTACCTTGCTGGGAAAAAATCTTTTTTTTTTTTGTTTCTTCAAAATATTTTAAATTTTTAAGCAAACAATTGTTGATAAAGCACGTTCCACACCACGAGATCTTAATAATGACTTTTAATGAACTTTGTAGATTAATAACTTCATTAGCACTTGAATCTTTTAACTTTTTATGAACTTTTTTATTGGTTGTACTTTAAGCAATTCTTTACATTAAACATTCGATTCTAACACGTTCCGTTCCGTATGATTTATTTGTTCTTTTTTCTTTTGTTTGTTTTTAAATTTGTGAGGTATTCAGTACTTTATGTTTTACTAATTGATTGTTTGAATACCTACTAAACAATTACTAAATTGCCATCACCGCACGTCTTCTTTCAAATAACGAATTAACGATTTTGGCGGTTTGTTTTATTGGGATTTGTTTATTATTAACTTTAATTTTTATTTTATCTTTTTGGTTTCATTAATATTTTGCGAGCATTTTTTATTTGTTGTTGTTACCTGTTGCGCGTTTATTTAATGACTGATAATCAAAAGATCATTGTATGGCGCTCATACAAAAAACTATTACAAAAAAAAAATTAAATGCTATGACAAGTTAAAAATCGGCGGCAGCAGCAATACAACAAAAAATCTAAACATTTATTGTACAATTAAAGTGCAACGATAAATGCGATAAGCCAAGCAATAAGTCGCACTTGCGCTCTTTTGATCGAATCAGCAATTTTTTCCACGACTAGATTTAATGATTTATATGACAAGTCAAAACAGAAGTTTATCATAAATAATGTTTTAGTTATCGAATTACTTTTTTTTTGGATTTCGACAATTGCACAACTATTTGGAGCATTTGAAATGCACCAAAAGTACCTGTCTTACAAAAAATATGTAATCAATAGGAATAGAGAAGATGATGAATACATATTATACCCACAACGTATACATACATATAAATTTGTATATACAGGCCTGTCACATAATCCAAATTCGATCGAAATGATTTCAATTCAGTAATTAGGTTCTTCAGAAAACGAAAAACGAAGTATATGCGCGAAATGAAACCACTTTAAATTTAAAGCTCGGAATTGTAATTTTCCTTATGTGAAAGTACAAAAATCTGTTTGAAACAACTTATTTCAATAAAGAAAAATGTTTTTCAACAATTTATTTAAAATTTTGTTTTGTATTATTTAATTTTTTATTGTACAAATTATAAAATTTCCTTAACTCTTAAGGAAAAATGCAGCATCGTAAAAAGTGAAATATTCTGTTCAGTCAAATAAAAATAAATAAAACTTTAACTTATACACTGCGCTTGGATACGAAAGTGAATCTGAAGCATCCCTCAATCGTCTTCCCCGTAATTTTCCGGTAAAGTCTTGACGTCCCTGCGCACCACAAACTGCAGTTATTGCAGACATTTCGTGTATTAATTTTTAAATTTTGTTCACTTCAAGTTAAAAAAAAATGTTGTGCCTTTCCTATTTTGTTTTTCTCTTCTAATAACGATGTGTTTTTTGTTTTTCGTTGCCCAATGTTGCCACATTTAAATTGAAAACAATCGAATTGCTGCTTTTTCGTGTTGAACAAAATCGATCGAAATCTGGAGAAGGTAAAACAAAATCGATCGAAATGAAAATTCGTAATGAAAACAATTTCGATCGATTTCTGTGACAGGCCTGATAATGTCCATAATTCATTATTAAAATAGAGATGTCCTCGGAAAATAATGAATGACTCAGGAATAATATCTTAATCGGGCTGAAGTTCAATATTTTCAATTCTTATTGAATTAAATATTTTTATTAATTAATGTGATTTTCTAAAGAAGAGAAGAAAACTTAAACTAGACTTTTTAGCATTTTTCTGTGCAGCCACGCACTTTATCAGCACCCATATATATCTACTTGGATGAAGATTGTTATTAACATCAGCTATTTAACGTGAATTTTTAAGGAAATGGAATATGAGAAATGATTGTTGTGTATACAATTATTGATTTACCTTTGGTAATGTATTACTTAATTATTTCCCAATAACGAATTTTATAACTCATTTTATTTATGAATTCTTTTTAACTATTGTAATTTTCTTTAGTAACGAAACACTTTTGTTTGTCTTTTATCTAAATTGTTCATAATAGTTCAAATAAATACAGTTAATAATAAAAATCAGTCGTAAAGCAGCTCTGGGCGAGTCAACATCAAGCGTCGTTGGCAATTATCTCTTTAGTGCAACCAGACCACTGTTGTTTATTGGCCTTCGAGAGTTTTGCGACTCGCTCGCACTGGTTGACTGATCTGCCACGGATAACCGTATATTCTTGCGGTTCTTCTGTGGAATTTCTTTAACAACCACGTTGCTGCTTCCTATGTGAAGGCATAGGTCGTGTATAGTCAGTCACAAAAACTTTTTTAAAGTTCTATTAATACCATCTTGGGCATAAGGTCCAGTTACCCGCCCCAATAATACTTTGCAAATTTACTTTGTAAAGTATTTATGAAATAAATAAATAATAAAAACTTTTTTAGTTTCCCGCTTTAAGAAGTTGCTGAGTTTACACCATTTTTCGAAAATTTAGTTTTCATCATATTTCAACGCTTTGAGGTATTGGGAGTCCATTCTGACTATTTTCGCGTTGATGTACGTATTAATGTATGTATGCATCTCGTAACTAAAGAGCGTGTCAACAGATTGGAAGCAAATTTGCTGTATTCTAAAGATGTTGAGCTTAATTAGATGTCGTAAGATAGTGAATGGATTCGGTTCAATAGAGTTCGAAAATTTTCAGAAATAAAATTCTCAAAAAATAGTTTTTTTAAATTCATTTTAAGCACGTAAGCCGATAAAGCTCAAAATGTAATCGATCAGTTCTTAACCTTTAAAAGACACGTCGACTGCTGATAACTTGACTAAAATCATTTGATTCGTTCGAGAAAAGAGAGAGAGAGAAGTCGTTTATTTTTTCTAATAACGTAAAAAGTCTTCGTCAATTTAATATACTCACTAATTTTTATAGGCTTAAAAAATTTATAGGATGCAGCAAATTTCCCCAAAATGTGTAGCAACTTTTATTAAAATTGATGACATCCTCTAGATAGGGTTCTGGACTTTATCATAATTTGGAATATATTTATTATCCTGCCCCTATATACTTTAAAGTCAGCAAAACACCCATTGGATGGTCTCTGGGGGCGACTAAGGATACCAAAAAAAAGAGGCGGAGCCAAACAAGATCGAGGAGGAATCTGGGATGACTCCATCTCAAGAAGACTACCTATTAGCGGATTAAAATGATGCTGCTACTGCAGATCAACCTAAAAAGGCAACTCAATCAAACTATGATGGAACAAATAACAAAAGGTGAGATATATCGTCACCTAAAATCCAAAAGGCCGTAACAACCAAAAAATTTATATTAGACTTTTTTATTGATTATGATGTGATTAACCAAAATACAACTTTCCTTGAAATTTTACTCACATATGATCAAATATATCGATTTTATTCATTATTCAATTTGGCACCTAATAATAATAAATAAATAGTCTTAAATTTATAAGGTTTTTTGCTTCTCCTGTAAAAAAGTAAAAAGTCTACTTAAGACTTTTTGGATTCTAGGTGACGATATGTTGTTCTCATACAGGAGCCTTAGACAGTTAAGAACAAGGACCATAATTATCAACTTTTTTATGCGATGTCTGAGTCCACATCCAGAGCATATATACTATGTCATAACGGACTAAACTTTATTTTTTCCCCAGAACTATCAACAACAGACGCAACAATAAACGGCAGTCGGAATATGCTGTTGGCATGAGTGTATCACCTTCAAATACCCCGACATTACCAACAACTTCGGAGTTAAGGTACATCATCTCATCCGCCAGGAATAAAGGTAGGAATATTTTAATAGGCTGTGACGCCACCTCACATCATCTCTCTTGGGGCAGCTCCAACAGCGACAAAAGAGGTGGTACGCTATTTGGATTCATAAATGATAGTAGCCTTTTTATATTTATTTACAGAATAAGGGAAGAAGTTATTGATATTACTTTATGTTCGGAAAACTTAATTGATGTAATTCGTGACTGGCACATGTCGGACTTTCATTGCTTCTCGGACCATCGCTACATTTTCATAACTATAGACCACCCTCTCCTAAACTGACCTTAGGGAAACTTTCTGTGAACAGGTAGACAGCGTTAGCAAGGTCTTCAAAATCAAAAAATTCCTATCGAAAGCTCATACCCAACTTGAAACACTCGTTAACTCGGATTGTACAAGGGCGGAAACGATGGAGGAACTACGTATTAGGAATACTAATGGAGACACACCTCCAGGCAACAGCTGTGGGGAATGCGGTAGAGACACAGCCCTAAAAAATATATTTATCACTACTCAAATGTTAAATATTGAAGCTTTTTGCCATTTAAATCAGCTAGGACTGATGATATTTTACGGCTCTACTTCAGAAAAGCATTGACCTAATAGAAGATTGGTTGGCTAACATCTTTACAACCTGTGTAATATATGCATACATCCAATGGCATATAGAGAAGCAAGAGTTGTCTTGAGGGAAAATACTACATGATAGAATGAAATTTAAACTACACGCCTACATAAGAGGCAGGCTTATTGAGATAGCCCTACAGGAAGTTGTATGTCATGTTGAAAAAGCTTTTTGATCTATGCATTTATACCCCAGCTATATTCACTGATATAGAAGAGGTTTTCAACAATGTTTAGATCTGGAGTCTTATCGAATCTCTAAGCATATTTCACTTAGATGAAGGAATAACCGCTTGGATAAGTCATATGCTTAACAACAGGTGTATAAATAAATAAAAGGTCATGTTTGTCGCGGAACACCACAGGGAGGTATACTATCTCCTTTATTGTGGCTTACCACCATACACAGCCTACTAAACTTCTATCCGAAGAAGGATTCAAGCCCGTCTGCTATACAGACGATGTGGCAGCAGAATGAGGGGACAGAACTCTAGAATATTAATTTAAAAGGCTAAAAAAGCTCTCAACTTATATTACAACTAATCCAGAGTGCGAGGTCTTGGTGTTAACCCGAAAAAAACAGAAATTGTTTTTTCACGAGAAAGCGGAAAATTCCAACATTTGAATTTCCCGTATTTCAAAACAAAACAATACAAATTACCAAAAAGATCAAATATCTAGGAGTGATGCTTAATTGGAGATTATCCTGGAAAGACCACATAGGAAACAGAGTAACTAAGGCTGAAAGAGTTTTGACAGTTTGCAGAAGAGCAACTGGGTTCAAGTGGGGATTCAATCCCAAGATGGCACTGGCTTTACATAAGTGTGGTAGGACCAATCATAACATACGCATACGAAAATAAGGTTAATTTAAAACCCCTTCAAAATATACAGAGACAGTGCTGTATTAGCATCTGTGGCGTAATAAATCTTTCAAACGTGCCAATTGATGTACAGGTTCAATATGAGACAGATTTGGCCGTCACGAGACTGATAGCAACGGGTGAATGGCTAACAAGAGAACATACAACAACCAAGTACCTAAGTATATTATATAACTTATCCAGAAGAAAAGTCACCACTGTCACAATTAGATATGTACAAAGTAATTGCATCACTATAAAGTTTGAAAGAATGGGAGAGAGCAACAGTAATAGGGAATAACCCCAAAACTATCCTTTACACGGACGGACGGATTAAAAAATTGGAATTGGGTAACTTTCGCTTGCCATGATTACAGTCTTTCAGACTGAGATAGTAGAAAAGTTATCGAAGCCTTAAGAAATTATAAAGTTCAATCTGGAAGCGTCTGTGATCTAGGAGACATATATGCACCAGAGCCGGTCCATCGGATTTCACTCAAACCCTAGACAGAAAGACCATATCACAACGTTTTCCGTTCGGTTTGCATATACTTAGCGTTCATATCAGAGGTAATACTATCAGAGTCTCTTAGAGTCTTACGTTCCAGTATCCAATCAAAGTCCAAGTTCGATATGCAAAGGTAGTCAACGAGTATTTCGGTTTTTCGTTTAGAGGCTGTTTGTATAGCAATAAGTTAGCAAATTTGGGGTTTCGAGAGACGTGGATTGCTAGCCCTCGTCCTATGCGCCTTATACACCAGTGGGAGTTAAAAGATCATATATATGTATAATCTCTAACCATCCTTCAATGCAAAAATGAGATAAACTTATACAGGTATTGTAGAGAAATCGTAATAATATGGATTACAGGACATCAGGGTGTCTCTGGAAACGAAGAGGCGTACAGGCTTGCCAAGATGGTATCATTACTGAATAATATCACACTAGAAAACGGAAAAAGCTTTTGAAGAATTTAAAAGTGAATTTATACAATGCGCTATACTCGTAGAACAACACATCAGGGATTGGCAGAACTCTACTGTTTAAAGAGTAGCCGAAATTCTCTAGAGAAACCCGAATAGTCAAAAGACAATATAGATTTTAATTAATAAATTTCATTAGTTTAAAAAGGCCAACAACACTTCGTTATTTGGTTATTGACGATTTATGTAGAGCTTACCACGAAGATGATGAAAGTATATTGAGGAAACTAGTTTTCTAATCTGAATGAGTTTAATACGTCTTTAAAGTTTTAGTGGGTATCTCTCTAATATCTCTTATTAAGAGCGCACAACATGCTATAAAAGCGTAAGTCTAATTAGAAGCGGATTGCGTTAAAATTGATTCATTGTCTAAAAAACCTAACCTACCCTTCCCTATGGTGATAAATAGGGAAAGGATTTTCATGTAAATACATGTTTTCTGTCCGTGGTCGTAGTTCAACGGAAATAAAATATCTTTGCGTATCAACAAATTTTTGACAAAATGGCATCGATTTGTTAGTGCATATTTTTGCATATTTTAAAATAAATACATATTTTTGCATATTTCATTATAAATGTATATTTTAAACACATTTTTTTATTTTTTCATGGTAAAAAATAAATTTTGATGTTTTTTGATTAGTTGCAAAGTATTTTTGCATTTCTTACGATTCTGTAAGAACAAAAAAGAGGAAAACGAAAACAATTTCAACTGGGATAGGTTAGGTTAAGTTAGCTGCTGGTAAGGAAGGGTGAAATTTAGAGTCCAGCTCACTTGGGTCCAATACAATGATCCCTTTGTGTTACCTGTTAGTTGAAGAGAAGATAGTCAGAGAGGGTGATAGGGAAGGGATAGTGATAGAGAAGACAAGTGGTGAAGGGAGATGGAGGAAAGCTTCATTCTTTTACAACTCTGCTTTTTTGCACGCTTTCTTGATAATGCAGTGTTGCAGCGCCTTCTGGTGTTAAATGAGGCTTATTAAATTTTGAAGCTGTGTTTAGTAGCCATTTTATTAGTTATTTTACTTCGCCAATGATTCTGCTACACAACGAAGGAGGGCGCTCTGATGTTACATTAGGATTAGTATCTGATGATGCCGGTGTAGTTTTTAGTGACCAGTGCCTTATTATGCTTGCATCACTACAACTTTTCCAACAACAACTGATACAAAGGACACTAATGCACATCAGAAAAATGCGTGCAGTTATTATTTTTAATGACTGTCGGAGATCGGGCTCGAACCCAGGAGCTTAAGTTTTGTAGTCAACTTGCTAACTACTTCAGCCAACGCCACCCTCTGGGATAAAACTCAATTCATTTGAAAAATTCAATACAAAAATGTTTATGTAATAGTGTTGTAAAAATCGGCTACTTTTGAATACTCAATACTACTTGATACTTTTTCAATTGGGTACTCGATACTACTCAACAGCGTTACCATTGAGAAATTTTAAAAAGTGGCACAAAAAGGGGATTTAAAAAAAAGTGGCACATAAAAGGGGATTTTGAAACGCAACGTTTTCAAAAAAGGCATTTATTTTAAACAAAATATTGGAATTTAGTAAAAACTAACAAAAACATAACACAAAACAATCAGTTCAATTATAAAAGCGGCAAAATAATAAAATAAAATATAATAATAATTAACATTAAAACTAAACAACAATTCTTTAGAAGATACATAGAAGCAAATTCATATACATATGTAAATATTTATGTAAATATTAAGTACTGAGATAATTTAACGTATAGTTGACCTTTGGAATGTTTGGATTTTAATTTCGCACGGATGACCTCAAGCTGAAACTATTGTGAAATTATAAAGTATTTATTTATAAAAAAAGTGGCAAAAAAGGGGATTTTTGAAAAAGTGGCAACAAAAGTGGCAAGGCTTCAAAAAAGTGTAAAATTGCCACTTTAGTCGCACAAACGGTAACGCTGCTACTCAATACTTCAACGGCTTTTTGAATTTTAAATGAAAAACACAGATAAATACATATGTGCATATGTTAAAAATTATTATTTATTAAAGAAAATTAACCTGCAATTCATATTATATTTTTTGTTTTTTATTGAGGTATAGAACTTTAAGTTGGCATCACTTTTTTAACTGGCGGCCATTTTGTCAGCTGTCAAGTGATTAATATTTAGTTTGGTTTGCCATTTCATCATCAACAGGTTGACAAAAGAACAACGCTTGCAAATCGTGCAAATTTATTTCGAAAATAATGGTTCAGTTCGCGTCCATTTTATGGTCGACCGTTGGTTACCGTTAATGGAGACCGGTATAGAGCCATGATAACCGACTATTTTGTTCCCGAATTGGATGGCATGAATGTGGATGAGTTGTGGTTCCAACAAGACGGCGCTACATGCCACACAGCGCACGTCACAATCGATTTATTGAAGGAAACATTCGATGAGCGCATAACTTGGACCTGTAGAATTGGCTTTATTCGAGCCAGCCGCGGCGGTCACATGCCCGAAATCATATTTAAACGTTAATGGCATAAAATTATCCTTCCAATAAAGCCAAATTGATGGACATTAAAACGATTTTCTTGTGTTTTATTTCAATTCGAAGTTCTATACCTCTAAAAAAACACCCTATATAATGCAATATGTAAAATCAAAAATTAAATCTATTTACCTTAATTTATAACAAATTAAAATAAATAACTTTGAAAATTAGTTTTTGTACGTTAATTTTTATCGAAATTGACAGAATTTAAGAGATTTTTCATATCTGTAAGTCCCGGTTCACACACTTAACTTTTAAGAACTGGAAGAAAATATCTCTTATATTTATATTTTATATTATATATAGTATTTCTTGTAGCTGAATTACGAGTTGATCAATAAAAGTTGAAGTGTGTGAACCGGGACTTACAGTCCTTGTCCTTATTTCAGTGGCCGTTTTCGTATCAAAATAATTTTAAACAGAAGTATTGCTTTGTGAATTTGTATTTATTACACTAATTCAAGAAGGTTCAGAGATTTATTTTTATCTAGCTTAAATTCGCACACAGAGTTGTATAAATTTGATGTATTTTAAAGGAACACTTTCGGTTGAATACTAGAAAATGCAACCCTGAAAGTATTGAGTAGTTACTTTTGTGTATTAAGTACCGGCAAAAACACTCGGTATTGAGTACTCAGTACTCAAATACTCAATACTTTTACAACACTATTATGTAATTTTTTTTGGTCACTCTTTACCGGTTCCGTATAAATTTCATGTGGATAGAAAGTGTTTTAAAAGCTCCTTTGCGTGTTGCAGCTGTGGGGGATACGAATTCCCCCACAGCCTATAGTAACTAGATGGAGAATGTGGTTGGAGACTGTCTATTAAAAAAGTTAAAGACATTTTAAAGTCGAAAGAATTAAGCACTGAATTGATTTTGTGCACCTAGAGAATAGCTTTTGTATTGATACTAAAGCCCAATTGGATGATTTTGATTCTTTAACAGCTCAAGCTGAATTAATTAAAGATGCGGTAAAAAAAATGTGTGCTCTAAAAGACAGAATAAGTGAAGAAATTAAAAATAAATAAGATAAAGTTATAGAAAATAGTCATGGACTTAAAAAATTCACTAAAATTTAGAAACTGAATATTCCACAAACGAACTAGCAGCATTTAAATGTGTACCAGCAAGTTTTGCTGACGTGGATTGTTGATTTTTACAATAAAAATGTTTTTTTCAGAAAAAATAGTCAAAGTCTTACCTTTGACAATTTACAAAAACACAGTGCTAGTTTTTTACTAATTAGTTAAACTTAGTTTAACATACGTTTGAGTTAACCAAGAAACAAATTTAAACGGGGCTTAACCTAACCGCCCCATCCTGTTTTTCAGTGGTGGATTAACAGTTGTCAATTTAGTTAGAAATGCCATACTTTATTTTCAATATATATGTGGCAATATTGAAAATATTTTACGTAAATAGGGCAACACTTAAAAAGCGATGTGACAATTCTTTAAATTTATTAAAATAAAACTTCAATAACTGAATTCTCAGTTTTTGGAAAATAAAAAAAATAAAAATAATTTGGACTTAAAAAATAGTGACTCCCCAAAAATAAAATCAAAAGAGATCATAAAGTTTTAAATCGAACGAATCTTTGTTAAACGAAATCTTTGTAATAAAAATGATTTGGACGTGTTTTTATCTCTCTTATTTTTCTCACAATTGTCCTATCTAAATTATTATTTTTTCATAATCACTAAAATCTTCGTAAGATCTTGTTATGAACAGGCATGCATTTTATTTACGTATGAATATATTTATTTATTAAACGTTTTAGTAAACTGATTTTTTCATTTGCGTAATATTTATTTCATATATTTATCATTTGACAGTTTTAACTAAAGTTTAACTGAGCAATGTTGCTCGGTTAAACCTAGATTATTAACTAGATAATCTTTATTTGAAAAACAGAATTTTAAGTTTTAACAACAGTTAACTGACAAGTAGAGTTTATCTTTATGTTAAAAACTAGTCTTATTCATTTACGTAAATAAAAGTTCTTCTTAACTTTATTTTGCATTCCATATGATTTGACGAAATGTTTGTTATGAAAGCAATGAAGCTGATTTTTTAAGTTTGTAATGTTATTAAATGCTAAAAAAAGTGTTAATAAATGCATATTTTATTAGTTTTTAATATATATTTTTATATTTTTAATGCATATTTTATGTACATAAAACGCGATTTTAAATGCATGAAAATCCTTTCCTTAGTGATAAAATATGCTTACAGTAATTTCTGCTGAAATTACGAACGAAATCAAGTGTGTTTGTACTGGTACTGTATGATATTTGAGCTGATTTCGCAAGCATCAGATACGTGGTGGCATATATTTGAGCATTTTTTGTAACATTTAGGTAAATAGTTCTTATAAAAACCGTCATCAATACAAAGTTTTTTATTAATCTTTTCTATTCTACGAGGGCGTGTCAATAAGTCCGTGACTTTTTGAAATTCCCGCCTCTTAACTGAAAGTGCAACACTGCTCCTGTCAACTGTTGCTTGACTGTTGTCAAAATCTGGACACGCTGCGTCATTAAGTTTTTGTTTGAAAGCCATTGATAATAGACCACTGCATGATTTGAGAACAAAATTAAAAAATTGAATTTCATAAGCTGAGTATTATTCAGTATTATTTTGTGTGCAAAAAACCATCATTGAAACTAAGGGTAAGCTTGATAAATACTATGGAGACTATTCCTCTTGGTTTTAACTGGAAAAAGAATTTCGTTGTGGCCATAAAAGCACGGAAGATTCCGAACGTTTTGGACGCCTAGTTGTGGTATCTTTACATGCAACTATTCAAAAAAAAACTTAAACCCATAGGCATCCCACAGAGTTCAATGGTTTCAATTTTAATGATGAATTATGAGGAAACTTTTCGCTAGATGGGTGCCGCGACTGCTCACAATCGACCGCATTCAACTCGTTATCCTAAGTCCACTGATAATGATGAACATCAATTCGTTCCCTTTGTGATAACCCGGTAGAAATGGAGACTCAGTTAGGATTATTCCATCAGTCTCACTGTTTCAGTGAGACACACAGACTCTCCAGAGAAAGTGGGTTAACTTAGTTAACTTTACATTTACCAATGCATCTAAATCAGCCAGGAGTTAAAAGCTGAAATTCCTGCTGCACATATTGTACAGCGTAGGGCATTGGCAAGGGAGGTGAAGTACTGTTTGTCTTCATGCAGATCATTACAGGTTCTACAGTACTTGTTGTAATCTTGAACCATTGGCAAAGCATAAATCCAGTGTCCTTTTAGCATTGCTACTAGTAGTCTAATTTTATATTTTCTAAACTAAAGTAATCCACCAGTTCCTTGTTTGTTGTAACTGGGCCATAATGTCCTGGTCGTGTGGCAACACTGTTCACTCAAAACAAAATTGTATATGGGCATTTCCACGGGAAAGTCCACTTTTAACAAACAATTAAGCTTGTATTTCGGAACAATGTGACTCAATTATTCTTAAAATTTAACCTTATGTGGAGCTGCTGACTGCCTACACAAATATATAAAGAAGTAAAAAAAAACTTAAATTTTCTTTGGAAAAAAAACACATTTGTTTGATTTCGCACGCGACAAAAACTTGACATTCCTGTGGAAATGCCCATATATAATTAACTTAAGCTGACTTCCAAAACGCCAATTGCTTAGTCCTCGAACAAAATTTAGTTTTTCATAAGTTCACAGGAAAAAACTTTGACAATGCACACCACTTTGAAACGTCGTCGACAAGAACACAGCAGCAATTAGCGCATGGGATTCAAAATTGATGCTCATGGTTATAATATCTCGCAACTTTATATCTGTGAAGAATGCGTGACCTGAATTATAACAATATTAGTGAAATTTTGTCTGTATGAGTCACACCGACTATGCTTGAAGCAAAATCTATTTTTTATGATTTTCGCACATGCATGTAACAAGATAAGCTACTCACAGCAGTAGGTATACAAACAACTGCCAAATTCTATATGTAAAAAGCTTTTGTATGTAGTTTGGCAATTGGTTTGCACTTAGCTTGTAACAAGATGATATTAACTTATCATTCAATGAATGTACGTGTATGCTGAGTCATGCATTTTGATCGTGAATCCTGGGCTTAAGACTTAGACTAGGCAGACGATATTTTTATTTTGGTACATAATTAAAAAAATTAAATATGATCTTAAACTAAATACTACAACAGCTACGGGATATTAGGACAGAAATAAAACTTCGTAAATGGCATTCGATTGATCATATTCTGCAAAGATCAGTCATCGATTTGTGCAACTGCAAATGCACGAAGTCCTAGTCATGCATAGAGACGTCGCGTACACGTTACACAAAAAGTAATTGCTGAACTCAATCCAAAAAAAGCCCCAGGTATTGATGGAATTAGTAACAAGATGCTGACGAAGTTGCCGGGCAAAGATCTCACCAAAGCTGAGTCATAAAGGCCAATAAGTTTATTGTCAATAATGTCAAAACTTTTCGAAAAGCTGCTCATGACAAAATTGTCCCCAATTCTAACCGATAATGGGTGAATAACGGACTATCAATTTGGTTTTAGAAGTCAGCATAGCACCATTGAACAAACGCACAGATTGGTTCAATTTATTAGAAGAACATTTGAAGAAAAGAAGTATTGTTCTGCTCTCTATGTTGATGTTTCTCAGGCACTTGATAAAGTGCTGCATGAAGGCCTAACTTTGGAAAGTTACATTATTGCCCAAAAGTTTACTCTTGTGGAAGAAGACTTCATGAGTTTGCCCGAATCTTCTGGTGTACAACAGGGGAGTATTCTGGGGCCAGTTTTGTATTTGATTTATACTTGTGGTATGCCTGCGAGCAGTAATATCCATACATCTACATTTGCCGATGATACAGCGTGCCTTAGTATGCACGAAAATCCTCACGATGCATCCCGATATCTTCAGGCACATATTACCCAGCTGGAACTATAATTAAACTTGTAACGTAAACGAACAGAAGTGTGCTCAGGTAACATTTACGGAGAGATACTTGTTCCCCGATTAGAAATTTATTCAAATCAAAATTTATTCAAAGAAATCAAATTGTTCCTCAATATTCACATATGAAATACCTTGATATACACCTTGACCGACGGCTTACATGGAAACACCACATTGACTCAAAAGTTAACACAATTGGAACTTAAATTAACTCAGATACATTGGCTGATTGGTAGAAATTCAAGCCTCAGTCTATATTGTAAGCTTTTAATATACATATGGGACCCAGCTTCGGCTTCCAATGTAGAGAGAATCCAACGAACGCAAAACAAGATTTTAAGGCTAATAACATCGGCTCCATGGTACATCAAAAATTCAAATTTACATCGTTATCTAAATATACCACTTGTGACTGCTGAAATGGCAAAATACGCAGGCAAGTATTTAAAAAAATTCGAGTCCTATCCTAATCCGCTTGCTCGTAATATCTTGAACTTTACTAGTTAATTTTTGATGATACAATAAATAAATATTATTATAACTGTAAAAAAACATGCTAAAGCAGCAGAATGCAGAAAGTCGTGGAACGGGCAGCCAAAAAAAACCGAAACCGTTAAAGGCCTACACATGCTCCCTGCAGAAATAACAGGAAGAGGTTAGACTGAACATTTTTACTTTAACGAGTCTTTTAAAATATATGTAGATAATTCTGCATCTAAAATGAGACATGTGCTGTGTACATATGTATGTATCTTTTCAAAACGTTCACCAAGAAGAACCCCCTGCAATTTCTGCAGAAAGTAATTGACGTTTAATAAATGAAAGTGTTGCAAAGAAAGAGAGATTGTGAAACCAGTAAGTAATATTATGATTACTTTAGATAGTTGCTGAATGCTTCCTTACTGGTCCAATCTTTCAAAAATTAAGGCAATTGCTTATTTATTGTGCTCCCAAGAATGCAGTTGTGGTATTGAATACCACATGTGGAAAAAATGGAGCAGTTGGAGATAAGAAACAATAAATTTAACACATAGACTTGTAAAATAACACTAATAGTTCAAAAACCTTGTAAAACAAATAGCAATTTTAAGAGAGTTACTACTCGCATACCATAAACACTCATTCGATTTATACAAAAATATGTATGTATGTAAACATGTACATACAATACATACATATGTATATAAGTATGTAATTATTCCCTGCAGTCAGCGTAGCTAGCGAATGTCTATCTAATCTATTTCGTTAACTACCAATCGTTACCACTAACTACCAGCCTAACTACTAGCAATGCACACGACTGACGATTTTGACATGGGGACGATATGGACGGTAGTCAATTGCCACCATCTGCATAACCCTTCGTCAGTGATTTCGCTAGGCAATACAACTAATTTTTCTATTGATAAAACAATTAATTATTAATAAATTTTTCAATTAATTGTTCTTTTTTATGCGACGTTTTTATTTACTTCTGCTGCTCATTTTACCTTTATGAAAAAACGCACTTTTTTCACTTAAAATTACACATTCACTGACCCCGAACTTTCAATTGTAACTGACGCCAGCACAAAATCAAAATAACTATAGTATACTTAAAATAATTTTTTCTTGCTGATTTTCTTTGGAATAACACCCAGTGATGCCAAAACTTGAATCATCAAAAGCACTGTGAGCATATAAAAATAGGGTAAAAAAGCGGTTAAAAAAGCACTAAGCTAAATATTCTGTTATATATGTTTTATATACGGCCATGTCACAGAGTTCAATTCCGAAATGAAATTTAATCCACCCCATTTTTGTAGGAGATGGTGTCTAAAAAATAACTAAAATACGGAAATTTTTCAGGTTTGTGCAGACCGCTGGGGGCGCTGGTATGCTGCGAATGGTCGGGCTAGTGCTTGAGATTATGACGTGGATTAAATTCCATTTACGAACGGATGATAAATAAGTATTTATTTTTTGTTTGACTGACATATTAAATCGCTATACCAGGCAATTATTTTAAACTTACATCAAATGCATAGTGCCTTGAACGCATCTTTTGCTGGTCTAGGCCACCTTTTCAACGCTCGATAATTCTTCCAAGCTTTTTCTATATTGTTGTTTTTCTATCTTAAAGAAACCCGTAATAAGTTATTTAACAAAAAATTAATGCCAAATTTACTTTAAAAAAAATTTAATTTCATGGGAACTAAGACACTTTTTTGTTATTTCTTCAACTTGCACAAGTGACAAATCCACGTTGTTTAACTGTATTCACGCATGCGAATTGAAATAATAAAATCGTTGCTTAACAAATGAATAAAAAACATTCTTATAAGGAATTAAATAAATTGATTGAGAAAAGTCGAAGCGTTTGCTTCTTTGGTTTGTTTAAGTTTAAACAATTTTCATTATTGAAATAGCTTTTGTTTTTCTGAAACGGGTATTTAATAAAGTTTCGGGTACTAAGGAAGGAAAAAAGTCACCAAAAAATACCCGAAAAGCTCCAAAATGCCAACGCACAGTTTTTTTCCACTCGCAAAAGAATTTTAGGTTGAAGACATTAACATGTCCATGAGCGAGAGAGTAAAAAC
Source organism: Nowickia ferox (assembly GCA_936439885.1). Taxonomy (NCBI): domain Eukaryota; kingdom Metazoa; phylum Arthropoda; class Insecta; order Diptera; family Tachinidae; genus Nowickia; species Nowickia ferox. The sequence continues at coordinate 31,835,741 of OW387027.1, read as the reverse complement.
GCAAACTCTTGCATTACTTGTGGCAACTGTAGTAGGTAGTCGATTTTTCGTTAGGGAAATACCTAACGATTTTGAGTCAATTTCTACTTTTAAGACTGCAGGGTTATCATTTTATATCGTTGATAGAAACAATGTTGTTTGCTTGACACAAAGGCAGTGCTGCCTGATTCTGATGTTAAGCACCGAGTTTTTGTTTTGGGGAATTAAGGATATTTTTATTCATTTATCTTTTTATTATTATAATTTCATTATTGCTCGTATGTCATCGTTTAGACTATGAAAGATTTGCTGAAATCCTTCTGAGTTTGCAGATGCAAAGGGGAAGGAACTAGTTGAATTTGTCAAAATATAAATATTCAAAATGTGCATGATATATACATATATATATAAATATCATGCAAAAAAAACTTCATAGCATGAACTAGAATATAGTTTTAAAAGGAAATTTAAAAAAAACAAATTCCGCAAATTTTTCATAGTGTGGAAGACGACCAATGTATTCTTCTTTTTATTACACACTATTGCGATGTCACAAATTGTCATAATGTGTACCCGGCATAAGCTTGTGATATTTAAATCAAATAATTTTTTATCATCGCTCTGTACAGAAGGCAGTTTTGGCGAAATTCTAGTTTGATTTTTCATTAAACTAAGGGAAAGTAACTTCTCTTGACAAGCCATTTACGGATTAACTTGATTTACAATATCAAATCCAAGATGTGAACTAGCAAGAATGTAACTAACTGTAAGAAATACTTTGTGTACGAAAGTTATTAATTTATAACTGTATTTTACAAGCTATTTTTGGAAGATTTCGGGTATAATAATTTCATATTCGGCGTTATTTCGAAGAAAAAAGTGTGGCAGCTTTGAACAATACGTACAAAAAATATTTCACACATGTTACTAATTTCTATAGAAAAGTTTTAGGAAATACAGATTATGTCGCAACGTACATAGTTACGAACTGTTTAAGGAAGCAGAATATTTAATTTAAACTTTAATGGAATATAAATTCTAGTTGGAAACCATTAAAGAGAAATATATGAAATAAAAATGTAGGAAACATTTTTTACTGTTCAATGTTATTGCCTTTTAAATTGTATAACATCTACGTTATAAAGTATTTCTGTTTATTTATTGAGGCTTTGACTCACTTTTTGACTACTTTTGACGAAAATGCAACGTTGACAAGGCCAACAAGTGATAAGTGTTTTTGAACATTTTCATATATTCACATTCACAGAGATATTTGATTTTTTATGGGCTATTGAGACGATTAGAGTTGTTTAATTGGAGCTTTTTTCGGAGACGTTCAAATAAAATCGTCAAATCAGCATTTTAATATTGTATGTCTTCTTCGGCAGGGTGACCGATGACATTTTTCAAAAAGTGGCACAAAAATGGATTTAAAAAAAAAGTAGCACCAAATAGGGGATTTATCGAAAAGAAAGGGGCAACATTAAATCAACGAAATAACTATACTAAACTTTTTATTTTTTAATGTATTATGTTCAATTTACTACACAAAAATACCTTTTAAGCCATATATGCTTCACCAATATTGGTGGAGCATAAGATACTTAAAAGCGCACGACATAAAAATTTGTGCCGTATTTATATATATGTATGTAAGCAGATATTTGTGGGATTCAAACGGACATAGTGTCATAATGTTTTATATTATTTTAATATAATAGTTTCTTGGATGCCATTTTCCGACGGTTTGATATCGGAAATCAGTGAATTCTGAAACAAGTTGACGACTCCAAGTATTTTACATTTTTAACATTTTGTTACTATTGTTATTGTGAATACCAACTAATTTTTTGTATAAACATAATTATTACCACCGTAAATATTTCCATAATATATTTTTTTAAATATCTTTCCAAATCTCCTCCAACTCCAAATTTTATGGGTGCAAGAACAGTTTAGTCCTTAACTGTATATATCGTTATCTGAAATTCTAAATACCGTTGCATATTCCATTTAGACTGAACAATTATGTATACACAGCTGGAGTTTATACCAATTGACAACACTCACAGAGGACCAAAGACAAGAACGCTGATGATAATGGTTTGGCGGCCTTCTAAAACAGCATGTTAGTCCGTTCTGCTAGTGTTTGTCAGAATATTTACATTAACTTTGGTGTTATTTGTTCCTTAAAAATTATCACATGTAAATAAATCGAGTCATAAATATAGAAACAAATAAAGTTCGAATTATAGTAATTAAAATTAGCCCTAACATCATTTTCATAGTTTTACAAATTGGAAAATATCGAGGTGTTCAATGCAAATTTTTGCAGTATAATAAAAATTATAAAACAGCTAATTTTTAATTTTTTGTTAAACAGAACATTTTGCGTTTAAGGTGACGATATGTGTACATACATATATTATATCATTTATTTGAAAATTTGTTTCTATATTTTTAACAAGATCTGCACAGGGAGTCCGATATTCCAGATGAACATCTAATAAATTCAAACATGGATGCATGGGTTTGCAATTATTTACCTTCGACCTAGTTTTTAACTTGTTTTTCATTAGCGCTAACTTTGAAAAAGTACGTTCAGCATATGCACTGCGATGGAGTAATGTAAATATGTAAACGGAAAATGTTCATAGATTTAAAAATAAATACTCGCCAAAGCAATTCTTTAAACTTCATACTTCATGCCAAAATTGTTCAGCATTAGAAATTTTAAATTTTTGATCATTGTTTTTATCATTTACTTTGGATTCTAATAAATTTAATTCATTACAGTTATTACATATGTAAGTAAACTCTGAAACAATTTCGAAGTAATTCATGTCTTCATTGGAATTTAAAAATAATGGATCCAAATACGTTAGTACATGAAACGTTTTATTCTTAATATCAACTCTTGATAGTATTTCTCAACACAGTTTTTGATAAAAAGTTAAAAGTTTACTTTTAATAATAATTATACAATTCGCAGAAAACCCTTTAGCACATGCATATGTATCTCACTTTCGGCTTCATGGACAATATATACATACATATGTATGTCAACGATATCTTTAACGTATAAAATGTTAATAAAATCTATATTTTCTACTTTTTTGGTATTTACATATTATTATACCCTTCACCAAAAATGGTAAAGGGTATATATAGGTTTGTCCAGATTTTTGTAACTTCTACAATATTCATTTGCGGCGAAATAAAGTTAGTTATTCTGGATCCTTATGAATAGGAGATGAAAAAAAGACATGTCCGTCTGTCCGTCTGACCGTCTGACAGTCTGACCGTCTGACCGTCTGCATGTACGGATTTTCTATGTGTTGCTTGAAAGTGATTGTATGAAGCTCCTAAAAGAGTTAGAGAGCTCGGAATTGGACTGAATCGACCGCATTTGTCTTGGCACGATTGGTATTGAAAATCAGCAAAAATAAAGAATCGGTTCTTGCATTTTCTATATATAAAGTTTTATCACACATTTTTTACAAATCTACCAAAAAATTTGCCGTGCGTAGAACCAACAATATTTAATTCTGTTACTAACCTCACTAGCTACTCCACCGCTGAAGCTTGCTTGAATTTACATTATATTTACTTTAGTTAAACATTTTCTTTAACAATCATTATTTCGTATTAAACCCCTTTTTGTCACCAATACATAGACATTGCCTTATGGTGTTTTTGCTTGGCACATGCTTTTTCGTACGCTTGCATATGAATTGATGTGTATAACAATCAGTAGAGTCATGCAAAAAACTGTACGTTTATATGGATGTATGTATAAATATACGCTACCATGAAGACCATTCACTCGTACATACACACACAAGTATATGCATAAGAGTGTTCATATGAACAACTACAACAACAACAATACGCTACAAATAGTATTGAAAGAAGAATATCCAATTGTTTGTACGTGTGTATGTAGTCAACTCTACGCACAGCAACAATATGCTAGCAAACGTATTGAAGGAAGAATATTAAGTTGTTTGTGGTAAGAAATGGGATTTTTTTTTGTATACAAATAAAGTATTGTGCTAATGAATGCGTGTTGATAAAATATATAAAATATATGTGCCCTTAATTATGAAAGTGGTCTAAGTCATATATTTCTTTCATCGAGATATTTTAATAGATTACATTTGAAGAAATTAAAAAAATATTTTTATATTATGCTACATTTTAACTTATAGTTGTACTAGTGTCGATTAATAGAAGTTTATTTAATATTTATTAAATATTTTTTCAAGTTTATTACAGATTTATTTCATATTTCGATGCAGAAATATATGCATATGACTTAGACCACTTTCATAATTAAGGGCACATATGTATGTATGATTGTAAATACGTATGTATGTATACCTATTTGTTTTATATTTTCTAAAATTCTTCAGAAAAACTCCTTTATAGTATATATCTACACACATATGTATGTATGTAAATAGATACATATATATGTATATGTATGTTTTAGTATATGAAAGAAATATTTTTTAATATGTAGGAAAAAAACATAAATGTTGAGATGAGAATATGAACTCACGTTCTTCTATTTTCAGAACGAATGTTTGATTCACATTTTGTTTTATTGTCATTTTGCACTTATTTTAAAGATCTAAAACTTAGTTTAATTACATATGTACATACATACATATGTACCTATGTAGGTGCTTATGTACATATGTATATACATATGTAAATAAGTATGTATGTAATACCTACATGAATGTTTGTATCTAAGTACTCGTATGTATATCTATCATTGCAAATGATAAATTTATTAATGTTTTCCCCAGCAAAAAAATTAATGCGTTCAAAATTTAATAGTGTTTCATGCTTTCTTTAGCATTTGTGTCTTCGAATGCATTCTAAAGATCATCGCAAATCGTAATAAATCTATAGTTTTTGAACTCATCAAAAACGCATGCAATATTACTGGGTAATTAATATTGGAATAAATATCCACACGAAATAGGCATGTATGTAAAAACAGAATTAAATCAACGCTTTGACACATTGTCATAAAACAAGTTTTATCTCCACCAAATAATAAGAGTGCAATGGTTCGGTGGTAGAGAGTGTGTCTTAACAGTCTTAACAGCAAGGTTCGTATCCTGGCTGAGACAAGATTTTTTTGTTTTGTGAAAAACGTCATCGAATCAGGGAACTTTTATGGGTTCTAAGCACTCATTTCAATGACGAGCAGTTTTGTTAAATGTTAACCCATGGCGCCAGTGACACGTCAGTGTTAAAATCTTGCGTTTTGCACCTGAATTGAACCCATGCAATAACTATTTCTTTTGCATGTCTTTTTTGCTGGGTCCGAAAATAACTTAATTATTCGATTGCTAAATAAACTTACCTAAGGAGAAGCGTTGCGTTTTCAAAAAAAAGAAAAAATTTTTTTATATATATAGATATAATCTAAAGCCAGTTTGTATTCCTGCTAGTAGGTTATTTGCAACTTAACAAGCTACATATGTACATATCGCTCATTTTCGAAAAAAAAACATTATATATCAACAAATGGGATTTTTGGGTTAATGATGCAAAATCCTCATATTGTTTCATATTGTGTAAAAATTTCATACCATATCTTGTATACTTAACTATCGAGAGACAAATAAAATTATTGTTTTCGATTAAGTTGTGTGTAAATTGAAAACTTTAAAGATTAAAATAAACTAGTTTTTTTAATAAACGAGCGATATTTATGACATTATATTGAGGGGTAACAAAAACTTTTTTTTGAAGTGAGTCGCACCAATGTACATTTTTTAAAAAATTTTCCGGAAGAGTAAATGAAAAAAGTTTTATAAACTAAAATATATTGTGTGTATATATATAAAAACACTTATTTTTTAACCCTTATACCCGTGCATATTACTGCAAAATGCCTATATTTCAGTTTCACTTGACTTAATTCACACGGACCTGTTCTGCAAATCACGACATGTCAAATCACGGTGATTTAAAAAAATTAATGAAAACTAAATAATTGCTTTTTTAAATTGCACGATTGAAAGCGTTGGAAGTTGGAGGAAAATATTCTATTATAAATGACAAAAACTTAAAATACAATGAAAACCCACTATCAAGTCAGCTATTAGTGGTTTACTTTTGAAATCACGTGATTTGAAATCACCATGATTTTCAGAACAGGCCAAATAAATTTGAAAGTATGTATTTATACAAGGTCGCTGTTAAGCACACACAGTCATATTAACAAAGCAAGCGTCAGTTAAGGAATCTTTTGTGCGCAAGATACATTTAAAATGCAGTTTTGCGCTGCATATTGCAGTTTAATTGGTAATGGATACGAAAGTTTTCTCATAAAATTACGCATGTCTACGTATCTACATATATACATATGTACATACGTACATATGCACGCATGTCTTTTCTTTATATTTCATGATTTGTGAAGGGTATATAAGATTCGGCACAGCCGAATATAGCACTCTTACTTGTTTTTTTTTACAATTTAACAAAAAAGGGGCTAAATATCACAAAAAGTATCAGATTCAGGTAAAAAAAAGGGGGACAAAAAGTGGCAAGGCAGTGAAAAAGTGGCAAATTGCCACTTTAGTCGGTGAAACGGTCACGCTCAATCTTGCCAGAAAATTATGATGAGAGAATGCTAAATCGGTCAAAAAATGTTCTACAGAAGAAAAGTATAATGCCAGTTTTAAATGTAGAAAAAATTCTTGAAATGGCTTTGAGCTTCATGTTTATACAAACTTATTAGTAGTTGCAGTTATTTTTAGAGCACATAGAAATATAAAATAGTTAAAATTGGTATTTTTTTGGAAATGTTACAATTACGTTTAAAATTTTTTTACCGCACTATAATTCCAAAATTTTTTTACTTATTCAGTTAAGTATTTTTTTTTTTAATTGTAAATACATTGAAATTGATTATTGAGGGGTTATTTGGATCCTATTCGCATTTCACTGTTGCTAGTGCAGATCATCAGGGAACCTTTAGCCTGCAATACATGTATATTTATGAGAAAAATCCTCTATGCAGAAGAATTTTTTTTAACAAATTAAAATTTTTTATTTTCAACAAATTCTGCCAGAAAGCATCTAGCAGAATTTTTTGAAAGTTTAATGCTTTTTAACTAATGAAAATGCCAGATCTGGCAGTGAAAATGCCAAAATGGCAACAATGGTCACGCAGTTCGTCGGATGATGATTTTTTGTTATTACGTGGCAAAAGCAGCAACAAAAAACTCTTTATAAAATCTAATATATAAAAATAAGTAGGGGTTTCCTTCCTGACGCTATAACTCCATAACGCACGAACCGATTTCCACGGTTTTGCATTCGTTGGAAAGGTATCGGGCTCCGTGAGGTTTATAGCAAAGAAAATTCAGGGAAATTTTCAAGAGAAAAGCAGGAAAAAAGGGAAAATCATTTTTCATATACAGCGCCATCTCTGATACATAGCATGTACTACAACGGCTCAAGTACGTGGTGTGTGAATATACTTCACGAAAATAAGAGCGTTTCATTTTGTTTCATTTTAAGTAGATGGTGCCGGTGCGTGATACATTGTTTGACAGTTGTAATATAAAAATTCAAGTATGTTGCATATTTTAAGGCGCTAGATTATATATCTTCTATATATAAAATCGCAGTGTGACCTTAGAAGCTGAAATTTTCAACACAGATTCGGTTCAATACCGGGTAGGTTTTAGTTTTTTTTGTTAACCAACAAGTGACTACTGTATGGAGTAATTTGTAGTTTAAAAAAATTTATTGAGGGTAAGACAACGTTTGCCGGGCTTATCTAGTATTGGTATAAAAAAGGAACAGTTTCATAAGTACATTAAAAAAATATTATACAGAGTTAAATTATAATTTTTCCACGTCCCCTCTGATTTTTCTTCTACTGTGCGATATTGATTATTAATAATCAAAATTATAAAAAACTAATGGCAAATTACGATAGAATGCATAATAAAGTTTTTTATCCGCGCACTTCTAAGGCTGAGTTTACATCTGGCATTTCTTCTGTGCCATGTGCTCAAAAGAGCGTAACCACTAATTACTAATGAAAAACTGTTTGATGCAGACATGTATTTATTGATTTAAACTGTTTCCAATCATATTGGATTCTACAAAGTTGTCTATTTGTTGTGTATGAAATTGTTTTACTTAATAAATATGTGTCTGAATCAAACAGTTTTTAATTAGTAATTAGTAGTTACGCTTTTTTGGGCTCATATGTGCCAGATGTAAGCTCGGCCTTATTTATTATTTATTTGTCGATACTTAACTCTAAAAATGATAGTCGTCTATTTTCAAGTGGATACAATTCAATTATCCAAGACGAAGCAGAACACGTGCAAGCAAAGCAGCTGTCAACAAGTAACTGAACATTCAAAATGACCGAAATTGTCGGCATAAATGAGAGACATGAGTACCAACATAACGCCACAAAAAAATCAAAATTCGAATATACGTAACCCGCGAAAATTCAAAATTCGTGATACGTTTTGAACAAACCTCGTATATACAAACATATAGTTTTGCTAACAATTTATTCAATGGTGTGAAATGAATTTATTTGCCTTTTTCCAACACTGAAACAAAAACTCGATTCGCTTGGTATGTGTGTGATTTCAGCTAGCACAATTGTAGTATGAAACTGACATCAATGCTTTAGTGGAAAACTGCGACCCTTCTGGTCAGAAACAGCTGATAAGTTGCTACAGAAAAAGTAAGTATTCAAATTTAGAAGCAGAACGGCACAGCACAAAACAGCAACAGAAAGTAAAGACTAATGAGGCCTTCAGTCTATAATAAGGCTATAGAGCCATTATTACTGAATTTTTAGTTCATAAATTGAACCGTGATATGCATGAGCTGTGGTTTCAACAAGAAGGCGGAACATGTCACACAGCTCGTACCAGAATTGAATTATTGAAGGAAACTTTTGGTAACAGCATAGTTTCACGTTTCGGACCCAATACCGTGCGATTTAACACCGCTAGACTATTTTCTGTGTGGATATGTGAAGTAGCTAGTCTACGCCACCGTTATTGCCGGAAACATATTTTAGAAAAAGTCATCGAAAATTGGACCTCCAGATTAGACTACGTCCGAGCCAGCCGTGGCGGTAGTAGTGTTATTTAAATTATAATGCCAGATTATATTTCGAATAAAGTAAATTTCATGTCCATTTAAAACTAATCATCTTTGTATTATTTCATTTCAAAGTTCTATCTATACCTCTGCAAAAAAAAACACCCTTTACATATAAAGATATAAACCTCTTAGACCAGCTGATGAACAGCTTTTTATACTCCACTCATCACACTCCATATAGTTTTTAATGCACTCTTGTTTTTTTGGACCACCTTGTTGAATATGCTTCGAATCACTACAACATAAACTGTTCCGTCAACCTTAATTTAATTTGTTTTACAATTAATAAAAACAAAATCGTGTTTTTCTTAAATGACATTTAAACATGTTGTAAATATATAATTATTATATTATTTTTATGTACAATGCGGCACGATGATATCTTATCCATATCGTTGAAAAAATATTTAATAAAGCAAATGTCATAAATGACATTTTGGAATAAAATGCCACTCAAAAACATCAGATAACACCATCAATACATCAATAACACCATTATGAAGTAGTTTTCTACTTTCGCACTCTCTCAATTGACTCCAACTGACGAAAGCACAAGCAATCAGGGAAACCCATCAAACACAAAGGTTAAACATTTGATGTATGATGGGACTATTAAAAGTTAATAGCACGCGGAATTATTCACTTTACAGCTCGTGCTGAAAACACAATGGAATTATTTTCAACGGACTTTAAGAGAAGAGAAAGTGTTAAAAATTTAGTGATTTTTATTTTAATATATTTTTATGTTTGTTAATTCCCAACTCCGTCATTTAATAATATTAAATTCTATGTGGCTCACAACTATTGATTGTATTACCAGCACACAAGGCTTGTGCAAAGTTTCATTGGACCTGCTGGTGTAGAAGTACTTGCAATATACTATATATTATATTTTAATTGGTTTGGAAGGGATCGGTTGGATCCCTTAATTGTTAAATATTATTAGGCGTGTCCCAACCCAAACGGAAACTCTACCCTCCCAGACAAACAAATTGTTTTCTATATCTAGGACCTAATCATCGAGTAAGCAAAGATCTACATCTATCGAGTTTTCATTTGATAGTTGAGAGCCTGTCATACTCGTATACACAATAGGGTAGGACGATATGTATATAAAATTCTAAAATTAAATTAAAATTCTCTTTTATTATGTTTGTTGTGCAAAAAACAACATATAAATCTTATTACGGCTCTCGAATCGATTTCGGTTGTTTTACTAGCTTAAAGAAACATAAAATTTTTCTTTAATTTAATACAAACTCTCTCTTCGATTCAACAACCGATGTAAAACAACTTGGCACGCTTTTAAAAATTTCAATACGATAGATTTCGAATCAGTAATCCATCCATTCGATACGTGAAGAAATTTTATTCGATACGATTGCCTACTCGATAGCGAATGTCGAGTTCAAAAAACAGTAGAAGAAAACCTTCCCAAATGGAAGTTGCAGGTCTGACGAGTGGCCTTTTATCGATACTACGGGCACCGGTGGCTCAGCAGCTGATCTGTCTCTGCAGACTTTAAGGATGGCGACGCCATTCATAGTGACTGAAAGCTGATGGTAGAGTTTGTTTGCTCACCATCAACAAGTAAGTCTTAAAAGGAGTCTGCCTGTGGACTTCGTTCCAACCCACGCTTAAGAGGGCTAATGCTGGTTCCGGTGATTAGTAGCACGTACTAGCTGTAAGCAACCACAGTCGCTGCGTGTGATCTCGTAGGAACACCTGTATTAGCTACTAGAATCGCTGGAGAAGGGTTTTGGATGTCTAGTGTTTAATCAATGCTACTCGTGGGTCAGATACGATCAACCAAACATCTTTCCAGGTACTGTTGCCATTGAACAGATGATGTTTATACCATATGGTGAAGTTCTTCTTGTTTAGTTAATCCACAGTATTAGGTAAGCTTCTCAAACAGTTCGAGACTCTTGCAAATAGTCAGAGATGACTATGTTCCCAAATTGTAACCTGAATGTGCTTGCAACTTCACATAGCACTTTCGCCCAGCGTTAAGACCACCTATCATGACAATCGATATACATATCTGTTGCTCATTTATCGTTTGCTGGATACATGTCACTGGCAAGATACCATGCAACTTTGGCCTTATTAAGAAATAACTTAATGAAATATGACAGGTAGCGGAATAATAGAAAAACTTGGAAACAGAAAAAGTTTTTTGTAGATTTGCGGCCTTTCATAAATGAGTCGTCTGTTTTGAAAGTGTCTTAAGTCACTTTAATAAAAATATTTAATAAATATTTATGTATTCCCTATTAGAGTTTACAGTTACAACTTTTCAAAATAATAAAAAAATACACTAACGAATTTTATAATATAAGTAATTGACCAGATTGTTTAATGTACTCGTACGAACTTATGCCATTTTAAATATAATCTCCTCAATTAACGCATTCAATAATTCGTATATAAGACCGACGTTTACGTTAACCTACAGCCGATATAGTTGAACAAAAACACATGCATGCTGATGACAGAATGTAAACATTGCATGAAGAGCTTAATGCAGCCGTATTCACTTAAAGTTAAAACTCAATCACCTTTGAAAACAAAGTTTAGTAATAACTGATTATATCTGTGGCAATAATGAAAAAGTGCTTGAGTCATATTTGACTGTTTTTGCAGGAGGGCACTTTTAAATTGGCAAATTCTCTGTTAACCTTTGTTTTTTTAAGCAAACATAGTTCTACCAAAGAATAATAACTTAAATTAAGCTATTATTCCAAATGAGATTATAAGTCTAAAAAAGATAAGCCGTAAGTAATTTTGCTATAACTTCTTGAAAATTCGCACAAATTATTTGAGATTTTGCCCAGGGGTACTTTCAGATTACGGAGGTACCATTAACTCAAAATCAGCTTATCTCGACTTAAGCACTTTTTCCTGTTTGTCAAGATGTACATTCCCCAATTTGAGGGTAATTCCTATTCCCAAAGCCACGCTTATCAAATTATTTACAGATATTGATTTCAAATCATAATCAATTCGAGATCACTTGTTTACTGGGAAATAGCTTCATAAACTCCCAAACATTCCATTATGTGTAAATGGTTACAATGCCCAGACATAAACGAGAGCGGGGGAGGAGGCTGTACACGACAAAAAAACAAGTCAAAACATAATACATTTTCATTCAAAAATTTTCCATTGCTGCAAGGGTATAACCACAATTATTTAAATGTTCGAACATTAAAATTCGCGTGGAAAAGACAGCCAGACACATTGACGGCAGACACCATCCAATAGCTGTTGCAAAGGCAGTGGCAACATTTAATACTTCTTTTTCAATAAATAAATCAAATCCATAGTAATCGAACAATTAATGGACAAAACCACGACGTCTAAGGTAACTTGTAAACAGAGCAGCAAATAGCAATAGTTTGTTAAGATTGATTAACATCACCATAAACTGCAATATTGATTTTAACAATTATTACCTGATTGCAAGAACTAATGTGACCAACTAACCATGAGTTTTGGAATCTCTATAATATTTATGTATATGTGACACGCAAAATAGAAAGGGACCTAAGGGTAAAAACAGGTTTTGTTCAGGAGAGCCATTTTAAAGATTTAAATACGTGTATCTTTGGTGTACCATCACATCCTAAAACGCGCATATCTCTGGGAGGGAACACTTTTGGGGCATGGGATCTGTATCATTCAATGCTCAGATGTTGTCCACATCAAAAAAAAAAGTGAAAACTTATTTTTTTTACCCTTAGGTCCCTTTCTGTATGCGCTGTCACAACTTATGTCCTAGATTAAAAAATACCGCAAAAATGTTTTCTTAATCTGTTATTGTCATAGTCAAAGCCGATTGTACAGTGAAGCTGATCGCAACTCAGAGGGTAGAGATACGCACTCATACTTCTTGTCAAAATTTTTCTGAATTGATAGCTGTGACGTAAACATCTGCGTAACCTGAAAGCAAATTCACATTAAGATGGCATCGGCAAAAAAGAAAAATGAAAACTTGTTCATAAAAATGACAATCAGCTGTTTTCTTTTCCGTAAATTGAAACACAAGCTGGATAGAGAATTAGAAAGCAAGTTCACAACAAGTTTTTAGGCGTCCTACGTCTTTTTTAGGGCGTCCTACTTCTTTTTAGCAATTGTCCGGAATTGTCCTACTTTTTAATAACAACTGAGAGGAGTTTTATATAACAACGAATTACAGCACAAGGTTATCTACTTCGTATAAAATGCAAAGTAGAACTTAAAACTGAAGACTACAAAGTTAATTCACAAAACTACTTGAAAGGGAGCATAGTTCGAAATCGCAAAAATTAAAGATTTACTTGGTATTGGGTCTAAATGAAAGATTAGATGGTGTGATACTGAAATTTTATGCTTCTTGATCTTCGATAAATAAAGAACAAATATTTCAATTGCAGTCTACTACTTCTACATATATAAAAAATTGGTCTTATCGAGTTAGTTGACCTGAATGTAGCTTTGCATACTTTAACTAAGTATTGCTAACACGGTCAGCCTTACACCGCTTAGAAGTTCTGTTAAGTCCACAAAAAGTAGGATTTGATCCCTTGTCCAGATTAAAGTGTAATTCTTCTAAAGAAGACGTGAAGAAATTCTAATACATCTACAGATACACATCCGCTTATTTTCTGGCGCTATGGCATCATACTCGTATATATAAACTACTGCATTACTTGTTCAAACAGATATATGAAGTAGTCGTCTTCCGAAAAATTTGAGAATGGTTTGTTTTTTACACAAAAATTTTATTCATATTGGCATTAACCATAGTCAAAACAAAATGTACTTTAGGAGTTTACAACCAATATTTTCTATGATAATACTGGCTTTGAATTTTTAATTCAAGCTTTGTTTAGGTCTATGAGATTGCATCATTGATTTTAAATTCTGATAACTTCTATCCCTGTAATGATGTACATATATATAATAACAAAAAAAGCTCAACTTCTGTTTTTCGTCGGTACTTTTTCTGAGTACCGGGATACTTCCCTAATTTTGTTCATGATTTTTTTTTAATTCTCTATCAAAGTTCCTTCATTTATAATTCAAATTTATATTTTTTCGACAATTATTCAATACACAGATTTTATAAAAAATTTCAAGAAGTTTGTCATGAAACTTTTATAACCCCTTTTGATTATCTACACCTCTTACCAACAAAACAAAATTTAATACAACTAATTTCATAAAATATTTCATTGTGAAAAATTAGTCTTAAATCGAAACATTTGCATTGTTGGAAGCACAGTATTGTCGTTGTTATTTCAAATGACACGGCATCACTTATTTTGATTGCCAAACGTGTTTTTATAAATTTATTTATTTATAAAAATATTGTCCTCTTTTTTATGCCAAATGTCCTCGTTTGTTGTGGTTGTCGTCGTCTTTTTCTCAAAATGGAAATGGCAACCCTAAGTATATACAAATAGATTGATTTTGATTCAAATATCGGACTAAATGATGAAACAGAATAAAGTCTGCAACCTCAGGAAAATCGTTCCCAAATTAATAAAGCCCATAATAACATCGTCGGCAGTAACTTCAAATGATCTCTAATTTTTATTTTATTTTATTTTGTGCTTATTTTTATTTGTAGTTTTGTTTACAAAATGTATGAAATTTATTGAAATTATGGTAACATTTTTGAGAGAATAAGTACTTATATCTGAGAGCATAAGAAAAAACGCTCCCAAAATAAAATAGATTCTATCTCACGACTGCTTTCTGCGGCTGCTTTTTTGTGCCAATTTGTATGGATAATGTGTTTATGCCGGTATTCTGTTTAATCATTTATAAATACATCGTGTGAGTGGGTTTTAGTTGTCGTGCCAAATTTTTTCAACACATCGTTATCTAACAAGTGAAAATGTTCTCACGATTCCATCTTTAATAATAAAATTTAAGAAATGTATACAAGTATAAAATCTGAAATGTCTGATGCAGCTTCTAGTTGGTGCCGTTATTGTTGTGTTCAAATATTGTTGCACATTGCAACCTGCAGCCTTTATTAATACCCCTTTTAGACACGGAAAGTTTACTTTGCAAAGTCTTAATTCAGCTGAGAGAAGGACAGAAAGAGAGAGTATTCCTGTTTCTGTCTTTCACCCAGCTGAATTAAGACTTTGCACAGTAAACATTGCGTGTGTAAAAGGGGTATAGCTGAGCATGATGTAGACACAGAATATTGACAATTTGTAAAAGTACTACAAGTTTTTTTTTTGCCATTTTTATAAACAATCAAGTCAATTAAACAAGGCATACAAACCCATGTTAATAATTACAAACAGGTATAGAAGTACACACATTTTTATGTGGCTCGCAGTTATTTGTCTTTGTATGTTTCTGTTGTAAATGCGCATGTATTAATTGCACGTGATCATTTCAAATTGTACATTTGATTTAAATTGTTATTCGAATAAAAACTTGTCAATAGTGAATTGTTTTTCGACACGAACAGTTTGCAGGATATTATTATTTGATGACATCATTTCTACATTACACCACCCAAAAATGTATGGGATGCCGAAAGTATTTATGTATAACCTCAGGGTGCGTTTTGAGTCTTGTATAAATCGGTAAAGTAATGGAGCCACTTAAAATAAAATATTAAATTTTAATTGGCGTAACTCCGCCCAATTTTTTAAATGGAAGATTGTGCCTATTTTAGAACTCAAGGCGTGTGGTAAGTTGCGTAAAAATCGGTTAAGTAGAACTGCGTGAAATATTATAATAAATTTGAATGGGCGTAACCCCGCCCATTTTTTCAACTTTCAAATTGTATAATTACAAGAACCAAAGGTGTTTGATAGATTTCACAGCAATCAAATAAGAATATCATAAAATTAAATTTTTAAAAAGGTTTTGCGTCTCCCCGCCCACTTTTTTACAATGGGAAACTATAACATCTCAGACAAAAAAAGAATTTTTATAATCGGTCTAAAATGTCCCGAGTTATAAAGTAACACCGCAAAAAAAATAAGGACGAATTGATAACATCCTCTTTTCTGTGAAGTCGGTTAAAAAGATATTTGTTCGAAATTTTTACATAATATGAAGGATTATGAGGATTAATTAAGCATCACTAAGCCAAAAAATTCAGGTTTTGAGTTATGACGCTATTTGAGTAAATGCGCGATATGTGAGAATAATGTAGCTAAGAGTTCATAAAACAAATCTTGTTAACATATTATCTTTGCACTTTTTTTTACAACAATTAAGGAAAAAAATATTTTTCTCTTACTTTTTTTTACTAAGTTTTTGGTAACAATATTCGTATTTCGTAAAGTTGTAACTGCGGTAAAGCTGGACAACTTTTGTGAACATATCAACACAATTTGATGGTGTCTAGGCACCCTAATAGCTCATGCAGACCACTTTTTACCTAAAAAATTTTGGTTTTTCACAATTTTTGGACGCTAAAAATGTTTTTTTCGAAAGTCTTATAATCAATTGCACACTTCTCTATTGAGTTTCAGTAACACTTTGTGCAACGAAAATTCTTTCACGCACTTTTTTTAAATAGAGCGTAACTTACAAGGACTAACAATTTTTCACTAACAATATTTGGCAAAGCAACAACATAACCTTCAAATAGTAAATAGTAAAATTTGCAACACAAGAAATGCAAAAATAAAGTGAAAACAAAATGTTATAAATGTATAGTCTAACTAGAAAAAACGAAATTTTTGAAGGTACAAAGTGGTCTTAGTGAGGTATTTACGGTGGCCAGATATGTTCAGATTATATTGATATGTTCACAAAATTTGTGCAGCTTTACCTGAGCTTTAACTTTGCCAAATATTGTTAGCAAAATATTAGGGGTCCCTGTAAGTTATTCTGAAAAAAAGTAAAAAATGTTCCCTTATATCCGTAAAAAAAACGCATGAAGAAATTATTTGGCATAAGATGTTTACTTAATTTGTTTGGTATACTCTGAGCTACATTAGTTTAGAGCTATCACCAAGTCTTAATTAGCTGTTGGCCAAAAACTAATGACGCCATTTTTTGAGGGCGCACTGATTTTTAAAAATCTTTTGAGGCCCATAAAAAAATTAGTCACCAAAATCGCCAAACTGAGTATTGGAGTTTACTTTGGTACTATCGAACCTTAACTGTCCATTCCGTGTGTTTGTCCAAAAGTCTTGAATTGTTGCACAGTGCTATTCAACAAGTATTAAATCAAGTATTTCTGTTGCGCTGCGTGAACGAGTGAGTACACTTGTCATTTAAATTTCTGGCATTAATGCTGACTACACATTATGGCAATTTGTGGCATCGCAATAGGGTGTACTAGTGGCAGCGTTTGTCACTTGCGATCATTTTCGTTGTGTGCGATTGCCTTACAAATAAAAAACATAATGTGAACGGCATTGCACACATTTTGAAATTGACACCACAAATTTTTCTTTTTTAATACATATATTTATTTATTGTATCTTCAAAAATTAACTAACAATAAGTATTCAAATCTTAAATCTAGTATATATAATTATTAGGTCCGACCAGTGTCGGACATAACCCTGCCTTTACACATACGAGTACTCTCATGCAAGTGCTGTATACGTATTATCAACGAAAAATTGTTCGAAATACTCGAATCTCTTGCAAATTGCAATTGTTTACACATGAGAGTGAAAGTTTATTTTAAAAATGTCGCCAAGGAGTAAACTTCAAAAAATTTGTTTGATTTTCAAGCTTCAACAATTAATAAAAGCAAATGAAAAAGAAAGAAAACGAAAGAAAAAATGTTTTTTTGCACAATTTTACTTTCTCTAATGCGTGTACCTGTAGTAAATGTGCCTTGATTTCTTTAAAGTTTTTAATCCCAACTATAAATATCTTTTCATTTCATTTTGTTTTGTTTACAAAATAGAGTTGCCAAATTCTCAACATAGAATCATTTTTAAGGAAATAATTGGCATTAATTATTATTATCAATATTTTAATGATATTAGCAGTCTATAACACACATATTTCCTTTTATTGTATTAATTTTAAGAAACTCACACACAATTTAATCGAAAACAATCGAAATTTTTAGTTTTAATTATAACATGATCCATTTAATTTGCTTAATATTGTTCACAGGGTAACTCCATTAGTTTATTTGACATTTTATTGCATGCGAGTGAGCTGCGAGTGCAAAAAATGTGAATAAGTGTGAGTGTATTGAGTTTTTCGAACTATTACTCTCATGTGTAAACTCACGGTAAGCTTAGTAGTGATAGTAATTAATAATACATAAAGGTAGAGGTCCATAGCACGCTTTTTGCGCGTTACGCTTTCTATGCATCCGTCAAAAAAGTAGAATCAATGTATAGTATGTGACAAGTTACAATGCAAAAAGCGCAGAACGCGTAGGCGCGTTCACAGCAAAAAGTAGGTCTACTTTCTACTTTTGTACGCGTTACAAGCACCATGAAAGAAAGTCAGCTGTTCTTGAATGCTAAAGATGTTAAATAATGCTTTATTTCTTACGTTATCGATAAATATTATTTTGCCGTGGATAATTTTTTCTTTTTTTCAATAAAAAAAATTTCTTAGTAAAAAAACTTGTTTAATAAAATATGTGAATATTTTCATTAATGCGATGTATTTTAATTAACTTTTCACCACACTTTTCTCAGTAACAAATGTTGCATATTAGTTATCGACTACTTTTGCGACTAACTCCACAAATTCTTTTAAAAACTCGATTTCACTCTCCATTTTTTCTTTATAAGTATTTATAAACAAACGCACACAGCTGATCAAAACAAAAATAAAATGGCGCATGAAAAGCAGTGCATGTAACTCAACGCGAACAAAGTATAGAATGACAACAAAAGAAATGCCAAATGTGTACTCAGCATTGGTCGTTTACCATAAACTGTCAATAATTTTCTGTTGGTAAATATTTTGCTTTTATTTTATTTGCAATGCAAACACAATACCAAATTTAATATCGATTAAGAATTTGGCGAGGACAGGAATTTTAATTTTATATGATGTTTTTTATTACATCCATCACCAAAAATGGAAACATTCAAACATACAGGTACGTATCCCAAGCAGAGAGAAATACATGTATGTATGTATGTATGTATACTAATTTTAAGTTTTAACTTAAGTACATACATTGTAATGTATGACTGTAGGCGAACAGTTGTTGCGAGTTGCTTGTTGCATATTGTGCTTTTGTTTTTTTTTTTTGATTGATGGTGAGACCTCTAGGTCTTCCACACTTGTTTATGTCTTAGCATGCTCTCATAACTGGCGAGGTTGATCTTTTTGATTTTGATGTTATTGGCATCACTGTATTTGTTTTGCTTATCTGGCAAGGACTTTTCGTGGATCTTGAAATTTCATTTGACGTGTTTTCTTTTAAATTCATTCGTTTAAAAAAATTATAACGGGAAAATGGAACGGGTTTCTTCTAAAAAATTCTAGAAGCGTGCCTTGAAAAATGAAATCGGACAGGAAGAGGACAAAAAGGCGTCATTCAAGTGATATTGGTGGTTGAGTGAAGACAAGAAAAAAAAATTGCAAAGTGAAACTAGTGTGTGCAAACCTGATAGAAAAAGAAAAATTTCTCTGTGGCTGTTGGTGAGGAAAAAGGCTGTGTGGTATAAGTAATAATTAAAATAATAAAAAGAAAGACTAGTTAACAAACATAAAGCACCCAAAACTTGACTGGCGGTGATTAAGTTAAACCCGGCGTGCTAGTAATTACTAACCTCACGTCAACGCCTCAAAAAGTGCTACAACAGCAGCAGCCACAGCAAAATCCACTTTTACCACCACAATAGTTACCACCATTAGCCCAGTCATAGATGCACATGTGTCGCAAAAATTTTGTTTGCCATTGACAACTGTTGGCCGCAATTAGAAAAAAAAGGATAATCCTAAACCACCAAGGAAAGAAAAGAGAAGACCCCTGCAAACCCGCCACCATTTTGCTATTCACCAGTTATGCCGACTTCATCCTTGTGTCACCCATAGGAACCAATTGATCAACTTTAAGCCCGCCATAATAGTAACAGCCAGCTCGGGATTTCACCACCATATTCAGCAAAACTAAAACTTTTCCCAGAAAGTTGTGTATCTACATTTATACCTGCATCCACTGTCATAGACGACCAATTTTATCTACCTCACCCTATTTCGTAATACAGATAAGTACCAGTTTTCTTTAACCCAACCATTTACAATTTCGACACTGAACCCTCGATAACCAAGGTTAGTTAGTATAGCACTAATTAAGGCAGAAAAATTCACATACGAATTACTCGTTTTTTTATACTAATAATATTTAAATACAGAAAAAGATAAAGACAAAAGTAAGAAAGATTCCAAGAAATCGTTTATTTTGCAAATTATTGATACAAAGTTGTATAAAGTAAATATAGCCTTTTCCTTGCCTCATGGGAGAATAAGTGTACATAGAAATACATATAGCCATAGAAATAGACCGAAAACCATGGAAGCTTGAAAGCAGTTACATTTCTATATATAACCAATGTCACAAAAAAAAAAAAAAAATCTTAAATAAGTAAATTTTGATAAAAATTGTAAAAATTTAATGAAGAAATTTTGTATTTGTTAATTATATAATGATTGCAACGGTTATCAAATTGAACAAAAGGGTCATGGGGATAAAGGTACAAGCATAAAAACAAATAAAATTAATTTTCAGCACAAATTACTACGATCGTGTTCATCACTATCCGGAGGCCTTCGAGAACGTGGAAGCAACATGATTGGTGAGTTTATTTCTTTTCATTTGCCTATTTTCTAATTGCTAAAATACAATATTATCATACCCAGTGTAACATTAACACTCGTGTGCTTAAAGTTAGTACTACAGCAAATTAATTTTATTTTTTTTTAATTTATTTTTTTAATTTTTTTTTTACCTTATTCCCGTTTTTTTTCATTTAATTCCCGTAACATTTTTTTTTCGTTATTTTAATTGTAAATTTTTTTTGGTAATTTTATATTTGTATTAAAGCAATATAATAATGTTCTGAGCATAACTATAATGAATCGAGCGCGCATAATCGTAAACAGTATTTTCGGTGATTCGCCCAATAACCATTCTCTGTAACTATATCGGCTTAAAAATTTCTATTAAGATAGTTAATCCGTTAACTACCGACCTAAATAAGTTCTTGTAGTCGGGCTAACGCGTTTAATAACACGGTAACTTGGATTTTGAATTTTGTATTGTAATCTACGGAATTTCATTCGACGATTCATTTTAGTTTTGCACACATTTGTTGCTTTTGTAATTATTTTTATCCAAACCCTTATTCGATGTCGTGACTAACGTTATAAAATGTAGTTTACTATTCATTTGAATTCATATATTTTATATATATATATTTACCTAAATATTTACTCATTTATATCACAAGAAAACAAAAAAACCAAGAGAAACCAAAATATATAAAGAACAAATAACTCAATTTTGTCCAATAAACATATGCTTAGTTCACCACAATTTGTATCGTGTAGATGTTTTAAATACATTTATTTGCGAACACCCTGGGTGTATGGCATTAATGTATTTTGTCATTTTAATTACCAAAAGAAAATTCGCTTATCCAAATTCTCTCAGAGGGCCTTGTTAAAGATAATCATTTAAAACATATGAAATAAAAATAAGAGAAGTATTTATTGTTTCTGAAATAAAGATTCAAAAAGTTTTGGTGTATTCAGCAAATGTAGGAAATCAAACTAAGACTTGCGCTCCAATAGTTTTGTGTTTTTTTTTTAAATTGAATATATACTTAAATGTAAAAATTATCATATCTTTAGTCTGATTAATTTAATATTATATAAAAAAAAAAAAAAAAAAAAAAAAAACAAAAGACCCAGTCTTTACATGATTTGAAATAATAAATGGAGTTAGTAAAGTAACGAATAAAATGGAGTAAACTTTAACTAGTTTTCTTTTCTGGTTTGGTGAGGTAAAGTGATTAATAGTGGGGTCCTGTACAAGGATTAAGGTCAACAGGACATTGGCAGAGGTAGGGTATAGAGACCAAGCTCATCGCCCAACATCAGATGACGCTTTTCTTTAGTATGCGATCGATACGCTAGGTGTTAGTACTATTTGAATTCCCCTCTTGGTCATATCGGGCTCTTTTTCTTGATTTTTGTTATTTTCTATGATCAGGCTAGACTTTTACGAACATGAAATTTTTAACATCTACAAAAAAAAAATAGGGAGTCTACAATAAATATGAATCTGTGTGTACGTGTAGACTATTCCAACGAAGTGTTTTAATGTGGACCGAACCCCCCCACAACCGACTCCTAGCTAGCGAACATCAATGGCTCCCGTAGTCCATGTTTTAACATTTTTGTCACATTCTGGTCGTTGTCATAACATTCCGCACCAGCACACACCCGCACGCGTTTATACATTTTCATAACAATAAATGGCGCCCAACGTGGGGCACGAATTAACATTAATTATTAATGCGAGTTCGGCTTCCCGAAGCGTATAAATTTGTTTTGTAATTTTGGAATTCATTGGTATTGAGAGTTAAGAGAATGAGCTTACAGGGATAAACTTTTTACAGGAATAACATTTAGCTCTTGTATGGAATTTTCGTGTATTTGATAAATAATAATTCGAATATCACGACCGATAAGACAACTAATTGTCCTTTTTCTGAAAAGGTTTATAATTGCATGTTTTATTATTTTAATCTCTTTGGAACTAGGTAGAACAGTGGCATTATTGTTTTACAGCAGATTTTTTTATTGGAAGGTTGATCACAGGATTATAGAATTTGTTTGTGTTACAAATATCTATCCGGATTTATTTTTTCAATACATTGAATAGATTTCATTGAACAGAATAGATGCGTGTAGGACAATAGAGGTGCTTTTATTACCTATATCCTAATAAACCAGTTATTATAATTTCGCTTAGTTTATCGATCTGTATATTTATACATAAATATTATTTCACGATCCACCAACCGAGAAAAGAAAATCACTTTATGAATTGAATTTTTTGTCTCTATATTTGAGAATACATATATTTATTTAGATACATATATATATATAACTCACGTATAACAGCGTTTATTTTTTTATATAATTCTTGTGCAAATTCGTATTCCCTTTGAATACTACAAATAATTTTTTTTTATTGAATTTTTTTTTCGAAAATGTCACTTCTTCGATCTCCAGTTGATGATATGTCGGCTGCTGCCTCATCTAACGCAGGCGATAGTATATGTATTGTTTGTACTACTGCTATGACCGATAAGGATGTTTGTCTTATAATAGATAAGTGTAATCACTCTTTTCACCGATCGTGTATCGAAAATTATTTAGCTGAAGCGACGGAATGTCCTGAGTGTAAGAGGCCTTGTGAGTTAGCTGATCTTAAAAGTATAGGTTCATCTAATGCGCAAGATTCTCAGATCCTAGGAAACTTTAGGGGAAGAGGTCGCGGGGCGATACAGAAAACGTACAATACCCGTAGTAGAAGTCGATCGAAGGCTCATGATACGTCACGACCTTTGGAAGAAAGGAACAATAGGCGACATGATTTAGTCGATGTAGAAGTTACGCAAGTTTCTCTACCGGAGGTAGGGGCCTCACCACCTATAGGAAATATAGCTAATTCTATGCCTAATTTAGATTACAATCAATTTAATAAAATGATCGAGACTACTATGGCTAGGCTATTAACAAATTTCAATCTAGTACCGGTTGCACAGGCTAATACGTCCGCAGTTTTAAATAATAACAATCGGGTTCAGAGTGAACTATCTCAAAATGATAATAGATCTAGCAACAATCCTACCTCGCATAATGTAAACGGGACAGCAAGACAGCGTAACGCGCCTAATAATTTCCTTGAACCCAACCACAATAATCATTTTAATGCTAACCCAGCAAACATTCCACCAAATAGATATAATAATTACACTCACCCGTCTGGGGAAAATTTTAATTCTCGTTTCCAAAACGCTCCTTCTCAGTCGTACGCATCACCATGGTCGAATTCTAATACATCCTCTGTTAATCCAGATAAAATAACAGCAATTATTCAAAGCTGGAACATTAAATTTGATGGCTCGAGTTCAGGTCTAACTATTGAAGAATTTTTATACAGAATAAATTCCTTGACATGGGACAGTTTCAATGGAGATTTTAGTCTTATCGTGAAAAACTTAAATGTACTTTTAAATGGCAAAGCCAAAGATTGGTACTGGCGGTATCGCAAACAAGTTAATGGTATCACTTGGGAACATTTCTGTGAATCAATAAGATGTCAGTATAGGGATTTTAAGTCTTCTTTTGAGCTAAAAGAGGAAATAAGAAACCGCAAGCAGAAAGTAGGTGAAACGTTTGATTCGTTCTTTGATTCTATATCCTCTATAATGGATAGATTACCATCGCCTTTACCGGAAACTGAATTGATTGAAATTTTGTCTCGAAATCTTAGACCCGAAATACGGCAAGACATTCTATATATTCCAGCTCACTCAATATCTCACCTCAGAAGGTTAGTGCAAATGAGAGAAACTTTTTTGAATGAAGAACAAGTTAAAAAGAATTTAATAACTCGTGCAACATATTATCCCGCGAATAGACGTCAAATTTCTGAAATCGAAATGGAAGAATCTCCTGAGTTCATAAGCACACAAGCTGATGAAGTAAATGCTTTAGCAGTTCCCGCGAAAAGTAATAGTTGTTGGAATTGTGGAGAACAAAATCATTTCTGGTACGATTGTCTAAAAGACCGAACAATATTTTGCTATGGTTGTGGTCTAAAGGAGACATACAAGCCTCAATGCCCTAATTGCGCAAGCAAAAAAATTAATTTTTCAAAAAACTGCCAAACGAAACAAAAAAACTAGATGATGGGTTATCATCTCCCGATGGTAACAATCATTTGAATAACACTAAACCCCTTGAATTTGTCCATACCAATGTTTCAGATAAAATAAAAATTTTCCGTAATACAAATGCAAAAGTGGATCTTGAAGATGATCGTTCAAAAAGTAATTTTTCATTTGTACCCTACCACCTCAGATGGCAGAACTATTTGGCGAAGAGACATACGATTTTTAATGCCGATAGTATTACACAGAAGTCAGGACCAAAAAGATCCACACTTAGGAGGCGTAATTATTACAGGAACCGTAGGCGGTGTCGAAAATTACTAGTATCAGCAATTATAAGCAACAGCAATGATCAGCGTTTTTATGCTAAGGTTTCATTTTTAGATTTTCTAGAATATGGTCTTTTAGATACTGGGGCAAATATTTCGTGCATAGGAGGAGAATTGGCGCGGACCGACTTTTCTAATTATAAAAATTTTTCTCGACATCGGTCTCAGGTCAAAACAGCTGATGGTCGTTTACAAGTAGTTACAGGTTGGATACCCGTTGAAATGCAGTTTAAGGATCAGAAACATTTAATAAATCTTTTTATGGTACCAACAATTACTCATAACCTTATTTTGGGTATTGATTTTTGGCATGCTTTTAATTTAATCCCAAACATTGTGGAATCGGTTGATATTGTAGATAAAAGTAGGTTGTTGAGCGGAACATCCTTGAGCTCTAAAAATCGTTTGATGGAAGTTGATTCTACAGATAGTTGCAAGTTAGAAACGGCATCAGAGGCACACGAATGTTCTTTGACTACTAGTCAACGCCAACAATTGCAGGCTGTAATAGCATTGTTTCCAAATTTTGAGCAACAAGGCCTAGGAAGAACCAAGTTAATCAAACATCACATTGACGTTGGAGATTCCAAGCCAATAAAACAAAGATTTTACCCTGTGTCTCCGGCTGTGGAAAAATTAATGTTCGCTGAAGTGGATCGTATGCTGGCCTTAGGAGTAATTGAACCTTCGCAATCGCCTTGGAGCTCACCTATGCGTATGGTGATGAAACCGAATAAAATACGCCTGTGTTTAGATGCAAGAAAACTTAATTCTGTTACTAAAAAGGATGCTTACCCGCTTCCATCAATTGAAGGTATATTTTCTAGGCTACCTAGAGCGAATTTTATAACTAAGTTAGATCTGAAAGATGCTTATTGGCAAGTAAGTTTGGACGATTCGGCAAAACCATTAACAGCTTTCACTATTCCCGGACGCCCTCTCTATCAGTTTACAGTTATGCCATTCGGGCTTTGTAATGCGCCGTCAACGATGTGTCGCTTAGTAGATGAAATAATACCACCTTCTCTTCGAAACTCTGTTTTTGGTTATTTAGATGACCTGATAATTGTGTCAGAGGACTTTCCTACCCATGTGTCAGTGCTAGTTCGTGTTGCTACAGAATTTCAGAGAGCAAACCTTACGTTGAATATCGCTAAGAGTAAATTTTGTGTTAAGCGAGTCCCCTACTTAGGTTACATTATAGGTAATGGCGGTATATCAGTTGACCCCGAGAAAGTAAGCGCTATAGTTAATTGGCCAGTTCCGGGAACCATTAGGCAAGTACGTGGTTTCCTTGGGCTTGCAGGGTGGTATCGTAGGTTCGTCGAAAACTTTTCCACCGTTGTGTTTCCAATATCAGAAGTACTTTCTAAGAAGAAAAAATTTTGTTGGACCGCCGAAGCTAACGCTGGCTTTCAAGAAATAAAAAAATTGTTAACCACAACACCCGTTTTAATAAATCCAGACTTTTCAAAAAAATTCTTTGTACATTGCGATGCTAGCGATTATGGCATTGGAGCCGTATTGGTTCAGCTTGACCCACAGGGACTTGAAAGACCGGTTGCGTTTATGAGCAAAAAGCTTAACAGTGCTCAAAGAAATTATAGCGTTACGGAGAGAGAGTGTTTAGCGGCAGTAGAGGCCATCCAACGTTTCCGTTGTTATTTAGAACTTCAGGAATTCGAAGTTATTACCGATCATTCTAGTCTTGTTTGGCTCATGCGCCAACCCAATTTAACGGGTCGCTTAGCTCGTTGGGTTTTTAAGTTACAAGCGTTTAAGTTTTCTGTCAGTCATAGGAAGGGAAAAGAAAATGTGGTTCCGGATGCGTTATCGCGGTGTTTTGAGGATAATGTAGCCGAAGTAACTTTTGCAGAACCGGAAATTGATTTAAGTTCACCCCATTTTATGGATCAGGTTTAAAAGAAAAGATCACCCTCGAACCAAGTAAATACCCTGATTTAAAAGTAATCGATCAATATGTCTATATAAGAACTGAGCATTATACTGGAAATAGGGAACAAGAAAAACTTAGTTGGAAATTGTGGGTACCTGATAAATTAAGGCTACGTGTTATTCAAAGGGCTCATGATGACCCGATAACAGCTCACGGTGGCATGTGCAAAACTATTCATTTGTTAAGGAGAAATTTTTATTGGCCTGGTTTAATAAAAGATGTCAGAGAATATATTGGTAAATGTGAAGTGTGTAAAACAACAAAATCGCCTAATACAATTTTAAGAGCCCGAAATGGGAAAGCAAGCTGTGTCGTATCGACCTTTTCAGAGGTTATATATAGACTTGCTAGGACCATACCCTATAAGTAAGGCAGGAAACGTTGGACTCTTGATCATTTTGGATCACCTGACGAAATATCATTGGCTATTCCCATTAAAAAAATTCACCTCGACAGTTGTAATAGATCGGTTGGAAAAAGAGATATTTCATCTTTATGGAGTGCCGGAAATCCTCGTCAGTGATAATGGGTCACAGTTCCGAGCCAATGATTTTAACGCGTTTTTGACCAGTTTTGGAATTCAACATGTATACACAGCAGTGCATTCGCCCCAAAGCAATGCCTCTGAACGGGTTAACCGCTCTATAATTGTCGGTATACGCGCATACCTAAAGAATGATCAGCGGTTATGGGATGAGAACTTGTCGAAAATTAGTTGTTCTTTGAGAAATGCATATCATCAAGCCATTCAATGCTCCCCATATCATGCCCTCTTTGGGTTTGATATGATCACTCATGCAAGTTCATATAGTCTGTTAAAAAATTTGAAGTCACTGGATGAACCCTTATATCCTATGTCGCGAGACGATAACCTACAACTATTACGTGTGGACTTACGGAAAAATATTAGGAAGGCATATGAAGTCAGTCGCAAGCAATATAATCTTAGATCGAAGCCGGTGAGTTTTAAAATAGGACAGGAAGTGTATAGAAGAAGCTTTGTCCAGAGTAATGCCGAAAAGGGATTCAATGTCAAATTAGCACCTCTGTTTATCAAATGTCGGATCAGGGAGAGACTAGGTTCCCATTATTACATTGTTGAGGACCTGCAGGGTAAATTAATTGGTACCTATCATTCCAAGGACCTTCGTCCGTAAATAGTTTGTCCTCTAGCCAAGAATTCGGTGAATTCACCATTATTGTCTAGTTTGTAATGTATGACTGTAGGCGAACAGTTGTTGCGAGTTGCTTGTTGCATATTGTGCTTTTGTTTTTTTTTTTGATTGATGGTGAGACCTCTAGGTCTTCCACACTTGTTTATGTCTTAGCATGCTCTCATAACTGGCGAGGTTGATCTTTTTGATTTTGATGTTATTGGCATCACTGTATTTGTTTTGCTTATCTGGCAAGGACTTTTCGTGGATCTTGAAATTTCATTTGACGTGTTTTCTTTTAAATTCATTCGTTTAAAAAAATTATAACGGGAAAATGGAACGGGTTTCTTCTAAAAAATTCTAGAAGCGTGCCTTGAAAAATGAAATCGGACAGGAAGAGGACAAAAAGGCGTCATTCAAGTGATATTGGTGGTTGAGTGAAGACAAGAAAAAAAAATTGCAAAGTGAAACTAGTGTGTGCAAACCTGATAGAAAAAGAAAAATTTCTCTGTGGCTGTTGGTGAGGAAAAAGGCTGTGTGGTATAAGTAATAATTAAATTGCAAAATAATAAAAAGAAAGACTAGTTAACAAACATAAAGCACCCAAAACTTGACTGGCGGTGATTAAGTTAAACCCGGCGTGCTAGTAATTACTAACCTCACGTCAACGCCTCAAAAAGTGCTACAACAGCAGCAGCCACAGCAAAATCCACTTTTACCACCACAATAGTTACCACCATTAGCCCAGTCATAGATGCACATGTGTCGCAAAAATTTTGTTTGCCATTGACAACTGTTGGCCGCAATTAGAAAAAAAAGGATAATCCTAAACCACCAAGGAAAGAAAAGAGAAGACCCCTGCAAACCCGCCACCATTTTGCTATTCACCAGTTATGCCGACTTCATCCTTGTGTCACCCATAGGAACCAATTGATCAACTTTAAGCCCGCCATAATAGTAACAGCCAGCTCGGGATTTCACCACCATATTCAGCAAAACTAAAACTTTTCCCAGAAAGTTGTGTATCTACATTTATACCTGCATCCACTGTCATAGACGACCAATTTTATCTACCTCACCCTATTTCGTAATACAGATAAGTACCAGTTTTCTTTAACCCAACCATTTACAATTTCGACACTGAACCCTCGATAACCAAGGTTAGTTAGTATAGCACTAATTAAGGCAGAAAAATTCACATACGAATTACTCGTTTTTTTATACTAATAATATTTAAATACAGAAAAAGATAAAGACAAAAGTAAGAAAGATTCCAAGAAATCGT
Source organism: Nowickia ferox (assembly GCA_936439885.1). Lineage (NCBI taxonomy): Eukaryota > Metazoa > Arthropoda > Insecta > Diptera > Tachinidae > Nowickia > Nowickia ferox. The sequence continues at coordinate 31,805,985 of OW387027.1, read as the reverse complement.
TTATTTTGCAAATTATTGATACAAAGTTGTATAAAGTAAATATAGCCTTTTCCTTGCCTCATGGGAGAATAAGTGTACATAGAAATACATATAGCCATAGAAATAGACCGAAAACCATGGAAGCTTGAAAGCAGTTACATTTCTATATATAACCAATGTCACAAAAAAAAAAAAAATCTTAAATAAGTAAATTTTGATAAAAATTGTAAAAATTTAATGAAGAAATTTTGTATTTGTTAATTATATAATGATTGCAACGGTTATCAAATTGAACAAAAGGGTCATGGGGATAAAGGTACAAGCATAAAAACAAATAAAATTAATTTTCAGCATAAATTACTACGATCGTGTTCATCACTATCCGGAGGCCTTCGAGAACGTGGAAGCAACATGATTGGTGAGTTTATTTCTTTTCATTTGCCTATTTTCTAATTGCTAAAATACAATATTATCATACCCAGTGTAACATTAACACTCGTGTGCTTAAAGTTAGTACTACAGCAAATTAATTTTATTTTTTTTTAATTTATTTTTTTAATTTTTTTTTTACCTTATTCCCGTTTTTTTTCATTTAATTCCCGTAACATTTTTTTTTTCGTTATTTTAATTGTAAATTTTTTTTGGTAATTTTATATTTGTATTAAAGCAATATAATAATGTTCTGAGCATAACTATAATGAATCGAGCGCGCATAATCGTAAACAGTATTTTCGGTGATTCGCCCAATAACCATTCTCTGTAACTATATCGGCTTAAAAATTTCTATTAAGATAGTTAATCCGTTAACTACCGACCTAAATAAGTTCTTGTAGTCGGGCTAACGCGTTTAATAACACGGTAACTTGGATTTTGAATTTTGTATTGTAATCTACGGAATTTCATTCGACGATTCATTTTAGTTTTGCACACATTTGTTGCTTTTGTAATTATTTTTATCCAAACCCTTATTCGATGTCGTGACTAACGTTATAAAATGTAGTTTACTATTCATTTGAATTCATATATTTTATATATATATATTTACCTAAATATTTACTCATTTATATCACAAGAAAACAAAAAAACCAAGAAAAACCAAAATATATAAAGAACAAATAACTCAATTTTGTCCAATAAACATATGCTTAGTTCACCACAATTTGTATCGTGTAGATGTTTTAAATACATTTATTTGCGAACACCCTGGGTGTATGGCATTAATGTATTTTGTCATTTTAATTACCAAAAGAAAATTCGCTTATCCAAATTCTCTCAGAGGGCCTTGTTAAAGATAATCATTTAAAACATATGAAATAAAAATAAGAGAAGTATTTATTGTTTCTGAAATAAAGATTCAAAAAGTTTTGGTGTATTCAGCAAATGTAGGAAATCAAACTAAGACTTGCGCTCCAATAGTTTTGTGTTTTTTTTTAAATTGAATATATACTTAAATGTAAAAATTATCATATCTTTAGTCTGATTAGTTTAATATTATATAAAAAAAAAAAAAAAAAAAAAAAAAAAAAAACAAAAGACCCAGTCTTTACATGATTTGAAATAATAAATGGAGTTAGTAAAGTAACGAATAAAATGGAGTAAACTTTAACTAGTTTTCTTTTCTGGTTTGGTGAGGTAAAGTGATTAATAGTGGGGTCCTGTACAAGGATTAAGGTCAACAGGACATTGGCAGAGGTAGGGTATAGAGACCAAGCTCATCGCCCAACATCAGATGACGCTTTTCTTTAGTATGCGATCGATACGCTAGGTGTTAGTACTATTTGAATTCCCCTCTTGGTCATATCGGGCTCTTTTTCTTGATTTTTGTTATTTTCTATGATCAGGCTAGACTTTTACGAACATGAAATTTTTAACATCTACAAAAAAAAATAGGGAGTCTACAATAAATATGAATCTGTGTGTACGTGTAGGCTATTCCAACGAAGTGTTTTAATGTGGACCGAACCCCCCCACAACCGACTCCTAGCTAGCGAACATCAATGGCTCCCGTAGTCCATGTTTTAACATTTTTGTCACATTCTGGTCGTTGTCATAACATTCCGCACCAGCACACACCCGCACGCGTTTATACATTTTCATAACAACATACATGTGGTATTTGTGATGAATTTCGGGACTTGCTACAATCGGAGTTTAATATTAATATATGTACATATGTAAATATTTTAAAACTTACTGCAGACCTTATTAGGAGCAATTTAAGATCTTAGGGCTTAATTTTGTAAAACACAAACGCTACGCTTTGACAAATTTTTAATGTATTTTGTTTTTGTAATTTATTTATTTATTTTTCCATATAAAATTTGTCAATGCATTGTGTTTGCGTTTAACAAACTTAAGGCCGGGGCACAATGAATCCGTCATACGTTAAACTTCACCTTTTTCAACTGACATTAACACAATGACGGAGAAGGTTAGCACAATGAGTACTTTATTAACGGAAGTCTTTTTACAGCTTCAATAGGTTGGATCTCCATTTTATTCATTAAATTCAACTTTTTCATTTATTTCGTTTATTTCTTTTGTTTTATTTTATTTTTGCTGCCGCAAAACACAAAATCTAAATCAGAACATACCAAAAAAAGCAACGAATATCTGTACACAAAAAGTTAAAAAGCTAAAGTTTACCAATTTTTGTACTTTGCGTTGACGGACACGTACTGAATGTAACAGACCTCATAAGAAATCATGCATGATACAATTATACAAGGTACTTGCACGACTACAACAAAATTGCAACACCAAGAAACACACGCATTTTGTTGGTAGAAACAAACAGAATTTAGTCAAAAACAGATGTCTTTTGTTGTTAAAAATAACAATTACAGGGTAACTAAAGTACAATTGCAGACGCGGCATTCATAAATGATTATAGTCATTCAGTGTTGCCAATATGTGTGTAATATACAGAGTGTGTAATTTCTACTCACATGTGTAGGCCTATAATTAGATTCATGTATAATCTGTGTGTAATTCTACTTTGACTTCTATTTTTGTTTAATTTTGTTTTAAATTTAACCTACACAAAGGATGTGTAGTGTAATTTTCTTCAATGTGTAATTGGAGACACAGCCACATGCAAATTCATTGGCAACACTGTAATCATTTTATTCACACACATACACTAACATTTTTGCGGCTTGTAAACAAAGTTTGACAAGTTTCTGCATTGTATACATTAACAGGCTGGGCTTGTGCAAGTACCTTGTATAATTTTATCATGAAATCATGTATTTCAACTTAGCTGTCAGTTGAAAAAGGCGAAGTTTAACGTATGACAGATTAATTGTGGCCCGGCCTTTAGGCCCTTAGCCGAAAGAGCGGATTGCAAGAATTTTAATCCTTTTTATTCTGAATGTTTTTATTGTGAATTTCTCTCATTGTGATTGTGCAATAAAGTTTATATCATCTAAAATTAAAAGTAAAATTCAACATTAAAGTAAATTTGCTAATTGTGCATAAAATTGAAATAAAAACAAAATATGCCTAGAACGGAATTATGGTTCGATGAAGACGAAAGCTTGCTGGAACTGGCTAAGGTCTTAGAAACTCCACTACGTAAGTGGATTCTTTCAAAAGAGTTTTGGTGTGTCTAACATTTAGGAAAACTAGTTTACAAGTTAATAAGAACCTTCGGCTGTACAAGAAGGCATAAACTATTTATTTATAATAAAGGCATATAAATATTTATTTATAATAAAGTTTGGTTTCGCCAGTGAATATTTTTTTCCAAAAATTTATTTTATTCAGTCAGAATGAAATCTTGAAATTCCTTTTTCTAATAAGTTTCTATTTGTATAGTATATACAGTCGACTCTAGACCCACGCTCTATAATTTTGGGTTTTCTTCATTCTATAATTTAAACTTGTTTGTGTTTTTCAAGCAAATAAACATTCAATCCGTTCACTTCAGTTTATATACCATGCGCAACAACTTCGACAGTTGCTTTTACCAATTAAACAATTAATTTGCGGTAGTTTTTTTTATAAATCTAAAGGCCAATCTTTGCTTTTTCTAATTGTACTTTACGATTGTTACGATGTTCAAGTGGTAAAAAAATGTTTTAAAATTTCGTTAGCCAGTATTTTGCATAAACTCGTAGACTCTATATTTTTTGTTTCAAACATTTGTTTTTTATTTAAATGAATTCAAAAAACTCTAGTTAATATGAACTCTCGATTATTTGAATTTTATTCTGGTCCCTTGAATTTCAAATTATCGAGAGTCGACTGTACTTGCAAATTATTTTAAATGATTAAACAAGTTTAATGTACGAGTCTTCAAATAAGAGGCAATGAACTTCGAAAGACAACAATGAATACTAAACTTAAAAGTAATTGCAAAACAAAAGTCATCAAATTCAATTATTGCAAACCTAATGACAATCTAATACATATAATTAATATTAGAACTTGATTACATTGACAATATTAAATCATCAATATAAATAATTAATGAAGGCTGCACAATGTTGTTTGAGTTCATATTTACATTTAAAAATCAATGTGTTCATATAGTTCTATATAATTTTTCCCACAATTAAGACTACCGGAATTAATTTAATTTTTAATTTATGCAAATTATTTGATAAACTCATCAAATTATTTAGAATTATTAGAAAATTTTAAGTCTGATGGAAATAAAACATTATAAATAATAATAACTTAATAAATAATTAAAAATATATAATTAAAGAAATAATAAAAATACCGAAGTATATTTATTTGAGATAAACTCTTTATTTAATTTGAAAATTTTGCTTAACCATAAAAACAAGCAAAATTTTTAAATAATAAAAATATAAAAGTAGCAAGCCAGACAGACACTCCTGAATCTAAATAAAGTGAAATACTTAATTACATATTTAAATACTCGCTTTATGCAAATTACTAAAAAAAAATAAAATTTAACTGTTTTAAATGCAAACAACGTGTCAAGGTTAAATTTGCAATGAAAAAATTACACATGCATACAATATTTTTCATTAAAATGCATCCATTGTTCACATGTCGTTAGTTGAAATGCAAAACCGTGTTACATAAGCACCAAAATTTATAATCGTTTTTTATTGGAAGGCACTTAAAAATTTTCACAATCAAAATAACAGGAATATTATATACCCAATTACAATAGCGCAGCGAAAGAGTAAACATTTTTTTAACAATTTTATACATTTCATTGCTTCATTCAGCGCACAGTGGGGTTGATCGCAATATAAATGATAATAAATATGCAATTTCTAATGTGATCATCCAATTTCATTGAAATATATGAAACGAACACAAGAGAAGTTAGTTTTTGGGGTAAATTTTTTAGTTTGAGATCAGGAATATTTATTTTATAAGAAGTGCAGTCTGGACCTACTCACAGCTTTAACATTTTTTTATTTAAAGCAATTGAAAGTGTACACTTTGCAAATTAGTTTAACTACTTAGACAAAAAAAAGTTAGTATAGTAATTCCCGATTTACTTCAATTCGCTTTGTGTCGCATAAATGTTATTCCTTCACATTTAATAAATAGATTATAAGTCCTTCACCAAAAATGGTAAAGGATACATATGTAGGTTTGTCATTCCATGTGTAATTTCCACAATATTCATATGCCAGTCATTAAGTACATATATTCGGAGTCCTTAGAGAAGACGAATAAGCGATGTCCGTCTGTTCATCCGTCCGTCTGTACGTGAAATTTTCCCGAAGCTCCCAGAAAATCTAGAGACTTCGGTCTTAGAGTTCTGTGTCAATAAATGTCCAAAATAGATTGGTATTGAAAATTATCAAAATCAAAAAGACGGTTTCTGAGCTGGAAAACTTAAACTTTTTTGGTATATAAAAGTAACTAGCTAAAACTATTTTTTTTTTGTTGTAGTTATTAAACCTATTTTATATTTCAGTAAAAATAAACAGCAAATCATGAACAAAAATTCGCGCGAGTTTTTTAAATTTTGCCTTTTCTCCTATTCAGGGCAATTATGAATAAAATTGCGCGTGAATTTTGTCCCTTTTCCAATTAGAATTTTTGTCTTCCCTATTACTTGCTATTAGTTGGAATTGTTCCAGGGAAAAATTTAACGCGGAATTTTATTTATGATTGCACTGATTATGAATTTGTTTTCCCCCTTTTTTACCAAATGCGGGAATAAAACAACTCCCCTGGAATAAAAGTAGGTATTCTGCAACAGTTGAACTTGCTTTTTTCACAAATAATATTACCCCATTAAAACAAAATTTATGTATATAACCTTGTTTTTTATAGTTCTTGTATTTGGAAAAACACAAATAATGCCCAAATAAATCATTTATACAGGGCAATCATGAATAAAATTAAATTTTTCCCGGGGAACAATTCCAACTAATAGCAAGTACATATGTAATAGGGAAAACAAAAATTCTAATTGAAAAAGGGAGAAGTTTCACGCGGAATTTTATTCATATTGCCCTGATAAACTTTTTTTATATATTTTTTCAAGTTGGTGAATTTTAATAATTTTGTGTACTTTCTCACTCAAAAAAAGTGAGAAACAAAATGGCAACAAACAAGCAAAACAATGAGCTACATACTGCGGTGATGCCACGTAATACTCCTTTTTGTTCCCAAGGAATTTATGATTGCAGGAATTTTTTTCTCGAGAAAATTATTTTCAGGGTGAAATAAATTCCGAGGGAATATTCATGATTGGGCTGAAAATGTGTGTAAAAAATAAAAAATAAATAAAGACGATTCCAGGGTTGGAAAATTGGAACTAGTTTTGGTCTATAAAAGTAACAAACTAAAACTAATTTTTTCTATATTTATCAGCCCAATCATGAATATTCCCACGGAATTTAATTCGCACGGAAAATAATTTTCTCGAGAAAATATTGCTCCAATCATAAATTCCATGGGAACAAAAAAGAGTAATACGTGGCATCATCGTATTACGAAGCCAGTTGTTTTGCTTGTTTGTTGACACTTTGTTTCTCCCCATTTTTTTTCAGCGAGAGAGTAAATTATCAAAATTCACCAACTTGAAAAAATATGTAAAAAAAAGTTTGTAAATGATTTATTTGGGTATTATTTGTGATTTTCCGAATAAAAGAACTATAAAATACAAGTTTATGTACCTATATAAATTTTATTTTAATGGAGTATTAACTATGTTTTTATTCAAAATCCCTTCTATTTGCAAGGGGAAGATTTTTAGTGAAAAAAGCAGGTTCAACTGCGTTCAAAAAAAGTAGGTATTTTTTCCCGGGGAGTATTTTTATTCCCGCATTTGGTAAAAAAAAGGAAAAAACAAATTCATAATAGGAGAAAAGGGAAAAGTGAGAAAACTCGTGCGGAATTTAAGTTTAGGATTGGGCAGTATGATTTTTTTTCTTTTTCTCTATAAATTAAACACAAATTATATTTTTAAGAGAAATAGATTGATAGAAGATCAGTAAAATCCAAAAGAACTATTGGAAAATTTACACTTTTTTTGGTATATAAAAGTGACTTCATAAAACTACTTTTTTTCTTTTTTAATTCAACATATTTTATATTTTAAGCATAGTACTCTGTTCGAAGCTGGGAAAAAATTTCAGCATCATTGATTATTTCGCGTGAAAAATTTGACATGTACTAAATGTAGCCCAACTCGTGGTTTTTTTAAATAAATTTCTCGCTTTTATTGCTTGAAAGTATGCAACATTGTTAAAATTCCGTGCGAAAAAAGTACTGCTCATGTTTTTTCGCAGCTGAAAAAAAAATGATGCCAGAGTCATATTGCATGGAAAAACATGCTGCTAGATGCATTTTACGTGTTTTCGCAACAAAAACAGAGTATTACTTTTGCAAGTTTATTTCGCAAATATTTCATACCAAATACTTTTATATGTAGTTTGACAGCATTTCGCACGAATTTATGAACAGAGTACCTGGCTTTACTCTACGTCTCCACCTGACATGAAATATTGTTGTAACTTCAAGTTATAACTGAGTTGTTAAAACAAATGCACTAACAATAATGTTGTAACTTGAAAAAAGCATCAACTTGAGCGGGTCTACACTTAACATTAACTTGAAGTTTATGTTAAAGTTAGCAATTTTATGTCAGGTGGAGACCGCAAAAAAAAGTCAGAAAATTCAAAAACATGATTCCAGGGCTGGAAAATTGAAACTTTTTTGGTAACTAAATAAAAATTATTTTTTTCTTTTTAATTAAACATATTTTATCTTTACTGAAGGCTATTTTTATATGTTAATGTTTAATATGAAGATATAATTTAATCACAAACGTGGGCACTCATTAGTCTTACAGATCTTTGTGATATGTTGCTTATTATACTCTCTGCACAATTATTTTTCAAATCGATGGTCGTACGTTGACAGCTTGCAAATAGTTGTTATTAATTTTTAATAAATGTAGATAACATTCCCTTTAAACGGGATTTACTGCCAGTTTATAGAAGACAAGTAAAAGTTATGGTTTGCCTATTTGCATTGAAAACAAAAACAAATTTGAGTGCTTTGTTTTTGTTTTCAATATAAATAGACAGACGAGTATTGTTACTTGTTTTTTTATAAACTTTCAGTTGAACTTGTGTATAAATGGATTGTAAAATTTTTTTGTGTGTACATATTTATAAATGACTCAATTCGGTGTTATTCATTATCCCATGTGATTATGATAATTACTATTGTAACAGGGAACTTTAAGTGAAAGGGAGTTTTTTCTTGGAAGCAGGGAAATTTAAGTTCACGGAATTATTTTCAGTGATAAGAAATTAAGAACTTATTGGTTATAGTTATTTAATTAATAATCAAACAGCGATTCCAAATTTATTTTGGGAAAACCATCGATCATTACTTTTGCATTTTGGAACGATAACAAACCGCAAATCGTTTCGAAAATTATGATAATGAGAAAGTTACAGCAAAATGTGTGCTATAAAGGTAATTAATTCTTAACGTTTTCGTATCTTCATTCCCATGTTGCTATCAGCCGATTTCAGCAGCATGTAACGAGTGGCACAAACTGTTTGAGTTAAGCACTTTGGATCTAACATTCGACATGTTATTATAAAAAAAACAGTCCAATTTACAGCAAAGAATGCTTAAATATTGGGAAATTACTCGAACTGACTTGTGCTCATGACCGCGCAAAATAATGTCAAGATATTGACTCAGTGAATAATTAAAAATTTTCAAGTATAGCGATTCATTGAAAAATGTTCAGCTCCCTATAAAAATTCACCCATTGTAATTCAATTCAAATATAATTGCATAAATAACAACTTAATGCAAAGTCTTAAACATACAATCTTAATGGAAAGCGTGATTAAGATTGAAACATCTTATGATGTGATCACACTTAAAACCTTTTTAAAATAATAGAAAGTAAACAACTCTTCTATTAAAGTAAGAACAATAAAAAATGCATATAGACATCGCTTAACCACCAGCAAATAAATTTCACTTATAATATAATTATGACAATATGTCGAATAATAAATCTCTTGAAAATCTGAGAATGTACAATAATTTTAACATCAGGGGGCAAATTACTACATTCGATATCAATCGAAATATTTCAATAGAGTTTAAATGGAAATACATATTTTCAAATTTCATTTGACATCGAATGCCGTATTTTCTCATAAAACTCCTCATTTATTTCTCATTGTTAAGATGAGACATTAATTTTCACGCTAAATGAACTTTAAAACTTTATTTTTTAATAAATGTATTTCAGACACCATCTGTTTACTTATTACTTCATTGTCTTAAAACAATTAAAGGAACGACAACTGAATTATTTATAATTAAGAATGACTTGTGAAAAAATAAACAAACAAATAAATAATCAAATTAGCGGAATTAAATAAAAATTAAAATATGCAAATGTTACGGAAGTGAAAAATTGATTTTGATTACAGCGTTGATCATAAAAATAAGGTCAGTCAAACATTAACATAGAATGTTAATGAAGAAAATTATCACTTCCTTCAATATGAATAATGATAAAACATTTCAGTTTTATTATGAAAGCTGGAAGATGCAACAAATACAGGGAACAATTTAAATTAAGGTGAAGGTAAACAGATGATTTTTTGTGTGACAACTTTTTATCGAAAATTATCACGAGCTACGAGCCCCATTTTTATCTCTGTGGATACGTGAATAAACAGAATTATCGGTTCTAGGGCAACAAAAATCCGTGAATAACATTAGAAAATCCATTACACCCGCTCAAAGTTACTGTACGGTATGGTGGGCGAACGCAAAACCTGGGTTCGAGCCCGCTATCTAACAGTCATTAAATAACAACACGCATTTTTCTGATGTGCATTAGTGTCCATTTATATCAGTTGTTGTAGAAAAGTTCATGTGATGAAGGCATAGTCACTGGTCACTGAACTATACCGACTTCAGCAGATACTAATCCTAATGTAACACTACACCGCCCTCCTTCGCTGAGTAGCAGAATCATTGGCGAGGTAAAATAACCAATAAAATTGCTACTAAGCACAGCTTAAAAATTTAATACGCCTCATTTAACACCAGAGGTGCTGCAATACGTGCAAAAAAGCAGAGTTGCAAAGGAATGAAGCTTTCCGCTATCTCCTCCTTCACCACCTGTCTTCTCTATCACTATAATTTTCCTAAAGAAGGTAACGCCTTGTAATAGTAGTAGGCATTCATTGCCTTTTTTTATAAAAAAAACGCAGCAGTCTAAACGGCTACTGTGAACAGTGAGCGCTACAGAGCCATGCTCAACGACTTTCTCCTTCCTCTATTGGAAAAATCGGGAGTGATGAACATGTGGTTCCAACAGGATGGAGCGAGCAATGGCAAATACTGCTCTTCAGTTATTAAAAAAACATTCAGGCTATTTTTGCGCCACCTTGTTCAATACTAATAAAAGCAATAAAAAGTGAAATGCTAAGATTAATCAATAAAAACATAGAATAATTTGCTTTTATTTTGGAAACAAAACAAACATGTGAAAAACGATCGATATGCACGCTCACGTATGTACATACTACATCATTTGAATAATTAAAAGGCTGAACATAAATAATTGTTCAACTCGACTCATTGTAAATTGTACGTTATTTTAAATACAACTGGTGTATCTATGAAAACTGTTGCAGGTTTGCATTATTAAATATAAATACAGTGACTCACAGTTAAACTGAGCTACCTAACGCCCAGAACTTTCAATTCTAAAAAGTCAAGGAAATTAATATACAAGTGTTGAATTTTTTATAGATCTGTACACACGGTAAAGTACCCGCCAAGTTAAAAAATGAGGCGGCATTCAAGTGTGCGTTGTAATTTTTTATACAACCGAACTTAAGAAAATACTTTTATAAAACAACAGTAAAATGCGCATAGGAACTACATCGTGTGCCTCTCCAAATTTAATGTATATTTAAGGAATATTTTATTATATTTTAATATGGAAAAAAAATTTTGAATAAATCCTACAATTTATTCTTTTAAAAAGGGTACAAAAAATTAAGAAAATAAAAATCAGATACTTAGTTTAACTTAATTGGTCTTCAGAGGGTAAATTCCTACTACGTATGCAGGAACTCCATAGGAAAAAACTGGGGTCTGCAACCAAAGATAGTAACTGGATTTACACATCGGTTGTCAGACCGGTTATTTTCTATGGTTGTGTGGTATAGTGGGATGCATTGAGGAAGGAAACTCACTGGAGATTACTTCCTAAGGTTCAGAGGTGTGCCTCGCTGGGGATCACAGGAGCTCAGAGGAGCACACCTCAGGCTGCCTTGGACTTCATTCTTTAACTACTTCCTATAGAGGACTTTGTGGTGAGAACGGCACTAGAAGTGTCCTTAGACTCGTAGAAACAGGTTTGGTGAGGACAGAAATAACATGTCACACATCAATCTTAAATGAGATCAGTTTTAGTGATCAGTGATCCGTAACTCCTGGGTTCACGGACTATAAGGTCGCTGAAATTGATTTTAGTAGATAAGGACTATTGGGTCGAATCCAAAAAGAAATATGATGATGATGGCACAGGGGCTGGTGTCTATATCTTGGGAACGAACATTCGTAGTTCTTTCAGACTGCCGAATGAATGCAGCTTTTTCCAAGCTGAGATGTTGGCGATCTTCAGGGCAACGGAACTGGTGGCCAGGAATGTAGCTGAAGGTGAGAAGTTAACTTTCTACCTCGACAGACAGGCAGCGCTAAAAGCTTTGAAGGGACACAATGTCACGTCGAAACTTGTTAGTGACTGCAGGAGAGCCCTCAACTTGCTTATGGATAAATACAGTGTCACACTATGTTGGGTTCCTAGCCACAGCAGTCTTGAGGGAAGTGAAATTGCCGATGAGCTGGCAAGAATAGGGTCGACGTTAGATGAGGTAATGTGTGACTGATAGGTATTACTAAATTGAACTCGGTAATTGGGTAGAGAGCAGGACCAACAGTTCATGGCGAAGTAGGGAGGATTGTAGAGTGTCGAGGTCTATGTGGCCAAAACTTGACTCAGAAAGATCCAAAGTGCTACTGAATATAAATAGGAAGGCGATACGAATCGAGATAGGCGCTTTGACTGATCACTGCTCGGTCAGAGCAAGAGCCAGCATTTGGGAAACTGGCACTCCAGATTTCTGTAGGTTGTGCGGGGATGAAGAGGAACCAGAAACCATTGAACATATTATCTGCCACTGCCCGAAGCTGCAACGTCATAGGCCTAGATCGCTGAGCAGATGTTTCCATGAGAGCATTACTGATATCGGGGATTGTAAACTGGAGGATATCAGGGGCTTCATCATGGGGATTCAGTGGCTTAATGACGGATAATAGGGTCACTTCTGGGCACAAATTGGGGGTAAATATTACTTTTAACGGGCAATAGAAGAAAATCACAATGAACCCAACTGGGTCCTCCGAGTGGCAGCGCGTTATAGCACCACCCTTCCTAACCTAGCCTAACCTTTATTGTTCCAAGATATAAAATTTATTTTTCTTAAACAATTTCACGGAAGATTTTGACATATACAGAAAATATCATGTGTATAAAAAAGTGACATTCCATAAGCAAATACATATAATGTGAACACAGCTTTATTTATTAAAATGCTGATCAGTCATCAATACGGAAAACTATAGCAGACTATTTGGCGGAAAAAATTTGCTTTACTCAAATGGATTTTTAAGGTAAAAAATAATTAACATGAAGACATTTAAATATACGATCAACCAAGATTATAAGACTTAATTTCATTTACATACACTACGGTTCATCAGAACAGAACCAATTAATTGTTAAAGGTCGATTTTTCTGATGAAGAAAAATTCAACACGAATAGACCCGATGGCTACATCTTTTATTTTCACCAATCACCAATATTTATCGCTTAATTGTTATCGTTATCGTTTAATTGTTTCTTGAACTCCCATGTTATATGGTCTTTTGCAAATTTAACGCGCTGCTGTTGACGAGATGCATTTAATGGAGATTCTTCTTCGTTTTCGGACCTACAGATGTCCGCTGCTCAAAATAGCTCAACAATTGGTTGATTTACTTGAATTTAATCCACCCAAATGCTCAATTTTTGAGTTAGACTGCGCAGAGTTTGATGCAATTCGATAACGTTTTCGCTTGTCTTGTGGCGTCAGAGCTGTGAAAGTACCTTCACTGTAATTTTTGTTGTAAGTGTCACGATTTTTTAAGAGATTCATTACAACGTTATGACTTTTTTCGATTTTTCTGGCGATTTCACGATAGGAATATTTTTCAGAGTGGTAAATATCAATTTTTATAATTTCCGACTAACTTAAAGAACTTTTTCTACCCATTTTGATTTGGTTACTACTTTAATAAATAAATAATAAGATTTCTGAAAGTTCTATAAAAAAAGCCACTCGTTCAAGCTAAACTTGAGGGTAGCGTTGGCTGAAGTAGTTAGCACGTTGATTACGCAAACGAAGGTCATGGGTTCGAGCCCGGTATCAGACAGTCATCAAATAACAACAACTCGCATTTTTCTGATGTACATTAGTGTCCCTTTGTATCAGTTGTTGTAGGAAAGTTCATGTTATGAAGGCATAGTCACTGGTCACTGAATTATACCGACTTCAGCAGATACTAATCCTAATGTAACATCAGAGCGCCCTCCTTCGTTGTGTAGCAGAATCATCGGCGAAGTAAAATAACCAATAAAATGGCTACTAATCACAGCTTCAAAAATTTAAAACAACTTATTCAACACGAAAGGCGCTGCAATAGTGCATTATTAAAAACTTGTAAGAGAATGAAGCTTTCCTCTATCTCTTCCTTCACCACCTGTCTTCTCTATCGCTATCCCTTCCTAAAAGAAGGTAACACCTAGTAATAGTAGTAATGTTACTTCTCTTTAAAAAAAAAAAAAAAAAAAACTTAACGTGGTTCTCTTCTGATGAACCAAAAATAAATTTTTTTTCAATACATTTGTATATTTATTTATTTTATCTTCAAAAATGAACTAACAGTAAGTATTCAAATCTTAAATCTAAAAGTAATTATTAGGCCCGACCAGTGTCGGAAATAAACTTTGTGATGGTAATTAATAATACATAAATGTCGTATTTAGCACAAAAATATTTTCAAGCAGTTTCACCTGGAGTGTTAGTATTAAAGCCGTAGCGTTCCTCTTTTTTAAGCGGATGTATCCAGTAAAGTTCAAGATGTTACGAGCAAGGGGATTAGAATGGGACTCGAGTTTTGTTAAATATTTGCCTGCGTATTTTGCAATTTCTTCAGTCACTTGTGGCATATCTAAATCACGATGTAAATTTTAGTTTTTTATGTACCATGATGTTATTAAGAGTAAAATTTTTTTTGCCTTCGTTCGATGTTTTCTACATTTGAAGCTGAAGCAGTGCCCCATAGCTGAATTCCGTAGCAACATACAGGTTTCAAAAGCGACTTGTGCAGGGTGTCTGGTGGCAAATTTATATTTTTAAATACGATTTTTTCAAATAGCAATAAACGGTGCGGAGGGAGGTTGGCGCCGTTGGAATTATCGATTGCGCATCGCGCGTTCGCTGTGGAGACATTTTTTAAGAGTAATGATTCTTACGTAATTGCTGATCGACAATTTTGTTCAAAGTTCGGTATTCGGCAAATACGTGATGGACCGAGTGTAAATTTAATTCTTTCGTGGGTGCAGAGATTCCGCGCAACTGCTTCGGCTATGAATGTGGTACGGGCAGGGCCTAGTCGATGCCCCCAGGACGCCCGAAAACATTGGACTGGTGGAAAGCAGTTTACGTGAAAATCCGCTACTTTCAATACGCAAAACAGCAGCCTCACTGGGACTTCCAAGAGCGATTATTCGTGAAATTTTAAAAAAGGATCTGAAGTTCCATCCTTTTAAAATTCAAATCGTTCAAGAACTGAAAGAAAGTGACTTTGATTTATGCAAACATTTTTGTGAAACGATGTTTGAGCGTTTTCGCACTGTAAATCCCATTTTTTGGTGCGTCGAGGCTCATTTTTACTTAAACGGCCACGTCAACAAGCAAAACTGCCGTTACTGGTCTCCAAGAACACGCAACCCTCAATTGAAACATCAAAAACCATTGCATTGCCCCAGGGTAACTGTTTGGTGTGCCTTATCCACGCATGAGATAATTGATCGATTCCCGGCGACGAATGTCAACTGTGAAAATTATCGAAGCATGATTACGGAATTCTTTTTGCCAAACCTGCGAGGTCATCCATCGTACTCTTCACAAACGTGGTTTCAACAGGATGGGGCGACTACACACACAGCCAGAGCTTCGATGAATTTGCTTCGGGAAAATTTTCCCCAAAAACTGATCAGTCGCTTTGGGGACATCCCATGGCTACCGAGGTCACCCGATCTAACTCCCATGGATTTTTTGTTTTTGCTAACTCAAAGGGAGGGTTTATAATGACAATCTCCAATCGCTTGTGGCTTTAAAGGAAAATATTCGTCGAAAAATCAGCTCAATTGAACCAAGTTTACTGAAGCGTGTCGCGCAGAACACAAGGCTCCGTTTTGAACAGTGTGTTCAACTCGACGGAAGACATCTGGATGACATACTCTTTAAAAAATAAAATCCGCATTTCCATTCTATCGTTCAATGCTCTTAAAAACACTTTGTGTCAATTATTACGTTTTTTATTTAAGTTTGAAATATAAATCTGCTACCCGTTATATAAAAAGTTTACAATCTAGACTCAGGGTTGAATTCCTACCAATCATTTGTGTTAGCTTATGGTTTCATTTTATAAAACAAAACGAATTCTCGTTTTCGTTTCTGGTTGAAGCGTATACGAAAATATCTTGAATTTTGTAAAACGATACGTTGTTTTCGTTTCATGTCAAAAAACTAAATGAAAAGTTGCAAAATAATGAAAAGTTGTAAAAGCTAATTTTCATTAAAAAAAATACATATATTTTACGACATAACGAAAATTAAAAAAAAAAATGTTTTTCGAACTGAAAATTTATTATATAATGGAATATCCACCCATAAAAACAAGAAATTGGGATTCAGTGGCGTTAGTTAAGGGTTCATAATAACTTATTGGATCTTTATGAGACTTATGCCCCTATCACGGTTTTCAACTTAATTCAGTTTGGTCGTCTAAAGGCTCAGTTAGCTGACTGTAATGTAATGTAACTGCAACAGTAGGAAACAGCTGATCGAAATTGTTATGTGAAAAATAATGGAAATGGTTATAGAGATGTAATGTAACGTAACCTACTTTTCATATAAAAATATCGATCAGCTGTTTCCTACATTACAGTTACATTAAATTACAGTCGGCTAACTGAGCCTTTAAGAGTAGACCAAACTTACACATTACCAAACTGTGTTTTACTATTATGAACAGTGTTGCCGTTTTGGTCGGATCCGACCAAATTTGGTCGGAAAAAATTTAAAATTTTTAATTTGGTCGGATGGTCGGACCAATTCAGTTTTGGTCGGTTTTTGTCTCTAATCACAAACTATTTTTTTCTTTGCATAATTTATTTAAAATCTCATATATTTTATCTTAAAAATATTTTTCCTCACTGTTTACCATTTACCAATAAATTATGCACTTCGATGCCGGGTAAGTAGTTATTAACGACGTTTATATTAGATCAGTGACAGTGAACTGATATACTGAAAACGATAGTATAAAACTTTTAAATATGATAACTCCTGATAAGGTACTTTCAAACGAAGACTTACCAATTCTGGATCTTGTTTTAAAATTCCCTAAGTTAGTTGATTGTGATCCCGATTTAATAGTTACTGAGTGGAATTTGTTACGGCTCAGCAGTATAAAAACGTTGGCCAATTTAAACATTAATGCTTTTTTGCAAAATATATCTTCTATAAAAAACGGATTAAACGAGAAAAGTTTCTCAAATATTTCTTAATTTATTTTTAATTTGTTATCTCTGCCACATAGTTTCGCCGCCGCTGAACTCAAATTTTCCACACTAGCGCTAATAAAAACTAAACTAAGGAATAAAGTAGAAGTAAATACTGTCAACGGTATTATGTAATGTATAGAAATTATCAAAATGAATAATCCGCACTATGTTTGGTCAGCCAAAAGGGACCTACATAACCAAATGTAAAATCAAGAACTTTAACTTTTTATTTTTAATGTGATGTATTTAATACATGTCTGAATTATAACATAAGTAAATGAAAACAACATATGTTAAAAAGACTGAATAAAAATTTTTTCTTATAATTTACAATTTTAATGTATTTAATTATTAATTACATCACGCAAATATTAATTTACATGCCTAAATTCTTTAATGCAAATATGTTATATCTGACATTTTTATTTTACTTAAATATTAAATAAAATGTACATCATAAAACACAAATATTAATTAAATTTTCAAATTTGGTCGGAAGCAGGCGATTTTGGTCGGATTTTGGGAAAATTTTGGTCGGAAAAAAAATTTCAAACGGCAACACTGATTATGAACTACAACCGTTTTTCAGTTGAAATTGTCATCGCGTTACCAACTTAAAACATCAAGTTTGACAGAAAGCAATTAATTTGTGTGAAAATTTAAAACACATTTTTAGAAATAATATTGTTTTGACTGTTTTAGCTCAAAGAAATCATACCAAATGGATAAAAATATCTACATATCTGTAGATTTATTTTATGACGACGAAAACCAAGTCGCAAATATAGATGTGTTACGTATCAAAAGCAAAATTCGTGATGATTCCAATCCTCTTGAACTACAAAATGCAAGGTAAGGAATAATCAAAATACGAGGGAACGTATTCTTTAAAAAATAATTTTGGAACGTTTTTTAGTTATTTCCGGCAGAACAGTGAAACGTTTTGTTATTTGGTGGATCACCTAAAACCATATTTAAAGAAATCTTTGTATGTGCCGATATAGAAACTTTTAAAAAAAATTTGTTATTAAGCATAATAAATATTTCTAGTTACGATTTTTTCATTTTTTCTGCTTTTTATATCGCACCAATTTGTAACTAGAAAAAAACCCAACCACAGACCAAACTACTAAAAAGCAGTTGTGTATTCTTATACTCAACGTTTTTCTCAACCAAACTTACCAAACAAAACACAACTGAAAAGTCAACTGTCAATTTAGTGGAGAATGGCAATGCAAATTTATCAATCCCAACCAGTTGAACACCGTGATAGATAGAATGCAAATGAAAGTGAGGATACATTGTTTCATCTATAAAAAACAAATATAAATCATTCTTTTAATATTAAAGATGACAAAAGATGACTGACAATAAAAAAGAGGACACAAATTTTATAGATGTCTGCGAGTTAAAATAGATCATTGTCCTCTAAAAAAGAGGACGTATGGTCATCTTAACTTATACCACTTTCAAAAATAACAGTGCATTTAAATATTGACTAATTTAGCAGGAATTAGAATTCTTTGGACACACCTCACAGATTGTGGACTGACATCGATCGATCATAAAAAATACATATTAGCGCATATTCATAGTCAAAATAAAGTATACTTTATAAATTTAAAAGCAGTATTACCATACAAAATACTGGTTTTTAATTCTTATACTGCATTTACATTGTCTCGAAATGTAGTAGATTTGATTTGAAATCTTTATCGAAATCTATATCGTTTATACTAGCATTATTGACATTTTCCAAGATTTCGTATCCAAGACAAAATCTTTTTTTATATAAAATTTGTCTTAAACTGTAACCCAAAAAGTGCCGACTAAGCTAATTCACACACCTTCAATAGAAAACTCTGTACAGCGTAGCGAATTCACTCACCTTTTATACAAAAATATTGTAAAGGGTAGTAAAAAATAAATAAAAATATTAGATTTAGGGTAGATTTTGTACAAATCTGCTGGCAAATTAGTTTTCGTTTTGTATGGAGAATCTATAGAATCTAGATTCCGAGACAGTGTAAATGCCCTATTAAAGTTTTCTTTGTTTTGACTATGAACATGCGCCATTTAAATATATGAATGTATAAAATCCCAGAAATTTTATCAAAAACATATGTGCATGTTCATAGTCAAAACAAAGTAAACTTTAACGGTCATATGTATAAGAAAAACTAGCATGAAGTTAGCATAAGTGACGACATTCAACTATGTGCTAACAAGTTCCTCCATACAATTTGACATTGAAAATCGAGGCATAATGTAGTTTTAAATTTTAAATTTTGCCACTTATGCTAACTTCTTGCCAGTTTTTTCTTATACATAATGGTAGGTACCAGAGTACAGAATGAAACCATTCACAATTACTAACAATTCATAAATTCGTTACTTTTGCCATTCATTTATTCGACAACAATAGCAAATGTAATTGCTATGATACGATTCATTGCGATTTGTTGATTGCTCAGACGCACTCTGTTATTACAATGCTGTTATAATACAAGCAGTGAAATCAGATGATGCAGCATGAATGAATGGATTTCTTTCATACCATTCACTCAACATTCGCTGCTCTTATATACATCACGTTTAAATAATAAGTTTATTTTAAGTGATTTTAATGGTTATAAATTAAAAAATGCAGTTTGAGGTACATTTTGAGTGTGAGTAAATTTCAGAAAAAATTAAATCCGATATATACGCTGTTAGAAAAGTAGAAAATACAAAAAGTAAAATTTGGAAAAAGTAAAATAGATCTAAAATGTATTTCAAGAGTATACGTTTAAAATACTACGTTATGTTCAATCACAGGAAAAAGTATTCGCACCATTCACTGAGTTATCGTTGCTTTTGACAAGACCAGTGAACATTGACATAAAGCAAGCAATGCACGCAATAAAATCCGCTTATATCTTTCAATTGTGTCATGCGTTGTTTTTTTTTCAAATGTTGTGGATTGACAACAATATGCAGGTTTTTTGTGATTGCACTCAAAGCAACAAAATAAGGCATTCAATCCGTTCTCTGGTAGGTACGGACTTAGCAACGTGTTTATGCAACCAGACAGGTTGCATTATCGATCGCACAGTGGTTGTGTTCGAAGTTGCATTCAAAAATATCAAAATGTTTTAATGTTTATAATGCATTGTAGGTTGCATTGTCTGTGTCAAAATATGCAACATTGAATATAAACGTGTTGCGTAAATACGTTGCAGTGTGTACCCACTTTTAATAGTACGTTTCCGCTATGAGCAAAACAAGTTGTTTTTCTCAAAACACTTCGAAGTGTTTCCATTATACTTTTGTGTGTTTTGGTTATACGCATTTTCGAAATAAATTTGATTTTATTATCAAGACCGCAAACCTTATTATTCAGATTAGTAAATTTTTCACTCATTTACATATAAACAATATATAAATACAACTGATGAGGTTTGTGCAATTGCTTAAAAAATTTAATATTCTGTATTAGTGCTATCTTTTATCAAATAACTTATTTGAGGTGTTTTGCTGATATGAAAAATGTATGGGAAAACATGTAGCATTGGTTTTGAGCAAAACTAGTTTTCTGCTCCAAAACAAGTATATATGTACTTATGTACATATATGGAAGATTTTAAAACCAGTATTTTGTATGGTAATACTGGTCATAGCCATAGCTTTTCAATTATTTTACCCTCCGTTGCCAGATGCAAATGCAAGTGAAAAAACTCAATACACTCACATTTTTTACTAACACTGCCACAGTTTTGCCACTTGCGAGTCAGCATGCAATGAAATTTTTAAGCAAGTAAATTTGTACACTTATTTCCATGGTAAAATTACACAAGGTACATGCCATGGTAAAATTATACAAGGTACTTGCACGACTACAACAAAATTACAGCACCAAAAAAGACACGCATTTTGTTGGTAGAAACAAACGGATAATTGTCAGAAACAGATGTCTTTTGTTTTTAAAAATAACAATCACAGCGTAACTAAAGTACAATTGCAGACGCGGCATTCATGCATGATTATATTCATTCAGTGTTGCCAATATGTGTGTAATACACAGTGTGTAATTTCTACTCTCATGTGTGGGCCATGTAATGAGATTCATGTATAATCTGTGTATAACTATACTTTGGGTTCTTTTTTTTATTTATTTTTGTTTCAATTTTAACCTACACAAAAGATGTGTAGTGTAATTTTCTTCAATGTTTAATTGGAGACACAGCTATTTCAAATTCATTGGCAACACTATAATAATTTTATTCACACACATTCACTAACATTTTTGCAGCTTGTAAACAAAGTTTGACAACTTTCTGCATTGTATACATAAACAGGCTGGTCTTGTGCATGTACCTTTTATAATTTTACCATGATACATGCACATTTTGTGCCAGATGAATTAGTCTCGTGCAATTTGGAAAATAACAAAAATTGTCCGGCTTAAAAATTGTTCTTGTGTAAACTACCTCACTCAAAACATTTTTGTTTTTTGACATTTCTCTTGATTTTCGTTAGTAATCCATATACACTACTTGCTGGTAGTTACTGGCATGTGACAACGGGGGTTTAATAAACCCTCACAAATGCACACTAATTTATTTTCATGTGCGTGTGGTTTTTGGCAGTTCATCTCCGACGCTTATGCTGATATTCAGAAACAAAAATTTCGCGACTATTCGTAGTGTTAGAATTTTCGATTTCAAATATTTAAAATTGATATTTCAGTTAAAATGAATATACATACGTTTGTAGTTGCCAACCATAAGATATGTGTGCTACATCAATCTGCTATTTAAAACAAGTGGCAGCCTTACTTGTCATAACTATTTACTTTGTTTTGACATCTAACAGACAATCTTTGTTGTTGTTTGTTTATAGAAAAAAAGTGAAAATTAAGTGCATTCGGCTATAGAAAAATCAAATATTTTTGCAATCTAGTGTTGATTTTTTAAAGAAATTTAATTTCATAATCACTTTCGAATCAATAAACATCACCTATTAAAAGAAAATCAATAAACGATTTTGACGAAAAAATGTATAATATCTAAAGAAAGTGACGTAGTGCTTGTTATGACGTAGTGCTTGAGAAACTATAGTTTCTCTAAGCCCAAATCAATGGCAATTTTCTCTAATTTTTCCTTTGATATTTTACATGAAAATAAAGGAAAAAATTTATTAAAGAAATAAACACAGTTAAAGATTTCACAAAAATAGAATTTATTTTTAGATACAATACGTCAGAACTGCACAGTAAATTATTTTGTTACGAGGGTTGCTGGCCCAAAGACAGGTAAAGATAAACAAGATTTGTAGAAAGTGTTCATTTTATAATGTTTTGCAATTTTTCAGCAATTTGTAATATTTATGGCAGTAACTGCTTAAACATTTAATTTTGTTGTTGTCTCCAAATTAAACAAAATATGTTGCCCAGAGGGATAGAATTTGTAAAAATTTTAAATTCTAAGCAGCGCATTGTAAGTATGCGGTCTGTGAGCCAATTGAAAGCAAAATTTATAATGCCGACTTATCGAGAAATCCTCAAAAACAATTTAAAAATCAACAAAAATGTTCTAGTGTTACAAAGGTTGTATACTAGCAAGGATAAGGTAAGATACCACTTTTCAAGTGAAAAACAGTTTAAATTTGCAATGAAAAGTGTTCATTAAATTTACCTTTTTTGCATTAAATTACTTAATAGGTAATTTATTTGTGTTATAACTTTGACATCATTAAAATAGTTGAAATTTTTAATATAGATAGTTGCAGCTCCCACTGTGCAATCATCCACCGTACGAACCGATACTCCTACAACGCAAACAAAAACTACAAAGAAAACTGCAACAGAGCCTAAGGGACAAGCTTCTAAACCAGATGATTCAAAACAAATAAAAAAATTTGAGGTTGAAACTTCAAAAGGTATATTATCCGTAACGACAACAATTGAGGATTCAAAAATCAATGACATCGTATTTGAAAAGTCAAAAGGAAGTGCAAAAAAAGCTCAAACAGCAAAAGCAAAATCTGCAACAACGGAACAAAATGTTAAAAAAGCGGCAAAAATAACTTCAAAAGTAACTACAGCCAAAGTACATGCAGCTCTAAACGATATAGTTAAACAGAAAAACAAATCAGAACTAGTTAGCAAAGCTTTAGATGTGGCGTCTAATCCCATTATAGCGAATGTTGTTGCAACGGCTGCTCCTTTGACAGATGTCAAACCAATACCGGCAAGTATAGAAATAGAATTCTTGAAAAAGATATAATAGTCTAAAATACAATTTAGAAACGCGTTAAAGTTGATTTAAATCGTTCATCATTGGAAAGGAATTTTATTACACCAGCTCGCGCCATGAGTGACTTTTTATTAAAGGCTGCAGATTTGGAAACATTGCCAAAAATTAAACGTCGTTCGCCGTATGAACAAGAACCACCCATTACTGTGTACTGGCGCAAAGATGTTGAGGCTAAAGCGATTGATATTTGGGGTTCAAAAGAAAATCTGATAAAAGAATGCCTAAAACGCGAAATTGAGCGGAAAACTCATCAACAAAGTCTGATTACTTGTATTTACATCAGGCATCCTCAAAACACCGCACATGTGTGATGGCTCTTTGATTAATTCCCATTGTTACATGTAGTATTTTATACGTAAAATTAAGATAAATAAAATATATGTACTGTGCTTTTTTGGCGATGCCTGATTTACATACTAAAACAATAAAATATAAGTTACTAAGCTGTGATATTTTGCAGATATATTTACTGTAAAAAGAAGACTGCGTGATTATAGACGAGAAATCGGTTCAAGGACTGCAATATATAATGATGAACCAGGATTAAGAGGAAAATCGGGCAAGGTCGTCTTAATAGCCATTGGAATGTAAAAAATAATTTTTTTTTTGCTTTTGCATGTACTATTTCATTTCTTTATTTATTTTTTAGCAATGGTTTAAATTTCCTTTTTAAAGTTGGAGGCTGGCTTTTCTCCGGCTCGCACAGCATGTTCGCTGAGTGTATACACTCTCTTGCTGACACAATCAATCAATGTATTTTAGCATATGGCATACACAAATCAACACAAATGGCCGACTCCGATCATCCTTATGGTTACACAAATATGAAATATGTTTCATCGCTAATCTCGGGTGTTGGAATTTTTTGTGTGGGTACTGGTTTATCTTTTTACCATGGAATAACTGGTTTAATGCATCCTGAACCTATGGAAAATTTCTTTTGGGCTTTTTTCATATTGGGTGGTTCTTTAGTGTCAGAGGGTGCAACTCTGTTAGTGGCTGTGAATGAAATAAAAAGATCCGCGAAACTTAAAGGAATATCTTTCAAGGATTATGGTATATTAACGATTTAACAAAAATGTTTTTAACTTTTTCTTTAACATTCCATGTGTTGTAGTGGTACAAGGCAAAGATCCTTGCGTTAATGTTGTATTAACCGAAGATGCTGCAGCCGTAACAAGTGTTGCTGTGGCAGCTGCTTGCATGGGTCTTTCAACACTTACGGGATCTCCGATTTATGATGCTGTTGGTTCTTTATTAGTAGGCAGTATTTTAGGAGCAGTTGCTTCATTTATTATATATACAAATGTAGCAGCTTTAGTTGGACAGTAAGTTCTTTATTTTACTGAACATTGTTAAAACAGAATTAATCAAGCGGTCCATTTCTTTGTTCAACTTTATAGATCTATACCAAGGGAACAATTAGATCGCATAAATGCTGAATTAGAAGGTGATGTTATGATAAGAGCGATACACGATGTTAAGGGTATCGATATTGGCAATTCCTTAGTACGTTATAAGGCTGAAATGGATTTTGATGGACGTGAATTGACCCGTTCGTATTTGGATAAACAAGACCTCAATGAGCTATTAAAGGTTGCATTTCTTATAGAGAATGTTGAAAACTTTTTGATATATTCTATAAAATTGTAGGTAGTGAAATCATTCCAAAACACTAATGAATTAGAACAATTTCTGTTGAATCATGGCGAGAACATTGTGGATTTAATGGGTGGAGAAATTGATCGCATTGAAATGAAACTAAGGGTAATTTTTAAAAGTTTTATATAGTACATTTTACATAATCTAATTCCGTATTTTATTTCTTTAGAAAAAATTTCCCGAAATACGACACTGTGATTTGGAGATTCTTTAAACAATTAATTTAAATTCCAATTGGTCGTTATTTTTAATTGCTTTAAGCTTAGAGTTATGGATGCTAATTTTTGCGATTTTCTATAATATGTATATTTTATAAATTTAAATCTATATTATTTATTAACAAAGTACATTTGTTTTATGTTAATAATCTTTCCTACGCGCTTGGCGCATTAAAGTCGAAACTTGAGTTTGAATACATACATATGTACTTATGGTGTTTTCAAACGCCCACCCAACTTTCGATATAAATACGCCAAATGCTATGAATGTGAAAAATAATGATATTAAATTTTATGTTTCGTACCTCTGTAAATAAATTTTTAGAAGAAAAATGTAAATCTTCTAAGCTAATTTTTGGGATGTGAATGAAAAATCTTTCATTCACATCCAAATCAAATCTTTATATTAATAAAATCTCAATAACAAAAAAATTATTAGCTTGAAAATAGGCTGACTTTCAAAAATTAAATTTCTTTACCTTCAGCAGTGCAAATCATACAAATCAAACTATACGCACCTTTTCAATTGTAATCGACCAAGGGGCATATTACGGCATTCGATATCGATCAAAGCATCCATACAAGCATAATTCAAATTTCATGGGGACAATGAAATTTAAATTGTTTACGATATCGAATGATATAATTTGCCACCATTATCGGAAACGAGCGCCCTTATGCTTAAGGGAGATATGTTCGTTTGCCTTTCGGAGCTATCAGCTGTTGATCTTAAGGACCTGCAATCGTTTGTAAGCTGTGGATGATTCTTCACTGACTCCAGCTACAGAAATTTTTTTAGCACGCTCACACGGTTCAAGTTATGGCACTATTGAAGTAAATGAGCGTAAGGTCTATGTTTGACGTACTGAATAATTATTTTGGCAATAATTATAATTAGCCTTATCGTGGTTGGCGTATTTCGACTTCGACTACGCTATTTTGGTCCTAGATGAAAAAAAAATGTTGCGGTGTTCTTCAATCTATTACAAAAATGTAGTAGTCGAATGCGAAATATAAATTTATTAGGAATTTATTTTTCAGCTTTCTTCAATAAATTTTTTAATGAAGTCTGCTGATGAATTTTCTTAGCAGAAATGAAATGCATCTAGACGTGCAACGCGTGCAATGCCAAGATAAGAAAAACTTATTTTAATATATATTTTTTATGGTACAAAACAATATTTTTACCAAATTTTTACTTTACTTTACTCTCTAAAATCTTAATTAAACATGTTGAAAACTATCTACATAATAAAATATTATAGTTGAAACTTTCAAAATCTACCGTCACATCTTTATATAAACGCTAAAGACAATAAATATTTTTAAAATTTGCGATCTTCTGACACTGATGAATGTAGGGTACATGTCCAAAATACAAAGTAATTGGCTCTTATCACATTCTGAATAGATTGTCTTTAGCGAAATGTGGTAAACAAAGTTTTTCACAAAATTGAAAATAATGATACTTTTTCTTAAAAAATATGCTTTTTCAGGAAAATTTTAAAATTTTGAATTCTAAGGCGAAATAGTTCATCGAACTGGCCAAATTATTCTCCATATGTATTTTGTTGGCATATGGAGTAACGGAATAACATCAAAAAAAAATAAGCCTGTTCCCGATTTCATGAATGCAGATATTTAGTTTTTTTACTTATTTTTAATTAAAATTTTGTAAAAAATTTAAAGCTCTTTTAATTTTTGAGCTTAGCTCAAAACGCTTTATCCCATAAAAATCGTATAATTTTTCTAAAAGTTACAAGTTTGAGTCCTATGTGGTCAACTTAGGCCCTCTGTAACTCCTACCCAGCTTAAGCCAGAAGGCTGCAAAGATATGTGTTATAAAGCCTAAGTCTTCCTATACGGAGATTAGAAGTTCCAGATTTATTATTATTACCATTTATTTTGCAAAAGTCCCCACTGTGCAACGTCGCATAAATGTACTTGCGAATTTGTATATAAAATTATTAAGAACAAAAGTTAAGTACTTACCATTTCAGAAGTGTTTATTATTTTAAACTTTAATTTTTATTTTCACTCTCTATTTTCTTTTATTTTTCCTACCACCGTTTCCACCGCTGCTTTTACTGTTAGTATCATTGACGCCGCCTGTCTTTTGCATTCTTCCTACTTGCATATCTTTAAGTTTTGCTTGTAATTTCTTTTTAGCCTTTTCCAACTCTTCTTCCTGTTTTATTGTCTTAGCTGGTTTTGGATGTAAGAACTGTCTCCGTTCATTTTTCTTGGCAGCATCAGCACAGCCGTGAACTTCGGGTAAGCCATGTTTGAAGCAATATCTTCTTCGACAATAATCACAATTTTGACCCATTAAGCTAGTTTTGGTTTTACAACGAGCATAATCACAAAGATTATCAACGTCCTTAACAGCCGTCAAAACATCATCTAATTTCATTTCTACGATTTCGCTTGGAATTTTTTCTAACAGTTCTAGGGTGTCATTTGTCCCATAATTTGGCTTTCTACCAGATTTTGAAGTAGTAAACAGAGACGACTCAAGTTTGCATTCCGAATCCTTTTGACTTTCCATTGTGGATTTTGATTGGAAATCGGACGTAGTTGGTTTCTCTAATTAACAATAATGTATTTATCAATAAAAATGTATTTTTATTTCAAACTTACCAGACATATTCAAGAGATAAAAATTACTTCTATTTTTAATTTATTTAATAATTAATAGTTAGTGTTGCCAACTCTCTATAACAAAATACCTCAGGATAACACTTCGTCACTGTTGCTAATTCAGCTATTTTCTCGTCAAATCTGGCGATTTTTAAGTACATTTTGTAGGACAAATTAATGGGTGCTTTTTTTAGACGTATAGAACTTCGAATTGAAATAAAACACAAGAAAATCGTTTTAATGTCCATCAATTTGGCTTTATTGGAAGGATAATTTTATGCCATTAACGTTTAAATATGATTTCGGGCATGTGGCCGCCGCGGCTGGCTCGAATAAAGCCAATTCTACAGGTCCAATTTTCAACCACTTTTTCGAGCATATGGGGCCGTATGTTGGCAATAACGCCACGAATGTTGGCTTCCAAGTCCCCTAACGTTTCTGGTTTGTTGGCGTAGACGAGCGACTTCACATATCCCCAAAGAAAATAATCCAATGGTGTCAAATCACACGATCTTGGTGGCCAATCCATGGTTAACCGAATTAATTGCTCTGATGGACGATTATGTCGACCATAAAATGGACGGAGCTTGCGGTAAACTTCGCGAACTGAACCATTATTTTCGAAATAAATTTGCACGATTTGCAAGCGTTGTTCTTTTGTCAACCTGTTCATGATGAAATGGCAAACCAAACTAAATATTAATCACTTGACAGCTGACAAAATGGCCGCCAGTTAAAAAAGTGATACCAACTTAAAGTTCTATACCTCAATAAAAAACACCCTATATGATTTAGCCAAAATGTATTAATACCATGTGGCATTACATTACATTATTCAACATTCATTACAACAGCATACTTACAAAATCGATTAGGATTATTTTTATTTGAATGTTGACAGTTAGGGTTAAGATTTTATACTATTTTATATGGAGTTTGAAGGATGGGGTAAAGTCAGCTGACGATCAGCTGTGCTGATAAGGCCGTTTGCTAAATACACTTTCGGTCTAATTCATAAAAAATATTTTAGGTTTATTACAGGTTTATTTGACAAATTTCCCTTAGAAATATGCCAAATAAGCGCTTAATAAACCTGAAATATTTTTTATGAACATGGCAGTTTGGATTTATCTATTAGCGGGAATTCTAGCGATTTTTGTGCATCACAATTCGCTTTAAAAGGTGAGTTTGTTTAGAAGAAGTGAACGTATATACATAAATCAAACTATAGAAAATGTGATTGAATAGCGCCACAAACAATACAGGTTTTAAAGCCAGAAAAATACACACTATCGAACATGAGTGACAGTTTTGCTCAAATTTCGTCAGTCAACAGTCAACCACAGAATTTTTTGTGGTTGAGTGACAGTCAGCAGCCATAATGGTTTTTGACTGATAGTGTGTATCAAAAAGCGTCAGTCAAGAGATATTTTTGTAGCATAAACAACACAAGATGAACGCGGAAAATTATTTTTTTAAGGAATTTACATATTTTTATAAAATGCAAGGTTGTGTCTGATGTTAAATACAAAATATTATACTGGTTTTTATGTATTTTTCAAACAGATCAACGCGAGCGCAGCCTATTGTAAAAGCAAGTATGTATATAAATATGTACATATATAATGAATATGTTACATACATATATGTTTTTTTAATAAAATAGTGAAATTTGGGAATTATGAAAGAAGTTAACAAGTTACCGTGAAATTTTTAAACAACTTAAACTAAATTTGATTTTTTTAGCTATTTGTCGCTAAATTTTAAAATATTTTTGAGTTAGCCATTTTCTAGCTATTTGATTGTCTAGTTTAGCGATATTTGTTGGAAAAAATTTGGCAACAGTGCACTTCGTCTTGGCACAAGCAATAGAGGTAGGTACACACTTTGCAACATATGCAACCATTCATTGTTTGTCGCATAGCCTCTTTTAAGATTTACAATTTTTGTTATAGCACTTCATAAGTTTATTGGTATGAGTGGTGAGAAGATTGGGGAGGGTAAGCAGTTTCATGTGCTCTGCGATTCTCTTTTGTATTGAAATTCGTACTTATTAATTTATAATTGTACATAATTGCAAAATTAAAAATTGCTGCAACAAAAATTGCAAATCTGGACGAGGACAAAGTGTGTTGTAGTCTTGTTTATGGTTTCATTTCGTGTTGCATTCAAAGTTTGAAAAATATCAAAATATGTTGATTTTTCCAGATTAAGTTGATGGTTTCATTGTAGCTTACACATATCGTCGGTTGGTTACTGGTTTGATGTATGGAACAAAAATGTGTTTTCGAGAAAATCGATGAAAAATGTTTAGTTCATTAGATTTATAAAAATACACGATAGAATTTTTTGTTTAATAATAAAAGTAATAGATACATGTGTTTTTTATTCAGTCTTAAAGTTGATAAACTTTTTACATCCAACATGAAAAGTTATTAGGATTCAAAGAAAATATAACAAAAATCTTTGTCAACGCATGTTCCAATCATAACAATATTTTTCACTGCCTTACAAGTAAGTTAAATTACTGTATATATTTAAGTAGACAGAAGAGGTGAAAATATCAATTTTATTCATATAACATGACTTTTAAAGGAAAAACAACGGAAGAAACAAAAGACAATTTGAATATACAATATATATACAATAAATATCAATTCATTTTATTAAAACATAACACAATACCTAATAAAATGTTTGTACTTTGCTTTGATTCACGTTCTTTGAGTGGGTTATTCATTGATATGCATCATAACAATTGCGAATAACAATATTAATACTTTTACGTTGGAAATGTGCCACATATCCCAAAAATTTTGGATTGTGGTAAAATAATTTTTTAAATGTTCAACAATTGTGGAAATGACGCAATATTGCAGCTCTATATCTCATATATTCAAGATATCGGAAAACTGATAACAAATTTTGAAAGAGGACACATTATTCATATATAATCAATTACTAACTCAATTTTTTTAAAAATGTTTCATACATCAAACCAGTAACCAACCGACGAAATAACACCAAAGTTATTTGCAAATATTCTGACAAATACGTAGTAGAACGGAACAACCGGCTATTTTCATTATTATATTAACCATTATCTACATACATCGTCGGATAGTTACTCGCTTACCGCAAAGATATTAAGAATACATTATTGATGCGGCACACCAGTAACCACCCGAAAACATGTCCCTTTTCTTTTTTCATTATTTTTTTTATTATTTTCAGCTTCAGTTTACTTATTATTAATAAATCCATCACATTGTCCATTTATATGCGTGTGTTGCCTTAAAAATTTTTCTTTCAAATGAATTAGTACGATTTGCTTTAAATCGTACTCCAACTCATACTAGGCTAAATACGAAATTAAGAAACGTGTATACCCTGCATTGTTTTTTACAACGAACGTCACAGCTGTTCTTTCTGTTTTGTTATTTCTTGTTTATGTTATTTTTTTCTTTGCTGTAACAATTGTTTTATTTTATTTCTAAATTTTATTAATTATTGTTCTTGTAAATATATATAAAATGTCAATAGACGCAAATAAA
Organism: Nowickia ferox; assembly: GCA_936439885.1. Lineage (NCBI taxonomy): Eukaryota > Metazoa > Arthropoda > Insecta > Diptera > Tachinidae > Nowickia > Nowickia ferox. The sequence goes on along the minus strand of OW387027.1, from coordinate 31,774,228 downwards.
GACGATGATAAAATTTTAACTACAATACAGCAGGAGTACAAAATTTTGGCTGAATAGTAAGATTTTAATTAGATCAACAATTATGTACATACATATGTAAATTTAACATGAATAATTTACAGCAAAATGGTTGAATCTGAAAAAATTGGAGGCGTTTATGTTATACCATCTTATGCCAACTCCTTATGTAAGTAAATTAATTTCAAAGCTTTGTTTTCAAATGGGTGTAAGAACTAAGTGTGAATTGCTCATGATTAGTTGTGAAATGTAATTGAATTCCCGTCCAGTTAAAAAATAATGAAGTAAAAGTAGAAATTGTGTTAGAATGATTTTTGTTTGCAGAGCATATCGGGGCGATTGATATCGTTAGAAATCATTTTTAAATGTAGGTAAGCCACTTGTTTTATTCTCCGCGAACTTTCGTTTTACTCTCCCATTCAAAATTTTAAACATTGAAATCCATTAAGCACTTAATAGTAGCTACTTAGGAAATGATTCCATTAACTCGTCTTATTTTCCGAGTATTAATTAGCATAAGCCTAAAACTAAGGTTGTTCTTAATATCGGATGATAATACTGTAATTTTAATGCAGTTAGCTTATACATGTATGTACATACATATATCAAATCACAAAAGACTTTTCCTTCTCCTAGGCACAAGAAATTTTTTTCTTGATCTTGGATTAAAAACAATAATTATGAAAATAGTTCAGTACACTCCAATGTTTTCTGCTTTACTTGTTTAGTCAAGCATTTCATATGCATACATACATATGTACATATTCATCATAAGCTCCTTTATTTATTTATTTAATTTTTATTAATGAAGGGTAATTATTGCCTTGAGCAAATTATTAAATTTGTGGAAATCTTTTTCTTTATAGTATGGTATGGTGTAATATTTGTTAAGCAAGGATTTTATGACGAAGGCGTATTTCGTTTTAACGTATTGCTTCCAGACAAATTTCCAGACGACAAAACAGTGCCGGTATGTACATACATATTTTACTTATATGAAGGTATACGGGTATGAAAACAGTATATCTTTAGAAATACTTTGATTACTTTTTTGGTAATTTTTCGATATTTGCATATTTTATTAAAAAAAAAAAATATTAGTACATAATTTTATATATTTTTCAAAATTCATTGCAGACCGTTATATTTCAAAGTGAAATATTTCATCCTCTGATTTGTCCTTTCACCGGTACTTTGGACCTGTCACAGGCCTTCCCACATTGGCGTTGTGGAGAAGATCACATATGGCAACTTCTAAAATACATAAAATCTATATTAATTGAACCGTTAGAATGTATACGTGTCACCGCACAAAGTTCCATTAAATGGCAAAATAAGGACGCAGCCGAATTAATGACTCAAAATCGTGCTGGCTATATAGCAAGAACAAAGGAGTGCGTTGCTACCAGCAAAGAACATGTTTATGATGCTCCACCGACCGATGATCCTCATTACATAACATTTGAAGAATACAACGATGAAATACATGGACCACTTAAGGAACGCATAAGAGAAGGCAAAGAGCCTGCTGTCAATGCAACTGGCATACAATCCAAAGGTTTGTCATGGGTGAAGGAGGGAGAATACACACCTTTGAGCTTAGAATAATATAAAATAAAATATTAGTATATTTCAAATTATTTCTTTAACTTTGTAATAAATATGTTTGTTTATAGGTATGCATATTAATGTTAACATGGAGCATTTTTTTATATATATGTGTTATTGTATTTCTTTATTAGAGTTTATACCACAGCGTTGTGTATGGGAAGTCCAATCTTTTTGTAATAAATGTTTTTCACCTTTCCACCATATGTGTGAAGGTGCTCTACATTCACCATCTTCAAATTCAAAGTACTTGCTCAGTTCTATAGATAATTTGGATCTAATCAAACCAATATTACCTACTTTTGGCCAAGCCGGGTGGTAAACGCGTCCTGTTTCCGGATTCATATAGATTTTTGCTGGTTCGAAGTCAATTTGGAGTATATGTCCTGCATGATTGTATTGAATTTTATCTGTGTCTTCCAAATTTTCAAGAATGTGCGTAAAAACTATGGGAGTATCATCACATCTAATAAAATTTCGCTCACGGCCACAAGGCGATAAATAAGGAAAATCGTCTTTGTACCGTGTAGTATCATTTATCTTGACACGGTCGAAGAAAAATTTTAAAAACTTTTTCTCTTTGAAGCACGAAGTGAAATTTTTCATTTTTGCGTCATCTAAAAATAACTGTTTTAAAAATCAAAAAAATATGAATATCGGCTATACGTATACATTATTTACCATTCCTTCATGATCAATGTAATAGAAATATTCTCGAATTTTTGCTTCCGGTTCCTGCCCTTGTACATAACAGAGAAAACGATGTTTTCTTAACAAATTTGTTTGGTTTAGTTTCAGTTTTCTTACAAAGCAGGTGCTTAACATTTTTTTAATAAAGATTTTCCAATAATTGTTTATTTACTTTTATTAGCTATTATCAGCTGTTTATTAAATAGATCGCTACCAAAGTAAATTTATATCAAGTATATGCAACTACTCAGGTGATTAATTTTTTTCTCGTTTCTTGGCAATGCATGAATGTCAAAAGTTGTTTACAATTTGCGTACGCCATTTTGTTTTGTTTTGCTTTGTTATACACAATTGGGTATACTGACAACGTATGTGAAAAAGTTTAAATAAATTTTTACTTAAAAAATGTGTTACAAAACATTTAAAAATAATTATATTTAATTATTAAGGTACATATGTATCTTTTATTATACTTATTTCACATATTAAAGGTTTATCAATTAATAAATTTACTTTGGTTTTGTCTATCCATACATTTTCTTTTTGTTGTATACAGATCTGGGACTATTGCATTAAATAAGCAAATACATTGACCATTTTCCCACAATAAACTAAATCAATGCAAATGCCAATTTATTACATTAGCACTAATTTTAATAATATTAGTGCAATTTTTTTTTGCATTTTACTAAAATCCCTTCAAAGACATTCATCAACATTGCATTGTTACTTTTAGTGCACTATTTTTTGCACCACTAAACACATTATGAATAGTATTATTGCATTATCAGTGGAACATATAGTGCAAAATATAACGTAAATGTGTACATACATAAAAACATACGTACATACATAAATATGTAAATTTTTTCCTATATACATATCGTCATCCAAGACGAAAAATCATATCACTACGTTTTTTATAATTTTTCGAGAGAAAGACAAAACTTGATGAAATTGTTTCAAGCGGTAGAATATTTCGTTTATAAAATCACCATTTTTTAAGATATAACTTTACAATAAACGAAAACATAAGTTCTGATCTTTTGTCAATTGCACAGTTTTTCAAATAAGCTCGAGATGCAACGTACTTGAAGTATGAAACTTTTTAATTTTTTTCAATTGGTTCTGAAATCTAGTTTGTATTTATATTGACAGTTTTTTTCGTTAATTTGTATGTACGTACTTATAAAAGTTCCCTCAATGAAATTTAGTGTATTTTATATATTTTATTTGTGCTATCTCCTAAAAATATTTTCACGTTTTATTCAATTTTACTGTGTACAATATGTGATAGTGCAATAATATTGCATTACTTCATGATGTGCTTAGTGGCAACACAAAATTAGTGTATTTTTTGTCATGCGATTAGCTGCTAATGCAATATTAATCCGTTACTTTTAAGAGATTTTATTTAAGTGCAAAAAATAGTGCACTACAAGCATCAAATTTAAATTTGCACTAAAATTTTTGTTTTTTAATCAGTGCTTATGCAAAAGTAATGCAAGTTGCCCAGGTCTGTACAATATGTGATAGTGCAATAATATTGCATTACTTCATGATGTGCTTAGTGGCAACACAAAATTAGTGTATTTTTTGTCATGCGATTAGCTGCTAATGCAATATTAATCCGTTACTTTTAAGAGATTTTATTTAAGTGCAAAAAATAGTGCACTACAAGCATCAAATTTAAATTTGCACTAAAATTTTTGTTTTTTAATCAGTGCTTATGCAAAAGTAATGCAAGTTGCCCAGGTCTGGTTGTATCCATCTGTTTTTGACATTCATCCATTATTATTACACAAACAAATCGTCTGTTGTTTTTGTACTTTCTTAGTGTTGTAGACCTGCATAGACTTTATATAAATATGCTTTGATCGCTACTACTGCACTTTAAGCAGATAAAGTTTATCATACACTTCGTATCGAAGAGGTTTTAGAACGTGCTGATTTATGTATATTTTTGTGTTGCAGACATGCATAATTTAAATACAGGTCACGCAAAAAAATTTCAAAATATCAAATCTAAATAGAATTATATAATTTCAAATCTTTTGGGTTGAAGTCTACCTACTATTTCTTTGAAGCAGGAATGAAATTCATATATAGATATTGCTTAACCAAATACACAAGCAAAATTGTCATATTATAATAATTTTTCTATGTGCATAAAGAATAAAATTGCAACTATGTAATCCATAATGAAATGACAATTTGAACTGTTATACACATATGTTGCAAAAATAAGCAAGAACAACAAGTGGAATAAGTAAGAAAAACATCAAAAAAATTAAAAAAAAGTACAATTTTAATCCAATTATAACATTGTTGTATCAATATTAAATTTTTAAGAGTTTTGTAAGAAACGCAAGAAAAATTTCTACAGTAACAAAAGTGCCTGTGCAACTAAATAGAAAAATATTTCATGGTGAGCAAGAAGAAGACTAATACTAAAAAAACCAAAACAAGTTTAATACGTAAAAAACGATTATTTCCGTTTTGCAGTATGTATAAAATATTTATTGCTTATTGGCTTATTTTAGAAACGTGACCAAAACTATGAGTGTTGACTAATACAATTACAAAACAACAATTTAATTGATTCAACTATGGCCAATACGTTTGTTATAGCTGAGCTATGCATTTACATATTAACATGGAATGTGGGAACTCACCACCCCACAGACATTTCTTTGAGCGATATGTTATCCTTAAATGGAACTACGAATTGTCCAGGAAATAAATTGCCCGATATTTATGTCCTAGGTCTCCAGGAAGTCAACGTGAAAGCGAAAAATCAATTTATAAATATATTTCAAGATAATGAGTGGACATTTAAGATAGCAGAGCATTTATCGAAATATGAATATGTCAAGCTTAAAACTGAACAAATGCAAGGCATTTTAATAAATGTATGGACCAAATATGATCATATTTCGCATATGCAAGATATAGAAGCTGAAAAGACAAAAACAGGACTGGGTGGTCTATGGGGTAACAAAGGAGCTGTGAGTGTACGTTTCAGTCTTTACGGTACGGGGGTTACTTTCATAGTTGCCCATTTGGCAGCTCATGATGAAGAACTTAAAGAGCGTGTCATAGACTACAATCAAATTGTCGAAAATCACCATTATAATGCTAAAAGGTATGGTACAATATTCGATCACGACGTTGTATTTTGGTTTGGTGACTTAAATTTCCGTTTGAATGGTCACGATTCTGCGTGGGATGTTCGCGGTGAAGTTGAACAAAATCGTTTGGATAGTCTTTTTGCTAGAGATCAACTTTCGATGGTTAGAGAAGCAGGCAATGCTTTCGCTCTAATGGAGGAACAACAACCCACCTTTCCACCCACTTTTAAGTTTATTGAAAACACTTCCGATTACAATCTTAAACGAAGACCTGCTTGGTGTGATCGTATTTTGTATCGAGTTGTTAAAGATAAATACCCGGATATAGAACTAGAATTGCAACAATTGTCATATAATTCGCATCCGCAGTATACACTCTCCGATCATAAGCCGGTTACAGCAGAATTTCTGTACACCGTTAAGGCCACCACTCACACCACTGAAGAGATTTATGCCATGACACATGGAGGCAGCGAGACTCCACTCTCAAGTGTAATTATCTTATCATTTTCTTTATACCTACTGTTCTCTTAATAATGTTTTTTTTCTCTCGATTGTTTCTTTTGGCGTCTTCCACTTAACTTTAAATACTTTTCGTTACTCTGTAAGTAGTTTTATTAAAAAAAATTAAATGCTTTAAATCTAAGTTATGTTCAAATTGTGCCAACTGCAGACATGCAATTTCTTTAGAAAATATTTTTCCTCTGAGATTCCTGGATGGTGTTTTCGGTTAGCAAAATTTGAATGTGAGCCGTAAATTACATAAGTTTATACATATGTATGTATGTACATATATATATGTACATATTCATATTTATATACTCATGATTATTTGCATAAATTTGAAGCATAACGAAGTTAAATCTTAAATTCGTTCTGGAATGCGAAAATCTCATTATTGACATGATGAATATTATCATTAACAATAAGACCCTGTGTAAAAATATAATTATCATTATCGTATTGAACAGTCTTTAAAGCAAAGTTTTTTTTTTCATTAAAATCTGTATTAATATATTTGCTCGATACTTATTCAGCCTGATTATATTGACAAAAAAAAACTTTATAATTCACCTCACGAATTGATTAAATATTTGCCACATTATTTTAGTTATACATTTATGTACATACATATCTGCAAACAAAATCTAAATGCTTAATATGGCATTTACAACTGCACGAAATCTAGCAGATTTCAACTAAAATCTATATCCAAATTTATACCGATTTCGTATCCAAAACATAACCCATAGACTGAAATTTTTCCCAAACTGCAATCAAACAACTGAAAAATAGCTAATTCACATCTGTTTATTTTTAACCGATTTGAAAAAAAGGAAGATGTTATCAATTCGTCTTTTATTATTTTGGCGGTGTTACTTCAGTATATTTTAGACTGATTGTAAAAATTCTTTTTTTGTCTGAGAGGGTATAGCTTCCTATTGGTCCCATTGTAAAAAATTTGAGCGGAGACACGCCCACAATTTTTATAAATTTAATTTTATGACATACTACTTGCTTGATTGCTGCGAAACCTATCAAACAATTTGGTTCTTGTAATTACACAATTTGAAAGTTGAAAAAATGTGGGGGGGGGTTACGGCCATTAAAATTGATTATAATATTTCACGCGGTTCTACTTAACCAATTTTTATGAAACTTACCACGCACCTTGAGCTCCAAAATATACACAATCCTCCATTTAAAAAAATGGGCGGAGTCACGCCCATTAAAATTTAATATTTAATTTTCAGTTGTTCTACTTTACCGATTTTTGCAAGACTTAACACGCACCCTGAGCTCTGAAAAACACACAATCTTGCATTTTAAAAATGGGCGGAAGCACGCTAATTAAAATTTAATTTTATATATCACGAAATTCTTATCTTCTTCTATAAGATCTTTGCATCAAAGTCGGTTTCGTTTTGGCAGAATTATTTAGTACAATTTTGAAGAAAAAAAAACAGTTGTATCACTAAGTTCTACTAGATTTTAAGTAGATTTCGATCCAATCTAGTGACTGAGTATATTTTGTTATATATGGAAAATCTGCTGGATTTTGCTCGAAATCTCTTAAGTACTAGATATTGCTCAGATTTAAACATATGAGAAATATTTTATATGAGTAGCTTTGGATTGTTTTCTTTTCTCTTGTACATACAGGTCTTTACATACATTTTTAATAATTCTCAGTAATGATGATAACCGTACGTCCTAAATTGGCTAAAAATACTGTGATTCTGTATCTAATATCAATTCTATTTTAATAATGAGGGCACACAAAGATATGTACTTTGGAACTTTTTCTTCCGACGGAGTTTGCATCCCACGTCAAATTTGGTTGATCAACATACCGGCTGTACGCCGAAACGTAAAAAAAGTATCCAAATAAAAGAAGTATGTATATGAAGGTTTTATATTGAAGCTAGGTATGGGATTTCTAATGTCTGCTCTCGCGATCACACACACTTATGACGAATACATAGGAAGACACTCAGTCATCATTTTGCATCTATGGATCACCGGAACGCAAACAATAATTAATCATAATCACGAAATACTCATGAGTACAAAATTTGTCAAAATAGTGATATGGTATTCAGACATTTTCATTACATGTAGTAGCTATTAATAACATAAAATTCTAATCATGCTCGTCCACTCAAGACAAATTTTGCTTACTCACGATTAACCTCTAATTGATATTTTAAATAATAATTCATTTCAAAATCTCTTTAAAACTTGTGATTCACTGCTTGTTGTTATAATTTTTATTATTGTAATTTAATAGTTTTATGTATTTCTATATGCTACTAATTCTTATTTATTACTTCTTTTCTATGTTGCAAAAATCTCAATAATCGTCATACAGTATGATTGTTGTACTAACGAGTTTTTAACCTACCTCACAAAATGTTTCCGGCGTAATTAAATTAATCTTTGTTCCCTTGTTTTTATTGATCGTAAAATAAACTATCATGTCAACTACATATGTTTAGTCTTAATAGTAGATAAATTTGAAAATTGTGATTTAAATAAGCAATATGTGAAACCAGGAAATATAGACATATTATTTTATGCATGTATGCAGCTACATGCATACATATACATACATGCATACATATACATACATATACGAGTATGCATTTTATTAAGCATCCCTGTCGGAAATTAAGTTAACTTTAAACTAACTTTAAGCTAACTATTGCGCAACTAGTACTGACTGGCACTTGGATTTCTTTTCAATGTAATCAACTGCCTATTTTAACATAGCGATGTCCTAGGCAGTAGTCAACTGTCTCACTCTGCATTACTTTCAGCTAACTTAAAGTTGGCTTTTTTAAATCACCTGGTAGTCAGTAAATTAAAAAAATTTTTCTGGGGTTCGAACATGTATCATCACAACGCTCTAACTACACAGCCAAGGTACCATCTAAAATAATAACAGCAAAATGTTAATATAACACTGAAATGAGTTTCAAAGTAGCTCAACTTAAGAATTAATTTTGGATTTGTTCTGAATGACATTGCAGTTAGCTTTTAGTCAGTCTAAGAAAAGTTAACTATTTTTGTAGTCAACCACAGATTCTCCGACAGGGATTGTACAAAATTATTAAAATCTCAACACATATCACTGCAAACAAATCGAATATGTATTCAAAGTCAATAGTTTAGCAATATACACAGATGGAACAAATTACATACATATAAATATGTTAATATTAATATAATGCCCATGTTCAATTAATCAATAAATTATAAAATTTTCGAAGAAAAATAACGCATTTATAATTTTTAATTTCTTGGGTGTAAAGATCACAGGTTAGTAAATACCATGAGTAAAACCTTGCAAAAACAGGTTTCAGGTGTCATCTTATTTTGAAAATTATCTGAAAGCGTTATGAATACAACTTTCGAGCTAAAGGATTCTAAATATTTTTTTATTTACATAAAGTTTTTTATTTACATACATCGTTGTTCTTTTTTTTTTTGAATTGACCAAATGCGAATCTTTTGTCGAAATTTTCCACGAGCATTTTGTATAAATGTGTCTTAATTTTGTTGATGTAGCATTTAATTGACAGTGTATGTAGACTTGCTGGCATAGACTTTTGACTTAAAACATCCCCATAAAAAAAAATCTAATGCCGTCAAACTAAACGATCTAGAGGACCGATTCTGAGTATTGACCTCCAGTAATGGAATTGTTTCACATCTTGAAACCACATCAATAGCATTAAATTTCGGCTGTAGAAGAGCTTTTGCAATTGTTTTCCCCTACGCCGAATTGATGTTCCTGTATTTTCACCAAGAATCTCACATCCTACTTCGCTATTGATATTTTAATTTAATGGATTGTTTAGAGTCTAACTTGTCTCAACTAAATTTTTCAACTAATCTTCCAACAGTTGATAACCCTAAACTCTCAGGTGACAAAATGGTTTTATAGCGTTGACAGCACTTTAATGTGCAGATGGCGGAAAATTCAAATCTTTGGTTAATTTTGAGACGCTATTTATACGGACCGGGGGGTATACTCTGTAATTCGAAACGAAAGAAATCCTTTCGCATTTTAATCGGAAATAATTTCTTTCTCAGTACTTTCAATTCTTGTTGAATGAAATATTTTTATTAATTAATGAGAGTTTCTAAAGAAAAGAAGAATTAAATTAGACTTTATTAGCTGGGGGAAATACCGATATTTTTCTGTGCAGCGACGCACTTCATCAGCACCCAAGTCTATCTAATGGGGTAGAGATTGTTATTAACATCAGCTATTTAACGCAAATTTTCAATGAAATGGAATATGAGAAATGTTGTGTATACAACAAACATTCATTCAACAAGAATTGAAATTACTGAACTTAAGCCCGACTAAGAAATTATTTCTGATTAAAATTCACTATAGTTCAACTAAAAGTTTAAAATTGTCTAACTTAAAAAAAATACTTTAGTTATTTTTTTACCCAAAAATAATTTTATCAATTTCCAACCCTGGAACCATAATTTTGATTTTTCTAGATCTAAAATAAATAATATATTTAATTACCAAAGAAATAATTAATTTTATTTAATTAGTTTTATATATCAGAAAAAGTGTAAGTTTGTCAACCCTGAAATCATAGTTATAGATTTTTCAGATTCCTTTTAACATATAATTCTTTAAAAAAATATATAAAATATGTTAAGTGAACAGAGAAAAAGGAGATAAGGAGCTCTGGAGCTGTGGTCCTTATTTTTCTAATTTCCTATACCAAACTTTCCTTTGGAGATAAAGGAGATAAGGAAAAATTAGTTATGTTTAGTTACTTTAATATCAAAAAAAAAAGATAAAATTTTCCAGTTTTGGAGCTGTGGTCCTTATTTTTCTAATTTTCTATACCAAACTTTCCTTTCCAAAACATAAAATATAGTTAATGTAAAAAAGAAAAAAAAAATTATTAGACCTAGTTACTTTATATATCACAAAAAGTGTAAGTTTCCCAACCCTGGAATAATTCTGTTTAATTTTTCTGATTTTTTACACCATTCTCTTTCTTTTAAGAATATAAGATATAGACAAAAAGGAAAAATTAGTTTTAGTAGATTTCTTTTATGTATGTATGTATGTAACAAAAAATGTTAAAGTTTTCCAACACTGGAAACGTCTTTTTGATATTTTTTTATTTTTAATTAGAATTTTATTCCTACTGAAAAATAAAATAAGTGTATTTAACAAAAGAAAAAAAAAAAATAGATTTAACTAGTTACTTTTATATGGTAAAATAAAGTTTACGTTTTCCAGCTCTGAAGCCATCTCCTCAATTTTGCTGATTTTCAATACCAATCTATTTCGGACCATTTCTAACATACCAGTTCAAGACCGAAGTCTTTAGCTTTGGAAAACCGATTTCATGTACAGACAGACCGATAGACGGACATCGCTTATTCGTCTTCCCTATTCATAAGGATCCAGAATGTACATATGTATATACTTTATGGGTCGCATATGAATATTGTGGAAATTACACACGGAATGACAAACCTATATACATATATCCTTTACCATTTTTGGTGAAGGGTATAATAAGAAATATCGAAGTATATTTATTTGACATAAAGTCCTTATTTAATTTGAAAAAAAGTTGGTGGAAAATAAAATAGATGCTAAATCGAATAAACTTGTTTTGCAAAGATTTTTCTTTGAAGCTTTTAAGCTTGTTATCAGGGACAAGCAATGATGTCAAAATTCTTTCACGAATAATGACTAAATCATGATACAATTATACAAGGTACTTGCACAAGCCCAGCCTGTTAATGTATACAATGCAGAAACTTGTCAAACTTTGTTTACAAAAATGTTAGTGTATGTGTGTGAATAAAATGATTACAGTGTTGCCAATGAATTTGCGTGTGGCTGTGTCTCCAATTACACATTGAAGAAAATTACACTACACATCCTTTGTAGGTTAAAATTAAAATAAATTTAAACAAAAATAGAAGTCAAAGTAGAATTACACACAGATTATACATGAATCTAATTATAGGCCTACACATGTGAGTAGAATTTACACACTCTGTATATTACACACATATTGGCAACACTGAATGACTATAATCATTCATGAATGCCGCGTCTGCAATTGTACTTTAGTTACCCTGTAATTGTAATTTTTAACAACAAAAGACATCTGTTTTTGACTAAATTCTGTTTGTTTCTACCAACAAAATGCGTGTGTTTCTTGGTGTTGCAATTTTGTTGTAGTCGTGCAAGTACCTTGTATAATTGTATCATGCATCAGCTAATTAACTGGTACATCAAAACCAAATAAAGAATAAAAAAACCTAAAAAAAATATTTTGTAGTAAAATTACATTGAAATTATAAAATGTTTTCTCCAATATTTAGTTTTATTAGTACACATCTTTTTTTTAAATTTTCCAATTTTTCTTATTTACTCAACAGTTTAATAACTTTGTTTGCATTTCACTTATAGTATCAGTGTAAAATTGAAAAATAGCTACAACAGACTTTTGTTCTCTTTTTTCTAAACACAGATGGAATTTCATAATATTTTGATTCTACAAAGTCCTAATACTTTGTATTACCATGTAAAGACACCTTAAGATAGACCTTTGGGAGAATGACGTCCAAAAAAAGTTATCACCCTAATGTACTTATCCATGCATCTGCATGTGTAACTAATTTGCTCAATTAAAAAGATGTACAGTTTGTCAAGAAAATGTTTTGACATAGTTAAAATAGTTTTAAATTTTGACTTTTATCGTAAATGTTTTTTCCTTTTTTGCATTATGAAATTTTTTGTTATAGATTTCATTTTGTTTACATTTAAGTAAACAAATAGTCGTAAGTTATAAGCAATATTAAAAATGAGAGCATAAAAATTATATAAAAACCCAAAAAAATACTCAAAAATTTCTTTGTCAAGAAAATGTTTTTACATCCTTGTATTATTTGGTAAAAGAAATGAGAAAGACTTTAATGTGTACAAAAATAAATATTTTTAGTGGCCGCAATTGGCATCAAATCGGCATTTAAGACGGAAAAAATTGAGGTCTTGTTTCAACTTTGTTATTTGTTGAGCTTCTTCTCATTTGTTTAAATGAAAGTAACTCTAGCTGTTCTAAGAAAAAAATTACCTTTTCCAAATATTCCGCTGAGATTTTATCACATTCCCCTCGCATTACTGTTCTCAACTCCATTTAGTTCTTGAAATACCATTTGGAAATATTTTTTTTATAAACCCATAAATTTTCAATAGGGCATAGATCTGGACCTTCAGATGGAGTATAAACAACTTTACCGCAATTGAAAAGACACCATGTTCTTACAGAAAGTGCCTTATGTTTGGTGTCATTAGATTGATAACAATTGGAAACTTGCATGTTTACCAGCAATAAAGCCAACCTTACTCGCGCTGTCAACCAAAAACCATTTCAACGCACTAGTTCAGGCTGACACGAAATTATGTAAGTAATTTTAAGCTCAAATTACGAACGAAATTAGAAGTGTTCATGCTGTTCACTGAATGACATTTGAGTTGCCTACATTGAAGTAATTTTTTCAGTTGAATAACCTTTTTGTTACACTTATAGAAAATTGTTTTTGTAAAAATCGTCATAAATATAACAACTTTCAATCTTTTTTAATTTCATATTGAATTAAAAATTTTTTATTTCTTTTATTTGTTGTTTCTCATAGTTGTAAATTTATTCAAATTTGAACAAAAAGGTAGTTTTAGTACAAAAACTGCGTTGTATATTGTAATTTCTTGTTAATTTCGAAGTTAAGTAAAATAATTTAATTTGGAAAATGTCAAAATATATGGCAAATTACTTAATTTCAACTTGATTGCGACCGAAATCACGAAACTACTTAATTTGGCGTCAGCCTGAATGGGCTATAATTAAAATATTTCCTATTTTTTTTACCATATAATACAAGGATGTAAAAACATTTTCTTTACAAAAAAATTTTTCAGTTTTTTTTGCTTTCATGTAATTTTTATGCTTTCGTTTTTAATTTTGCTTATAACTTAAGACTATTTGTTCACTTAAATGTAAATAAAATGAAATCTATAACAAAAAAAAAGAAAAAAATATTTACGATAAAATTCAAAATTTAAAACGACTTTAATTAACACTGTCAAAATATTTCTGGACAAACTGTCAAAATATTTCTGGACAAACTGTATGTACAATGTACATTGTACATATACATACATACATATTTAGTTTTTTTAAAGGTCAACACTTTTTGTTTACAAACTCTAAAAAATTAAAAAAAAACATTCTCAACCTTCGCAAGTTGAGGCTGAAAGCAATTACATATGTATATGCGTTTATTTACTTCAAAAACATCATAACTCAAAAAATCTAGTTTTAGAGAAAACGAGTTTAAAATTTTAAATTTACATAAAACTCAATGAAGATCAGTGATGCCATTAGGATACGAAAGATACATTTTCCGTATCTTTTGATGATTTCAGGTACCATGTGTAATCCCGACATTTTTCGTATCTTTTGAATCTGTATGCAAAATGTACAGAAAATATGAACATGTTTTTCTTGAGGAAATATGAACATCTTTCTTTTTTCAGGAAATTTATGTGAACTTTTTGATATAATCGCCTTATAATAAGCGCCTTAACTCGTATATTAATTTTTACAAAAATTAATTTCTTTTGATAACATCCAAAGATAGTTATGTACATATAATTAATTTTAAAGTTTGCTTACTATATTTTTAAAAATTACATGCCTAATATTTATGACTTAAATAAATATAAAAATTAATTTATATGATATCATTTCTTTTACAATATTCATTAAATATGAAATAAAAATGTTATGTTAATAAATTTTAAACGTTAATAATGGACTTTAAAATTTTTTACAAAATGTATCTTTTTGGGAACAATGTATCTTTTTGGAAACTAAAATGTATCTTTCTCGAAATTTCACTGGCAACACTGATGAAGATATAAAAAAAGTGTTCTTAGGCCCCTTTCACATTAGGCAACTTTACTTGCGCAAGTCTTGTGTTTGTGGGTGTGAGAGGAAAGGTCGGTTGAAGGGGAAAGAATTGCCGAGATTTGAGTACAGACTTGCTTGAACTTGGCAATTCTGCCACAATTCTGTTTCAGCTGTACATACATGTCGCTCATTTACTCCAAAAAAGTAGTTAGCCAGAAAACGAGTTTAATACGTAATTCACACGTTGATTTTCAATGTTTTTTTAAAAGACGATTTTTTGAGTTTGTTGGCGAACGGTGTAGAAAAGCAAAAGGGGTAGAAAAAAATTAAAATTTCCGTTCTCGGAGTTTTTTTCTTAATTTTTCTTTACACTTATTTCAATTGTTGGTATGTTGCTTTATTTTATTTTTTTCATTCAATGTGACAACAGCTTTTTATAATACAAAACAGTGTTGCCATAAGTAGAGAGAAAGCACTATATGCAGGTATTTATAAGAGTGTAAGGAATATCGGAAAAATATTTTATTTTGGCCAAAATGTAGGTGTTTTTTATTCTCAGATTGCATTTTTTGTGCATAAATGTAAAAAATAATTATAGGTACTCAAAATATATTTTTGCTCATAATCCGTCTCAAAATTTTTTTTTGCTCTATGCATTTATCTATGTATTTATTTTGGTGATTTTCTCCACCATGGTGTTTCCCAACACGGCGCAGACTAATAAAGATTTTCTGCCTCGCAAAGTTTGCCTGCCTTATAACGATTCCTTGCACTGCCGACCTTCGCCCGGGCTTAAGGATTTTCTCCACCATTGTGTTTCCCAACACGGCGCAGCCTAAAATTGAATTTTTAAATTTCTTATTCATAAATGTAAAATTAATTCCTTTTATTCATACTTTTATTGCAATTCAGTAACAAACGAATATTATTTATGCGTTTCTATAACTTTTCTTTTTTTTTTATATAAAAATGAAATTACTGTACTTTGAATATTTTTTGGTATTTTTTAATTTTGGGCGATTTTTAATTTTTTTTGGGTGATTTTTTATTTTAAAATTTTGGGCGATATTTCATTTTTATATTTGGGCGATTTTTCATGGATCCTACATATAATTTTAGCGTTTGCGAAAATGGTACAAGAAATGGATATTGTTTCTTGTGGGGTGAGCGTAATGAAATGAAATGAAAGCTGTAATGAAATATGCTCAGCTCACTACATATACATATATATAGGTTTTTATTCTCAAATTAACGCTTTTTCGATTCAAATTCAAACTTTTTCAAATCAAACTCAATTTTTTTCAAAGTGATTTCAATTTTATTCAAAACAAATTAAATTATTTTCAACACAAATTAAACTTTTTACAAATCGTATTGAATATTTTTCATTTCAAAATAATTTTTTTTTTTCATTTTACATTAAATTATTTTAACTTCAAATTAATTTTTTTTAATTAAACGCAAAATACTTTAAAAAAAATTTTTATTTATACAAAATTAAATTTAAAATAAGCTTCAATTATTTGCTATAATGGATGTAGCTGTTTTTGTTTATACCAGCTATTTCGGCTGATTCAGCAATGGTTTTTCCTTCGTTATAAAACTTGATCAAAATATTTTTTTTTATCTACGCTAATTGGTTATATTTTCCACGTCTTCTGCGATGACGATCAGGCGATGATATTTCACATATATTTTCCTCGGAAGAACTATCTGTTACAAACTGAAGCCGATGATAATTTCGTACATTCGATACACCAGAACTAGCAGCGCGACTACTTTCTTCGCTAGATGACATTTTTTTATTTATTTAGTATTAATATAAGTTACAAAATGAGAACTTCTTTAAAATTGTAAGAACTTTAATTTCACTTTATCTGCCAACTAATTGACTCAGTAGTCATTAACCGACTCATTGTAAACTAAACTTTAAGTTGTTTGAAGTTTTTTAACACTAATCACTGAAAATGAAACGAGGAATTAGATTTTATTCTTGGCAGTTTCAACCGTTGTTTTTTATAATAAAAAAGCACCTTGTAGTATATTAGAGCAGTTTTCAAATGAGATTTTGGATTGATTTCGCTGGAATGGTATTTATAGACTGTTTAAAATAGCTCATAATACTTCACAAATTTCACTTACATTCTCAAAAATGTTTGCGTACCAGTTTTGTGCGTGAAAGGGTTAACCGGCGTTTCCATTATTGTACTGGAAAATATTTTCCAGTATTATAAATAACACAATAATAGAAAAGGAATCACGAATAAAAGAAAAAAAACAAGTTTTTAAATCTTTCTGCATTGAATTCGTGGAAAAATTAATTTGAAGTGGAAAAAATTGAATTTGAAAAAAAAAATTTAATTCTAAAAGAAAAAAAATTAATTTGAAATGAAAAAAAATTAATATGTGTTGAAAATAATTTAATTTGTTCTGAATAAAATTGAATTTGCTTTGAAAAAAATTGAGTTTGATTTGTAAAAAATTTAATTTGAATGGAAAAAGTGTTAATTTGAGAGTAAAAACCTATATTTGCTTATTATTGGCAATAGAAAAACAGTGAAATGAAGCCTGTATTGCGACAGTTGCGTTGGTCAGTACCACAACAAAGCCGTAAAATCTATGCTGGTGTATTTTTTAAATTCTTCGACCTCGTTCCATAAAATTAATGTTACTTATTTACTTTCGGGACATAATATAACGCCAGTAGATTTCGTACATATCACCATTGAATATATCCGTAATGCGCGAACTAACCCATCAGGATACGACTTGAAAAATTTAAAAATTCGTTACTGCTAAACAAAATTAAACTTAATTTCAATGGCCTCCATGACGCGACATTAAAAAAAATTCAACTTCAATTAAACTAGTTTACGGATATTTTGATAATTCTGAAAAAGCTTATAACCAATTTAAATTTCACTTACAAGATCGAAATATTATATGCTAAGAGCTTATTATCTCAACAAAGAAATTTACAGATTTAAAAATTCTTTGTTTAAAAAATAGTTTACCACCTAAACATCATAAACAATATTTAAATTTAAAGCATTCTTCAAGATTAAAAAATTCGTTAAATGAAACTGACGACAAACTGACCGACAATTAGATATCAAATATTGATGTAGTATTTTCGTATGCCATTTACCCAGAATAGAAACTAAAAACCAAATACAAGCTAAAGCTTTCACAGAACTTCTATTTTACAAATATAGGCGTTCCAAATTTATAATTACATATAAAAATGCATGCATCAATTACCAAAAACATGTATTTGATAGGTAGTAAAAACAACACATATTAGGGCGTTTCTTTACTTTTTGGGTAAAATTCGGTAAAATGAGAGCAAACTATAATTTCTCTCAATAAAATACAAAAATACACAAAAGTACGGGAACGGGAAAAACCAAGATTTTTAACACAAAAGGAAATGTCAATGCATGTGTGGATATACATACGTATATTGCAGTCGGCGTAGCTAGCGTTACCACTAACTACCATCTAGCAGTACAAAGGACTGACAATTTTAACATGCGGATGAGATTGACGGTAGTCAATTGCCACCATATGCATAAACATTCGTCAGTAATTTCGCTAATGAATACAATTAATTTTTCCATTGATAAAACAAATAATTATTCATCCTTATCGGTAATAAAAGGCGAAAATTTTGTTCACTTGAAATATTTTCCGTGAACAAAAAATGGTGAACAAAATTAAAGAATAATAACGCAAACATTGGCGATCACAATTTTAGGGAAAGGGAACACATTTCACGTGACCTTTTATCCCCGATAAGGGTGATTAATACTAGAGATGTGCACGTGAGCGGTTTTTGACTCACGACACGCACGCTCATGCAGAAAAATATTTTACTCACGCACTTTCATGCACGAATGATTTTGAAAATTTTCACGATCACGCACGCTCACGTATAAAATATTCTTAGTCACGCACGAGGGGTGTACAACTTATCACGATCACGCACGCTTACGAAAAATATATAATTAATTTTTTATGTGAGACAATTTTAAATTTTTAGTTGAACTATAGTGAATTTTAATCAGAAATAATTTCTTAGTCGGGCTTAAGTTTAGTAATTTCAATTCTTGTTGAATGAAATAATTTTATTAATTAATGTATTTGTAATGGTATTGGTTGACGTGAT
Source organism: Nowickia ferox (assembly GCA_936439885.1). Classification (NCBI taxonomy): domain Eukaryota; kingdom Metazoa; phylum Arthropoda; class Insecta; order Diptera; family Tachinidae; genus Nowickia; species Nowickia ferox. The sequence continues at coordinate 31,755,137 of OW387027.1, read as the reverse complement.
GTCGATGTTGACAACTGGAATAAAAGTGAATGTAAAATGTTTCTTAAATACAGAGTGCTAATGTCGAAAATAAAAAAAATTTAAAATTGTCTCACGAAAATAAAATATTTCAATCAAATTCGTTAGTCGAGAAATACTGAGAGTACACTTACTAAAAATTGCACTTTAATAAAAAATTATCAATTTTTTCACAAAACAAATATTTATGTATGTACTTATGTATGTATCTGTCTGCTACATATACATATGTACGTACGTCGGTGAAAGGTATATAAGATTTGGCACAGCCGAATATAACACTCTTACCTGTTTTTGTTTTCAATATAAGTAAGAGAAATAAACTTTCTTGTCGACATCGTGGGCCAGGCCGTAAATAACTTAAATATGGTAAATATGTGAATGGATGTATTACATTGTATAAATGTATGTATGTATAAGTACAAATTAAAAAAGTGTTTGTACACATAAATATTATATATATACATAATATCAGTAAAAAAAACACTTTTTTTATTAAAAACTTCATCGTGTTTGGTTTTTAAACTTTTTTAACGATCGCGAAAAACTAAAAATGCAGTTCTTCATATTTTTCCGATTTTAACTTGGGAGGTATGATATGATATAAAAAAGCTACAAGTTATCACCCTAATGTACATGCATATGTACCTATATGTACATATGAATGTATGTACGTATAGGTGCATGTACTTTTTCACACCCATTAGGTAAAAAAACTGCCTTCATTTTCGAAAAAATCCCCTTTAATAAAATCAACGCATTAGCTAAACAAATAAATTGATTTGTTTTAATATCAACAACAAAAGAATATAATAATTAATTACACAAAAAAAGAAGATGTTTTAAGTGAACGAAAATTAAAAAAAAAAAATTTCTTAGATTAAATAATAAAGAAGAAATAAAAGTAAATAAAAACGAATACATATAATAAATATGTACATATGTACATACATACATTAGAGTGGCCGTTAGTTGTATTTTTTTTTTGATTTCTTACATTCTCTCCCTCCAAATCGGTTCAGTTTTATGTAAAAAAAATACAAAAAAATATCATAGTGATAAGTTGTGTTTGAGGGTGTGGTCCGCCCATCAAAGTTGGACCTCAAGCCCATTTATTCAATGTATTTTTTTTTTGGTTTTTCATATGTACATATTCTTTTAGTTTTCTTTTGACTATATGGATATGTATGAAATAATTTAATAGATATAAGCTCTTATTGCACATGCTTAATATAAATAATTTTCATATAAATATAATTTTGGTAAATATAATTTTTGTTATTTTGTTGGTTATTTTCTTCATTATTTTCTAAAATATTAATTTTAGCAAAAACCTTTCTTTGAGACTAATGTTGTTGACTAGAAGAGCTAAAATATTGCCATATATCATATTCTTGTTAAATGTTTTTTTAAAAAGATAGTCGTATGCAAACAAATTACATTGAAAATGGGCTTGAAGGTCAACTTTGAGGGGCGGACGCACCCCAAAAACACAACTTATCGTTATGAAATTTTTTTGTATTTTTTATTACCGATTTGGGGGAGAGAATATAAGAATAAAATAAATATATAATATAAGAAATAAAATAAATAAAAAATAACGGCCACTCTAATGTACATACATACATACATATGTATGTTTGTGTGTATGTATTTCAAACACCAATAATCTCAATGACCCACCTTACCTGTTTGATAATGACCGCTGAAGGGGAATTTTGTGAAATTAAGTATATTCAATATCACTGCTTTATAATGACCTTTAATTTGTGAATGAGTTTTGTTTTCTATATGAATAATTCAAATAATATATCTTAAATATGTATGATACTTCGTCTAAAATTGGAGCTTAAGCATGAATGAAGAGGCATGAAAAAATATTCTTCTCTCAGCAGGTGATAGTAGAAGCTATTTATATGAAATTTTTTACGCAAGATAAAGTACGATATGCATTATTGTTTTGCATTCTTTTTTTGCGTTATGACACTGTTGAACTAAATGTGCGATATGTTACTTTTCACAATCAAATTGTATTTGTTGTGTGTTTTTAAGGGCCTTGTTTTCTAAAATGCAACACTAAGCTGCTCTCTATTAATGCTGTGTGCCACAAGGAAAAAGCGCTTAAGTCATATTTGACTGTTTTTCAGGAGAGCACTTTTAAGCTTTCAAGTCGATTTTCAGAAATTTATTTATTTTATAGTTAAATTGGAAAATTCTCTGTTCATCTTTATTTTTTTAAGCAAACATTTTGCTATAACTTCTTGAAAACTCGCACAAATTAATTAAGATTTTTGCCAGGGGTACTTTCAAATGTGCAGATTACGGCGGTACCATTAACTCAAAATCAGCTTATCTCGCCTTAAGCACTTTGTCCTTTTTGCCACAGAATTGGTGATTTTTATAGACTTATCAAATTACATACATATGTATGTACATGCATATCTTTACCTTAATATAGAAAGGCCCTAACTTATTATTTTTTTGAAATTGAGTTTTTTGTAAATTTCGTTAGAAGAACATTTAATGTATTGAAAAATGCATGAGTCTTACAACTGAAAAGTCAGACGTAAAATACAGGCCGTATGAAATCAGCTTAAGCTTTTGGTTTCTGTAATTTAATTTTTGCAAATTAAGGCCTTAAATTATTTTTTATTTAAAAAAAAAATACAATTAATCAAAGTAATTATTAAAACAAATATTTACACTAATAAGTTATTAAAACATAATTCACTATACTATAAATTATCATTGAAAACATTAGATTTTCAAAAAAAAAATACTAGTCCAATGGTCCCAAAATCTATTAGTCCAACCTCTCAACGTTTTCGTACTTTTTTAACTGCTTACATGTACATATGTATTTATAACGCAGCTTATGCCCAATATTTAAAAAAATTTTTTTTGAATAAATTGGAATGATTTTCCATCATCGCACGTAAAAGTTGGTTGATAAGTCCACCGGTTTCGGACACGTGCCATCTTCAGCGTTCTCTTGAATAACTCCCGATTTTTACTCCAAACGCCACTGCAGTAAATAAAAAAAATTATTTTGGAAATAACTGGGAAACATAAAAATATCTTAATGAAATTTCACAAACAGCTCCTTAACTGAATATAATTAAATCGCCAAAAACTGATTTATAGTCTGAATAGGAGATGGACGCGTGTCGTGTTTTTTTCGTGACACGAACACGCACGACTCAACACGAAGTGTTCGTGGCAATAAATCTGGTTTCGTGCGTCCTCGGGTCGTTTCGTGTTGAGCAAAATGAGAACGAAATACACGAAACGTCTCTTAAGTTTAAAGTTCTAAAATTAAACAAAAATATGTATTTATCTATATACATATATAAAAATTAATCCAATTTTGTTGGCACGACATCACGCGTTAATGGCTGGACCAACACACCCCATTCCTTTTTTTTTGTTTGTTATTGTCTGGAGAAGAAGAATATGAAAGAAAAAATTAAGAAAGTTGCGCGGAACAGGGTAAAACGGGAAAATTTGTGCGGCTGGTATTTTTCTGTTTTTGGTATAAATTCAGTTTAAATTCTACTCAGTACTCGCGGGGAAATTCTAGTTTCTTGCGCAGTATCGTGTTGAGAGAATTTTTCGCGTGCGTATTTCGTACGTGTTGAACATCTTATATTATTTATATAATTCTTAAATATGTCGCTCGCTCTTTTCTATGTTTTGTGATCACATAAGAGCAGACATTTCATATAACTTCGAGGGAAGTTCGAAAATTCACGGACTTATTGATCCGCCCTCGCATATGGGAAGGACACGAATCCTTGAAATTTAAGTGGCCAAATTTTATTTCTCAATTTTTGGCCGCTCGTTTTATGAACTCACGACACTGTGCGGCACTGCTTACTAAATCTTTTAATTTATACAAATATTGGCCCGTTACATTCAGAAATACAATGTATAATCACTGTTTTATCTGAAAACTTTAAAGGCCCATAACTCGCCAATTTTTTAATTTAATTTTTTCTTCTTATTTTCTATCGGACAGGATAATTTTTATTTAGTTTTGAGAGAAGGACCTAAAACCGATTTAAGCCTATGATTTATTTATGTATACATATTTTTTTTTAATTAAAAGCTTTTTTCATACATGTAAATGTGATAGAATTATTGCAAATATGTCATTTGCAAACTAAAGTCAAATTTTTGTATTTACGGATTATTGCAAACGGGGTATTGGGAAACTAATGTCGAGCTTTTGTATATGGGCATTTCCACAGATAAGTCCACCTTTTGTCACGTTACAACACCAAGCAATTAAGTTTGTATTTCGGCGTAATTTCTGTTCGAGTTTTTCATGCAACAAGCAAAAAAGTATTTATTATTTTGTGTTTGCAGTACTGTGGTGGTACAAAAATTTTGCGAATCGTAATTTCGAATTTACAGTGTTGTGGTGGTACATATTTTATGCGAAAAGTCACAATTTCTGCCTGGAATATTTTTAATAAAATTAAATGCTAAAAACTATTTTTATGTTAATTTTTTTAACTTTGTATGGTACAAAAAAATTCTTCTATCTATCTATTCTCTAACTATGTATAACCTGACCAGATGGTTTTTGCAAAAAGCGGGACATAATCGATCAAAAAGCGAGATTTTGAAGAAAATACCGCCAAAAAGCGGGATTTAAAAATAAAAATCTTTTCTAAATAGTTATGTGTAATATGCACATCAATAGCTTCGTATGTAGTTGGGAAACGAAAATATTTATAAACAGAAATTTTTATCAACATCCTTACTTCCTTATTAAATTTATTATATTATAAATGTGAAAGCGAGTTTGTTTGTTTGTTTGCTACGCTTTCACGTCCAAACCGCTGAACCGACTTTGAAATTTCATCCGTTCCCGAAAATAATTTTGTACATTTGGTTCGTTTTTTTCCGAAAAACACACTTTTGGGCTGATTCGGATAATTTTCGTTTATGGTTTGACTATTTAATCAGTTTTAAAGCCAGTTTTTATTCTGTTTTTAATTTTTTTTTATCGCATAATTGTCGTTTTTTATCGTTTTTTAACATTCCCAGTGAGTAAGAAATATCAAAAGATTCATAAATTGTAAGTATAGTTTTCAAAATATCAGATCAACGAGAGCGGAGCCGCGGTAAAAGCTATTATATAAATAAAAATCAAATGTCATTCGTTAGTAATCGCATCACTATTTTTTTAATATTTTTCATATTTCAACTTAAGTTTTTACGGAAAGAAACATTTACCACGCCCACTTTTTTAATTTATCTAAAATCGGAAAACGACGACCGATTTGTAAATCTTTTAAAAATTAATTTCAATTATTATTGTTCGAACTTCATTTGTTTCTATATTTTATGATTAAATCAGGCTAAAGTTCGTATCGCTTTGTAACTTTACACGGTTACACGATCAAGTTTTGCCTTTCAAATTTCAATACACTCACACTTTTTCACTAATACATTAATTTTTTTAAAATTTGATGCAACTTTGATATCAAATTTTCTTTCCAATTTTGTGTTCAAATTTATAGGCAAAAAGAAACAACTGACAGCAATTTCAATGAGAACACTTTTAGTTTTTGTTTTCAAATATTCTGCCGACATAGTATTTTTGTGTCCTTTTATTACAAACAATGTTATTTATATTCCGCAGAAAAATTTTAATTATAATTAAATAAATATTTTTGGGAACAAAAATAAAAAGTACAATGATATGTTGCGGTTTATAGACCTATACAGAAGCCATGAAGTTGTATTGTTTTAAGTTGTATTCTTAACAACGGCATATTGAAAATAAATTTGCTTTACAATTGCGTGCAGCCTGTGTCAAAGCTTTCAATTTAAATGAATTTTGACAACCAGTATGCGTGAAAAACTTGAAAGCAATTCTTGGTCGTGTAACTGTAGCGTAAGCCAAATTACATGTGATAATTATTAATGAACAAATAACACCAAAGTTAGTTGTAAATATTCTGACAAACACGTAGTAGAACAGAACAACTAGCTGTTGTTCGTATTAATTTAAAGAAGTAGTATTAAGCAGTGGACAAGTTTGCATAGCACCACCCATAAATAGCAAATGTTTATTTTGAAATATCTTGGGAACTAATACGGTAAAACTTCTGAGATTTTGTAGAAAAAGTTCGTAATAAAACAAGTGGGCGTGGCACCTTCCACAAAAAGTTTTGGATTATATGTATCTGCATATAATGCCGAAAGCAAATTTAAAATTTTGTGTAAGTAACTATTTTTATAATGTGCATTGTCTTACCAACAAAGTTTGAGTTGGACATATGTTTGTATATGGTGGTGTGGCACCTCCCATAAAGAGAAAATAATTGCTGAGATATCGGGAAAACTAATAGAAGGAGTACGTTGAAATTTTGTAGGTATGACTCTGTTGATAACACTGTGTGACAAAAAAAATACCTGTAACGTGTTACTTTTTTTTGATTTTAAATTGCTTTATTAAAAAAAATAGTTATCAGCTCATGTAAATACTATAAAACAATGCAAAAATTAAAGGTAAAACATAAAAATTATTTTCATATACTTATGTATAGTACACGTTTATAATATATATACATACATATGAATCTATGGACAAGGTGGATATCAACCTCAATATAAAATATGAAGCAGAATGTCAACAAAACTAAAAAACACTTTTTGCAAATGGATTTTGACATCCATTGCACACCACAAGGCCAATTTAATTCGCCTCTGCTACGACCTCATGAAATAATTTCGCTTTAATTTCATGTTTAAGTAAGTGTTGCTATGGTCAAAAAACGCTTAGAACTTTTACACTAAAAAAAAATACTTAGGAAAATCAACAGAACACGTTGGTCTAAGTTTTAACATACTAAAAACTAATTTTATTGCAAAATATACAACTCGAAAAGTATTCGACTCAGCCGGTTTTTAAATTGTAAAAAAACCGGACTATTCGGCATTCGAAAAATCAACATTTTGAAAAACCCGACAACCGTATTGTGAAAAAGCAGGGTTTTAAAACCGGTTGAAACCCCTAGTCGATCACCCTAATATGTATGTACACACAAAAAAGTAATGTGAATGATTTTGTAATATCAATTAAAATACTTGTAATATCAATTAAAAAATTAATTAAATTTTCACCTATAAACAATTTGATAATATCAATTAAGTTTTTCCACTGAATTTAATTAATACAATTAAAAATTTAATTGAATCAATTATATTTTTAGTTGAAAACATTAATTGGTGACTTCTTTTTTCTGTGTACATAGATCATTTCTGGCCACCGAGAGCACCACGAGAGTACTGTATTCGCGTATGTGTATTCATTTGTATAAGAAGCCGATTGATGTTCAACACTCTGGTGCTACTTTGAGCAGCTCAGACATAGATTGTAGTATTTATTATAAGAAAATTTTAAATTTGCAATACAGTTATCTCGGGAGTGTTATCTCGTGAGAGCATGAGAATTCGTGCGTGATTCTTAAAAAAAACTCACGCACGAGTAATTTTTTTAAGTCACGGTCACGCACTCGCGTGATTAATTATAAATTTGATCACGATCACGCGTGAATCACGCGTGACTCGATAAAATCGCGACATTTGCACATCTCTAATATTTATACATCGCTTTTTATTGCAATATAGTCATAACTCAAAAAAGCTAGTTTTGCAGAAAATAAGTTTAAAGTTTTCAATTGATATACACTTAAATGAAAATATAAAAATATTTTCTTTTCTCAAGACAAATCAGCCGATTTTTAAATGTCGAGTTCCGGGTTTGGAGTAAAAATTTTTTGAATATAATAAAACATGCAAACATAGCAGTTATCTAAAGGGCTCTTTAATGGATTAATAATATAAACGTATTTACTTGTGTAGAAAGGCGCTTTTCCAGATGAATGTGAGTACATTAGCTTACTTTCTATCTATAAAACCTGCATTGTTTCGGCGCTATTCAATCACCTTTTATCTCAAACTATATATATAGTTTGCTTCATGTAGGTTCACTGCTTCTAAACAAGCTCACATTTTTAAGCAAATCATGATACACAAAAAATCGCTAGAATTCCAGCTAATAGCTAAATCATAATTTTTCCGCAAAATGTACTTTAATTCCAAAATATTATTTTACTTATTCAGTAAAATATTTTTTTAATTATAAATACATTGAAATTGATTATTGAGGAATGCGCATTTCACTGCTGCTAGTGCAGATCATCAGGGAACCTTTAGCCTGCTATCATGTACAGTTATGAGAAAAATCCTCTATACAGAAATTTTTTTTTTAACAAATTACAATTTTTTATTTTCAACAAATTCTGCCAGAAAGCATTTAACAGAATTTTTTGAAAGTTTTTTAACTAATGAAAATGCCAGATCTAGCAGTGAAAATGCTAAAATGGCAACAATGAATTTCATAAATCTTTCTGTTTTAACAATTTGTATTTTTAATAAATTAAGAAACATTTGCTCCGTTCAAGACTCAATTTAAATAAAATGCTATATGTATTACAACTACATATGTACATACATATATAATACAACTTCATATTCTTATATAAATTTATTTGCATGTGATATTTTAACGAATTGTAATATTTGCATTCGCTTTCACAAAAATTAAAATGTATTATTCGCTTTCGCATTCGCTAATACGTACGTATAGGTAGAATGAGCCTACGCGTATGTATGTACATATGTATGAGTAAAAACCTATTTTTCAACCAATAAACATAAAAAATTATTATATATTTTTCGAAAGCGTGCGTGATCGTGATAAGTTGTACACCCCTCGTGCGTGATTAAGAATATTTTATACGTGAGCGTGCGTGATCGTGAAAATTTTCAAAATCATACGTGCGTGATTAAAATATTTTTCTGCGTGAGCATGCGTGTCGTGAGTCAAAACCCGCTCACGTGCACATCTCTGTTATTAACAACAATCCGTATTTAAAATTTTTCAAACACCCCAAAATCTTGAGTTACTTGTAAAAACCCGGTTTTTCTTACCTGTATCAACCTCTAACCAAGTTAAATATCAACCGAAATTTATAAACAGATTTAGAAAGAAGAGACTAAGATCTTTTGAACCATATATATATTGTTTCAGTAAATTATAATTACTGAATTATAATTTTTCGGTTTTTTCATCACTTTTCTACTTTGGATTCGTTCTTAGGCAGTATTTTTGTACTGCAACCATACTGTTTATGACTTTATTTATAAAACATTATTGATTAAGAGTGATTCGCAGGTTTGCATTAAAAAATTCCTTAGAAATTTACTGAGCTAGTAAATATTTTATTAGAAGACTTTTTGTTAAAAAATTACCGGCATAGTGTATATATTTCGCGTTGTATTTACTCGTGTACGCTTTCTGTGTATTTAAGCCTTCAGGATGATGAAAGTACAGTTTAATAGACGTATGTATATCAACACCAAGTATAAAATTGGTACAACAGTGGTCGCCAAATTGTTTTATTGAGAGCCGCATTAAGCGAAGCACGCAGGATTTTGGCTAGTTAAGCAGCAACTATACTTAAAACAATAATTAGAATAAACTTTTCTCAGTTACATTTTAATAAAAATCAAGAGATTGAAAATTTCAAAACTCTAAAAAGCGGGACGGAAATTCAAGACGGGATCGACATAAGAAAAGCGAACTAATCCCGCCTAAGCGGCATGTCTGGTCAGGTTATGTATGTAAATCAAAATGTTATTAAAAATCACATAACTCTGCATAAACAATTTAATGTGCAACAATCTAAGAACATCCAATATTCGTGTTAAAGTCCAGCTGAAGGGTATATGAAATTCGACTTCACCCACTTACAATTTCTGACTAATTTATTAAACATTAACTGAATCATATTTTACAGATAAATTTGTATGTGTCTGGTACCATTTAGTAGCTGTCATACTATTATATTATATTATATTATACTTATTATATAAAAAGTGCTTTTTTTGCTAAATTGAGTAATTTTATTATAAAATTTATTGCAAAACAATATCGATTACTAATTTAAAGTGGATCCCCTTGAGTATAGTATGCAATAAAAAATGTGCTATTATCAACGATATTATTTTAAAATGCCAATTTTGAATAAATATTTATAAAATTCATAAAGAAAACATCTCTTATGACTTCTTTGCATATAAAAGAGTTACATCAGGTGTTTTTTATTATTATACAAAACAACCATTCTTGAGATTTAGCATTTTAAACTTACATATTTCTTCAGTGTGTTCATTCAAAACATTCGATAGGCTGAGTTTACATCTGACATTTCATGTGTGCCGTGTGCCAAAAAAAACGTAACCACTAATTACTAATGAAAAACTGTTTGATTCAGGCACTTATCGACATGAAATCCCGTACAAAACGATTTTCTTACAAGTCGTAAGTCGTAAGTCGTGCTTAATTCATAAAAATATTGCACAATAATTTATTCAATAATAATTGAATATTCGTTTAAAATTTTCATTAATTTTTAATATCGCATTTTCTATTATTATTCTGCCTTATTCACAAAAAATATTTCGGTCTAATAAGAGGTTTATGAAATTTGATATGGAAATTTGATTAATAAATATTTTATTAAACCGAAATATTTTTATGAATTAGGCCCATTGTATCACCAAGGTGCGGTTTTGGAGGATTTGTTGTACTGAATATTAGTACTGAAAACTTAGTAAAAAGCGTTACTAAGGGGGATATAAAAACTCCGAAAATAACGTTAAGTAATATGTGAATGGCCCCGAAGATAAATGTATATTTAACATTATAAAACTGCATGAAATTAGAAAAGATTCGCAAGGACTGCATAAAAACCCTGAAAATGCCACCACTCAGTGTATGGCAGCAGACACTTCTAAAAGTGAATTACAGTAATAGCAAAGATCAACCAGTTTCTAAAAGGTACGTCAAGAACTTGAACAATGTTATGTGTCGAATATGAAACACATTTATGCGCAGAACATAAAAATAAATCAAGTCTGCAACTCATGATACAATTCTGACTCCTTTTGGGCACTACGTAAATATTTAAATGAGTAAAAAAAAATTGTAGCATCTCACTTTTTAGAGTTGTCAATCTTTGAAACATTTTCCCCCATACGCAAAAATAAATTCAATAAAGTGCGACTTTGACTCTCACACGAAGGGTTACGTACGGACACTTCATATGAACTTAAGCCTCTATAATAGAATATCTTACCAGATGTTGACATGTAACAAAAAAATGAAGTACACGGTAGCTTTGGCGCTTTTCTTAGTTTTGTCACTTTTTTCGTGTTTGGGACTTTTTTCAGTTATTGGTGTTTTTTAAGCTTTGGCTTTTTTTTAGTTTTTTTTCGGTTTTTGGCGATTTCTTCGTTTTGCCGATTTTTCATTTTGAGATTTTTTATTTTAGCGTTTTTGAACATTTCAAGAGTTTGCTTCTAACGGTTTCCAAAATACAGCAACTTGTCAAAATTACATTAACTGATAGAATACCCTTCAATTTTGATTTTCTTTTATGTTAAATTTTGGTGTTACTTGTTGTAGTCTGTATAAAAATACACTAACTTCGCAAACTTCAAGTGTCTATATATAATTGTATGTATATTACATGGGAATTTGAAAATTTTCTTTACTCGCTTTGGAACACCCTTTAATTTTTGTTGTTGCAGCCGCCAAAGTTTTACATATTCTGTGTGCAGACGGATAGACGGACATCGTATCGAAAACAATAGGGTTCCTTTTTAACCTTAAATCATGGCTATCTCAAAACACTCTTGTTTTGATGCGCCACAAACTAGCTTGTTATGGGCCAACCATTAGTTAGTCAATTCGCAGCTAACTAATAGTGCACTAGAATTTTATCAGCCAAAAACTAACTCGAAATGAGCTAACTTGTGGTTATCTCAAACTTATGCAGCGTGAGTGAAAAAACTGAACAGCGTTTAACATGTAAAATGAGTTAGCTTTTGAGTCAGTTGTCACTCGTCTCTGATTAACCATTAGTTACCTATAAGTTAGCTCAAATCCCGACAGGGTATAATTCTACTGTACGTGTGTATGTCACTGAACTCCTAAGCGACTGGACCGATTTGAATAAATTTTTTTGTATGCGTTTTGTGTGGTGCCCTTAATGGCTTAGATTCACAAAACTAGGACCAGGAGGGTGAAAGCAGGAAATTTCTGCCCCCCCCCCGAAATATTAGAACAGATCTTAATGAAATTTAAAACATAGATATATCTGTGTCTAAAAATTCACATAGGCTATGTACATTTTTAAAAGTAGGACCAGGATGCCGAAAGGGAGAAAATTTCTGCCACTGCGAAACAATCAAACTGGTTTTAATGAAATTTAGAACATAGATAGATCTGCGTCTAAAAAGTCACAAAATGACCACACCCATTTTAAGTCTACTCAGTTTCTTTCGATATGCCAACGAAGTCGCGGGAAAATTCTATTAATTTATACATATTTTTAAATAAATATTGAATCCTTTTGATAAGAATGGTACCGAGTTCATAACTAACTTTTAACGATTGGATAAAATCTAACTTTGTCTAAGATTATTATTGCCTGTATTATCGATTATGTTATTCACTAACTTCTTGTTAATAACTTTGTTAAAATTTTATATCATATGGTAGCTGACTATTACAGGGATGTTATAACTTTAATTGGTGACTTTTTTTCGTCAACTGAAACAAAAATGAATGTTCATACAATTGCTTGGTCACGGAATTTTTGATATTTCTTGTTTTTCACATGTTGTAATTAATTTTTAGTGTTACTGTGTGCTTTAAATTAAAAAATAAATGAATTGGTGTATGTGCAAACGTAATTCTACACAAACGGCTCCACGATTATTTTTCCCTGTAGAAACAAATGTAAATTTATAAATGTGAAATTCTATAAGAACTCCGTACCAAACTATAACTTGAAAAACATTTTTAAATAAAAAAGACAATTGATACTCTTAATAAAAATACACATTTATAAATTTTCGGTTTTTTTATGTTGAAAGTACATTACAAAACCTGCGTCTCCCAAACATATCGTTTATATGACTAACGTCATCTATCATTGTTAAATAAAGAAAATTCCTACATGCGGGTACTTTTGCAACTGAAATAGAAGATTAGATTAGATATTTTATTTTCAAACTGCATTCATTTCGATATTATTAATCTAAAGCTATGGTCACACTTGGCAAACATTTGCCCAAAAAAGCGTAACCACTAAATACTATTGAAAATCCTTTTGATTCAGGCACATGTTTATAAAGATAAACAGTTTCATACATAACTAATAGACAACATTATAAAATCCAATATTTATGTAAACTGTTTAACTTAATAAACTAGTGTTTGACACAAAAGGTTTTTCATTGCTGTGTAGTGGTTATGCGTTTTTGGGCAAATGTTTGCCCAAGTTTGGCAGAACCCTAAAATATGAATTTTTAGAAATACTAATTGGTTGAAAGAAATTTTTTTATTTAAAAAAAGAACATAAATTTGATCTGCTGTCTAACTAAATTTTCAACTAAAGTCTCAATTTTCTCATACATGAATAGAGCGCAATCGAATAAAAATTTTCTGAAAGTGAAATCAAAAGTGGTTTAAACATGCATAGAAAAAATTAAACTTTGCTACGATGAATACTACCCAATAAAAATATTGGTAAATGCAGACAAAACATCCCAGTAAAAAAATTTAAAGTCATTCTTATGCCATTTTGCCAGTTGTCGACATCGACGTCACTTTAACACAATACCAAAAAAATTTGGGCTTGTGTACCCGTTGTCGAAAACAACTGACTCTGGTTGGCAGATTTATGCTATTTTGTAGACCTTATGGAACGGAAATAGATTGATTTGTGAGTTCTTAAATAGTTTTTGAAAGTCTGTGCATAAGATAAGAGGTTTGTGACTGTTCAAAATTTGTGGTTTAACTCTACTGACGATTTTTTAAAGCAACAATGAAATGCATATAGACAATACTTAACCAAAAGCAAATAAATTCCACTTATAATATAATATTGACAATGTGTGTAAATTTCTTGATATATTTATATATTAAAAATTTTTCCAGCCTTAACCATATTGATCCTGACACCGAAAAGTGAATTACATAACTCTCCATAATGGTACTAAAACAAATTTATATTTTAAAAAACATCTATTTTAAAGCATTTACACAGCTGCATTTGTGCATAATACGCAACATATCATAAAGCTTCGTAAGACTAATTAGTGCCCATGTTTAGGGATTGAATTAGATATTCATATAAAAATTTAAGAAATAAAAAAATATCTCGAGTAAAGGATTTCCTAATACATAAAATATGGTTAGTTAAAAATAAAAAATAATTAATTTTTTATGTTGATATATATAATAATTAATTTTATTTAGTTACTTTTATATACTAAAAAAAATCAAATTTCCAACCCTGGATTTTATTTAATTAACAAAAAAAAAAATTATTTTTGTTGAGCTATTTTTAGATACCAGACATACTCTAAGCTTCCCAGCTCAGGAGCTGTGTTTTTATTTTTCTAATTTTGTATACCAAACTTTTCTTTCTAAAAAATCAATTACATTTAATTTCTAAAGGAAAAAAAAATAATTTGACCTTACTTTTATATGCAAAAAAAAAACAATTAATTATCCAACCCTTTAAGCATGCCATTAGTTTTTTCTGATTTATTTTACTAAAATTTTTCTCTTAATATAAAAGGAAAGAAATACTTTTAGTAGGTTACTGTTTTATACCAAAAAAATTTAAATTTTCCAACCTTGGAATCGACTTTTTGATTTGTTTGGATTCTTGACACCAATTCAATTCTAACTGAAATGTAAAGTGGGTTAAATTAACAAAAAAAAACTCAAAATTAGTTCTAGCTAATTACTTTTATATGCAATTCCGATTTGCTTATTTTCAATACCGATCTATTTCAAACCATTTCTGACAAACTAGTCCAAGACCGAAGTCTCGAACTTTTTTGTAAGCTTCGGAAAACCAATTTCACGTACAGACTGACCGACGGACGGGTAGACGCACAGACGGACGGACGGACATCGCTTATTCGTCTTTCCTATTCATAAGGACCAAGAATATACATATGTACTCTTATATGCTATATCGTGCCATAACCGCAAAAATAGCTTAAGCGACATAATTTTCGAACTTAATCTTTTGACCAAAATCGTTTATTAGCGACCGTAAATAATCGATTTTCGTCAAAAAACGAAGTTCAAAAATGTGTCGGTTAGCTTTTTTGGTGGTTAGTGCACGATATTTGCCGCATATTAATATTGTGGAAATTACACATGGAATGACAAACCTATATGTATGTACCCTCTATCATTTTTGGTGAAGGGTATAATGAATGAAAATAACTTAAAGTAAAAAATATTAAAAAATTAAAAAAAAATTATTTAAAATTATCAAAATTTAAAAATGTAAAATAAATAAAAAGAAATAACAATGTGGGTATGTACATATCGCTCATTTACTCAAACAATGTCACAACTCAAAATATGGCATTTTTCAACTATTGATGCAGAATTAATAAATAAATAATGAAATTTTATTTTTTCCTTAAGTTGTGTGTAAATTTAAAACTTTGAACTCGTTTTCTGGCAAACTAATTTTGTTTGTAGTTAGGACGTTCTTTGAGTAAATGAGCGACATGTACATATGCACTACAAAGTACATATACACTACAAAGTACATATGTATGTACCTAAAAGTACATACCTAAAACTGAAACTAACACTTTTAATATATTCAGCATTCAAGAACAGAAAAAAGTTGTGTTATCATCGAAATCCGAGCTTTGCTTACAACATAAACTCTGTGTTATAATCAAAACAATTTAAAATCTCAAAACTTAGTTACACACATACATATCGTTACCTTAATATAGAAAGATCCTAACTCATTATTTTTTTGAATACGTGATTTTTGCATTTTTCGATACATTAGATGTTCTTTTATCGAAATATACAAAAAACTCGATTTAAAAAAAAATAATGAGTTGGGGCCTTTTATATATATTAAGGTAACGATATCTATATATGTACATACACTTTCATTAACAACCTGCAAATAATTAAACTAATTGCTGACAAATAAATAATAAAAAAAATACCCTTTTGAAAGCTCATGCTTCCGAGCATAACAAAATAACTTTTGTTAAAAATAACAACAGAAAGCGAAACGAAGAGTAACAAAAAACCACTCGAACCAATTCGGTAATTTTGTATAAAAGTAATACATCGTATGAGGAAGTGGTTCAGTGCTAAATAAACAAATGGTAGAACGACAACGGAAAGTTATTTAAAATTTTTATTTTTGTTAAAAACACCTACGTGCATTTTATATTAACAAAATACGATTGTATGAGAAAAAATTTGTTCGCGTAACTGAGAGAAAACAATCGTTCAAACTAACAAGAGGTGATTCCCCAAAAAAATAACAACTCGAAAAATGTGTGTAAATCATTTGAAAGCAAAATAATATATAAGTATGATGTATAGTGCTGAGAATGAAAACAAATACGTCACTTGATTTGACAATTTGCATCTTTCGATGAGATAAAGAATGAAAATATTAACAACAATTAATAAACAATAAATAAAATTTATTTTTGTAAACAACTATTTACTGCATATACTGTTCATTGAGGTTTCCAATTGTTACAATACACAATGGGAGTAAGGTTTTATGACAAGGAAAACATGTCGTCGGGAGATAATTATACAACGACTAGACACACAAGTTGTAACTGTAACACATGTAATCAGCCAACGTCGTCAACATCGTCTACAACAACAGCATCAACTAGCGCAACTGAAACACAAACAACAAATAGCTGTAGTAACGGTAATAATTTAAATTTTCAAAATTCTGGCGCCTTACGAGACATTGTGGGAAATTGCAAAGAGATGAGAATAGAAGACAATTCTCATAATTTGCGCATCGTGGGAAATAACAATCGTATACGCATTGCGTTTAATGTGGGTGACATAACAATCGTCGGAAATAATACAAGACTGAAAATAAAAATAAATCATGGCCACATCAAATATACCGGAAATGATGGTCGCATAACTTTAGGTAAAGATTCAACGGATCAACTGGTTGACTACAGTGGTTGTAATGGTGTTCTAAAAGTTAAAAATTCTAAGAAATCTAGTCAAGCAAAAGATGATGGAGAAATTAAAAATAGCAATGCAATGGGAAGTACTGGTTTTAATGGGAAATTTAATAACAATAAAAACCAAAGAGAAAAATATGCTTCGTTTAGTGGCTCAGCAACATCTGCTGATGAAATGTTCAAGTGTCACACAGATCGCAAAAAATCGATGCCTAATATAACAACAAAATCATTTCATGGCGAAAATGTGTCTAGTAATCGCTGCCACCAATTACAAAACAGTATTGTACCGAACTTTAGTAATATAGTTATTACAAATTCATCAAATATCTGTATATCTCCCTACTCCTGTACCTAGTAAAACATTCATACCAAGTATAACTACAATGTAGTTGAAAGTTAAGATCTTCTAGAACACTAGATGACCACGCTTATTTTGGTTTAATTTATTTAAGCTATGCATTTCTTGCCTTCTATAAAAAATATATTAGTTAAATATTTATTTAAATGAAATATCCTCAATAATGTTCCTAAATAGCTAAACACATCAATATGCATATTTATGTACAATTAAGTACATGTGTGTATACATATGTATGTTCATGCATATATACATACATACATACATATGTATGCATTAATTTTTGTTAATTCGTAAATTTATTTTAGTAAATTTTTAGTTAAATTACATATAAAACTGACTGAATGTAAAGCACATGAATAAAATATTTATTTATTATTTTTAAATACACGTTTATTTTCTTTATAACAACCCAAAATAGCCGTTTAATCTGGAAAGAGCAAGTATAAATGCTAGAATAAAAATCTATACAAAATTTCGAATGGAAATCAAAATGACAACTGTCAGTGCTGACAATGAAATGTGATAAACTTATAGCATGTTTCCACGATACGTATTTCGCTCTCTATTCATGGTTCACACCCCAATCATGAGCGAATCAACTTGCTTCGCCATCACGGCTGCCAATTGTCCAAATAGGGCAGCTTTTTATGAAAAGCTACTGTTAGAATTCATATTTGCATACCCAATAAAAGATTTTGGTATAGTTTTGTAGACTCTTTCTTAATAATTTATTATATAATTAAAAAAAATTATTTGTTGATGGTTTAGCGTTAAATAAAAATAGAATATTGACATTTATTATATAAATTTACCCTTGCAATTTTGAAATTTTTAGTCAATGCTCTATTGTTGCGATAAATGAACATACATACACTCATACATATGTATGCAAATATGTATATTGGTTCAATTAAAAGAAATTTTATGTTAGAAAGGCTCTAACTCGTAGTTTTTACGAAATCGAGTTTTTTCGTGATACATTTCAATACATTTCAACAATTACACCTCATAACAAAAATGTATTGCAATAGTTCTTTGTTAACAGTAATAAATTCTGGAATGGAAATTATAAATGCTGTGCATTACTTTATCTTTTACTATTTATTACCTTTTCCCACTGGGATAATTAACTTATAGTTAACTTTTCTTACATAGTGTCCACACCTGATGATTTTATATCATAACTCGTAATATAACGCCAGCAGAGCAACTGTAATTTTTTCATTAATATCATCACAAAGGCGTTGATGATTTTATATCATGATGAATCAAACAAATTTTTGAAAAATACTTCCCAAAAATTTCTAAGTTGCGCGTTGTTTAATTTTTTGGTCACAAATAATTGTTGTGCCGTCTTTTTTAAACGAAAATTATTTAATAAATAATCGTTAAGTGCACAGTGACACATAAAATGACATTTGATATCAAGATGAATTTGTCAGGCCGTGAGCTCTGATGATTATATTATACCGCTGCCATAATATTAATAAATTGAGTCTATACGTGATGAATTTTCATCATGAGATCAATTTGACATTCATCATGATATAAATTCATCAGGGGTGGACACTATGTTAGGCGCTAAAATACCCAGCGGTAAAACTCAGAAGGCTTTCTTGGTGCAGGACTTATTAAAGGCCTGCTTAGGAATTTTTCTCTTCTATGCGAAGGGAGAAGAGAAGGAGTAACATGTTTTGTTTTGTTTTTTTACCAAAGCAAAATCCATTAATTTGGCTTTCAAATTACAGGAAGAAGCAAGAACAGAAGGCCTACCCCGCAATGACAACGCGTGTAAAAAAGATATGAGTATGGAATGGAGCGAGCAGGCATTGTACATCCAAAATAAGTAGTATAGAGGCCTTCTAGAGGGCATCCTTACTCCTTCTAGTTCCCGCTGGGTAGTTAATCATATCGCTCATTTACTCAAAGAACGTCACAACTCAAAAAATTTAATTTTTGAGTTAATAATACAAAGTTAATCCTCATATCGTTCTTCATACTGTATAAAAATTGCATACAAATATCTTGTTTACTCAACTTTAGAAAGCAAAATAAAATTTTTTTCCATTAAGTAGTACGTAAATTGAAAACTTTAAACTCGTTTTCTTGCAAACTAGTTTTATTTTTATTTATGACTTTGTTCGGGTAAATGAGTGTTAAGTGTTTTTTGAAGAGATGATATCGTGTGTACATTCTCACTCACGAGCATGATTATACCTGCTCATATGTATACGATAGTGACTATTAAGTTTATAAAGTTTATTTTATTTGTTTATAGTATAAGTACTAGTTTACACTATGCAAGTCTTATTGCTAAGCTGATTAGTTTGAGGGGGAGAGAGACGAGGGGAACAGAAACGTTTCTTTTCCCCTCGTCTCACTCTCTCCTAACAAACTAATCAGCTTAGCAATAAGACTTGCATAGTGTAAATTAGGACTAAACAAATAAAATAACAAAGAGCACAAATGGTAGTGAATGCTCATAATTCACATGAGTCACGCGATTGGTATTGCCCGTCTTCAATTTTCTCTTTACATTGGCCTACATTTGCGGCAAACTACGAAAAATTCATGGAACAGAAATAAATCCCTAAAATTTTATTAGTATTTTACTGAATAAATATACATACATACATACATATACATATATATGTATGTTAAATCTCGGTGACAGTATGGGAGATAGGGTACAAGTATCGATGGGTTAATAACCGTTGACAATTATTTTAGGGGGTTTTTATTTGGTTGTATTGAAGTGTGTATACATATTATTAATATCATTTATCACTTATTTATGATCAGATAATGTTTGATTATTTTCAATTGCATTTTGATTAGCGCGGAAACAACATCATATAAATATGTACATAAATACCTACATCGTTTACATATTTTTAAACTACTATACTATACTTAGAACAAGAATATTTTTAACAATTCCAATTTGCAAGCAAGTTTTCAAAAGAACATAATACATATAACGATAGGCTTGTATTTACTTACCGTATCAGAAAGAAGCAAACAAAAATATTTTTAAGCTATTGTAAAATAAAGTTATGCATACATTTATGTGTAGTTTCCACAATGCAAGCAAGCGACTTGTCTAGAAAAAATATATGAAAAACACTAAAATTTTTTAGTGATTCCTATACAAATTTTCTAGACAAGTCACTTGCCTGCATTGTGGAAACTACACATTAGTTTTCTTGGAACCTATTTCAAACATATTCAAAATTCTTGACATATGCATGTACATATATGTCACATTGTTTAACTCAAAATCTTTCGACTAGGAATTGATATCGAAAACAAACAGTTTGGAGTTTTTTTTTATTGGTGTATCAATATGAATTCCCAAACAAAAATATTTTATTTACAAAAAACAAACAGTTAAAAATATTCTCAATTCGTTTGTATTTTTGAATGTTATTTACTTCATAACTTCGTAATTTTTTAACTAATTTATTTTTATCTGAGAGGAATCGTTGAGTAAAATGTTTTTCACTTTCCGGCCTTGGGCCGGACTTAAGAGGTTTCTCCTTTCGGTATGTCGAATAGTGGCTTCGCTGAGCAACTATTTTCAGTCTTTTAAGGCCTTTCACGTCTCAGCATATGGAATAGTGGACATTATTTCCATTTTAATGTAGGCTTTATTTCTTATATTTGATAGACGTTATTTTCACGGCATGCATTTCATTGTCATGAAAAATCTTAAGCTTTTTTAAGATGAAAAAAAGATGGTGGTCGAGGCTACCAAAAAAACCGCGTTAGCCGAAGAAGTCTTACAAAAAAAATATATATATGTACATATGTACATATCGCTCAGTTACTCAAAGAACGTCATAACTCATAAAATGGATTTTTGAGTTAGCGTGACTTTTTGAGTTCATGATTATAGATTCAATTAACCTTAATCTTCATTTGTGATTTTTTGGGTATAGGTACGAGTAGTTGCTAGTTTAAGCGCCAAATCGTGGTGGTTTAATCTTACATTAATATTGACAAAACACTCTCGTGAAACATAAAACTTTTTGTAAAAATTATATGATAAATTCAATTAAACTAATTTTTTGAGCTTTAGGTCTATTTATATTATTATTTTATTAGTTCGATATTTCGTTAACCTTTTGTTAACTTCTTCAGGATATTTTTTATTTTTTTAAAATTAAATTTTTCTTTTTTCTTTTCTCCTTTCAATTACAAAAATGTTTTTATGATAAAATAATTTACAAACACATAAATATGTAAATATATGTTTATTTTATTTATTTATTAATACATATTAAAAAAAGTAAATTGGCATAATATGGTTGCACAAATTATTGTTATTAACAGTATTTTAAAAAAGTTTTGTGACTGACTGTACACGACCTATGCCTTCACATAAGAAGTAGCAACTGGTTGTCAAAGAAATTCCATAAAATAATCTCAAGAATATACGGTTATCCGTGGCAGATAAGTCAACCAGTCCGAGCGAGACAAAAACTCTCGAAGGTCAAACAACACAAATAAACCTGACCGCACTTGAGAAGTAATTACGATGACGCGAGAGCTGTTCTTCAACCCAGAGCGGCTTAACGACTGAATAAATATATGTATACAGGGCAATCACGGGAACAATTCCAACTAATAGCAAGTAATAGGGAACCAAAATATTCTAATTGGAAAAGGGAGAAATTTCACGCGGAATTTTATTCATGATTGCCCTCATATATTTTATATTATTTATCTATTTCCTTTAATACGCGCTATGTTGTAGTTGTGAATAATACACAGAGAAAACAGGGCCTAATAAATACCTCATAAAATAGAACAAAATTCATAAGTAACGTAATGAAATCAATAACAAATACCTATAGTTTACAATTTACAAGAAAACCTAATAGAATCAAGAAGTTTTTCGCTATGGATTGTTTTTTTGGTGACAAAAATAACGGAAATTGAGTAAAAAAAGTGTGGTTTTACGTGGTTTTCTTATTGATAAAATTAATAAGATTTACCACATAAAAATAATAAGAAATCTCTATTGAAAAATTTTCGCTTCTCTCTGCTGGGATACACCTTAGCCTAAAAACGATTCATACAGAAAATCTTCTTGATTCTATTAGGCAGTTTTTTCTCTGTGTAAAATATGGCAGATTCTTCTTATTCCCACAAAAAAATCAAAGTGTGTTGATAACATGTATGATTTTTGCACAGAAAATGTTGCCACTATTTTCTTCCTCAGTATGATAATACTACATGCAAAAAATAAGTTTAAATTACCACTCAAAAACATCAAACTCAATTAATGTGAGATTAAAATTGCGTTCGCCTACGCAAAAGTTTTTAAAAATTTTTACTAAACTTTACTGCATTTTACTAAATTGCCAAAATATAGTAAATGAGAACACAAAATGAGAGAGTAAAGTAACAGATCTTGCCTGAGTATCTTCCAAATTTTTACTGCAGAATTAATCCTAATACCGTTCTTCATATTGTGTAAAAATTTCATACAAATATCTTGTTTCCTCAGCTCTTGAGAATAAAATAAAATTTTCTTAACCCATTAAGTTGTGTGTAAATTGAACAACTTAAACTCGTTTTCTAGCGAACTAGTTTCTTTGAGTTATGACGTTGTTTGAGTAAATTAGCGGTATGTATATTAAATTTCACTTTCAGATTCAGCATATGGAAGGACTGAAGTAGAAAGGCCCAAACTCGTATTTTTTGCGAAATTTAGTTTTTCGGTGATTGCAATATATTTCACACAAATACACATCGTCACAAAAATTTATTGCAATAGTGAGACATTTTAAATTTAATTGAACTATAGTGCTAAAATTCACTAAAGTAGATAGACATGGGTGCTGATTCGCACTTTAGTGCTTGGCTGCACAGAAAAATATCGGTATTTCCCCCAGCTAATAAAGGTCTATTTTAATTATTCTTCTCTTTAGAAACTCGCATTAATTAATAAAAAATGTTTCATTCAAGAAGAATTGAAATTACTTAACTTAAGCCTGATTAAGAAATTATTTCTGATTTATTGCAATAGTGTAAAAAATAACGATTTTACAAGAAGTTGTACAAAACAAGTTACACACTGAATATTACAGTTTCTATTATGTTTTTACCTGCTCCTGTAAAGTTACAATTCTTTGAGATAGGGCCTTTCCACTTGAGACCAACGATACCACCAGACCAGAGATCCCGCTTTTGGTGTAATTCTATTCCGCATTTTCGAATTTGAAAATTTATAATTTGATGTAGGAAAACATATGTACATATATATGTATAAAAAATGCGAAACATAAGAAAGCTTTGCTGAAAATAGCAAATAATACAACAGCACTAGTTGAAATACACTAGTTCACAAAAACAAATGAAAATTAAAATAGATTTTTTAAGCTCATTTTAGTTCACTGAAGACAAATATGAATTCGTTCGTTCATTTATTTTTTGCTCGATATAATCGCGAAAACTTGACTTTCCTGTTTTTTTTTTTTAGTTTTTGCCAAAAATATTTAAAATTTAAAAAAAGAAGAGAGGTGTCTTAGGACACCCGGTTATAGCTTTGCTGCTTAGTTATAAAAACAAATTTCGTGTATGAAATAACAATGCAACAAAATTGTATTATATGATGATGTCAAATTCTCTGCAAATATTTCAAAACGTTTCCATTTAATTATTTTCTAGCGGCGTACGATTAAATTAATGTATTGTTTGTGGCAGCTGTAAGCCGGCTTACAGCCGATCAGCTGTGTTCTCTTGTTTGTGCTCATGTGCAAAAACAAAACAAAAAACAAATTGAAAATCAAACAATTTGTTTCGTTTATTTTCGTACTCTGCTTTTAAGTACAAAGAAATCAAAACAAAAATTAATTTATAACTGTAATAGTGTCGAAAATCCCGTCCTAACTCCTGTATCGCCCAATAAGTAGCAAAGCTATAAAAAGTTCATTTAAAAAAACGTTTTGCAAGCCAAAAGTTAAAGATTATTTTGTGCCGAATAGATGAAACATTTTCAATATTCGACAAAAAATAGGTCAAATTTGTTAAATTTTGTGCAAATTTGTACTGGATTTTACTGAAATGCGTTCGTTTACACATAAAATTGCAGAAGAGAGTGCCAATTGAGAGAGTATTTTTGAAAATTTTTGCCTGTAAAATCCAGTAGATGAAAAAAACATATGATTCAATAAAATAAACAAAAGTAAACATATACAAAGTATAAATTTTTTAATAAAAAATTTAAAAGAAGAAAAGTTGAAGTAAAAGTTTAACAAAAAAAACTGTTTTTAAATTAGATTTCCCTAAAAGAAATGAATGACTGAAACTAAAGCCAGAATTAGTTTTTACTTTCTGTTGTTTATAGAAATCTAATACAAGTCGTTAGTTTTTCTGTTTCGTTCTGTCCTGTTTCGGGATTTTCACAGGTCGAAATCAAAAAATTGTTAAGTAATTGTAAGTGACAGCATAAACTAAATAAAAATATTTTGAAATAAATTGTGATTGTTCTTTTAGAATTAAAAAAAATTAAATTTTAAAGGATAAACATAAAATTATATTGAAACTTAACGATGGACGAGGCAAAATTAATCGCTTTAGTGGAAAACTGCGACCCTTCTGGGCACAAACAGCTGATAAGTTGCTACAGAAAAAGTAAGTACTCAAATTTAGAAGCAGAACGGCACATCACAGAAAACAAAATTTCTTCACTAAGGGGCCATCCATATATTACGTAACGCCCTTGAGTTTTGTTATGATTTGTTACGGGGTGGTAGAGGGGGGTCTGTAAAATTTGTTACGTAACATAAATTTTACTAATTTCGTACAAAAACACTTCGATTTTTTCATTTAATTTATCAAAGAAATACATACTAAATCAAGAATCATGAGTGTTAAATACATATAAATATATGTATATACATATGTATGTACATAAATACATATGTAATTGTTATTATTTATATTTTGCAAGCTTATTTGATTTTTGTCTACGCACTGTGTTAGTCTAACAGAAAATAAAAATAAAGGAACAAAAGTATTCAAATTCCCGAATATTCGTCCATTCTCAATTACTTGCATTTTCCCATAAATAAAATAAATAAATGCATAAATCCTAAACGAAACTTAAGAAAATGCCATAAAATGTCGAAATGATTTAATAATAGTATTATTTTCTTTTTATTCACACATACTTACATATGTAGATATATATATTTACTCATTTAATATACATATGTATGTACATAAAATGAATTTTGCTTTTTTTCAGTTCCCTATTTTAAAGTTATTTAAAAATACATACATATGTATGTGTATGAATTGAATTTAATTTTTTTTTAATAAAAACTTAAAACAATTTAAATAAAGTTCTTGTTACGTTATTGTTGGGGGGGTCTAAGAATTGTTACGATCTGTTATTGGGAGGGAGGGGGGAGGGGTCAAAAATCGGAAAAATGGCGTTACGTAATATGTGGATGGCCCCTAACACACTTGCAACAATTTTACATTGCAATCAATAGTGACAGTCACTTGAGTAGTCATTTGATCTGAAGTGATGATGGATTTATTTATTAATTATAGTTGCTCTACTCTAGCATATATGTTAGAGTGGAACAAACATTATTTACAAAACAAAATTAATTTATGTTGTTTTTTTAATTTTATTTTTGGCCAAATCAAATTTGTTGTGAATAGAATTCTTTTTATTATTTAGCTGGTGAGGCCTATCTTGTCTTATGTCAATAAAAACTCAATTTTTATTACATATGTATTTTTCCCGACGTTTCGTGAACTTTATGTTCACTTCTTCAGGGGATTTGTTAACAATCGAGTTGTGTTGTTATTAAATCATCAAAATTAAACATATACAAGTTTACTTTGAACCAAAAATTACAATATTAAGAAAGATGGCTTTAGCTGTTCCTTATTATCACACTGTCACTGTCACAGTGCATCCACATCTACAAATGCAGGTGAGTTCAGTGACAAATGTAATGTAGGTCCTATAAGGAATGATCCTATACTCGTATGTATGAATGAAAAAAATAAAGTTGATGAAATCAAAACATGGGCTGTGAGAAATAAAATTTCACATATTAAAAAGGGTAGGAATGGAAGATCTGCCAGTATCAGCCAAAACCCTTTTTAATGTGAAAAAGCAAGTAGCTAATGTTTCGAGTTCTTGTATTTAGGAATTCAAAAATACTTTCTTTCAAGAGCATTTGATTATTTATATGATAAGGAAAAAGTTTCAATAGATGTAAGTATTGATGGTCTCAAACTATTTCAAAGTTCCAATAGGCTATTGTGGCCCATTCTAGGAGCAATTGTAGGTTTTGTTAATGCAAGTCCATTTATGATAGGTTATTTTTCAGGTTTTAAGAAACCAAAAAATTTAGATAGTTTTATGGCAGACTTTTGCGCAGAAGTGAATCTGCTTAAAGAAAATGGGGAGAAATTAGGCCCTAAACAAAACTTTTTGCGGTTTAATGTCCGTTTATTTGTTTGCGATTCCCCAGCTAGGGCATTTGTCACGGGAGTAATTGCACACAATAGTAAAAATGGATGCCCCAAATGTTGTCAAGAAGGTTATATAAGGAGAGGAGGGTGTGCTTTTTGAAACAATCCGGTAATCTAAGAACTGATATGACATTTCACATCAGGTGTCACACTTCTCACCACATATATGCATATTGTTATATCCTAACTTTCTTGTAATTAAAATATAAGTATTTAATATAATATAATAATACTAATTAGTGTTGTTAAGAGATATAAGACATGTGAGTACCCAATGGGTACATAAGTATTTGGTACGTTAAAACATATCACATATAAAGAGAAAAGAAGCATTTTGAAAGATTCAGGTTTTGAAATGGTTTCTCAGTTCAATTTAGATATTATGCATTTAGTTGATTTAGGAGTTACTAAGAAATTGCTTAAAATTTTAATTAGTAAAAGTAATGTAGCAAAAATTAATTTCATTGCTAATTATGTCCCATCGGAATTTTGTCGTGTCCCAAGAAAACTTGATGAAATTTGCAACTGGAAGTCTACTGAACTTAGGCAGTTTCTGTTATATACAGGAATTTTTATTCCAAAAGATTGTATAAATAGCGATCAATATTATCACTTTTTATTAATACATATTGGTATAAGGCTTCTGTCTGGTGAACTTTCTCATATAAAAGAGGCAGATACTGCTCAAAAGGCGATGAGTTAGTTAGTTTTAATGTTCATGGCTTATTGCATTTAGCTGATTGTTGCAAAGAATTTGGACCATTACATTCATTTTGGTCGTATAAATTTGAAAATTATATGCAATATATAAAAAAATTTTTCAGGAAACCCAATAAAATTTTGCAACAATTAGTCCGCAGGATTGAAGAAGAGCAGGAAATACAACCAGCTTCGTGTAATGCTTCCAAATTAGGAAGCATCAAGAAAGAAAAGGACAGTTTCTTTCATAGCAAACTATCAGGTTCGGTAAAGGTTGTAGGCAGAGAAAGATCTTGCGAAACGGAATCATTTTTATGCAAAGCTTTTCAAAAAACTGAAAATTATTTTGAGCAACGTTTTCTCTTTTTGTAACCTTTTCACAGATCAAATATTTACACAAAATGAAAGGGACATCGGAGGACGTCAGTAGTGTCATCCGCTCTCTATTTACGGATGATCTACTAGAAATGTAGAATTGGGATGGGAGGTGGGAGAAAAATGCATCAGCTAAGCTAGGCATTGCGAATAAAATTCCAAGTGTATACATCTAAATATATTTCTTCTACAAATTTCAAATGTTTTTCAAAAGCAAGGCGCTTTGCAATTTGAGAAAAGTGTAAAAAAGTCTGTTGAACGAAGCCACCACCGCAACCACAAAAAAAAATACCTCTAAAAGGATAAAAAATAACGTTTTTTAGTTGTTTTTCTTGTTTATTTTTAAATTCCTTTTTTTTGTTTTGAATTAACTTTTTGTTTTTCTTGTTGTTTTATAATGTTTTTATTGCGAATTTTCATGTTCCTTTATGTTTCTTTGTTTTGAATGATTTCGTTGTATTTTTCTTGTTTTATTCTATTATTAATTATAATTGTTAATTTGTTTCTTGTTAGTCTATTTTTAAATTAAATATAATAATAAAAAACTTGAAATAATAAAGAAACTACCTTTATTTAATAATAGTCAGCTCTGAATGGTTTACTACGACTATATAGTCGTTAGAGTGAGATGCAACATCACACGTACACAAAAGTTTCCACCAGATTCATTCATTTTGCCTTAACAATGTGATAGAAACTTTGTTCTACGCAATGATGAATATATCCTGCATGACTTCCGATCAAATGATCGGTCAATTGACAGATACTATTCTTGTAAGGTTAATTGTGTTATTTATTTTAATTTTTTTAGAGATGTAAGGATTATGTATATGTGGATACTTATTTCTGCATACTATTCAGGGTAACGACTACCAGAAATCAAACATTGATGTATTTTCGTATGTCACTTACGCAGAATAAAAACTAAAAACCAAATACAAGCTAAAGCTTTCACAGAACTTTTATTTTAGAAATATATATTGCTTCAAATTTATCATTATAAAAATGCATTCATCAATTACTAAAAACATGTAATTGATGGGTTAGTTAGTTAAATTAAAAAAAAAACAGTTTTGTAATAATGTCATTTTTAAAATCTACCGGGCCGAATCGGTTCACTATCTTACGACACTTAAATGAGCACAGCATCTTTCGAATGCCCAAACTTAGCTCCGAACCGATGACCCATTCTTAAGTTATGAGATGCTTACTTGGGCACACACACATATATACATATCAATCCATACGGATATCATCGCGAAAATGTTCAGAATCGACTTCCCGGACTTCAAAAGGTCGAAATATTATGAAAACTTGATTTTCGAAAAATGGGATAAAATCAGTAACTTCCTATAACGGGTAGTTGAAAAAACTATTAGTTCTTTGGAATTGATAGTTGCAACAATTCCTAAAAAATTTAAGGTTAAATTTTTATTGTAATTTCTTATTTTTTAATTAATACGAATTTTTACAAAGTTTGTTTGTTCTTGGTTAAGCACGTCTAGATGCATTTCGTTGTTTTTTAAGTTTTTTATTATACTATTGTTGTAACTGTGTAATTCTTAATAAATTTTGGGGGAATTTGTCTAAGTTTATTGATGATGGCTAAGCAGCTACAAAATGCATTTAGACGTGCTTAACCAACGACAAAATAAATTTTTAGACTTCGTAGATTTTTATTGAATAAAATTTATAGATTTTTCAATATAGTTTTGTGCATGATATAAATATAGAAGATACTTCCATTCTCTCCTTGTTTTGAAAAATAAGTATTTTTGAATATCGTAAAAATATAAGTGTTCCCCTATAAATCTTTTACAAAAATGTGTAATTATCTTAACAAAATTTACGAATAATTAAAGTGACATACATGACCAAATATCTGTGAAGTTTAAAAAGTGGTTATGTAATAACTTGGCGCATCTTTTTAAGTTTTCTGCCTAAAAGAAGTCTTTTAACTATATTTTCATCCAAATTGGTTGATGATTTTGATTAGTTGCCAATAATTTTTCATTAACTAGTGTTTTTTGTGGGAATTGTTACAATTTAAGTTTAAAATTTGTTAACGCACTAGTAATCCCAAATTATTATTTTACTTATTAAGTAAAATATTTTTTAATAAAAATTCATTGAAATTGATTATTGAGGGGTTTAGCTGGATCCTATGCGCATTTCACTGTTGCTAATGCAGATCATCAGGGAACCTTTACCCAAAAATTTCTTAGAACAACTAGAGTTAATGAGCTCAATGGGCTCGAAGGAGCTCAAATGAGCTTCTCATTTGCTTAAATGAAAGTTTAACATATTAACTCTAGTTGTTCTAAGAAATTTTTGTGTAAAGGTTCCCTGATGATCTGCATTAGCAACAGTTTTTATTACAAAAATATTTTACTTAATAAGTAAAACAATAATTTGGGATTACTAGTGCGTTAACAAATTTTAAACTTAAATTTTTCATTAAGTTTAACAAATATAGATTGATATTGCATTTTTTTAAATCTATATAATTCGCTTCTTGTTGATTTTAACATGTTTTCCTAAAAAATGGCTTAAATACCCGATCAGATATTTTGGCAAGTCTATTTCACATGTTTTGCAGGCTCTTGCTAATATTGGCGAACAAAAAAAGGGGGCAAATTACGGCATTCGAAATTGAAAGAATTTTCACACAATTTTAATTGTTTTTATATGGAAATTGCGAACGATATCGAACGACGTAATTTGCCCCCAGATAATGTAGAGGGCTCAAAAACCGCAACATTCATATTTTTACAATGATGTTTTGTACATTCGCAGTTTGGAATATGCAGCTCATTTTCGCTGTATTTAATGCAACAATACATTTCATTGCTTTTCAAGATAATAAAATATTAATAATCACTACGTTTTTTTTTAATTTTAAATTGTTTGAATTTAAAATTCTGAAATAATTTTTCAATATCATTTTCAAACAAACAGGAAACAGAGGGAAAATATTAAATGAATACGGTAGCACGATTTTACCGGAAACTTCATAATACTTATATTGTCAGATGGTGAATGTCAAGAAAAAATTAGAGAATGGATGTACCTTCTATCAGTGATGGGAATTGGAATTCTTGATTTCGTGCCGAATCTGTTTCTAAATAGTGCCAAAATCACTTGAATAGCGCCAAATTACTTTTTATATAATTTTAATGTTGGCACTTGATGTTCGTTTAGTATACTATGTTCCTTGAATGATACATTATTGCGTATAGCTAGAAAACTCCATGAACATCACAAAAAACACGTGCCAAAATTAGTTGTTTATACACAAAAAACTTGTTTAGCGGTTATGGATCGAA
The DNA here is from genome assembly GCA_936439885.1 of Nowickia ferox. Taxonomy (NCBI): domain Eukaryota; kingdom Metazoa; phylum Arthropoda; class Insecta; order Diptera; family Tachinidae; genus Nowickia; species Nowickia ferox. The sequence continues at coordinate 31,723,682 of OW387027.1, read as the reverse complement.
TGGACAAAAAGTGCCAGAACAAGAGCGAAAGTGCCACAGTGCCAGCTAACATCTAATAGTGTCAAAAATGGCACAATTGTGACACATTTCCCATCACTGCCTTCTATATTTATATCATGGTTTTGTGTATATATTTTACCAATCCATACCATACTCGGAACATTTATTATTTCCGTTTTGTATTTTTTATAATTGTGGCTTAATACTGTTGGTTTTCTAACATCTGATGTACTTTTGAAAATCAGAAAATTGGATATGGCTCAAAATTGTTTTAGGAAATTCTTCGCAGCTCTCGAAAACTAATCATTTTGAAATCATACGCTTTCCTTTACATGGCCAGAATGTAATTGTAACGGTAATAGATTCATAAATTTGTATAGCTGCCAGGGATGAGAAACCAGATTTACAAATTGTACTAATTTTCAAGAAAAATTTTAAATTTTTCAGTAACATTTAAGGTGGAAGTACATAACAAGCGTTCAATGCGCTAATGCGATACAAAATTCTGTCAAAAAAGTTGAAATAGTGTGTTTTCATAAGACAGGTTACATAAAGAAGTTTGAGACGCGCGTACCTCGCAAAAAGTTGAACATTCTTCAACTTTCACGCGTTGTATACAAAATGACAGCTAGTGTTGCCAGATTCACATGCTAACATACACAAAAATTATTAGAAATTCATTTTTTTATTAAACAATGGATAAAAAAATTCATTAAATATTTAAAGAAAAATAAAACGTAAATGCAAGACAAAAAATAGCCGGCAAAGGCTTGAAATTTTACAACTAAAAAAGCTTCAAAGGCGTGGAGTGTAACTTTGCATTTTTATAGCGTTAAACGTTTAACAAGCAAGAAACGCGTAGGTATATATTTGATTAGATATATATTAGGCTATATTGAATACTTTTCAAAGTACAAAAAATTCGGAAGAAATAGAATATTATTCTATATTATTCTTCTTTTTTTAATTAGTAAATCAAACTAGCGAAATAAAACGATTAAAAATCTATATTGATAGATTAAAGATTAAACAAAAAGTAAAAAGGGCTAAAAGATAATTGTAGAAAGTGCAAGATTTGCACGTTTTTTATTTTGGGTTAAACCTAGCCCGAAAATAGCTAAGTTGGCATCACTGCATCAGAAATATTTGTCAAAACGAACCACGAATGTGTCGTGTGAACGGCAAGATTCGCAATCGTGGTTCAGAGAGCGAGCCAAGTGGTTCATGTTGCCGTCTGAACATAGCATTAGTTGATTTATTTGCACATAAATATTCAATAGTGCTAAATTAGTCATTCGGGTGCTACGGTGCTTTCGATAATCAAATTGTGCTCAAAAAAATACAATTGTAACAACTTTTCCATCCCAGGTTGTTGCACAGCTGTATTTGAATGTACGTACCATTGCAGCCAACATTGAAAAAAAATTAGTACGCTTGTACCAGCAAAAATCTGCGGCATGTAAAAAACAAAACAAAAACTAAAATCAACAAAAGTAGAGGTAAGATGTTACCCTGTGGTAAGATGGATTATTCTAATTTCTAAAGCTTATGAAATTGTATTTTTAATTAAATTTATGTACTTCGCAAGATAAATACCAGTCAGCAACATAAAAACATGTTTGGTCAGTCAACTTTAGGTGCCACCAGTACGTTTGGGGCTGCTAATACTACAGCTCCCACAAACAGAATGAACGACTTTGAAGTAGTTTCACCTCCTGAAGATTCTGTGTCTGCATTGGAATTCAGCCCAGCCACTATGCAACAGAATTTTCTAATAGCTGGAAGCTGGGATTTTAGTGTACGATGCTGGGAGGTCGAACAATCTGGAAAGACAGTACCCAAATCTATGAAAACAATGGGAGGACCCGTGCTAGATGTCAGTTGGGCTGATGATGGCTCGAAAGTGTTTATAGCTAGTGAAAAACAGGTCAAAGTATGGGACTTGGCTACAGATCAACAATTACAAGTGGCTGCACATGATGGACCAGTTCAATCGTGCCACTGGGTTAAGGGTACAAATTATTCATGTCTAATGACGGGATCTTGGGATAAAACATTAAAGTTCTGGGATACACGTTCACAAAATCCAATGATGACAATAAGTTTACCCGAGCGTTGTTATTGTGCCGATGTTGATTATCCTATGGCGGTGGTAGGAACAGCTGGAAGGGGACTTATTGTTTACTCATTGGAGAACAGCCCAACTGAATTCAAACGACAAGAGAGTCCATTGAAATATCAACACAGAACGATTTCGATATTTCGTGACAAAAATAAAAAAGCAACCGGTAAGTCGAAAATTTATGGTATAGGAATTACCGTTGTTTTGTTCTTGGCAAAAACACAATTATTCAAAGTCAAATGTCAACATATTAAAATTAGATATTCCAACTTCTATTTGAAAGTCGTTTAAACACAATTTTTTTTATGTTAAAGGTTATGCCTTGGGCAGCATTGAAGGACGAGTCGCTATACAATATGTTAATCCTGTAAATCCCAAAGATAATTTCACCTTTAAATGTCATCGTTCTTCTGGTACAACTGGCTACCAAGATATTTATGCCGTTAACGATATTGCGTTCCATCCTGTACATGGTACTTTAGTAACAGTGGGTTCAGATGGCACATTTAGTTTCTGGGACAAAGATGCCCGAACTAAACTAAAATCTTCCGAGACTATGGATCAATCAATTACAAAATGTGGTTTTAACGGTTCCGGTCATATTTTCGCTTATGCTGTAGGATACGATTGGTCTAAAGGCCATGAATACTTCAATCCGGCCAAGAAGCCACAAATATTCTTGAGATCCTGTTATGAGGAATTGAAGCCTCGTTCCACATAGATTCTAATTTCAAATATTTGCTTGTGAACTTTTAAAATTAACCATCTACATACATATGTGGGTTTTGTAATTCCCTTTTAGATTTGAAAATTTCAAGTAAAATAAAGTGTGAAGCAAGAAAAAACAATTTTCGCATTCCTTTTTTTATTTACTTTTTGACGTAGAACAACTCTGCCTAAAAGATATTCTAATGGTGTCCACCGTTATCGTGTCCATGATGATCACCACCCAGAAGCGTTTCAGCGGCGACAGTCACAGCGGTGAGACCCAAACCTAATAGGAAACCACGAGTCATAAAAACTCGCAAGCGGGTTGCCTGTGTGCCAAACTGTTTTGCATCGTAACGCCATACTTCATTGCTAAAATTATTACAACATTTTAACTTTTGTCTTGGTATAGAAAAATATCTTACCGCAACCAAGGGTCCTTTAAGCCTTGTCGCGCTAAAGATTCTTTCACTTCCATTAATTTCGGAACATCTTCCACTTTGTATATAGAAGCATCTGGGACTTTATAAGGTTCACCGTGACCATGGCCTCCCATTGTAGCTGAAATATTATTGACAGATTTTAAGCAATTGTTTATACCTACTGGCCTTTTTAATAAGTTTTCCAACGAGATTACATAAGGTTCGCTTCTGATCCCATTAATGTTTGTTACACTATTTATAGAAAGCTTTTAATATTGCACTTTTGAGAGAGCCTTCCACTTTATTTTTGTTTGATTGGATATTTATTTAAATAATAATTGTAATATGCAAAATACCTGAATATTGAAATTTGTAAGAAATTCTAGTAACACAGGTGAAGCAAGTGTATGGTGTCAGTAATCGAATTGACATTTGTGATACAGCTGACTTAACTGCGGTTGATATGTTGACGTAGTTCACTTTTTATGGTGTACACAGACGAAGGAGCATGTGGAGAAACATGTGTTTAAAGTGGTTTCCTATTTTATTCAGAACAAAACGAAGCTTCTATTCTGTGGGCTTATCGAATATACTGTGAGCGCCAAAAGGAAGTAAACAGTTATTTCATATGAATAGAAAGTTTTGTTACAGTACAGTAATAAAAATTAAAAATTTTAATTGTAGTTTAAGTATATTTTCTTAAAAAGAGGTACAGTTAGTGTCACTAATAATCGGTTTTCAGGTTCACAATCAATAAAAATCTTACCAAACAATGGCAATCATTTAAACTAAAAAATTTCTTTCATTATTTTATCTAGCAATTGAGTACGAATATGAGTTCGTAAAAAAACAATCGAAAAAATATATCTGTATGTAAAAACAGATTATTTGAAGTACTTCAAAAAGTGTAGAGTCATTAATAATCAGTTTTTTATTGAATAAAGGCAAAAGCAAAGTAGTATGAGCCGTTTTGATTATAATTATTCTTTTTAAGGATATTTATCTCATCAGAGGACTTCATTAATTAAAAACATATTTTCATTACAAATAAACCAACTTAGTTTATTTTCAAGAGCATATTTTTTGAACTTTTTGTGCACATTTTCAAGGTTTTGTGCATATTGAATGCGCATAAAACACTTTTCTTAGAGCATATTTCAGGTTTCCCTGGTTGTGATATAACAGATACCATTTTTTTAAATAAATAGAATTGAATGAATGTTTTGTTGCATATCTGCAACATGGCGCCATAAAGGGTTAGTTTTTATTGAACTCACCAGACAGAGAGGGAAAAATTCAGTAAATTTTATGCTTTAATTACTAATCAAAAAGTTCAGTTTTTATCGTTTCATTTAAACAATTGTATTAATTTCAGTTATTTGGCTTTTCTGAAAGCTGAGAACATACAAAATAATACAACCAGCTTAAAAAAATATTTTTTTAACAGGCATCCCTAAACAAGGAATGAAAGCGGAACTCTTTTTTCCGCCGAGCTTTAACACTGAAACAAAACTAAACAAAAGCGGCAACGTTAAAATGATAATAACAATTGTTCTTAAAGCTATCAAACAAATAAATGAAACAACCCTGATTATTTTAACAGCTGAACGAACGACATTGTTGTTTGTGATATTGGTATTAAAATTTTGTTATTTAAATTAAAAATAAAATAATTAAAGTTTGAACAAATGAGTTATTTAGCAGAGTTAGAAGATTTGGACAACTTACTTGTGTTATTTAAGGCCGTGATACACTATCATACAGAGTCGTGCGATCCGGCTTATTTTATTATTATTATTATTATTACTCGTACATAGGAGTATATATGTATCATACAGCCAGGATATAACGGAAAAATTTGTTTTTTAAAAAAACATTTGACATAAAATCTACTATAACTGCCTCTTCCACTATCTCGAAAGAAAAACCTTGCGAAAGAAAACTAGTCGCTCGAACTTTAATGAATTTTCATTCCACTATGTTGTCAGCTACGACATAGTGACATACTACGTATGTCACTTTTTTGTTTTACGTGTTTGTAAGTCAAAGTAGTGCCAATTTCTAAATTTCAAATACTTCTGGCGATTTTTGTGAATTTAATAACATTTACATGAAAATAAATGCAACCATATTGAACAATGAAAAAGCTTTCAAGAAAATAGTAGCACAGCAACAACATGTTTATTACAGTTTTGCTTTGCAACTACATACATTCGTTATGTAAGAAATGTGCGAGTATTTTGTATACTGAATATAAAACAATAATCAAAACAAAAATGTGTTTTATTTGTCTACAAATAAAAAATAAATTCAAGTAATTTGAATAAAAAAATCATAATAAAGTGATAAATTAATATTTTTACAAACTTTATTACATTGCTTGCAAATAAATTTTACTAGTCGAAAGCAAAATAGCAAGTGCTTGATTTTGACATGCTGTTCGCATATTTGTCAATTCATTTGAATTAGAGGTATGACAATTTTTATGAAAACACTTACGTCTTCTTGCGACTTATCGTTCAAATCAATGTTCGTACATAAGTAATATAGAGACATAAAAAACGGGTTTCTTTCCGTTAGAATAATATAATCAAAATTTAAAAAATAATAAAATAATTAAAATAAAAAAGATCACAGTTTCAGAATTCATACGCACATGGGCATTTCACAGCCACGTTGCGTTACCGAGCAATTAAGCTTGTAATTTCGAGGCATGCTGTACGATTTGTTCCTATGTAGAGCTAACTATGTACGTTCTAAGTCTAAAAAATATATACATATGCATAGTCGTAAAGCAGCTCTGGGCGAGTCAACATCAAGCGTCGTTGGCAATTATCTCTTAAGTGCAACCAGGCCACTGTTGTTTATTGGCCTTCGAGAGTTTTGCGTCTCACTCGCACTGGTTGACTGATCTGCCACGGATAACCGTATATTCTTGCGGTTCTTTTGTGGAATTTCTTTAACAACCACGTTGCTACTTCCTATGTGAAGGCATAGGTCGTGTACAGTCAGTCACAAAACCTTTTTAAAAAACTGTTAATAACATCTTGGGCATATGGTCTAGCTACCCCGCCCATATTTGTGCAACAATACTTTGCAAATTTACTTTGTAAAGTATTTCTTAAATAAATAAATAAATATACATATACATATAAAGCATACACCTTCATTCGCATTCTAAGCGAATGAGAACTGATTTGGGTTCATTAACCACGAACGGTTATTCGAACAGTAAGTTGAAAGAAAACGTAAGTGTTTTCATATAAAATACAATTCAGCTGCGTCACAAGTCTGTCAACAATACGAACACTGTCAAAACCATTCACTTGCTATTTTGCTTTCCACTAGTAAAATTTATCTCAGAAGAAGCCAATAAAGTTTGCAAAAAGATTATTCGATCACTTTTTTATTTTATTTATTCACATTATTTTAATTTATACACAATAGCCATAAAATATGCATTAACTATTATTGAACACTTTTGTTTTGATTATTGTTTTATATTCATTATATAAAGTACTCGAACACTTCAAACAGGACGAATGTAGTTGTGAAACAAAACAACAATGACAAAATGTTGTTGTGCGACTTTTGTTAGTCCATATTTACACTATGCAAGTATTATTGCTAAGCTGATTAGTTTGATGGAGAGAGAGACGAGGAGAACAGTAAAGTTTCTTTTCCCCTCGTCTCTCTTTCCTAACAAACTAATCAGCTTAGCAATAAGACTTGCATAGTGTAAATATGGACTTATTGAGATTTTTTATTGTTCAACATGGTTGTATTTATTGTAATGCAAGCTAGTATGTAGTATTATTTAGAAATTTTAAAGAAAACCATTAAATATAATGAAAATTCGTATCTGGTATTGGTTTGATTCATTAATACGTAAAACAACTCGTCGGTTGCTTATTGGTTTGCGGCACAGTATATTGAAAATACATTATGACTGCAGCAAACCAACAACCAACCGACGAAATGACAAACGTGTGTGAGTGCATGCGAATGACGCTATCGACTTCTTTGAGTACAAATTGACTCAATATCGAGTGATGGGCTTTCGATCGCTTAAATTTTCTTGAGATATCGTTGAATAGGCTGTAAGAACAGAAACATTTTGTTTTTTAATAGAATTGAAAAACATAAAAAAATTACTTAATTCAGAAAAGAGCAGCTAACTTGGATTATAGAGCCAACAGTCCGAGATCTGGCGAAAATTCTTTTATTCCAAAATTAAATCAGACTACAAAAAATTGATATTTGCTAATTCCATATTAATGTACATATGTACATATTAAAAAAATATTTACCTAGTTTCTCTAACTTGTGGGAAATTTTCGCACATAGAAAAATGAAATAATTATACACAGAATTATTCATTTAATAAAACTTAATAAACTTACAAAAAAGACCACCAAATAATAGTTTTTATTAATCATACTAAGGGTTTTCATGAGAATGTTCAAAAATGTCGCAAACTGTGCAATTGTACATTTTTACACTCTCGTAAATAAAATGTCAAAAACTTTATAGAAATTTATTTAACCAAACCTGTTAAGTTTGCCCAAACGTAAGCTGTCCAATTGTGCATTTTGTAAACAACAACTTCCTTCTGTTTTGGATTTCTTTAGGCATTTTTAGACACACACTCACACTTTTTTATGTTTATTGAAATATGTATATAAATACATATGTTTTTAAATCAGAGATAAGCTCGTGGGCACTTCGTTATGCTCTTATTTTCACGTACATTCGTACAAGCATGCATTTTACTCTCTTTCATATTATATATGTATGTGTTTGCCTAATTTTTGTTTTTAATTGAAAATTGCTTGAAATTTTCTTATTTTATTTTTATTAAATGAAATTTTTGGCGTTTGTTTCAAATTTACATAAACTGTTTGCGCAAAAGTTCAAAATAGGCTTCATGAAACAATTGCACAAATGGCAGTTTTAAGAGTTCTCATGAAAACCCTTACTGTGTTTCACAGGCTGATAAAAAAAGTTCTCTCATTCGATACAGAAACAAGGCACTGATGATGAATAGAAAAAAAAATTTTATGATATTCTTCTCAATAGTATTTGTCAAACACTTGTCTTGGCAGATTAATTATGAGAAGTAGTAATTAAAAATATCAAAATATCCGAAATGGTCATTCGAAATGAAAAATCATAAGAAAACCCTAAAGATGATATTAAAATACCTGTCGAATGATACCCATTTTGATATAGTTCGCCTCCTTTTTATTTATTTCGTATTTACAAAATGGCGTCTTTTGGCCGTTACTCCCAGGATTAAAACAAATCGATTGATGTAAGAATCATCCGAATCGGTCCAGGAGTTTGGTTTATATAGTGCCGCAAAGCAACACACATACACACATACATACATACATAGACTGATAAACACAATACCTTCTTTGCGTCGCGCAGTCGGGTAGAATGCGTTCAAAAGCCTAAATCAACAAAGGTTGACTTCCAACTAAAACTTGTGTTTCATTACGTCGCAGTACAAAACGTTGACAATGCACAGCTTTTCAAAACGTAATCGACAAGTGTTAAAAACGCCGCAAGAAAGCAATCAGCGCCTCGGTTTCAAAGTTGACGTTCAGGGTGACTAGTGTTAACGTTATGACACTAAAGTATCTCAGTTTGATCATTTTGTATCATTTTTAAGTAGTTCGTGCTACTCTGTACCCCTTTTCCAGAAATAGCACTTGGAAAACTAGTGCTTCTAGTGATCATTATTACAATATGTTTTATTCGAGCCCAATTTGTTGAAAAAATACGCAATATACAGGAAGGGTTATGGTTGTCAGTAACTCAAAAAAATAAAATAAATAAATAGTAGTGCCGAACGATGTTTTTCAAAATTAACACTACTGAAAAATACACTACCAAATAGATAAAATGTAGATACTTCCCAATCAGTGTTGCCGTTTTGGTCGGATCCGACCAAATTTGGTCGGATGGTCTTACCAATTAAATTTTGGTCGGTTTTTGTCTCTAATCACAAACTATTTTTTTCTTTGCATAATTTATTTAAAATCTCATATATTTTATCTTAAAAATATTTTTACCAATAAATTATGCACTTCGATGCCGGGTGACAGTGAACTGATATATTGAAAACGATAGTATAAAACTTTTAAATGATAACTCCTGATAAGGTACTTTCAAACGAAGACTTACCAATTCTGGATCTTGTTTTTAAATTCCCTAAGTTAGTTGACTGTGATCCTGATTTAATAGTTACTGAGTGGAATTTGCTACGGTTCAGCGGTATAAAAACTTTGGCCAATTTAAACATTAATGCTTTTTGGCAAAAAAATAGCTTCTATAAAAAACGGATTAAACGAGAAAAGTTTCTCAAATATTTCTTATTTTATTGTTAATTTGTTATCTCTGCCATATAGTTTCGCCGCCGCTGAACGCAAATTTTCCACACTAGCGCTAATAAAAACTAAACTAAGGAATAAACTAGAAGTAAATACTGTCAACGGTATTATGTCGTGTAAAGAAATTATCAAAATGAATAATCCGCACTATGTTTGGTCAGCCAAAAGGGACCTACATAACCAAATGTAAAATCAAGAACTTTAACTTTTTATTTTTAATGTGATGTATTTAATACATGCCTGAATTATAACATAAGTAAATGAAAACAACATATGTTAAAAAGACTGAATAAAAATGTTTTCTTATAATTTACAATTTTAATGTATTTAATTATTAATTACATTACATAAATATTAATTTACATGCCTGAATTCTTTAATGCAAATATGTTATATCTGACATTTTTATTTTACTTAAATATTAAATAAAATGTACACCAAAAAAACACAAATATTAATTAAATTTTCAAATTTGGTCGGAAGCAGCCGATTTTGGTCGGATTTTGGGAAAATTTTGGTCGGAAAAAAAATTTCAAACGGCAACACTGTTCCCAATCCATGCTTACAGCCTGTTTGTGTAAGACGTTGTCGATAAAAATCATAACATTTCTGTAACATATTAAAGGAAACTTATACAAGTTTCCTTTAGTAAATTACAACAACGCCAACATTTCTAACGTCAACATTTAACACAAACAGGCAGTTCGTCTCTAAATTTGTTCGAAGCCGAACTGTAAGATTGAACTCCAGGCAAAGATTTAATTAAAAACCATAGATTCATTACTTCTAAAATATAATATAGGTATACATGTATAGGTAGAGTTAGGCCTCGATTATCCGTAATGGTAATCGATTTTCCCGGTTAATGGGGGTAACATCTTTTATTGTTTTTTTTTTTTCATATTTAATACTTACTTATACATCTTTGTATAAACCGCATATAATAAAAGAAAAATTAATGGATTTTATGCTTGTGCTCAATCAAAAAATGCATAAATATGTACTATAAGGGAAAAAAATATTTTGGGTGAAAACGGTTGCGTGCTTGCAACCCGGATAATAGAGGTAATCACGGTTGATCAATGCAAAAAAATTAAACGGATGGACAAAAAAAACAATTGCAATATTTCTTTCCCGGATAATCGACGTTGCCGTTTAATCGAATCACGGATAATCGAGGCCTTACTGTATATTTTTTTTTTAATTTACAATAAATTATTTTTTTGTTGGAACGAATTGTGAAGTAAAAATTAAAATCCTAAGGTACGAGTATATTATTACTGTCTTATTCATAAAAAATATTTTAGGTTTATTAAGCGCTTATTTGACATTTTCTATGGGAAATTTGTCAAATAAACCTGTAATAAACCTAAAATATTTTTTTATGAATTAGACCGTTACAATTTAAAGTTAATTAAAAGAAGGATTTTATAAGTCGTATGTACATATGTATGTTTTTATTTGTTTATTTCATTGCATTATAATCTATATATGATTTACATTTGACTACATAGTGAAAAGAGTTTAGGATATACTTGTTGTTGAAGTACAAGATTAATAACATAAATTTAAATTAATACTAATAGGAAGGAAAAAAATTTTTACAAAATAAAAACCTTTATGAAAGAGAGAAAAAAAGTATAGCCGAGTCCGTAAGAATTAAGAATATGCTGAGGTGAGCTCATTAATATGGCTGTATTGCGAAATTTGACAATTTCTGTTGAAGTTTTCTGTGAGTCTGATAATTCTATCATAAACGAGATCGAAATCAGATAAGCTGTGGAGCCTTCGTGTGGAAAAATGCCAGGGTAGTTTATATATCATCTTTAATAGTTTGTTTTGTGATACTTGTAGTTTCTTAATATGAACGGCAGCCGAAGTAGACCAGACAGGAGCACAATAAAACATTATAGGCTGGAAAATTGACTTTAAAACTATTTTTTTGTTTTCTATATTTAAGCCCGAACTTCTGCTAATAAGAGGGTAAAGAATTCTGGTAGTTTTGTTAATTTTTGTTCACAATATATGATATGTGATCTTTAAAAATAAGTTTTTTGTCAAGGAGGACACCGAGATATTTAACATTTCGTCCCATTCGATGTTGTGGTTTAAAAAAGTTATAGATCTTGAAGGCAGTAAACATTGTTTACGCTTTCTGGTAAAGTAATTTGCTTTGGTATTATCAGGGTTTACTGCAATCTTCCATTTGTTGAAATATGAATGTAGAATCTCCAATGCATTTTGTAAGTTGAATATTATATCTGTAGGGAAAGTCTCAGATGTTAATATCGATGTATCATCAGCAAATATAGATGTTAAGCAATTTTGAATTTGTGGGATATCGGAAGTGAATATGTTGTAGAGAGTTGGGGAGAGGCAAGATCCCTGAGGACAGCCAGAGTATATAGTAATTGACTGGGATGAGGTTGTGCCCAAAAATACGGAAAAGGATCTATTAGAAAGATAACTTTGTATTATTTTGATAACATGAATTGGAAAATTGAGCTGCTTCATTTTAAAAATGACTTACCATGTTGAAAATTATTTTTACCAAGTTTTTTATTTTCAGTAGAGGTTGTGATGTATTATGTTCCCTTCTAAAACCAAATTGTTGTGGAGGTAATATGTTGTGTTCCTCTATAAATGTGTTTAGGTTTTCCTTAATTATCTTTTCCAGTAGCTTACTTAAGGCTGATAGAAGGCTAATGGGTCTGTAAGATAAAGGAGAATCAGCAGGTTTAGTAGGTTTGAGAATAGGAATAGTTTTTGCTATTTTCCAATTTAGAGGAAAATAACATAATTTCAAGCAGCAATTTATAATCTTAGTTACGATTTTAAGGGCTTTATTGGGCAAGTTTTTTAATACCATATTGTTTATACCATCCAAGCCGGGGATTTTTTATTTTTTTAATATTTTCAATGAGTTTTGCTGTTTTGATGTAATAATTTTGGTTTGGTAAAACTATAGTATTTTTTATAATATTTGCTGTGCTGTTTACAGCAGATATAGTAGCGGAATCACTTAAGTGTGTCGATATACTATGATTTGAACTAAATGTCTGTGCCAATAAATTATTTTTTTCATGCTGAGTGTAATATGCAACTCCATTGTGCTTAAGAACGGGAATACTTGTTGTTTTTTTCTTTAAAATTTTAGAAATTTTCCAAAACGAGCGTGATGATTTATCAAGTGCAGTCAATGTATTATTCCAGGAGCTGTTTCTGAATTCGTGTTTAATTATTTTATTTAGCCGAGTCATTTCGTTGTGGTCTTCAGTATCTCTAAACCTTTTCCAATTTCTTCTATACATATATATTTCGGTGTAGAATCAAAACTTTTATATTGTTTGGTAGCACACTTACAGTTTCTTTTACAACCTTTTTAGGGACACTATGACAAATAGCCTCTTGAATTTTGTTATTGAAATTTGTTATCATATTACCATTTTGCAAATGACCCGATACTTCATGCAGTTCAACTTCTGAAGGTAAATTTCTGTGAAGTAATTGCGCGAATCGTGACCAATTTGCTTTATTGAAATCTAGATAATATCGGGCTGATCTACTTACATTCAAATTAGCGTTACAGATAATTGGAAGGTGATCAGAGGAAAGATCGTTTCGCGTTGTCACTGCAGAGAGATGATGGGAAATGTTAGTTAAGAGTATGTCCAACGTAGAAGGTTGTCTCCTAGGATCTGACGGAATATATGAAGGTCTAGGCGGAAAAACGATTTCAAAGTTATTAGTAAACGAACATTATGATAACAAATTTCCCCAACAGTTATTTCTTTGGCAACCCCAGCTACTGTGTCTGCTGTTGAAGTCGCCACCAATTAAGAATTTATCGAAGGATGTAAGTTTACGAATATCGGATTTGAAGGCTTGTTTACGATAGGGGTTATTTCCGGATGAGCCACCAGGGTAATAACATGAGTATATATGAATATATTCGTTACCAATGAAGACTTTTATGCCAACGTTTTCAATAAGCGATGTGTTCAACGGTTTGAATATCCGGTGGGGTATATTTTTCTTAATGAAAATTGCGACACCGCCACCTCTTCCTAAATCGCGATCACACCTATAGCAGAAAAAATCTTTGTGTTTAATAGTTATGTGTTTATTTAGCCAAGTTTCGTTTACTAAACATATATCAATATTGCAGTTTATCAAAAAATTATAAAGTTCTTCTTTTTTGTTTCGGATCCCGTGGGCGTTCCATGATGCTAGCCTTAGATTATCGCTCATCGATACAAAAACTGGCACGCAAGACTAGTTATAGCCTCAAACTGCTCGGCTCTAGATTTATATTGACTTAAACTTGAGATAAGTTCCATTGTTAAGAATTTTAGTTCTTCAATTGAGAAGAGATCGTTATTATTTAAATTGCATGTATCTATGTTATTCCAGACAATATTATTTGGAACTGTTTTTTGGTTTAGAGAATTTGGAAAATTACTATTGTAGCTTTGATTATTACTATGAAACGGTTTGATATGCCTGGGAGGGTTTCTGCTCCTTGGTTGGTATCTTTGCCTTAATTGAAGGTAAGCGATCCTGTTAGGGCAGTCAGGTGACATTGCTTTATGTGGTCCACTGCAATTTGCACACTTATCAGTGGTTTCTTTACAATCAAGGGTATTGTGATTTCCTGCGCATTTAGCACAAAATGTTTTTACCTTGCACCTGCTTGAGCCATGGCCAAACATTTGGCAGTTGTAGCATTGAGTTATTTTTGCTTTTTTAGGTTTTTGATACTCCCATCTCACTTTTATGTAATTAATTGTCGAGAAATTTTGCCTAAGTTCTTTTAATTTGACCGATTTACGTTCAATATACACAATATATACAGTTTGATCATTTCGAACTTCAACAGTTCTTGTAACTATTTTAACATCAATGCATTTGAGGCCCATATAGATGAGCTTATTTTTAACGATTTTGGGATCACTCTTGCCAAGACCAAGAAGGGCAGCCTTGTAAGGTTTTTCATTTTTAGTTGCATATGTGAAATACTCATAATGGAATTTATTTGATAGTGATTCACACACTAAATCATAGTCATCTTTCTTGGTACAAAAAAGTTTTAAACCAATAGATATTTTTCTAATTAAATAATCTTCAATTTTCAATATTTTACATATGTATTTCATGCACTTGTTTGCACTTTAATATTTTTATCGATAATGATTTCGTCATCATCGTCAGAGTTTTCTAATGTTTGTAGTGGTGCATAATAATTTTGATCAAAGTAAATTTATATAAAGTATATGCAAGTACTCAGGTGATTAATTTTTTTCTCGTGTAGTGTGAATGCCTGAATGTCAAAAGTTGTTTACAATTTTTGTACGCCATTTTGTTTTGTTTTGCTTTGTTATACACAAACGTATGTGAAAAAGTTTAAATAAATTTTTACTTAAAAAATGTGTTACAAAACATTTAAATAAAATTATATTTAATTATTAAAGTACATATGTATTCTTTATTATACTTATTTCACATATTAAAGGTTTATCAATTAATAAATTTACTTTGGTTTTGTCTATCCATGCATTTTCTTTTTGTTGTATGCAGATCTGGGACTATTGCATTAAATAAGCAAATGCATTGACCATTTTCCTACAATAAACCAAATCAATGCAAATGCAAATTTATTACATTAGCACTAACTTTAATAATATTAGTGCAACTTTTCTTGCATATTACTAAAATCCCTTCAAAGTAATTCATCAACATTGCATTGTTATTTTTAGTGCACTATTTTTTGCACCACTAAACACATTATGAATAGTATTATTGCATTATCAGTGAAACATATAGTGCAAAATACAACATAAATGTGTAGATACATAAAAACATACGTACATACATAAATATGTAAATATTTTCCTATGTACATACCGTCATCCAAGACGAAAAATCATATCACTACGTTTTTTATAATTTTTCGAGAGAAAGACAAAACTTGATGAAATATACTTAACTCACGGATTTGTCACACTTTACGCAGATTGTACCATCTAAACCTGTATCTTCCGTTGCATGTTAAAAAAATAATAGCTCATGCATTGTATCGAGGTCTATTCGGGTAGCAACCATGGAAATAGGAGAAAAATTAAAACCATTGTACATAAAATTGTGAGATTTGTCTATGGGCTGATGCTAAGGGCCCATGTTTCAAATCACTTGAAGGATTTTTTGAACCTAACATTTGATGACTTCCTCAAGTTTCGCTTATTAATATATCTTTTTAATATTATCAAGCATCAAAGACCATTGCATCTTGTGCAGATGATATCTTCTACTAAGTCTTCCAGAAATCCCCAAATTATTATATCACGTATAAACAATATGACATACGAACATTCATTCATTGTGCGAGCTGCCCGATTGTGGAATTCCCTGCCCATTCATTTGCGTTCATTTAGCATGTCTTTGACTACTTTTAAGAGAAAGCTTACTGATTTCCTTACTCCTGCCTAGTTATCGATTATCAGGCTTTATTTGTACTTTAATCTTTTTTTTATTTATTCATCAGAGTCTTTATGAAGTTAAAATTGAAAATTGACTGATAACTTATGATATTTATTACCAATAATTTGATCTCAAGAATTTAATTGTATCTGCTACATTGTACATATGTATTTATATACTTACATACATAATTGTAAATATATCAAAAACTTGTAATATATTGTTAATTGGCCAATAGGCCATATGTGTTACTGAAGAAATAAATAAAATGAAATAAATAAATAAATAAAATAAATTGTTTCAAGCGGTAGAATTTTTCGTTTATAAAATCACCATTTTTTAAGATATAACTTTACAATAAACGAAAACCTAAGTTCTGATCTTTTGCCAATTGCACGGTTTTTCAAACAATCTCGAGATGCAACGTACTTGAAGTATGAAACTTTTTAATTTTTTTTAAATTGGTTCTGTAATCTAGTCTGTATTTATATTGACAGTTTTTTTTCGTTAATTTGCATGTACGTACTTATAAAAGTGCCCTCAATGAACTTTAGTGTATTTTATATTTTTTATTTGTGCTATCTCCTAAAAATATTTTCACGTTTTATTAAATTTTACTGTGTACAATATGTGATAGTGCAATAATATTGCATCACTTCATGATGTGCTTAGTGGCAACACAAAATTAGTGTATTTTTTTTCATGCGATTAGCTGCTAATGCAATATTAATCCATTACTTTTAAGAGATTTTATTTAAGTGCAAAAGATAGTGCACTACAAGCATCAAATTTAAATTTGCACTAAAATTTTTGTTTTTCAATCAGTGCTTATGCAAAAGTAATGCAAGTTGCCCAGGTCTGGTTGTATCCATCTGTTTTTGACATGCATCCATTATTCTTACACAAACAAATCGCCTGTTGTTTTTGTACTTTCTTAGTTGTTGTAGACCTGCATATACTTTATATAAATATGCTTTGAGTATTATGAAGTTTCCGGTAAAATCGTGCTACCGTATTCATTTAATATTTCCCCTCTAATTGCTGTTTGTTTGAAAATGATATTGAAAAATTATTCCAGAATTTTAAATTCAAACAATTTAAAATTAAAAAAAAATATTAATATTTTATTATCTTGAAAAGCAATGAAATGTATTGTAGCATAAAATAAAGCGAAAATGAGCTGCATATTCCAAACTGTGGATGTACAAAACATCATTGTAAAAATATTAATGTTGCGTTTTTTGAGCCCTCTACATTATCTGGGGGCAAATTACGTCATTCGATATCGTTCGCAATTTAAATACAAACGCATTTAAAATTGTATGAAAATTCTTTCGATTTCGAATGCCGCAATTTGCCCCCGGTGTTCGCCAACAGCAAAGAGCCTGTAAAATAGACTTGCCAAAATATCTGATCGGGTATTTATGCCATTTTTTAAGAAAACATGTCAAAATCAACAAGAAGCGAATTATATAGATTTAAAAAATGCAATATCAATCTATATTTGTTAAACTTAATGAAAAATCATTGGCAACTAATTAAAATCATCAACTAATTTGAATGAAAATATAGTTAAAAGACTTCTTTTAGGCAGAAAACTTAAAAAGATGCGGATTACGCATTGCGCATGATTTACCGTTTGATGACGTTGAAGTTCCCTCGCAAAGGCTACCAAGTGTGTATCATATGTGATATTTATAATTTCGTACAAAAAATGTATGTGTTTTGTGGGAAATGGCAGCCCTGTAATTAATTTACTCAGAGAGGCCGCCAAGAAAAAAATTAAACCAAATTATTTAAACTTCAAGTTTTGTGCAATATTTCATAATAAACACATCTAAATAATAATAGAATAATTAAAATTATATAGAAAGTTTATAAATTTGGTTGTTTAAAAGCTGCAAAACTTATAAAAATAAAAAACAAAATAAAGAGAGGAGATAAGAAAAAGAGAAAATATGAAATGTGCAGTGGGCAAATGCAAACAAAGTAACAGCAAAAAAACAAGAGAGAAATTATATTAAAACTTAATATTTTGTGTATTTTGAATAAAACGTTTGCATTTTCAAAAAGATGTATCATTTTACAATTTTCCAAAAGATGAAGCTCGAAAATTAATTCTTGCGGTACATTACTAAGGCGTTATGAATAGGATTTAGCAAACGCCGTGCAAAAATATTAAAATCCGATGCAGTTTCGTCTTTAGACACTAGTGCTATTTAAAGTGAAACGAAAACTGCTAATGAGACTGAAGCTGCAAATTTATATGAAATGTTAGGTGAAACTGAAAAACAAGCTGATTTCTGAATAGTACTAAAGAAAAATTGGTCACGGAAAATGCTCTAAGGCCGCTTGATCTTGAAGAAGATGGCCTCCAAAGTTACATTAAAACTTTGGAAATGAAAATGTATGTAAATTTTTTCGATCACACATTATGGGGTCAAATGAAGGCATTTTGAGTAGTAATGCAAATGTAGAGGTTGACAATACGTCCGATTTAGATGGAGATAATTTTTTAACAGATTAATTTAAACTTATAATTTTAAATAATACAAAGTTTTATATTCCTAGTGATTTCTTTAGGTACAATGCTTAAGAGTGTTAATAGTAACATACAAGTAAATTTATTGGATACTGAAAGAAACAAAAACGAGTTGGAAAACATGAAATATGATGGTTTAGAGAATTTGGCCGGATATATTTGCAACAAATTAAAGAATGGAAACCCTGATCTTTTGGCTAATCCTCTAAGCGATCGCAGTTATTCATGGGTTAACCACTTAAGTGAAGGTGGGCTAAGTAAGTCATCAACTTCATTAATGGATACGCTCAGATCGTGTGACACCATATTTTTGAAAATAAATGGCGACAAATTGTTACTTTCAAGTGGATATTTACAAAAGCATTTGTTGGAAGCAAAAGAAATTGAAGCCAGTGAAGAAGACGTGAAGAAGCTTTTCTTTAGATGTCGAATGTATTTTAGAATTAGGAAACTAAATGCCGAAATCGCAGAAAATACTAATAAGCGAAAGAGAAAAATTGATAAAAATAACAAAATAAAATGAATTCTACAACTAAAACGCGTTTAATTTTTTCATTTGTTTTAATATCAGCCGTATTTTAAACAGATATTCCGTACTTCATATGATATAGAAACAGCAAATATGAATTACGTAAAGTTTATTAGTTTTAAGTCTATTTTCAAGTTAAAAACTGTGAAATTATGTTTTTAATCAAAAACTATATATGAAATTCTTATAAAGAAATTGCTTGTTTTAAAAAAATTTATTTGGAAAAACAACAATTTGTCCAACCGTCATGTTTTTATACAAACATAAGTGCCCTTTTACATTTGGGAAATTGAAAGACAGACAGACGAAGTTTGTAGAAGAAGGGGCGAAGATGCAGAGTGTGTAGTACACGACCCTCTGTACTGGACATTTTTTTGTTTCTCTTTTCTACTTTTCGCAATTTATTCTTGTTGCTTCATATGATTTTTCTCATTTCAGCGAATCTATGTATACTTGATGTGTATTATCAAGGCATATGGTACTTATGTGCATGTGTATGAGTAGCAATCGCGAAAAAGAAGTAAACAAACTACAAAATTTCTGTCTGTCTATTAATTTCCAATATGTAAAAGCTTCGGGCAAGAACAAAAGAGAATTGAAAAAATGTCCGGCAAGAAATGTCTCAAATGTAAAAGAGGAATAATAGCTCTACAGCTGAATTTTACTAGCCAATGAGAACACAGTATGAGTGACGTCAGAGTTCCATCATGCGCAGAAAATTTTTTTATTCTTGCGCGATGGCGTAATCTTTATTTTATCATTCTTGCGTATACATAAGCATGCACATAAATATTTATGCAAATAAAATATAAAACTTAAGGCTCAATCAGAGGTGCCATAAAAAACTGCCGTTCGAACCAAACTAATGGGCAACACTGTATTTGATTATAGGTGACTCGCCATAACGCCATAACTCTCACCATAGAAACCAATTGAATTTTGGTTTGGTTATGGCTATGTCACGTCTAATTTAAGCTTTAAGGACTTGTCAGTGCATATTTACACTATGCAAGTCTCATTGCTAAGCTGATTAGTTTGTTAGGAAAGAGAGACGAGGGGAAAAGAAACGTTACTGTTCCCTCGTCTCTCTATCCATCAAAGGACTCATATTGCCTTGTTTCCTGTTTTGACAAGAAGTTTATAGAGGAAGTAATTTTTAAGGAATCATATTTTCATTACATTTGAATTATCAATACCTATCTAAGGCCCAAATTCACAGTTATAAGTTAACTAATAGCAATAATTTAACCAATAATATTTGATGTACAGCTCTTTTTTGCCATTAGTTAAACCACCAAATGCCATTGGTTAACAAATAGTTGGACAACAGCTGATTCGTTGTAAACTTTATTAGTATTGTTGTTTTGTGAAAAATTTTAGACACATTTCACACATAAATTGTCAAGCACCTTCTTTGTATTAAGCTGTAACACATTCTTTTTTTATTTTCTATTATATTTTGGGTTTACCTAACCAATTTCAGCGAGCCCTGTTTTGTCAATTTTTAAGAAAGAATATAAGCTATACCTAATAATTTGATAGAGTTACCATTCTTTGACCATATTAAGAACTTTAGTTAAACAATAAACTGAATATGAGGTATTAAATAAAAAAGCAACATTAGTTTCGAGTAACTAACATTAGTGGCTAACGCTATACGAAAAACGAAACCAAAACAAATACCTACAAAAAATATGTTTTAAATTCAAAATAAAAACGCGCGTAGTCATTTTGACGAAGGATGACGTTCTAGGATTAAAATACTGTTAATACCATCTAGGGCATATGGTTTAGTTACCCCGCCCATATTTGTGCAACAATACTTTGCAAAATTTACTTTGTAAAGTATTTATGGAATAAATAAATAAATATTAAAGCTTTATACATAAATAAAGCAGAAAGTTTATGAAATGGTATGGTCAATATTGATTAATGTAGTAGTACGAGTAGTTTTTTATGCTTAATATAGTTGTATTTTTGTAATTAATTCTCAATTGTTTCTTGTGAGTTTTAATATAAATTCCGATAGTTTTATGATTTGGCATAAGCACCAACGAAGATAAGATTACGATTCAGGCATGGAATTATTTAAATTTTATTGTTAACACATTCTTTATAATTTTCATTTCAATAAACACGCATTCTACGGCTCTCGTCCTGGATCATACTGTTGGAAAGCAGGCGATTTAAAACCTCATCTATGTTTGTACATATGTATGTGATTGTGTTTCTGAATTAAAGAAGATCCAAGATTTTAATTTTTAAAATTTTTCGGGCTTCGTGTATGAAAAAAACTGTGATTACTTACGTTTTTGATTCGTTCGCACTTTCTACTGTTTACGATTCCGCGGGTTCACTGAATTTTTTTAATGTGGTCATTGACCTAAAAAGAATTTATTTGAACTCGTATATAGTACATACTACATATGTACATACATATATATATGTCAACATGTACATACATACATATGTACATATGTATATCAAACGTTTTGCTTTAGCCGCTTGGATTAGATCCGACTGCTGATATTTGTTATTTTACGCATTTGCATGTAAATATGTATGCGCATTTAAATAATTTCTTTGTGTTTATTATCAATTGAAAAAAAATGTAAGTAAAAATAAATTTGCATTTAATGCCCCATATTCATAAAAAAATAAAATGAATTTGAAATCCATTTTAGGAAAATTTTATATGAAAAATTTGAAGTAAAATACATTTCGAACTCATTTTAAATTTTATGAATATGGGGGAATGTATGTACATATACTTATATGTACATATACATACACTGGTATTTAATTAATATTTATATTAAATATTAACTGGATTTCCTATTTTAAGTTATGTCTTTAATTTAAGCCGAAGTTTGGCTGACTTCCAAACCGTATCAATACCGCATCTCTATAACCATTTTCATTACTACCTATATTCTGCGTTTCGATTACCTCCCCGCATTCAGTTACGCACGGATCGAAAAATGGTATTCTGCCAAAAAACTGAATAGAAAGAAAAAGAAGAAGAGAAGAGTATGCTTAAACCAGCTGCTTTGCTATGAAACGTGTGAAATAGGAACAGAAAAAATAAACAATTTTGCAAAACTTTTAGCAAAAAGTTAAATTCAGTGCAAAAAAAAGTGTTTTAACAATTAAAACATATAAAAATTATTTATTGTGAAAATTTTTGTTAAACAAATTATATGTTAAGTACTGAAAGAGCAGAAAAATCAAGGAGATGATTGCTTTAATTTTTTTTAACATAATTGTAACAAAAAAAATAAAGTTTCTTTGTTTTAATCCAATTTAATCCGCAGACAAATACCGTCCTTCTTTTCCATCAAAATTTGCCAACTTTTTATACTGTTCGGGTGTTGTTGCTTTCCACCTGTAATAAATTAAATAAAAATCGGATTTCAGTATAAAAAAAAATAAATTGTGTAGATCATTAATTGATTAATTAAGGTTGAATTAACCTTTGCATTTTATATTTACATTATTTTTTGAATTAATCACTAAAAATAAAAACTACAATCGAAATAGAAATCGAAGAACCGGGTGTACTTTTCACATATTAAATCAATATGAAGAATCATGTCGAATCAAAGTTATTTCAAGTTGGAACAACGTAAATTTGATACTGAAACAACACGAAGAACCATGTTGAATCAAAGTTATTTTAAGTTGAAACAACATCAATTTAATTTAATGTATCATTGTATTTTATTAATTTTTTAATTTACGTGTGTATATTGGCAAATGCATCGGAAAAATGTTTGTATGCAATATAATTGGCATCTCAGGCCAAGATTTGAACTTGGAACTCATCGCGTGGTAGTCAACGCACTTGCCACATAAATAAAATTTTAATTCAGCATGATTTATTATATGTTTTAAATTATTTTTATTTTTTTCGGGCTCTAGGTCAACAAAATACTTCAAATAAAACTCTTGTGTTTTATTACAGAAATTATATTTTTCTTTAGTTTAGTAAACACTGCACTCTCACTTTAAGTAGACGGCTTTACTCAGTTCCTAAAGAAGAACATCGAAGGTTTTAGAAATATTGAAGAAGACAAAAATAAAAATTTCTGTAATAAAACACAAAAGAGTTTTATTTGAAGTACATCGTTTACCTAGAGCCTGAAAAAAGATAAAATACTTTACATTATTTAATTAACTATTTAACATTAAACTTATTTGAAAAATTATACTTAACAAAATGCACGATTCCAACTTCCGACGACAAGACTACATAGTACACTGCCTACTAGCCAGCAGCAGTTTGTCGGCTATTTACGAACATCAAAATAAACAACAACAATTCAAAAACAACTCACACAACTAAGCACAAAAGTGTATTGCAGCCATGAACGAAGCAAATTTTTTTTTTCATGCGTTTATTTATTTATTGTATCTTCAAAAAATGAACTAACAATAAGTTTTCAAATCTTAAATCTAGATATAATAATTAGGCCCAACCAGTGTCAGGCATAAACTTAGTGATAGTAATCAATAATACATAAATATCGTATTAAGCACAAAAATATTTTCAAGCTGTTTCATCTGGAGTGTTGAGTATTAGAGCCATAGTGTCCCTCTTTTTTAAGCTGATGTGTCCAGTAAAATTCAAGATGTTACGAGCAAGTGGATTAGGATGAGACTCGAGTTTTGTTAAGTATTTGCCTGCGTATTTTTTAATTTCTTCAGTCACTAGTGGCATATTTAAATCACGATGTAAATTTGAATTTTTGATGTACCATGGAGCCGATGTTATTAGTCTTAAAATCTTGTTTTGCCTTCGTTGGATTCTCTCTATATTGGAAGCTGAAGCAGTGCCCCATAGCTGTATTCCGTAGCACCATATGGGTTTCAAAAGCGACTTGTATATTAAAAGTTTACAATCTAGACTGAGTGTTGAATTTCTACCAATCAGCCAATGTATTTAAGTTTCATTTGTGTTAGCTTTGAGTCAATATGGTGTTTCCATGTAAGCCGTCGATCAAGGTGTATACCAAGGTATTTTACATGTGAATGTTGAGGAACAACCTGATTGTTGATTCGAATTGGGGAACAGGTATCTCTTCGCAGGGTAAATGTTAGCTGAACACACTTTTGTTCGTTAACTTTAATTCTCCATAAGTTTAACCATAGTTCCAGCTGTGTAATATGTTCTTGTAGATATCGGGAAGCCTCGTGAGGGGTTTCGTGCATACTAAGGCAGGCTGTATCATCGGCAAATGTAGATGTATGGATATTGCTGCTCAAAGGCATATCACAAGTATAAATCAAATACAAAACTGGCCCGAATATGCTCCCCTGTGGCACACCGGATGATATAGATTCGGGCACACTCATGAAGTCTCCTTCAACAACCGTGAACTTCCGGGTAGTAATATAACTTTCCAATAGCTTCAGAAAATTTATTGGTAGATATGATTTCAATTTTAAAATAAGGCCTTCATGCCATACTTTATCAAATGCCTGAGAAACATCAATGAAGAGGGCAGAACAATATTTCTTTTCTTCAAATGTTCTTCTTATAAATTGAACCAATCTATGCGTTTGTTCAATGGTGCTATGCTGACTCCTAAAACAAAACTGATGGTCTGGTATGCACCCACTACCAATTAGAATTGGGGACAGTTTTATCATGAGCAGTTTTTCGAAAAGTTTAGACATTGTTGATAGTAGACTTATTGGCCTATACGATTCAGCCTTGGTAAGGTCTTTGCCCGGCTTTGGAATCATTTTGACCTTGGCAAGCTTCCAGAGGTGTGGATAATACTCTAGTCTTAATATGGCATTAAAAATAAATAGAAGGATTCTAATTGCAATACAAGGCAAATTCATCAGCATCTTGTTACTAATTCCGTCAATTCCTGGAGCTTTCTTTGGGTTGAGTTCAGCAATTAGTTTCTGTACGTCACGCATCTTAAACTTTAAGGGTCGAAGGGGTAGAGCAACTACACTCGGTAAATCAACAGCAGCAGTACATCTGTTTGAGGTAAATACGGATTTTAAATGCTTTGCAAACAAGTTACCTTTTTGCGTTTTGGGTGTTTTAAGCTTTTTCGCTGCGCGCCACAAAGAGTAATTAGATGCTGGTGTGACATCGAGATTTTCCAGATAATTTTTAAGAGATGCAGTTTTTTCATATGCAAGCATCTCTTGGAGTCGTTTAGTGCACTCTTTAAATCTGATTTTATGCTGGAGCGATCTGTGCTGTTGCCATTCCCGTCTAGCTCTTCTTTTTTCACATACGAGACGTTCAATATCCGTAGAATAAAAAATGTTTGCGTGGAATCGAATAAATAAAACAATTGGTATTAGGTTCAAATAACAAGAAGTATTCTCAATTTATTTATATTACCTTTTTTTTATTTGAGTTTAACCGAAGATGTGTGTGCGTAGCAACGAACGTACTTTCCAGTCTGCGGGTGGGAGGTAGAATCATGTTCAGCAGCTTGCTTTATATTTTCGTTAAGATTCACAATGTTAGATTCAATATCATCGGATGTTCTTAGCATTATGTTTTCCGTGCAATGACTACTAAGATATTTTTTGAATCTCAGCCAATTAACACGATTGATCATCTTCACATATGGGTGAGGTAAATCACTTCTTAGTGGGTTACAGATTGTAACGATAGTGGGAGAGTGAACTGAGGAGAGATCTAAGGAAGCTTCGACATGAACTGAATCTCTAGAAATATTTTTCATGACTCCAAAATCTATAACATCCGGAATTTTTTGTATGTCTGTAGGCCAGTAAGTGGGCTCTCCACTTGAAATGACGTCCAAGCCCATTTTTGAAATTGTATTGAACGAAGCAAATAAACACCAATACATTTACACAATATTATTTATTGTAAATTTAATATGATTAGCAATCAAACTTTTTGCATGGAGATTTTACATGGTATTTTTTTTTTGTTCTGTGTGTAATACTTAGTGCCATTATTACAACTTAAGGTTAGTTAAAGGTAATATTTTATTAGACGTATAAAAGTTTTCTCCATTACTAAAAATTTAATTTAGCTTACCAGGTAATATAAACTTGCCTTTAAGTTATCGCTCACTTTATGTTGAAGTAAAATTGTAATAATGGAAAACTTTATGTACGTACATATATCATTCTTGTACTGGCATTCAGTTAAACAAGCTGTGTTCTCGGTTGTAGCTTACAATTAAATTTGTTGTATAAAAAAAATTTTTTTTTCTTCCTTTTAACAATAACAAAGTGTCTGCAAAAACTACTAAAAATATTAAACGGTCTCGCGAAAAAGAAAATGATATTGACTCTATCTGGCATAACGTGATGAATAAAAAAGAAAAACCTAACAGTTCTTCTAAGAGAGCTGTAGATCAAAATCAAAGCATATTTATATAAAATATATGCAGGTCTACAACAACTAAGAAAGTACAAAAACAACAGGCGATTTGTTTGTGTAAGAATAATGAATGAATGTCAAAAACAGATGGATACAACCAGACCTGGGCAACTTGCATTACTTTTGCATAAGCACTGATTGAAAAACAAAAATTTTAGTGCAAATTTAAATTTGATGCTTGTAGTGCACTATCTTTTGCACTTAAATAAAATCTCTTAAAAGTAATGGATTAATATTGCATTAGCAGCTAATCGCATGACAAAAAATACACTAATTTTGTGTTGCCACTAAGCACATCATGAAGTGATGCAATATTATTGCACTATCACATATTGTACACAGTAAAATTTAATAAAACGTGAAAATATTTTTAGGAGATAGCACAAATAAAAAATATAAAATACACTAAAGTTCATTGAGGGCACTTTTATAAGTACGTACATGCAAATTAACGAAAAAAAAACTGTCAATATAAATACAGACTAGATTACAGAACCAATTTAAAAAAATTAAAAAGTTTCATACTTCAAGTACGTTGCATCTCGAGCTTATATGAAAAACCGTGCAATTGAAAAAAGATCAGAACTTAGGTTTTCGTTTATTGTAAAGTTATATCTTAAAAAAAAATTTCATCAAGTTTTGTCTTTCTCTCGAAAAATTATAAAAAACGTAGTGATATGATTTTTCCGCTTAGATGACGATATGTATTGGGTGTTTTTTATTGAGGTATAGAACTTTAAGTTGGCATCACTTTTTTAACTGGCGGCCATTTTGTCAGCTGTCAAGTGATTAATATTTAGTTTGGTTTGCCATTTCATCATGAACAGGTTGACAAAAGAACAACGGTTGCAAATCGTGCTAATTTATTTCGAAAATAATGGTTCAGTTCGCGAAGTTTACCGCAAGCTCCGTCCATTTTATGGTCGACATAATCGTCCATCAGAGCAATTAATTCGGTTAACCGGAATGGACCTGTCAATTGGCCACCAAGATCGTGTGATTTGACACCATAGGATTATTTTCTTTGGGGATATGCGAAGTCGCTCGTCTACGCCAACAAACCAGAAACGTTAGGGGACTTGGAAGCCAACATTCGTGGCGTTATTGCCAACATACGGCCCCATATGCTCGAAAAAGTGGTCGAAAATTGGACCTGTAGAATTAGCTTTTTCGAGCCAGCCGCGGCGGCCACATGCCCGAAATCATATTTAAACGTTAATGGCATAAAATTATCCTTCCAATAAAGCCAAATTGATGGACATTAAAACGATTTTCTTGTTTTATTTCAATTCGAAGTTCTATACCTCTAAAAAAACACCCTCTACATAGGAAAAAATTTATGTATGTACGTATGTTTTTATGTATCTACACATTTATGTTGTATTTTGCACTATATGTTTCACTGATAATGCAATAATACTATTCATAATGTGTTTAGTGGTGCAAAAAATAGTGCACTAAAAGTAACAATGCAATGTTGATGAATGTCTTTGAAGGGATTTTAGTAAAATGCAAAAAAAATTGCACTAATATTATTAAAGTTAGTGCTAATGTAATAAATTTGCATTTGCATTGATTTGGTTTATTGTGGGAAAATGGTCAATGCATTTGATTATTTAATGCAATAGTCCCAGATCTACATACAACAAAAAGAAAATGTATGGATAGACAAAACTAAAGTAAGTTCATTAATTGATAAACCTTTAATATGTGAAATAAGTATAATAAAGAATACATATGTACTTTAATAATTAAATATAATTATTTTTAAATGTTTTGTAACACATTTTTTAAGTAAAAATTTATTTAAACTTTTTCACATACGTTTTCAGTATACACAATTGTGTATAACAAAGCAAAACAAAACAAAATGGCGTACAAAAATTGTAAACAACTTTTGACATTCAGGCATTCACACTACACGAGAAAAAAATTAATCACCTGAGTACTTGCATATACTTTATATAAATTTACTTTGATAATACTTATATTGTCAGATGTTGAATGTCAAGAAAAAATTCGAGAATGGAAGTACCTTCTATATTTACCCTACGTCTCCACTAGCCATCGATTTGGACATGACGTCGGCAGAGCAACTGTCAAAAATTCATCAATTACTTTGTTGTGGTGAATACGTGCGATGTCCATGTTCAGGCATATCAAAGTATTTTGCGTTAGTGCAATAAAGATGGAATATATACCAATTTTGTTCTGTCTGTTTTCTTTCTATGACAAATGGTTGCGGGCGACGAATCTCATGTCGAACATCGTTGCTCAGACATATGTTCGGGCATCTATATCAGGGCATGGACGAAACATGGACATGAGCGGTCTCCATTAGCCATTTACGATGTCCGACATGATGCCCATACCAAGTTCATGGCTAGTAGAGACTGCTAGTTATATCATGGTTTTGTGTATATGTTTTACCAATTTATGGTATATACTTGGAACATTTATTATTTCCGTTTTGTATTTTTTATAATTGTGGATTAATACTGTTGGTTTTCTGACATCTGATGTACTTTTGAAAATCAGAAAATTGGATATGGCTCAAAATTGTTTTAGGAAATTCTTCGCAGCTCTCGAAAACTAATCATTTTGAAATCATACGGTTTCCTTTACATAGCCAGAATGTAATTGTAACGGTAATAGATTCATAAAATTTAAAATTGTTGCCATATTGTTGTTTTTATTGCGACTTACTAATTCAGAAAACTATTCACGATTAACGTACTATTTGCAAATAAAATGCTTGAGGTTGCCACACTTACAAATGTTTCCTAATAAAAATCAATAAATTTATAAATACATATTGTAAAAAAAAACATTGATAGAAGAAAATAATGGCAATAAAAAGAAATTATTATTTGTTATTTTATACATTTACACAATTTTTTGATAAATATACTTAACATATCTAAAGAAGTGCTACCAAGTTTGTATACATTTACAATGCCGCAATGTTTAGTAATAGCATAATCAGACGAACACCAATTATCGAGGTTAGCTCTCTCATTCGAGGTTCGCGGTCGAATCTTGATTGAATCAACATGGTTCGCCATACAAATTTTTGAGAGCGAACCATTTTGTTTCATTTTGAACCTTACTGCGAACGATGAAGAAATTGCTATCATCGGTAGTTTTGATAACAAATTATCGCTAATTTATCTGAACTTGCTATCCAAACAAAATGAGTACACACATGCACATACACATGTACACATTTGTAAACAGAAACAAACAAAAAAAATGGATGCGTGTATGAATTAAAAAATTAGAACAAATTTTATTCATTATTTTTGCTTAATTTGTTTATTTACTGTAAAAAAAGCAAGTAACACAGAATATAAAGCATGTATGCATGCATGTATACATTGTATATACATCAAAAAAGTGATGCCAAATTTTAATACTCAAAACGCGTAAAATTTTTTTGAAAAAGGACTAAATTGAAAAAATATGTGTTTAGTGCAAAATAAAGTCAAATTTTTCGAATAAGCGCTAGTTTTAAAATGTTTCTGTTGTAAATCAAAACATCAAAAACATTTTTGTTAAATAATTTTTTTTAATAAATAACTATCATGAGATCAACACATAGGTTGAGATTTTACATTTCAATAAGGTACATATCGTTGTTTGCGGCACAGTATATTCAAAATATATTATTACTGCAACAAACCAATAACCAACCCACGATATAAATAGAAGTGTGGTTACTTCCTTTAATACACTTTAGTTGAACTATAAAATTTTTAACATAGTTTTTTTCAATTGAGAAAAAAAAACAAGAAAATAATATGTCTTTTCATTTTTAAGTAGTATTGAATTGTTTATAATTTTGTGAAACTACAGAAGTATATATACATACATATTTATGTATCTATGTTTACATAAGTACATACATATAAAATTGGTAGTTATTAAATAAAATTTCGATTTCTCGCTCTTCAAAAACATACACACATTTTCTGTTTTTAGGCTATATTGAATACCTTTCAAAGCACAAAACATTTGGCAGAAATAGAATATAATTCTATATTCTTCTTTTTTTAATTAGTAAAGCAATCTAGCAAAATAAAATGAGTAAAAAATCGATATTGATAGATTAAAGATTAAACAAAAAGTAAAAAGGGCTAAAAGATAATTGTAGAGTGCTAGATTTGCGCGTTTTTTATTTTGGGTTAAACCTAGCCCGAAAATAGCTACGTTGACATCA
This sequence comes from Nowickia ferox, assembly GCA_936439885.1. NCBI lineage: Eukaryota > Metazoa > Arthropoda > Insecta > Diptera > Tachinidae > Nowickia > Nowickia ferox. The sequence continues at coordinate 31,692,875 of OW387027.1, read as the reverse complement.
CTGCATCAGAAATATTTGTCAAAACGAACCACGAATGTGTCGTGTGAACGGCAAGATTCGCAATCGTGGTTCAGAGAGCGAGCCAAGTGGTTCATGTTGCCGTCTGAACATAGCATTAGTTGATTTATTTGCACATAAATATTCAATAGTGCTAAATTACAATTGTAACAACTTTTCCATCCCAGGTTGTTGCACAGTTATAGTTGAATGTACGTACCATTGCAGCCAACATTGAAAAAAAATTAGTACGCTTTTAGTATCAAAAATCTGCCGCATGTAAAAAACAAAAACTAAAATAAACAAAAGTAGTGGTAAGATGTTACCCTGTGGTAAGATGAATTATTCTAATTTCTAAAGCTTATGAAATTGTATCTTTAATTAAATTTATGTACTCAAGATAAATACCAGTCAGCAACATAAAAACATGTTTGGTCAGTCAACTTTAGGTGCCACCAGTACGTTTGGGGGTGCTAATACTACAGCTCCCGCAAACAGAATGAATGACTTTGAAGTAGTTTCACCTCCTGAAGATTCTGTGTCTGCATTGGAATTCAGCCCAGCCACTATGCAACAGAATTTTCTAATAGCTGGAAGCTGGGATTTTAGTGTACGATGCTGGGAGGTCGAACAATCTGGAAAGACAGTACCCAAATCTATGAAAACAATGGGAGGACCCGTGCTAGATGTCAGTTGGGCTGATGATGGCTCGAAAGTGTTTATAGCTAGTGAAAAACAGGTCAAAGTATGGGACTTGGCTACAGATCAACAATTACAAGTGGCTGCACATGATGGACCAGTTCAATCGTGCCACTGGGTTAAGGGTACAAATTATTCATGTCTAATGACGGGATCTTGGGATAAAACATTGAAGTTCTGGGATACACGTTCACAAAATCCAATGATGACAATAAGTTTACCCGAGCGTTGTTATTGTGCCGATGTTGATTATCCTATGGCGGTGGTAGGAACAGCTGGAAGGGGACTTATTGTTTACTCATTGGAGAACAGCCCAACCGAATTCAAACGACAAGAGAGTCCATTGAAATATCAACACAGAACGATTTCGATATTTCGTGACAAAAATAAAAAAGCAACCGGTAAGTCGAAAATTTATGGCATAGTAATTACCGTTGTTTTGTTCTTGGCAAAAACACAATTATTCAAAGTCAAATGTCAACATATTAAAATTAGATATTCCAACTTCTTTTTGAAAGTCGTTTAAACAGAATTTTTTTTTTATTATGTTAAAGGTTATGCCTTGGGCAGCATTGAAGGACGAGTCGCTATACAATATGTTAATCCTGCAAATCCCAAAGATAATTTCACCTTTAAATGTCGTCATTCTTCTAGTACAACTGGCTACCAAGATATTTATGCCGTTAACGATATTGCGTTCCATCCGGTACATGGTACTTTAGTAACAGTGGGTTCAGATGGCACATTTAGTTTCTGGGACAAAGATGCCCGAACTAAACTAAAATCTTCCGAGACTATGGATCAATCAATTACAAAATGTGGTTTTAACGGTTCCGGTCATATTTTCGCTTATGCTGTAGGCTACGATTGGTCTAAAGGCCATGAATACTTCAATCCGGCCAAGAAGCCACAAATATTCTTGAGATCCTGTTATGAGGAATTGAAGCCTCGTTCCACATAGATGCTAATTTCAAATATTTACTTGTGAACTTTTAAAATTAACTATGTACATACATATGTGGATTTTGTAATTCCCTTTTAGATTTGAAAATTTCAAGTAAAATTTTATTTATTTAGTATTACATTACAAATATCGTTAAATTTTAAATTCAGTAGGTAACGTCTATCGTAAGATATAAAAATTATATTGTTTAAGAAAAATTGAGAAGTGTTTACATTAAATACTTAACAATAAGTTATTCCAAAAGATCAATATAAATAGGATAAATTGAACTTAAACATCAAGATCAACATTAATATTTAAATCCTCTGATAAAACTGAAATGGTGAGTACCAGCAGCATCGTCGTAATCATGCATTTTACTTCTTCAATTTCAGATTTTTTTTTGACATAGAGTTACAACATTTATAATCTTTTGCATGAAATATTTTATATTGAAGAAAAAATTCCTTATCTAAAAAATTTCATGTTTTTAACATTATTCTATTTCATTGAAATCGTAAAAATGTAGCCAAAAATATCGCCAAGGATTTCAAATTTCGCCAAATAAATCGCCATTTCAAAATGTTCATCACCAAAAACAAATTTTTGTCGCCACATTTGGCGAGATATCGCCTTATCTGATTGGATATTTATTTAAATAATAATTGTAATATGCAAAATACCTGAATTTAATTTTGAAATTTGTAAGAAATACATGAAATACCGAAGTATATTTATTTGACATAACGTCTTTATTTATTTAATTTGAAAATTTTGCTTGTTTTTATGGTTAAGCGATTGTCTATATGCATTTCGTTCCCGCTTTTTGGAACTCGTCAGTAGACTTCAACCCAAAACAGTTTTGATTTCAGCTAACAAACTTCGTATGTTTATAGTAAGACTCTTAATACTATATTGAGAATCACAATATAAATACAAACATAATAAGTTTGAAAGCCTCAAACAAAAATCTTTACAAAACAAGCATCTTTATTCGATTGTGCATCTATTTTATTTTCCACCACCTTTTTACAATTAGCTGCCACATTGGGCAACAATAAGAGTATTAAAAGGCAAAAAGAAAAATAAAACATTTATTTTCATACATGAAATACCGAAGTATATTTATTTGACATAAAGTCTTTATTTATTTAATTTGAAAATTTTGCTTGAGGCTTTCAAACTTATTATGTTTGTATATTGTGATTCTCAATATAGTATTAAGAGTCTTACTATAAACATACGAAGCTAGTTAGCTGAAATCAAAAATATTTTGGGTTGAAGTCTACTGACGAGTTCCAAAAAGCGGGAACGAAATGCATATAGACAATCGCTTAACCAAAATCTATTTTGAGTTCTTTGCACTATTTTTGCACCATAAATTTTTTGTGTAATTTTGCACTATTTGAATGTAATGTCATTTATATTTATATGTTTTAAAGCGATAACAGCATAAGTCGACTTAAGACAAAATCGAGTTATGTAATATGTGCTACAAAATTCTACAGGCGAAACATCACGCCTGCGGGAAATCTCCATGTTTCCAACAAAGTTTATTATAAAGATATAAAGAAACCCATATTGCTGTAAGTCTAAATAACAGTCAAATAAAATTTTTAAAAAGGCCCTTATTATACTAAACATATTTAGAATATTTGGATCATATTACAAAAGTAATCAAAAATTTCTACGATATTTCTCAATAGAGAGACATACAAACTTGTCACCTATTATATCGCAATTGTTATAATTAACAGCTTGTGGCATTGAAAGTGCTCTGGAACAATATGAAGTATTGAGATTATATTGAAGATTGGAGGTTTTTGAAGATCATTCAAAAATAACTGAATCAATCTTGGACTTTTGACTAATTTTAATTTAGTGTTTTAAAGCGAATCCCTGCTCTTGTGCTGAAGTAATCAAAGCTGTGCAAATTTTTTTTGTCTAATTACATAAAAGCAGATTTTTTTTTAAACAAAATGAGTTATTTATGCTTGACCCATAAAAACGAGCAGCTTGTTATACAGCAAAGTGGAATTTATATTAATGTAGCTACTTAAAATACTGTTCCGAGGCACAACAAAATGTAATGTATAAAGATTTTAGTAAATTTTATATAAAAAAAGCAGCTTTCATGATGACCTTTATAATTTTTATTGATATAGTGAACCAAAATTTGCTGCACAATCATTGAAATAATAATCGATTTCCCTTTTTTAAGCTAGATTATCAAAAATTAGACAATGACTGGCGTGAATATGCACTTTTAGACCATAAAGACCTTAATATGTATGTATATGTGATAAATTGGATGTTTTGAAATTTACTGGTCTAAAATGTTTCAAAGTAAAAGCTGTGCTGGCGATATTCTCTTTAAGTTGTGATATTATCATTCTTAAACGCTTCTATTGAAAGAGTTTTTTTTTGTAAACTGAACTTAATTAAAACTGAAAGTGAAACCGTAGTTCACTTTTTATGGTGTACACAGACGAAGGAGCATGTGGAGTAACATGTGTTTAAAGTGGTTTCCTTTTTTATACAGAACAAAACGAAGCATCCAAGGCATGAAGCATCCATGATACAATTATACAAGGTACTTGCACAAGCCCAGCCTGTTTATGTACACAATGCAGAAACTTGTCAAACTTTGTTTACAAGCCGCAAAAATGTTAGTGTATGTATGTGAATAAAATGATTACAGTGTTGCCAATGAATTTGCATGTGGCTGTGTCTCCAATTACACATTGAAGAAAATTACACTACACATCCTTTGTGTAGGTTAAAATTAAAACAAAATTAAACAAAAATAGAAGTCAAAGTAGAATTATACACAGATTATACATGAATCTAATTATAGGCCTACACATGTGAGTAGAAATTACACACTCTGTATATTACACAAATATTGGCAACACTGAATGACTATAATCATTTATGAATGCCGCGTCTGCAATTGTACTTTAGTTACCCTGTAATTGTTATTTTTAACAATAAAAGTCATCTATTTTTGACTAAATTCTGTTTGTTTCTACCAACAAAATGCGTGTGTTTCTTGGTGTTGCAATTTTGTTGTAGTCGTGCAAGTACCTTGTATAATTGTATCATGGAAGCATCTATTCTGTGTGCTTATCGAATGTGCTGTGAGCGCCAAAAGGAAGTAAACAGTTATTTCATATGTATAGAAAGTTTTGTTACAGTACAGTAATAAAAATTAAAAAGTTTAATTGTAGTTTAAGAGGCTTATACAATATTTTCTTAAAATAGTGATGATTTTACGCGTCAAGAAAAGTAAACAAAGGTACAATTAGTGTCACTAATAATCGGTTTTCAGGTTCACAATCAATAAAAATCTTACCAAACAATGGCAATCATTTAAACTAAAAAATTTCTTTCATTATTTTATCTAGCAATTGAGTACGAGTATGAGTTCGTAAAAAACAATCGAAAAAAATATATCTGTATGCAAAGAATTACAGATTATTTGAAGTATGTACTTCAAAAAGTGTAGAGTCATTAATAATCAGTTTTTTGTTGAATAAAGGCAAAAGCAAAGTAGTATGAGCCGTTTTGATTATAATTATTCTTTTCAAGGATATTTATCTCATCAGAGGACAAAGGATATGTTAATAATAATCGATGTATTTTTATTCGAGATAATAAGGTTCAAGCAATTGGTAATTGAAAAGGAAACGTATTTAAGTTAGAAATGAAGGTCGTAATGGAAAAACAGCAGCACAATTTTAATGCAAGCAATACTACGAATAGTAACAAAATATGGCACGAAAGGTTTATACATCAAAATATAAAACATAGTATAAGCGAACTATTAAAATCAAGAAACATTGAAGATTATGATGATGTTAAAAACAAAATATGTGAAGGATGCTGTTTAGTTAAGCAACATAAGTTACCATATTACTCAAGTGAAAATAAATCCAAAACTCCTGGTGAAATAATTCACACTGATGTTTGCGGACCTATGGAAGAACTCTCAATCGGAAAATCAAAATATTTTTTGTTGCTGAAAGATGATTTTTCTAGGTTTAAATGGATATTTTTTCTACAACAAAAGAGTGAAGTTTTTGAAAATATTAGAAACTTCCTAACTAAGATGAAAACTCAAAGTATAAAAGTTATTGTTCTTAGATCTGATAATGGAAGAGAATTTGTAAACAATCAAATGGACCAATTACTTAAAAGTTATGGTATACAATACCAGAAGTCTGTATTTTATACTCCTGAACAGAATGGATCGGCTGAAAGAGAAATTCGAACAATCGTTGAATTATCAAGATGTATTCTACAAACTAAACGTTTAAATAAGTTTTTATGGGCAGAAGCTGTACATCATGTTGTTTATGTGTTAAATAGAACTGGACCAAGTTCAATTAAAAATAAATCTCCATATGAACTATGGTTTAAGAAAATTTTTAAAATTCATCATATAAAGGTTTTTGGTACACAAGTTTTTGCACATACTCCAAAACAAATACGTAAAAAATGGGATGCAAAAAGTAAGAAAAGTATTTTTGTCGGATTTTGTCGGCCATTTATGTTTACGATGGTTTTTTAATATATAGTGACGACAAACTTGCAAATGATCTGCTAGATCATCTCAAAACAAATTTTGAATTGAAGGAATGTCAAATAAATAAGTTTCTTGGTTTCCAAATTAAAATAATAAATTCTAATTCTATATTTCATCATCAACGACAGTACATGGAGAAAATCATCAAACGATTTACTACGCCTTTAGAACCAGGGTGGATAAATCATATTAATAATGGAGAAGTAAATGAAAATTTCCCATATAAAGAATTGATTGGATCTTTAATATATTTATCAATTATAAGTAGACCAGACATATCGTACGCAGTTTGTGTGTTAAGTCGATGTATGGAGAATCCATGTCAAGTACATATCAGTGCTGCAAAAAGAGTTCTAAGATATATTAAAGGCACGCCTAGTTATGGTTTGCTATATAAAAAATAGAAGGAATGCACTTTGAAAACGTTTTCAGAGATTCTGATTATGCTGGTGATATTGAAAATCGTCGGTCGACGTCGGGAATCGTTACTCAGTTCAATGAGGGTACTGTTACTTGGAGATCTCAACAACAACGTACTGTTGCTTTATCAACTACTGAAGCGGAATATATTGCTGGATGTGAAGCTGTAAAACAACCTGTTTACTGCCTGCACTAATGATTGTGCTAAAACATTACTTGGTATTTTATTATCTTTCAAATCGGTGAAATTCGGACGTGATGATTTGTGGGCCATTGTCTGAACGTACCTCCTCGGGAATACCATGGCGACTGAAGATGGACTTTAGTTTCCCTATTAAGCATTTTGCGGTTTGTCACTCTAGTTCAATAACTTCAGGGTAAGGTGAGTAGTAGTCACATGCAACTAAAAAACTTCTACCTTGGAAATATCATAGATCAATACCTTTTTTCTGCCAGGGGCGTTCTGGGAACTCGGATATTACCATTGGCTATCTTCTCGGTGTTAAGTTTTCTACACATACATGGCACTCTTTTACCAGTTGGTTTACCTTTTCCATGCACCCGGGCCACCATATTGACTCTCGTGCCCTTGCCTTACATTTATTTGTTGTTTATGAGCTCTAAAACTTACGAACGAATTTTCGCTGGTATAATAATTTTATTTCCATACATAAGGATAAAAAAATAAAAATAATTTTATTTCTGATGATATTTTCAACTTATAGGGCCACACTGCATTACAATAACCTGTAACCTCTTTGAGCACTTCGTTGTTTTGCTGTTCCATTCTATAAATTCATCACTTGCCGGCAAGTTTTCAATGATATTATTAACAAACGTTAAAGCTCTTCGTCGTCTTTCTCCGTACTACTTAGGGGCGCTCGTGATAGTGCATCGGCAGCAACCAAATGTTTCTCCGGTGCATATTCAATTGTATATCCTTAGGATAACAATTTCATAATGCAAGCGCGGTGTCAAATTATCCATATGTTTTCTTTAAATTTGTCAGTTATAGTCCACGTTATTGCGAAGGCCTCTTTCTCGATCTGCACATAGTGTTGTTGATAATAGTCCTTTTATTCTGTCGAACGCATTCTATACCGTCGGTAGTGTACGTTTTTCTTTAAAAGCTCATTTAATGGATCACAATACGTTGACAGATTTGGAACATACTGAACTAACCCCAGCAGGTTTTTCCTATCTTTGAATCGCCCTAATTTTTGAATCGTTGGGGTGAATTCCTCGAGAATCAGTAAAATGGCCCAAAAATTTTACCGAAGCCAGACCCACTTCACATTTATTTTATTCAATGTGACACCTGCCTCAGCCAGTCTTGTTGAAGCCTTTCGCAAGTTATTATCATGTTCAGACCAGCGTTACCGTTAGTGCTACTAAAGTAGCAATTTGCCACTTTTTCGACTGCTTGTATACTATTGTGATACCTTTACAAAATGCACCCAAATTTGATACTTTTTCTAATTTTTGCCACTTTTTGATACTTTTTACTGAATGAAGATATACATTTTTGTACTTTCGCTTTTATTAATATAAAAGTTGTGCTGATTTAATATATTAATATGTAAGCAATCTTATACGATATCTTTTTTTTTTTGTCATGCGTGGTCAGCTTATGCATATCTTTCGAATAATTAATACGCCCACGCATGCTTATATTCCTATTCCTCTGTCTGTAGGGATATGTAAATAGAAATATGTACACACATATTTATGTATGTATGTGCAATGTACATACATATATATATTAAAAAAATTTCCTATTACAATTTTTATATACATATGTACATACTTCAGAAAATTGTTTTAGTCAAGAATTTATAGAAGCGATAAAAGACTGATTGTATTAAAGTTTTTATTTAGATCCGGTATTTGTTAGATCAATTGAGGACACTAACTACTCGCTCGATTAATTAATCAGTGTTCTAGCTTAATCGGTTAATTTCGGTATTAACCGGTTAACCGATTAAGAAAGTTTTTTCATAAATCAAGTAATTTGAACAAATAAAAGTGCATAAATTATTTATTAATTTGAGTTTATTACCCAGTAAAAATTTTTTATTTTTTTTGAAGCAATAGGGCAATAAAGCGCATTATAATTCGCTTTAAAATATGAGCTGCTTAGAAGCAGTGAACATATATGAAGCAAACTATAGGAAATAAGGTGATTTAACAGCGCCACAATAATGCAGGTTTTAAAGCCAGAAATTTTCCTAATGTAATCTTGAAAAGCTCTTTTTTATAAGTAAATACGTTTATATTATTAATCCTTTAAAGAGCGCTTGAGATAACTGCTATATTTGCATGTTTTATTAGATTCAAAAAAGCGCTTTTGTGAGCAAAAAATTTAGTACTCCAAACCGGGAACTCGCCATACCAAAATCAGCAGCGATATCAGCAGGTTTGTCAACTCTACTTTTACTCTCTTTTAGTAAAAACCTGCTTTATTTGAGGCAAAATTTTTGCTGGGTAGTAAAACAAAAAAAAACATACCTAAAAATTCTTAAACTAAATCAACCAAAAAAATCATAAATATATTAGTACTTCAATAGTTTAAAGAGATCTTCTAACACAATCTTTCGGAAAAATAATTTGGTTTAAGTGTTTAGGATTTAAGTGAATTAGTTTTGATAAAACTTGACTTGTAAAAATCCTTTAACTAATCGTAGATGTTGAGGAAATTGAAAGTAATCTATAATACAGATCATTTAGTTTCCTAGTTTTTTTCCTGGATTTCTCTAAGCATATAAAAATTTTCATTATGGCATTATAGTCCTGTTTTATTTATTTATTTATTTTTTATTAATTAATTTTGTTAAAACATTTCTTGTATTATTATCGATAATTCCTTCTGTTGACGGGTCATAACATTCTGCAAAAAGTTTATTTCTGAATTTCTTAGTTTAAGTTTTTGTACTCGTACTTTAAAACACTGTTGCTTAAAGAAAATATTTCAGAGTGCAGGTATAAAATAATTTAATTCGTCTTTCATTAAATCTAATCCTTAAAACTTAACTTAGTCTTTAATAAACTATTTATAGCCACGTCCAAAGATTTTGAAGTTTTACTTAGGTGAGAATCACTGAACATACTTCTTTGTTTGTATGAAAAATTTGTATTTGAAACGAAACAAGTACTTAAACACACAAAAAATACGCTATAATACTACAAAATATTTAAAAATTTGTTATTTCGGTTAATCGGTGAGTAAGTAATTTTTTATTATATGAATTATTTTTACATTTTGTGGCTTTATTGTATCACAAAAATAGTATATTTTAGTTTTTAAACATGCAAAACCTAATTTTTATTCTTGATGTTTTTAAAAATGAGCAGATTTATAAGGCTGCCACCTTTTTTCTTAAAATCCCCTTTTTGGTGCCACTTTTTTTTAAAAATCCCCTTTTTGCGCCACTTTTTGAAATTTTATAACGGTAACGCTGGTTCAGCCATTGTTTCACCAAATACCAATATGTCATCGTTCTGACAAACGACAGTAACAAACAGTACCTACCGAACGGCGTCAAAAATGTTGTCAACGGCGGTGACCTTTTAGATAGCTGGATTTGCCAAAAACCATTTTTTATATCCAGTTTCGTAAAATATTTTGCGTTGCCCGAGAATTCCCGTTTCCCAAACCCTAAGCTCATCCCAAAAACTGTGAGCGATCAAAGAATAACCTCTAAGCATGCCATCAAGTACTTGGGGGTTATGATTGACGACAGACGTGCAGGGAACATTTTAAATATGTTGGACTTGCTCGACTAATGCCCAACGTGGGCGGTCCAAAGTAGGGGAGGAGGATGTTGCTCATAAGAGTAGTCAAATCGATATTCATATATGCAGCCCCCATATGGGCTGATGCTATGAGCTTAGAAAATTATAGGATAGGAGTCGCTTCTGCCTTCGTACAGTGTCGGCAGATGCAGTATTGGTGATTGCGGTAATGACACCTCTGCAGCTGATAGCGAATATGGAAAATGAGCAGCATATTGCAAGAAGAACTGGGATAGTGCACGCCAAACAGTTGGAGTACAATGCAATAAAAAGATGGCAATACGATTGGACCACTTCTACGAAAGGAAGATGGACCAATAGACTTATCCCTAGAATAGCGGATTGGGGAGAAAGGAAGCACGGACAGCTGAACTTTCACCTAACCCAGTTGTCAACCGCACACGGATGCTACAGAGCATAACTTAATAAGTGTCCATACTTGGACAATGTGTGGCGATGTGTGCCCAAAATGTGTAGACATAAGGGGAACAGTGGAGCATGTCTTCTTTGATTGCCCGTGATACGACACCCAGAGATCGCAGATTACAGTATTTTTTGACATAAAAAGTATAAATTTTTTAAAGCGAATTGAGGTGATTATTATGAATATGACTTGTTAAAAAGTTTACAAAACCGCACAGTAGGATTTTGTTACTGAAGTTCGATTGAGAATAAATCCAGGCTTATTATGAACACCAACCATCAACTGGTTGAAAAGTACAAAAATTTGCCAACTAAGGTTGAAATAGTTACTAGGAAAAGAAGTTGATAAAGTTGTGAATGATTAAGCACGTATTCGCTATTGTGAATATACATTTGAATGGAAAAATATATAACAGCTGACAAATTAAAAAATAAGATGCAGTGAATGTGCGCAATTCGTTTAAAAATTAGTAGAGAATTTCATTTATGTGGACCTAAACTATTTAACTCCGTGTTATATCTCTCGCATTTTTTTCACCAAACATTTTTGTGCAGAGGCCCTTTGCGAAGTTTTTAAGCCTTGCAATTTGCATTTAGTCCGATTAAGAAATTATTCCTGATTAAAAGCTATTCCTGATTAAAAAATCAATAATTTTGCTTATTTTTAATTATATTTATTTACATACATATATATTTCTATTTATTTACTATTTACATTTCGAGTGAATATTTTTCTCCTACTATTTTGTATTTGCAAAAAAGAGAATAAATTTTCGTTAATAGGTATTCACAATAGTGATTTTGTAGTTGATCGTTGAACAATTAGGGTCATACCTCTTTTCAACCGCTGACATTTCGTAATACCGATTTATCAACTTTTTTGTACAAATCTCTCTTCTCAAAGCAAATAACTGAATATCTGGTTTTTTAAAAAAATAAATTTCAGCTGATTTTTTTGCAGTCGAAGTTGAAATATGAAAGCAGCGTGCTCAGTGCAGCATAAAAAGTGTGATTTTGGTATAAATATACTGCATATACTTTACATAAATATGCTTTGACGCAGGGTAACTCTACGTCTCCACCTGACATGAAATGACTAACGTACGTACGCTGTTAGGCCTACAGTACACGGCATGTAAAAAACCACATGTGCATGTAGCTCTGACGTAATTTTGACGTCATCACAAAGCTACATTTGCTACATCCCGTGTACTAGTAACATATGTACATGTAGATGATCACATGCTTAAGGCTCAGTTAGCCGACTGTAATGCAATGTAACTGTAATGTAAGAAACAGCTGATCGATATTTTTATATGAAAAGTAGGTTACGTTACATTACATCTCTATAACCATCTTCATTACTTTTCACATAACAATATCGATCAACTGTTTCCTACTGTTGCAGTTACATTACATTACAGTCGGCTAATTGAGCCTTTACAGATGTGCTTCCTAAGAAAATGTGTTCGATTCGGCTACATGTGCCACACTTGTATTTCGGAGTATAAATACTATCAAAACTTTAAGGCCTGTAGCCACTACTAGTAATTGTAAAAAAAGCAACCAACATACTGAAAATTACCTTGACGTCATCGCCACATACGAATGTGGCTTTTTACATGCCGTGTACTGTAGGCTTTAGACTTCTTCCTAGTAGTAGTAGATTGAAGGTTGTGGAATGCAGATCGCATATATCATTTTGTTTGCTAGCTCCTCTTTTCTCATTTCATGTTTTAACTGAGTTGTCAAAACAGATTCCTTAACAACAATGTTAAAACCTTAACCAAACATTACCATGGGCAGTCTACACTTAGCATTAACTTGAACTTAATGTTAAAGTTAGCCATTTTATGTTACGTGGAAACCGCAAGAAAACAAATTCGATACTATCGATAGTATGGATAATTTTTCCACAAGGTATCGGGCAATGATACTTAATCAGCCTTAAGCATTAAACACATTCGCCACAGCAGGCTACCGACTACCAGATGTCAAAATTAGAATACACATGTTTATATGGCAGTGATTCTTTTGAAGACAGCAAGGCAACATGGCGGCAGGTTGTTGTCTATGCTGATTTTGTCGTTGTAGTCCAATTAAACTAATTTCTATTTCTTTGGCTACAATGAGAAAATTCAGTGTTGCAAGTATAGGGTCCGCCAGATAACTTTTTTTTGAAAACAGGGCGCAAAACATCCATTGTAGCTTCGGCTGTGTGGCACTTAGCGCAGTCCTGTTGAAACCAAGTGTTGCCAATACCCCCCTCTTCAATTTTTGTGAACAAAAATTCGTTCAACATGGCCCGATAACGATCGCCATTGACTGTAACGGCCACTCCTTGCTCATTGGCCCAATTATGCCTCTGGACCAAAATCCACACCAAACAGTGACTCGTTTTGGGTGCGTCGGCTTTTCAATGTATGCGTGCGGGTTTTCTGTGCCCCAGCTACAACTTTGCTTGTTTACATACCCGCCAAGATCAAAATGAGCTTCATCTGAAAAGATGATTTTTTTTTTGGCAAAATTCGTTCAGCGGAAGGATAAAACTAATTATCTGTCAAATCAGACATGAGCTAAGTGTTACCATTCACGAAATAAACACTAGTTGAAAAAAAACGTTAGATGGCGACCCTATATAATACAAAATGTTGAATGAATGTTATCGTACAATTATTTCATATTATTTAACAGAAAAAATATCCAAAAATTGATGTAAAGCATAAATTGATTCACTTTTATACTTTTACGTCATATAAGAACATTTTGAAAGAGTAATTTAATTTTTATAAATGCGAAATATTTGAAGGTGGCAATACTGAACTATTCATTTATACTTAAATATGAGGTGCAGATGGTGCTGCGACGTCTCCAAAATAATTAAGTAGCTGGCTACGAGGCGACAAATGCTGCTAGCGGCATTTGAAGTCGTGTGTTCGTGTAGCCTGCTTTGGTGAATGTTTTATACATTATTGTTTAAGGCGCTGGCGATGGAAATCTTGGCGTTTTTGTAATAGATTAAAGAAAACTTGTACTATTTGCACTTAGTCTATTACAAAAACGGCAATATTTCTATCGTCAACGCCTTACACAATCAGGCTGAGTATCGCCATATACATAAATTCAAAAAGGGCGTAACTAAAAAAATTCAAAATCGACTTTTTGATTGATTATGATTTAATTTAAAAAAATCTATCTACCCACAACATTTTTCTATGTGTGTGTTAAAAGAATATCGAATTTATTAATAAAAACCAAAAGACTATTGAGAACTAAATCCACTAAAATTATAATAAAGTGTTGTGCTTCTCTTGTAAAATATCGTAAATGTAATTTACGCCTTTTTTGAATTTATATGACGATATGTAGCAGTGTTTCTCGCTGTCCTTCATCCTGACATAGCAAACGAAATTCCAGGATACCACATACTTGCTACAACCGAGCAGTGACCTATAAAAACTTCTATCAGTGGGTCTACTCTGTATTTCGAAACCAAAGAAAATCAATCCGAATTTGTATGCAATTCGAAACTATTTGCTTTAGTTTCGACTTTTAGAGTAGACCCCAAGAACCCTTATATTGAATAGTATTACGAAAATCCTCAAGTCAAGCCTTGACCATAATGTTCTATAGGAGGTAACTATTAATTTTTACTAAAACCCGATTATTGAGCTCTCTGAAAAAGTGGCTAATCGTGGGTTTACCCGAAGCCTCTATCACACTCTTTTAACATTGACCCTAATCTTGCCGATTTGTCGGCAGCCTAATTTCTCTAAACATTAGTGCCCTCGTAGTCACTAATTAGTTTCGACCTGACTATATGCCCTCTCAGGGCACGGTTGACTGTCGATAGAATAATCTCCTCGCCTTCAATTACATTCTCGGCCATTAATTCAGTGGCATTCATAATAGCTGGGAAGCTTTTACAATATTTTTTTAATATATTACAGAAACGTCAAGATTTCCATTATGAACGTCTTACACAAAGAAGCTGTAAGCCTGCCAAACCGGAAACTCGTCCGCGAGTCTGAAGCATTTACAAACATTAGTTTCGTTAATGTATACCTCAGCGTCAGTTCCTACGTCCATTTTACATGATGAAAACCGCATAATCCAGGGTTCGTGAAACCAAATGCCCCGAGACCGGCTTAATGCAGATGGTCTATTATGTAATCCGAATCGAACGGAAATGTTTTCGAATTCTAATGTTAATAACATATAAATTCGAACAGTTTTCTTTTCGAATCGTATTGTACAATAACCCCTCAGGATACTCGTGTGGCATATGCCCTACCTCACCAAACTTGACTCAAAAAGTTTAAGCAAACTCTTTGCCGCCATTTCCATTGCATAGTAACAATTTATTAAAGAAACTACTTTATAATTAAAAGTATTAACTTTTTTTTTTGGATTTTATAAAACTTTCTCTTCAATACTGAACCACAGAACATACAGAAGTGTCACGAGACGGAAGATAAGGGTATTTTTCTGTTTGTCTGGTTTTCCCTCAAGTTTTGTCGGTGTTTTTGTTTTGATTTTTCTTTCTAGTGCAATAAAACTACAACGCTTTTTATTAGCTGTGTTAATTGGTATTTTTCTCTTTTTTCCACGAATTTTTAAAAACCTGATTGAAGCTTTTTTTACCTGTCACTTTCTTCACTTCTCTGAACTGTGACTGAACGCTATTCGCGGAACTTGACTAGTCATTTGACTAGTAGCGATCACCGAAACTGTGGTCACAGTCCCCAGTTAGTTTATTAAGGGCTTGGTGAAAAAAATGACCAAAACATTTGTGTACGTGTGATTTTTTATCTCTCTCTTACTTATTCATTTCACTTAATTAAAACACATATATCTGAACTGCTTACTCTGCTTCTTTTTTGCCAGTCACTGATTACATAAGCATTGGTAAACTATGACTAGTCATTGCTTACATAGAAACTGGTCAACTATTACTACTCAATGTTTACACAGAAACTGGTAAAATGTAACTTTTAAATAAATAAACATAATTTTTATGTTATTTTAATTGGTTTTTATTATAAGAAAATAAAGAAATACGTAATATACATTTATATATACAATCCAAAATACAAAATAACCTAGGTGGTCCACTCTAGTCTTCTTCACGCTTTTTCCTAGCTCTAACACACCTTTCTTTTAGTAAATATCTAAAATTTTAAAACAGAAATACATAAATGTATAAATTACATTAAACTTATCAATTTCTTTTATGCAGTATTGATGTTACTAAACTTTCTTAGCACTTGTATAGATTTTAATTTCACAGACTCTAACATACATGTTAGAGAGGAACAAATATAATTTATAAATGTGTCGGTCATCACTACAGGTCAAATGACCAGTCAATTGACTGGCACTCTTAAATTCAATGGAAAATTATTGCAATGTGTTAGTGAAAAAATTTCGTTTGTGTTAGTTTCAGTCATTCATTTCTTGTAGGGTTGTTTCGCAGTGAAACTAAAATGATGCCAGAGTTATTTTGCATGGAAAAACATGTTGCCAGATAGATTTTACGTGATTTTCGCAATAAGAACAGAGTACTACTTTTGCAAATTTATTTCACAAATATTTCATACCAAATACTTTTACATGTAGTTTGACAGCATTTCGCACGAAATTGTGAACAATTGCTCAAGGAATTAAATTAGAGTTTGCTAAAAACCGATAAAATGAAAAACCGCAATTTCGGTTTATAATTTACTTATACCGACCGGTTTCTGTTTCGGTTTTTTAATCCTGGGGGTGGGTTTATTGTTTTACGCGATTCCTTTTAAATTTTTATGCTTCTAACATGGAAATTAGAAAGCCTTTTGGCTTATGAATACTATTTTCATAAACCATATCTATCACTTCAAGATTGATTTTGTGAGCCAATCATAACTATAGTTTTGTTCAGTTTTCTAATCCAAATTTAATATTCTCTGCTGTTTCATTGGCAGTACAAGCCACAATATCTGAATCCAATGAAATTTAAATCAATGAATTTTTGCCGTACAAGATCTTGAGTTTTTTTGGAATTACATGTTCTAAAAATTCCAAGCTAAAATATTTGCTATTTGAAATGCGCAAATTGATATTTATACATATATCGCTTACCTCTAGTACTATTTCACTCATCCATTGTTGAACTGTATTTTTATTATTCGATTTTTTTATAACTCAGACATTGTCTGCTTTCAAAGACATTTAACTTCAATACAATTTATTGTGTTATATATCTAATGGAAAACCCATCAATCCATTGAGAGCTTTGATACAATAGTTTTTAAAAATGCGTCCGATAATTTTTGTCTACGTTTTAAAGAGTTTTGAACAATTTCCTCATCAGCTTTGCCTTTTTGAAGCGATAATATTATGTACCGCTCTCAAATCATTATTAATGATTGATAAAATATAAAAAATGTTAAAATAACAGGAAGTAAATAATCGAAAATCTACGGTTTTCTTGTCGGTTTTCGGCTTCCAATATTTGGCCCAAGAAACCGCGGTTTTGATTTCTTTTAAAACCGAACAGCAAACCCTAAATTAAGTAAATAAACATATGGAAGTAAGTTATCGTATTCGGCTAAAACAACTTTATGATGTCAAAATTTTTTCTTGATATATCTTAAAAAAAAGCATTCTTTCATTTTTCTTTTTTTAACTTATATTATCAGATATACATACATACATATGTATATACTATTTACAACTAAAATACATTCAAATTTAAAATACATAATTCTATTTCTTAACATGTATTTGACTGACAATTGTTAAGCTTTTCAAAATTGTGTGTGTTAAGTCCAGTATTTTTATTCTCAATCGGGTCAGTTGTATAGCTATCATTTTTATGTTTCGAAGAAAGCTCTTGTTCAAACTTAAAATTTTAGCAATTTTTTCTTTTTCATTGAAATATTAATCAATAGATTAAACATTTCCTATTTGTCATTCATACTTTCGTAAAGTTAAGAGATCAAAATTTATTTGTTGTAATAATTTTTGTTTAAAATAATTCTTTTTTATTTTCAAAATTGTTGTTCTTTTAAGTTAAAAAATAGAAATTATAATATTTATTTTAGTAATAATAATGCAAAATTTATATGTGTGCATATGTACCTTATAATAATTAAAAAAATATCTGGGAGTTTATTTTCTTTATATTAGTATTTTTGTTTGTTTGTTTGTTGTTGTTGCTGTTGCTGTTTTGATTAGTATCACATTGGCATGAATTTCACTCTTTTAATTTGAGAGATAAAACAATTTTCAGGTTACACATATGTATATATATTTTAATAAATTGTTTATAAAACATAATAACTGGTTTATGATTTCTACAAAAAGTATTGCAGACGGTTATTAACTAACCACTTTAAATTTAGATTAAATTTAGATTTATTTGACTTAAAGGGTTCTGGCAGGGAGAGAACTTAAATTTTGTTTAATGAAATTAAATCGGAAAATTCAGTAGTTCCGTTTCAAAATTTACTTCTTTATGAGAAAACCTTTGAAGGAGAAATAAGTTAACTTTAGGTTTCCTTCTTCTTCTTCGTTTTCTTCTTCTACTACATTAGCTGTGTTGCTTTTGGAAAGCGTTTTCAGCATTTGGTTGACACTTCTCAAGTAATACACATGTTTGTTGTACAATTGCTGACAACTCGCTTTGAAATTGTTTACACTTTTAGCTTCAAAGCATTGTTTCTTCGCTAAGGATTTCACTTAGTAAGCGATTAAGACTGTCTAGCCCGGTTAGGAAGCCATTGTCGGGTCCATGATGTATGGTGGTTGGTGGTGCAGGAAACAAGCCTGAACTATTGCGTGGAACAAAGGCTGTGTGTGCAAAATCAATGAGTCTGACATCTACCAGACAATGCATGTCGTCGCAGAGTTGTATTTTAGTATCGATGTCTAATGATTTAGAGGCATGTTGCAAGAATTTCTTTGATTTGGATATTTCTTTGATTTCCTGCTGCTGTTGATGTTGTTGCTGAAGCTCTGTGGTAGCCCTGTTCTTCGACGGCACTGCTGTTACCGTTGCTACCGCTGGCACAGATGTGGTTCCCGTCTCCGCTGTTATTGCATCAGGAGTTGTGTCCATGGGCATAGCAGCGTTTTCCACGGTTTCTTGTTTGATTTGTGCTGGCAGTTCTGTTGGTTTCTTAACAACAATTGCTGCAGGTATAATTTGTGTTTTAGCAGGTGAGTTCAATGTGGACACAGGAGTCGATGATGATAGTGATGTGACATTGGTGATTGACTTTTTAGCTACGGGTAAAGATTTTTTTGTGGAGTCTTTTGCTTCACGTCCATCTAATTTATCGCTAATATGATGATGGTTGTGGTGAGGCAAGCGTCGATGATTGCGGTCGTCTTCGCCATCGTCCTCATCATCGTCATCGTCGTCTTTGCAGCGCAAACGTTTGACTGCACCTTTTACTGACTTCAACGATGAGGTGGTCGAAGAGGTGGGCGAAGCTGTTGACGTTGTTGTAATTGGGGCAGCGGCGGAATTAAGCTGTTTGTGTAACAACGTTTTGGGGGTCAGTGGCGGTGTAGATAATTTGGCTGCGGCCGCTGCAGCGACTGCGGTTTCAAATGCATCTTGTTGAGACTTGTAACGCTTTAACATCACTTCTGTTTGACTTATAATACTGCTATCATAGTCTGAGGAAGCTTCGTCCGAGCTGTTATTGCCCGTTTGGCGACCACTTGCAACCGCTTTGATTTGTTCCGATAGTCCTGAAAAGTCATCGCTGCTGTTGCTGCTGTAGTTCATCCACGAGTCGCCCGAGTGTGGGGAGGATGTGGCTATACTAGGCATTGGCGGTTCAGGATCAAGAAACACCGTATCTTCGGATATGGGAATGAACGGAGCAGGAGCAGTTGGCGTGGATGAAGCTGTAGGTCTTAATATGTCCATAGATTTAAGACCATTAACATTAGAACCCACTAAGGGCGGTGGTGGTGGCATCGATCTACTGTCATTGTCTGTCATTACTGTATTTGGATGTTCCTCCTCTGCTTCTGATGATGAACATGCCTTACGTTTACCACTCTTTTCTGCGTGTTCCCCTGCACTACAGTTTAATTGTGGGTCTACGACTTCTGCCGTACCGGCAGCTTTGGTTGCAATTCCTGTCACCAGCGGATCAGTTACTGTAGATTTCTCTGATCGTGCTTTAGCAGAATTCAAGTGCCTAATGCGGGTCCTGAGATTCGTTTCGGCTGTGTTTGAATCATTTGAAGCATCAGCATCATAAAAACATTGCTCACCGCCTGTACTACTGTTTGTAGCCGAGGCGTTACCACTATCAGCTGCCTGCATATGTAAGTCATCATCTGTGTCATGAGGCTCAAGTTCATCGCCACCTTCGTGACCGTCCTCGTCATGTTCATGATCATCGTCATCCGCAATATCGTCCTCATCGTCGTCGTCATCGATGCTGTTATCTGGGTGATAATCAATCGTACTAGATTTTGTTGTAATATTCTTTGTAGGTGTGGCTGGAGTGGCCCATTCTTCAAAGTCCATGGGATGTTCCATTGGATTGTCTTCATAACCTTCATACACAATTAACAGTGAGCTGCATAGAATGATATTGAAGAAGAAATTTGAATAAATATTATGAATATAAAATGCTCAGTTTATTGTAGTAATTTAACATACCAGGAATAAAATCTATAACTGGATTGTTTTTCAATAACTCGTCGCAATTGTAAAAGACGCTGTGCAATTTTCTTGATAACACGAGTTCGCAAACGATAACCATTGTAAAAGAAATCATGTAAAGCCTGCTTGAAGCCCATTTCATTTAATTCACGCCCCCAGTATTTATCACGTTTGGCATACTGATCCAGATGCGCCTGGTATGTTTGCATGCCACACAAACGTACGCCCAATGAGGCCGATGTACTAGCAGCACATTTGGCTATTTGTTTGGTACGCTTTTCAGCGGATGCATCGTCACCATGTTGACGTGTACCCATTTTCAAATCCAGTATACAGGGATTGCGAAATTGCGATGTTATATTTTCAAGCATAAGAAAATCTGCAAAAAATTTACGCATGAAATTATAAATTTTTGTAAAATAAAATGTACTACTACATATTTATCTACACATCGATGGCTTAATACAAAAAAGGGATTTATTGTCACTTAAAATATTATTTTTGCACGTAAAATGCCATAGTTTTTGTTCAGCTTTTTCTTTCTATAAACTATCGGAAATTCGAGTTAAGCTTTTCTTATGTTAAGCCATCGATGCGTTAACTTTTCTTAGACTAACTAAAAGCTAACTACAATGTCGTCTAGAACTGACCCAAAATTAATTCTTAATTTGAGTACGTAATCGGATTTGGTGAGAGCCAACAAATTTACTCTCAGCTACTTTGAAACTCATTTCAATTTTATATTAACATTTTGCTGTTATTATTTTAGATGGTACCTTAGCTGGGTAGCAGCGCGTTGACCATACAACGTGTGCTAATACATAGTTCAAGCCCCAGCAAAATTTTTTGTAAATTTACTGACTATCAGGTGACTTAAATAAAATCAACTTTAAGTTACTCGTAGTTGAAAAGTAGTGCAGAGTGAGACAATTGACTACCGCCTAGGACATCGCAATGTTAAAATAGTTAGTTGTTTCCATTGCAAAGTAATCCAAGAGTCAGTCAGCACTATGTAGTTGCGAAATAGTTAGCTTAAAGTTAGTTTAAAGTTAACTTAGTTTCCGACAGGGTATATACTACATATGTATGCATGTGTATAGATAGATGGAAGCTTACATTGTTTATTGGAATTATCCAAATGTGCTATGCTTTTAATCACATCTGCGGCGTTGCCATTTTTGTGAACTTTCATTCTGTAAGAGAAAATTTTCACTGATTAGTGGACTCTGAACAATTTGTTAATAAATATTTTGTATAAAAACCATTCGAAGTTTTGTCCAAATATGTTTTATTTTGGATAATCAATATTTTGCGATTTGTTTGGCTAAATGTAGCAGGGGACGGCAGATATGAACCACATTTGCCAGGGGCGGGGCCAAAAAAGGTTTCTAAAATAAGTAGTGACAATAGATTTTTTTTTCATTAATTACAAACCCTACACCCACTGATATTCTACATACAAACGTATGAAATTTAATAATAAATGAAATCTTAATCTTCTGTAAGTAAATTATTTTTTAAGTTATTCATAACTTGCATACATACAAACATATGTAAAATATCTATACTAAAATAAAAAAAAATTTGCTGGTTCCTTGTGGTAAAAAATTTTATTTTGCTGTTCTAGTTCAAAACGTATGGCCGATTTCTAGGAAATCAGAATTTGTAGGTTTTAAATATATCATCCCTACCATGTCAAACTATCCAATATTCAAAATTCGGTTTTTAGATTCGTTACCTTGGTACCCTAATTTCCAGGATATGCCTCGCTTCAAAATGCTGAAATTCTCATAGACGATAGATAACTCAATAAAAAATATTTTACTTTAAATTAACAATGACGACTCTTTGCGCTCCTCTGAAAAGTACAAATTTACATATTGAATGGTTTGACATGGTAGGGACGATATATTTATTTTAAAGTTAGTTTAAGCGGCCAATGACGGCAGTTTAATCGTAGATTAAGACTTAATATACACCAGAGCTGTCCACCGAGAGAAACACAAGGAGGGATTATGTATTCGCGTATGTGTATTCATTTGTATAAAAAGCCGATTGATGTTCGGCACTCTGGTGCTACTTTGGGCAGCTCAGATATACACACACACACGTGCTCTCAGCACTTACAAAATATTTAACTTGTAAAAATATTGCATTGCCTAAATTTCTTAGGGCCAAACCCACGATGTCGACAACAAACAAAAACAAAAATAAATTTTAATATTTTGTTGTTGGTTCAAATGTAAGTGTGCGACGAGTCGAACGTTGTCGATATCGTGGGTCAGGCCATTATTATTTTCGGTATGTTAATACAATACTAAAATTTTATATTACTCCCAAAAATACCATATCCGTTCCCTAATTAGAAAATACCAGCGTTAACGCACCACAAAAAAGGATTAAAGGCCGATTCACATAGAATCCGTCATACGTTATACGTTGCCTTTTTAACTGACATTATCGCAGCAATGAATACTTTTTCCCGGTTCACACACTTCAACTTTTGTTCATCAACTCGTAATTCAGCTGTAAGAAAAAAGATACATTTGCATTTCCTTCTCCGTCTTTCTTATAGCTGAATTACGAGTTGATCAGCAAAGGTTGAAGTGTGTGAACCGGGACTTTGCGATGGAGCTCATAAGTCACGGTTCACACACGTCAACTTTTCATTCAGCTGGTAGAAAATAAGAGAGCGGCCCTCTTCCCTACCGCTTCCTATAAATAAAAATAAAACGTTTTATGCAACATATTTCTTGAAATTTTTGCATACGAAAACTGTTTGATGTGCATTCAGGATAAGTTTATTTTTATCTTGAAAATGTATTTTGTCATTTCAAATGTAAAAGTTTTAGGTTTTAGTATTTTTGTTTCAAAACGAATTTCATTTGTACGTTTCACTGTACTCTCATAACGGACACCTCATATAGCGGGACACTCTAATAAAAGGGTTGTCAGATTTTTTCTGAATTATTTCGCCAAATTGATTTTAAAAATCGCCAAAATCATTTTATGTAGTTTTTTCTTAATAAATATTTGATAATAAATTTTATTTTATATAATACTTTTTTTAGTATAAATTTTTATAAAAAAAACCGTATAGAAATTTAGCAGAAAATCGCCAAAAGTGGAAAAATAAATCGCCAAAAACTATTGTTTTTAATTTTTCTCATCCAAATTCAAAATGAATTAATTATTATAAGAAAAATCATCAAAATCAAGTTGTTTTAATTTTTTGAAGTCGAGTTTTGGCAGGATATATTTTTTTAAACTACTCCTTCAACGAACTTATTTTGCTGAGTTATAAAAATTTTTAATTTCAATTTTGTTAAAAAAAATAGCCAGAAAAATCGCCATGTCGCCAAACCAAAAATTTAGACGTCAAACAAGTTGAAAAATTGCCACTTTTGGCGAGAAATTGCCATATCTGACAGCCCTGTCTAATAACACTGTGATACAAAATCGAACTTTCCGAAACGGAATGGGATGAAATCAAAAGCAAATGAAAGTTGACGTTTTCCATAAGAAAACTCTCGAGGCTTTTTTTTTAGTTTAGTGCTAGATTTTTTTACAGGCATTTGAAGTTGGAGATTTTGGAAGGCTGGCTAACAAGAAAATATTATTACTAATTTGATATTTATTTTTATTAACCTGGGTATCTTACTGTTTTTGGGGTCGACGAATCCATTTTTGGTATTTATTTTCACCTAAAACTCATGCTAGATGGCGCTGACATACAAATTTTGCTATCTTTTGTAGATTGTCATAGAAAAAATAGTGTTTTTATTTTTTGAGATTAAAAAATAAATTTTTGATGTTGGCTGCATTGTAAAACATATTTCTAATGATATTACGAAGTACATTTTATTATTATCAGTACGTTACTAATACAAAAGTGGTATTTTTATGGAAACAATTCTGCTAGTTTTGGAATGTTCGGTGCGTGAAATTGCGAAAATGTGAAGTTTCTTGAACATTGAATGTCATTTTGAGTAGTGAGTAGTGTGCTAGCCTATCAGTGTGGAACTTGTGGCTTCGATTCCCACCATTGACTCTGGTCTGCTTCACTACAAAGAGTGGAGGTCTTTGTTACTATTCTCGTTTAAATTAAGTTATCATATAATTTTTAATTGTATTTGTAACATTTAATAAATAAATAAATAAATATTTTTTCAACCACAATAAACTACTAAAAATCTGTACCTCTTCCGCAAGCGGATACTTCGAATAACCAGACAAAAATACCACGACGGCGAGTGTCCGGTTATGTGGTTTTACTGTAACATATTGCATTTTTGAAGGGAAACGTAAAAATTTTCGATTTAAGAACATTCTTTAAGTTCAGGTAGTTTAATGCTTTCGACTGTCAGTTTAAAATTAATTTTTTGAAGCTCCTAACAGAAATGATTATTTTTTTTATAGGATTGAATAAAAGTCAACAACATTGAATCAGGGCTGCCAAATTAGGTGATTACGATTTTTATGCCGAAAATAGCAATACGACGATTTGACGATTTTTCCTTAAAATTGGCGATTTTATAATACCCACTAGACGACTTTGGTCAAGCTTTTACTAACAATTTTAAAATTTTGTGTTAATAACTCTATTGTTGCAAAAGTGCGATAAATGGTAAGTATGAGTGCATACATATGTATGCATTTATATGCGTTCAATTAAAAGAATCTTTAGATATACGCACATACGAACATACATACATATCGTCACCTTAAATGCAAACGGTCGTAACTACACTTTTATATTTTTTACAGAAGAAACAAAAAACGTTTCAAAATCAATAATAATAAAGTGTTCTTGAAAATTTTCTTCGAAACTTACTTGTAGCATAGATACTTATATGTTTTTAACAATTTATTTTCTTTTTATATATATTTAAGCTTTTATCTTAGTTACGTCCTTTGAAATAAAAAATATATGCATTTGTAATTACGTCCGTTTGAATTTCTTTAATAAAGTCATCATTTTTGATCGCAGTAGTCTAGCTATTTTCGTGAACATGTAGTTTGATAAAATGAATCATAATCAATCAAAAACTCGATTTCAAATTTTTGTGTAGTTACGTACGTTTGCATTTAAGGTGACGATATGTATGTATATTGATCGCTGTGTAAATTGATATCCTCACAAAAACATAAGTGTGAAAAAAGGCCAAGTTCCTATCAATAATTTCGGCCATCAAAAGTACTGAGGACAAAACTTGGAACAAGTTCTTGTTTGGTACAATACCGATTGTATATAAATTTTTCATCGTCAGATTGTCATCTCATTTCTAGGCAACTCGCAGAAGGGCACGACTCACTATCCTACACAATTGTACGATCTACGAAAAAATTCAAGCCTGATCTGATGAATTGTTATTGTCTATTGAAAATTTTCATAAACTGCATCATACCGGGGTTGTATTTTCTCAAAAATCGCACGACTGTGTGTGGTAGTGTATCACAGCTTTAACTTGGCAATGAGGGGAACAAACATATGACCTTCGAATCAGTTTTTGGGTGTAGGGTATGTTTTATTTTTTTCATTAACCAATACACATATGTATGCATTTTTTAAATAATATAACACAAAAAATATCAGGTTCATACCCATGTCATTGTTACTTTACAGTTTTTCATTCTATTACTCTCTCACAAACATAACCACAAAATATCTAAAAAGTTGAAAATATTTCTTTAATTATACAAAATGAGAAGTAGGATAAAAATCCTATGAAGAAAATTAAATTAAGAAACAAAATCCATAAGGGAACCCACCTTAAAATATCATCTCTTTTGCGTTTCGAAGCGCTCATCTTACGTTGGGGCTCATCACGGAAACTGGGCGAATAACGTTTCTCCAATTTGCACCCACCCATTGTTGTTGCTTGCATAACACCTAAAATGAAATAGGCACAATGGATTAGCAACCAAGCCGGTACACTGGCAACAATTAAGAATTGTTTAAAATTGTCTTTGATGTTCTAAGTATACACTTATAATTATGTATCGTATGTCCAACATAAAGATTTTAATTGTTTTCAATAATTTTCCCTTTAGCGGAGAGGGGAGACAATCAATTAGAAAATTATGAAGTTAACAGAAAATGTGAAGAGATAATTTATACACAGACGTTTCGGGAACAAACACTGAAGTGAGAGCGAAAAAAAGAACAATGCCGCGCTATACTTTCGACTTGATGAGGAAAATGTATAGAAAATGATACTTTTATATTAGATGATGAAAAAAATTTGCAAAAAAAGCGCCACTTTTCTTAAAAACAAAATTTAATTTTATATTTTATCAATTTATTTATTGTTGCCTTTTTGAGAATATAATTTTGATATTAAAAGAATAGTTCACAAAAAGAAAAGATTCATTTTCTATTTGAAATTTAATTTAATTGTTCATTTCATGTTTGAAGACAAAATTGATCATTTTTATATCAGACTAATAAATCATTGGAACAAGAATTGATCTAACAAAATATTTTAACAAATCAATTCGGTAAAAATTTTTAAGGAAAAAAATTTAACTATACTTAGTATAAATATATGTAGGTAAATTTATATATATATTGTATGTATATATAAATAATTATAAATTATAAAGAAATGCTTTGATAATAATAATAAAAAAATTGAAATATTATACAAACCCGTTTTTGGATACGTTTGTTTTAACATCACACTCATTTTTGATTTTGGATGAGAGCGAAAGAGTTTGTCTGAGTGATCAAGAGAAAGTAAATAATTTGCTAATTTTGCGTAAGATTGTTGTAATTTCCCTAAGAGGATTTCACTTATGTATGTATGTCAATCAGTTAGTCCTCGCTGGTGCTGTGGAGGGGTAGTTTCGTAGAGATTAGAAAGTAGAAGACAAGATTCACGTTGACGGACGTGCTGACGTGCTTAAGCGGTTTCTGTATTATATACAATACAAGATAATAAGAGATATTTTGTTTTGTGTAGATTTGTGGTAAAAGAAAAAAGTATACAAAAAAATTTTACGCTTTTCTTTACATTTTTTCGTGTTTTTTGTTTTGGTTCTCAAGAGTCTTTCCAATGGGGAAATTTGGCTCCAGTATTGAACACACATACACCCACACACTCACATCCTTAGCGCTTCGAGACAGGGTAAACGCACGCTTCATTCAGACTGTCTTCTGTTTCTTTTCTCTCAGAGCAGCGAGTTCAGTACTTGTTTATGTTTTTTTTTTGCAAAATTTACAATTTAAATAAAAATTTTAAATTTTCTTTTAAGCTAAAATATCCTGTTTTTTTGTTTCGTGATATTTAAGTGACTTGTTAAACGTTTATGCACTTACCCCTCTTGGCATTTTGATTAATACATTTTATTTTCAACAACACTTAATTCACTTAAAAAAATCAATCTTTTTCGGGTTTTTAAGATACGCCTTTACTTATTTAAATTTTCTTTTTTTGCTGTAAAATCAGAAATTCAAACAATTTCATTTTAAATTTAAAGCAATATAATGTAAAATTGTGAAAATAAAAATTTACAGTTTATCAATATTCTGAGTAACGAAGGGTATTTTTATTGTTGAGTGTACACAGATTAGGCCGGGTTTACATCTGTGTGCCATGTGCCAAAGAAAGCGTAACCACTAATTACTAATGGAAAACTGTTTGATTCAGACATGTATTTATTGATTTAAACAGTTTCCAATCATGTTTGATTCTATAAAATTGTCTATTAATTGTGTATGAAACTGTTTAACTTAATGAATACGTGTCTGAATCAAACAGTTTTTCACTAGTAATTAATGGTTACGCTTTTTTGGGCACATGGCACACATGAAATGCCAGATGTAAACTCAGCCTTACTCAAGTTTTCAATTACATTTTTGAACATACAATAAAATGAATGATACAAAAGATACAAGTTTTTTTGCATTTTCAAAGTTATTAGTGACACATTATACACCAGTACCTGGATTCTGTAACTTTTTGCGAACCGAAAATCGTAATATTTATCGACATATTTATTCGTTTGCGGCAACGATAATGTGATTCCATAATTTCTTTTTTACGATAGACTCCAGCTTTATGTTACTCACCATTTAATTCAATATTATGTGGCAACTCTGTATAGAAAATGTGATAGTAAGCGAAAAGCACAAAGAGCACTAAAGAAAAACTCAATGAATTTGAGCTTGTGATTTTATTTACTTTTCCTCCAACCGACAGCGAATATTGTCGATAAGTTTTCGTTATATTTATTATAGCGATACGATTATCGTAATAAAAGTTACTGAATCCAGCTACAGATTACGTAAATTACAATCGAAGTACTTTAGTCTATAGTACACGGCATGTAAACACCACATGTACATGTAGTTCTCACGTAATTTTGACGTCACCACGAAGCTACATTTGCTACATGCCGTTTACGAGTAAAATATTTACATATATAAATATATAATATATATATATATATATCCACATGCTTACAGATGTTCTGCCTCAGAAAAAGTGTTCGATTCGGCTACATGTGCCACATTTGTATTTTGGAACAAAAATACTACCAAAATTTCACGGCATGTAGCCACTACTAGTAATTTTAAAAAATGCAACTAAGGCGCTGACAATTCCCGTGATGTCATCGCCACATACGCCTGTGGCTTTTACATGCCGTGTACTATATATAGGCTTTAGATTGCTCGCTTACGATGTTCAAACTGACGTCATTGATTACAGTGTGTGACAAAAAAAACACCTGCGACGTTTTACTATTTTTCTGGTAAGTATTTTCGAGAATAAAAAATCTGTGTTTGAAATTTTTCAAACAGCCCCAAAATCTTGAGTTACGGATAAAAAACGTTTTTTGTACCCATATTCACTTATCAACCTCTAACAAACTTAAATATCAATCGATCTTAAATTTATACACGGATTTGGAAAGGAGAAACTAAGGCCTTTCGAACCATTTGTTTAAATGAAAGTTTAACATAACAACTCTAGTTGATCTAAGAAATTTTTGGGGTTCCCTGATGATCTGCATTAGCAACAGTGAAATACGCATAGGATCCAGCAAAACCCCTCAATACTAATTATAAAGAGCATTGTGAAAGTAAAACGCAACGGACAAATCAAAAAATGTGAACTCATCATTTCTAAATTATTTCTCTCCTGAATTCGGATGCTAGAGCACATGCTATAAATTTGTGTATTCTAAATTTCAACTAAAACAGCTGTAGCCATATGCTTTAAGATCCGAACTCACAAGCAAATTTGTGAAAACGATTTGGTAGCCGGAACAGAGACGCACGTTTTGAAATCGCCTAATTTCCAGGAAAGAATTTAATTAAAAAGGTGACTTGTTGCAGGTTTTTAATTGGTTTTAATATTTTAGATGTTTAAGATATTTTATACGAACTGACCTGCGAATGCGCTAAGTCGTCCGATCAGCAGATCATTGTTTTTCGTTTTTGAAATCGCACGATTTCAAATCGCGCGGTTTGCAGAATACCCCTGATAATTTGAAATAAAAAATCTTTTAGTACAATTGAGGTAAAAAAAGTAAAAATTTTTGAAAGTTGTTGGTAAAATTTTAAAATTCTCAATCCCATCCCTGATGAATATGAGACCATATGAGTAGAATTTTTGCATTAATAGAAGCGATTTAATGCGATTTAATTTTACATTTTGGAAGAAGCAATTTGTTAAGAAAACTTTTATCTACAAGTATACTTATGTTTGATGATAGAAAATTTTTTTCTTTCAATAATTTTAGGTATTTTTTCATGAGATTTTCGAGACCAAACTATTATACAGCTTTCTTGTCTAGTGAGTGGAAAATCCATTTACGTTCGACTACAAATAGAGTATTTTAAAGAAACTGTAGATATTACATTTTGAGCTGTAAGTAACACTTTCAAACGGCCATAAATAATTTTTTAAGGATTAAATGGATTTTGAATATTAAAGAAAATGTTTTTAATAAATTTACTTGCCCTTTTCATTATAGTTCGACGTTTTTGTAAAATTTTAATCTGTGTACACTCGATTTTACACTGCGCTTACAACTGGCAGTGAAGTCGTGCCAATAGAGAATATGGACTGGTTGTAAAAATCGTAGGCGTCCAGCAATAGTTGTGGCAATTCATTTTTGTAATAAAAATGTTTAGGTATTACTTAAAACAAAATGACCAAACCAATATCAGAATATCGAGCCATAGCCGCCAAAAAAGTTCAACCCACACATATTTTAGATCTCATTTTTTTTTACCAAAATGGATTATTTAGATCGGAAAGAATCGATTTTGATCAAAAAATTAAGTTCGAAAATTATGTCCCATTTTCTGTTCGAACAAAATTTTCAATTTAGTATTTGTACTCGTATGCGTTGAAACACTGTTCGATTCCAGTCATTCGGTCTATTTTAAAATTGTCTTGTCAGCACTGGCAGTTGTAAACGCAGCGTTATTCCGATTATGTTTTTTTTTTATATCGTTTAAGTTTTCATCATGCAAAATATTTTTTATTGTAAATATTGAAAAAAAAATTAAAAGCATGTAGTTCTTAAATTTTGTTTGCTTATAGTGAGTGCATTTATATCTACGGCATAAACAAGTTATAAGTTGTTTATCGTGATAAATTAGTTTGAGGAACTTTTTTATCTATACAAATCACATGTTAGTTTGTAACTAGCTTTTGGGATGAACTAGTTCCAAGCAACCTGGGGTCTAATCGTCGCTTT
This sequence comes from Nowickia ferox, assembly GCA_936439885.1. NCBI lineage: Eukaryota > Metazoa > Arthropoda > Insecta > Diptera > Tachinidae > Nowickia > Nowickia ferox. The sequence goes on along the minus strand of OW387027.1, from coordinate 31,661,624 downwards.
CTATAACGAGGTGATTTGATCACGTTTTTCCATTTTGAGATTATGGCAGTCGCTAACTAGCAATGTAATAATACGGTTCGATATCGAATGCCATAAGTGGCTATTCTGGAAAACGCGTCGAAAAGTGAAACTTTACATTAAAAAAAAAACAAATTTTCAAAAATGGTTTTTGTTTGCCTTACATTTCTAAAATGAAATAAACGTGAGAATTTCAACGCGGTTCTCTTTCTGTTTTAAAAACGGTTGATTTTGCATGAGAACCAAAAACAAATTTTTTACATTTACACAACTTTGTTTTTGTTTCCCATGTAACTTTCACCAAGTCGACGCGTATTCCAGAATAGACACCGTAATCTCAAACCGAAAAAAGCGACGATTAGACCCCTGCTTTTGTAAAAGTAAACTTGTTTTTTTTCTTTATTGACTGGCAATGCTGTTAATTTTGCAGTCGAATTTATTCAAGCTTCCGGGTATGTTCTGCATTCCACGTGAAATCAGATCGTTCGGAATTGTCATAGCATTGTTGTTATAAATACATTTTTGCAACAACAATTCTATGGCAATTCCACACGTTTTAATTTCACGTGGAATGCAGAACATAACCCTTTATGTAGTAGTATGAGTTTAATGTAATGTTGCCAACACCTTATATAATTTCGATGTACGAGCATACTGCCAATATTATTGAGTAATTTATTGCTATTATTATTGCCGCTATGTTATTCAACATAAAAAAATATATGGCGCAAGTTTCCTTACATCATATGTAAGTAAAAGTTAAAAAAATCAAACAAATTAAACAATATCTGCCTTATTCATAACAAATAATTCAGGTTTATTAAGCGCTTATTTCACATATTTCTATGGGAAATTTGTCAAATCCTGTAATAAACCTAAAATATTTTTTATGAATTCGACCGTATAAAAATACCGAAGTATATTTATTTGACATTAAGTTATAATGTATTAATATGAAGAATTTATTTTGTTTTTTGCTTAAGGACATCTAGATGTATTTCGTGTCTGCTTAAGGTAGGATCACACGATTGCCGCAATGCGCCAATTATTGGTCCATTTTATATGCCAATCGTGTGATTTCACAATTTATTGCCCCATACGACAATCGAGAACAATATTGCAATCGTGTGAACGCTTGATTTTTTAAAAATGGACCAATATGTATTGTGTTCTCGAGCGGCAATCAAAGAAGCCAATACGCGACAATTTCTTAAATTAATTCATTTTTTCGTGGGTGCTAAGTGTTTTCGTAAGTACAGTAAACTTAAACTCACTTTGTATGTAATTATAACTTATTTGAAACGTTAATATGGAACTGTGAGCCAATCTTAACCCATATACATATTTAGTATTTATTCGTTTAAAAGAACTAAAATTGCCTCTGCTTTGTTTATTTAATTAGCACAAAATATACAAAGCATAGGAAATTTTATTTCTTTTAAACGAATAAACCATTTTCACGTACAAAATAAAACAAAACAAAATTATTCCTTGAAAAAAAAAACCATTTGCACCTAAAACAAAACAAACTAAAAGCTACCACAACAGCTGTTTGTTTGTGTTTCCGCAAGTAAGAGCAATCGTAAAGGCTCAGTTAGCCGGCTGTAATGTAACTGTAATGTAGGAAACAGCTGATCGATATTTTTATATGAAAAGTAGGTTACGTTACATTACATCTCTATAACCATTTTCATTATTTTTCACATAACAAAATCGACCGTTGCAGTTACATTACATTACAGTCGGCTAACTGCGCCTTAAGACTGTGCTGCGGTAATTATTTCCACAAATTCATTCTTCGCCAATCTGCGGCAATCAAATTTTTATAAAATAGGGCAATCGTGTGACTGCATCGTATTTCATTGGGATAATTTTATTATTGTGCAGCAATTCAGCACAATAAAAATTGGGTCAGATTGGTTTATTTGCGGCAATCGTGTGATCCTACCTTTAGAAAACTTATTAGTAGACTTCAACCAATAAATTCTTGAGTAACATTGTGAATTTTGTAAAATTTTTGGTAAAGGATATATATAGGTTTGTCATTCCGTGTTTAATTTTCACAATATGAACATGCGAGCCATGAGGTATATATATTCTGGGTCCTTATGAATAGGGAAGATGAATAAGTTATGTCCGTCCCTCTGGTGTACGTGAAGGTTTTCTGAAGCTCCCAGAAGAGCTAGAGACTTCGGGTCTTGGACTGGTGTGTCAGAAATGGTCCAAAATAGACTGGTATTGAAAATCAGCAAAATCGAGCAGACGGTTTCAGAGCTGGAAAGCTTAAACTTGATTTTGCCATACAAAAGTAACTAGCTAAAACTAAGGGCCTCATTTTGTAAAACGCAACGCTTAGCGTTGACAAATTTTAAGTGTACAAGCCTTTTACATTAAATTTTTACATATGATTAAATATGATAAAATGATTTTTTCTGCATTATTAACTCCAAAAAGGAGCGATACTTAAATAGAAAAAGGAAGGTGTTGTTATGTATTTATATTCATTTAAAAATTTTATATCTTTTATATTTTCGAATGTCAGTCGTAAAGCAGCTCTGGGCGAGTCAACATCAAGCGTCGTTGGCAATTATCTCTTAAGTGCAACCAGGCCACTGTTTATTGGCCTTCGAGAGATCTCTCGCACTGGTTGACTGATCTGCCACGGATAACCGTATATTCTTGCGGTTCTTTTGTGGAATTTCTTTAACAACCACGTTGCTACTTCCTATGTGAAGGCATAGGTCGTGTACAGTCAGTCACAAAGCCTTTTTAAAAAACTGTTGATAACATCTTGGGCATATGGTCTAGCTACCCCGCCCATATTTGTGCAACAATAGTTTGCAACTTTACTTTGTAAAGTACCTATTTATTAAATAAATAAATAAATATTTTCGAATGTGAAGTTCAATCAATTTGTTCTTAGAAAGGATTTGTGCATTGTATTGTTTTTTAAATCTGTTATAATTTTTGAAAATAATATCAAGTGTCCGCGGAATTGTTTCACTACTTTCGGCTTTAATAGCAGACAATTTCCCCTTGAAATCATCAAAATTACAATTTCCATTAAATCTCGTAAGTGCGTGTGCTTGTACAATCGTTATACAACTCTACAACAATGCAAGCGAATAAATTTGCCAAAAACCAGTTTTGCATTAACAATTTGTCAACAATAATGTTTTTGGAAATTGAATTTTTGACAAAATATGACAAAAACCCAAAATATGAGACAAAAATATGCCTTTATTACCAAATTATGCAAAAATATGCACTAACAAATCGATGCCATTTTTACGCAAATTCATTGTTTCGAAAAGATATTTCGTTCTTGGCATTATCAGGGTTAAGGGGAAAAACATGCATTTGCATGAAACCCCTGTCGCTGCTTATTATGCTCTCAGCAAATTTATGTTTCAAATCGAGTATTATATAAAAAAATTAGAGTATTAAAAGAAAAAATTAAAAAACAATGTAAACAGATATTTTTTAATAAAATTGTTTAAATAAAAAAAGATTCGGCACAGGCGAATATATAGTACTCTTACTATTTTTTTTTTGGTTTCTGAAGAAAGTTTTGGCTGAAGTCTATTGATGTGTTTAGTGATATAAATGTTGGGAATTCATTATTGTACAATATTGCCAACACATTACACAGCATTATTTTCGCTCAATATAAATCAAAAGGCATTTGATTTTATCCACTATATTGTGCGACCTATAATATTTATACACAGAGGCAATTTTATTGTATAATATCAATTATTGCACAATAATATTGCAAATGTATGGGTACCTTAAATTGTAAATGCAAACGGCGAATTTTATGAAACTTGTTTAAAAAGTTTTCAACTATATAGTTGATATTGTAAATGCACTATTATGGATTTTTATACAAGTTTTTAATATTACATAAATACGAAATTGTTAAAAAAAATATTTAAAATTTCAGTCTATCATATTTTTTTAAGTTTATTTTTTTTGCATTTATTTTTAAATAACAAATTTTCTTAAAAATAAATAATATATTTTCTTACAAATAAAATAGCTAAAAGTAAACGAAAGAAAATAGATAAAATATATAATATTTGGTTTGTTTTTGTTTTTTTTTTATGAAGTGAATATTATCACAGAGTTGTATTTTTATTTATATATTTTGTTAAACACAATACAAAAATGTATGTATGTATATTTTAAAGTATACAAAAAACTTTGTTTTAAATCATTTATTTACTTTGTAATACAAATGTAGTGATGATAAATTGGTTTTCTTTTACTTTTATTTACGTATTCATTTGAAAGCAACATGTATGTATGTATGATGATAAAAAAATGGGTAGGAACTAATGAGGTTTCAATGTTTTTATGCATATTTATTTGTTTGCAAATAAAAGCACTCTCCTCACAGACATACAGAGATTTAAACATTATTTACATATATGTATGTATGACGATTTTAAACTATTTAGAATAATAAAAAAATGCATCAACATTTCACTTTATTTCATTTATTCATGTTTCATTCATGCTTAGTTTGGTAATTAAAAACTAATGTATTTCTTTTTTCTTTTTCAATAAATATTGGAGTTAAATGTTTATGGAACAAAGAAAAATAATTATAAAAGTCATAGTCAATTGATTACTGAGCTTACCTTTATATTTGGGAACAAACTTCTGTATATCCTGCGGAATGTTCTGATAAAAGTCCAATTCACGCAAATTAAGCGGTTTTATAACAGTCGATTGATTAAGCAACAACAGACGGGTGTGGCCTCCAACCTTAAAACAGAAATCAAAAAAATATTGATAAAACTACGACAGTTTTAAATGTATGTACATACATATCGTCACCTAAAATGGAAAGTAACGTATCATCAAAAAAATTCAAAATTAATTTTTTTTATTGATTACGTTTCACTACATCATATTACATACATATGTGTAAAAAAAATTTGTAGCTCTTGTATAAAAAATACCAAAGTAATAAGCAAAATTCAAAATAACGTATCATCAAGTGCATGATTTTCTTAAACAATAAAACGTATCATCCAGCACTCATACAAATTTAAAAAACTAAAGAACATTTATTTTCCTGTTTTTAATTGAAGTAAGCATTGACTTTGTAGTTATGTATGTACATATATTCAATTTAATTTAATCTTAGTTTTAGTACACATTTTTATCATTCTGAAATTTTTTTCAAAAGTGGGAAGAAATTCAAAAAAGTGTTGTGAAATCAATAAAGTGCGTATATTACAAAACCAATATTAAGGATGACCATCAGCTTCTTCCACAAAGGACTACCAGAAATTCTGGAAGTCACTAACCTAAAGGCCATGACTCAACTCACTATCATACAAAGTAGTAGGATCTACGAAAAAATACAACCCTGACGTGATGAGATGTTATTGTCTTTTGAAAATTTTCATAAACTCTATCATACCACTGTTGTATTTTCTCAAAAATCGCACGACTTTGTATGATAGGGTATCACGGCGTTAAGGCGATTGATTGCATTCGCAAAGGCTTACTATTTCCAAGAAGAAATGCCAAAATATGCAAGATCTAAAATCTTTGCTTCCAGCAGACTGTCATTTCTTCTATGATAGTATACCTTTTGCGTAACTAGTAAATTAATATATCAACTTATTCTCTCTTAATAAATTAAAATACTTTTTTTCTTGTTGTCCTTATAAAAGTTAAAGAAATTATACCGATTTTCACAGGTCGTTTCCGCCTCGAATTTCTATCCCGCTTTTTGGAGTTTTGAAATTTTCAATCTCTAATTCGGTTTTTATTAAAATGTAAACGTAAAAATTCTCATCATCAACATAAATAGTCATAAAGAGTTTTAAACTTCTCACTGCATTAGTTTTCAAGATATTTTTTTAAGAAAACATTTTCTTTATTTAGAGAAGCCATGCTTGCTTACCGATTATTTTATATCATCGTTAGAATCGGCGGAATTTCAAAATTGTGTTTGTAGCAGATACTAAGATGTTAAAAAATTAATATTTAATTTACTTAGGAGGTGACACACTTTTTGCTGCATTATTGACTCATTTTTATAATACTATTGGCGTTCTACTTCGAAAAAATTAAAAAAAATTTAGTATTTTGGGTTCCAAGATATTTTTAAATAAATGTTGAGAAGGCGCCATGAAAACTTTAGGCATTAAAATTTTTATTAGTCTGTAGCTTTTTCTAGACCATCAGTGTAAGCAAAGCAGTAAGATCGCTACACTTGTATTATTTTGGAAGACAAACAAAAGTTTGTACTTTATGCGAGGCACCACGCGTAATTTTTCAATTCTGAAATTGTTTCAAGAGGCAATGAATAGATTTATGCCTACAACATTTCAACGTGCTCCCGATATTAGTTTTCCAGATATCTCAAAGTAATAATTTTCTCTTTATGGGGGTGCCACACCCACATGTACAATTCGAACTTTTTTTTGTAAGACAACGCTCATTATAGAAATCTTTACTTACACAAAATTTCACGTTTCTTGCTTCATTAGATAGATGCAAAGATATTCCAAAAAAAAAGGTAGATAGAAGGTGCCAAACTAGGGGTAATTCTTACAAAATCTCAGGTGGTTTATCGTATTAGTTTTTGAGATATTTCAAAATAAATAAAATAAAAATTTGCTATGCATATATGGGAGGTGCCACGCTCACTTGCCCACTACTAAATAAATACTATTTCTTTAAACTATTACGAATATTAAAAAAATTAGGCAAATTCGTCCAGCCCTTCTCCAATTTTTGATAAATTAAGGGTGGCGTAGTCAATTTTTCTTCGCCGTTCTTAAGTTTTTATATATATAGATAGATAAATATTTTTTGTTAATTTAAATGCGTTTCTTTTCAGTTGAAAACTGTGTTCAGGCTATTATACTTTGTATTTATAAATTTTGACATCCCATAAGACTTTTTCGTTTTTAGAAAATTTTCTAAACGATAATACTTTTCATTAGATCAGGGTTGCATTTTCACACAAACCAAATTTCCAAGTCGGTTGTTTCGCCACCGATAGCGTGTCGTCATTGATGTATTATTTTGTCATATGTATATCGGCTCAAAATTTTGAATAAGTGAATCGTATGGAAGTATATTTCGTTGACGTACTTTTTTAACGTTTTTTTAATATCTTTTCTTAAATTTTTTCTGTTATTTACATAGAATATTTTTAACTGCTGAATTTTTTCAAGTGCCGGCACGTCCCCGCCGCTAGTCAATGAATAGCACAGACATTTTCATTGAACAGCTGTTTTGTTTTCTGCTTGTATTACACATTTTATTTGAAGTGTGATGGTCTGAACCAAAGTAAATTTATATCAAGTATATGCAACTACTCAGGTGATTAATTTTTTTCTCGTTTCGTGGCAATGCATGAATGTCAAAAGTTGTTGTTATACACAATTGGGTATACTGACAACGTATGTGAAAAAGTTTAAATAAATTTTTACTTAAAAAATGTGTTACAAAACATTTAAAAATAATTATATTTAATTATTAAGGTACATATGTATTCTTTATTATACTTATTTCACATATTAAAGGTTTATCAATTAATAAATTTACTTTGGTTTTGTCTATCCATACATTTTCTTTTTGTTGTATGCAGATCTGGGACTATTGCATTAAATAAGCAAATGCATTGACCATTTTCCCACAATAAACTAAATCAATGCAAAAGCAAATTTATTACATTAGCACTAATTTTAATAATATTAGTGCAATTTTTTTTTTTGCATTTTACTAAAATCCCTTCAAAGACATTCATCTACATTGTATTGTTATTTTTAGTGCACTATTTTTTGCACCACTAAACACATTATGAATAGTATTATTGCATTATCAGGAAACATATAGTGCAAAATACAACGTAAATGTATACATACATAAAAACATACGTACATACATAAATATGTAAATTTTTTCCTATGTACATATCGTCATCCAATACGAAAAATCATATCCCTACGTCTTTTATAATTTTTCGAGAGAAAGACAAAACTTGATGAATTTCAAGCGGTAGAATTTTTCGTTTATAAAATCACCATTTTTTAAGATATAACTTCACAATAAACGAAAACATAAGTTCTGATCTCTTGTCAATTGCACGGTTTTTCAAATAAGCTCGAGATGCAACGTATTTGAAGTATGAAACTTTTGAATTTTTTTCAATTGGTTCTGAAATCTAGTTTGTATTTATATTGACAGTTTTTTTATCGTTAATTTGTATGTACGTACTTATAAAAGTGCCAACAATGAACTTTAGTGTATTTTATATTTTTTATTTGTGCTATCTCCTAAAAATATTTTCACGTTTTATTCAATTTTACTGTGTACAATATGTGATAGTGCAATAATATTGCATTACTTCATGATGTGCTTAGTGTCAACACAAAATTAGTGTATTTTTTGTCATGCGATTAGCTGCTAATGCAATATTAATCCATTACTTTTAAGAGATTTTATTTAAGTGCAAAAAAATAGTGCACTACAAGCATAAAATTTAAATTTGCACTAAAATTTTTGTTTTTCAATCAGTGCTTATGCAAAAGTAATGCAAGTTGCCCAGATCTGGTTGTATCCATCTGTTTTTGACATTCATCCATTATTCTTACACAAACAAATCGCCTGTTGTTTTTGTACTTTCTTAGTTGTTGTAGACCTGCATATACTTTATATAAATATGCTTTGGTCTGAACCATGATACAATTATACAAGGTACTTGCACAAGCCCAGCCTGTTAATGTATACAACGCAGAAACTTGTCAAACTTTGTTTACAAGCCGCAAAAATGTTAGTGTATGTGTGTGAATAAAATGATTACAGTGTTGCCAATGAATTTGCATGTGGCTGTGTCTCCAATTATACATTGAAGAAAATTACACTACACATCCTTTGTGTAGGTTAAAATTAAAACAAAATTAAAGAAAAATAGAAGTCAAAGTAGAATTACACACAGATTATAAATGAATCTAATTATAGGCCTACACATGTGAGTAGAAATTACACACTCTGTATATTACACACATATTGGCAACACTGAATGACTATAATCATTTATGAATGCCGCGTCTGCAATTGTACTTTAGTTACCCTGTAATTGTTATTTTTAACAACAAAAGACATCTGTTTTTTACTAAATTCTGTTTGTTTCTACCAACAAAATGCGTGTGTTTCTTGGTGTTGCAATTTTGTTGTAGTCGTGCAAGTACCTTGTATAATTGTATCATGGTCTGAACACAATATGTGATTTTACGTTATACTTTCCAGAGAGTTAATATGACTTTCAAACCAGAACTTAGCATCCACAGTGACACCAAAACATCTAATTTCATTAACGAATTTTATTGCAATTCCGCCAAATAATGGAAAATTTGTTGTCAGTCATCCATTTTAAAAACAAATCCATTGTGTAGTTAATCATGCTCTGCATAACATCAGGAAACTCAGTATCACTTTTAAATAACAATTGCATGCCGTCAGCATAAGAAAAAGTCTGAGAAATATTATTGGACAAGGTTCCGAATAAATTATTGAGATTTCGACAAATGCCGTGATACACTATCCTACACAATCGTGCAATTTTTGAGAAAATACAAGCCTGGTATAATGGAGTCTATGAAAATTTTCAAAAGACAATAACAATTCATCAGAACAGGGTTGTATTTTTTCGTAGGTCGTGCGGTTTTGCCTTAACTCCAAACCCCAAGATTGGAATGTACTAATTAAGTAACACAATTTAAATACAAAGAATGTGCATGTGTGCTTATTTCTATTTGATCTAAGCCGTGAATTAACAAGAAACTATATCAACTTACTTGATTAGATAAGGGCTGCAGAGCAACTTCATCTTCAATGTCCAAAAGATCCTTACTTAATTGTGTTTGTAATTGCTGATGCGAAGTTATAGTAGACCCCAAATTGTTCTTGCTATTAATGTTGCAATTATTTTTACCCGTAATGGTAGTGGTGACTGCGCTGGCATCAGCATTTTTAATTTTGGCCGTTGCAGCAGCTGCAGTAGTGCCAAAGTTAGCACAGGACTCAGAACGTTGCCGTTGATGGCCCAAATATTGATGAAGGGCAGCAGCGGCACTAGCCAAGGGATGTGATTGCACTTGCTGTTCTTGTTGTTGTGATTGTTGCTGCTCTTGCTGATGTGGTTGAAGACTGTTTAGGTCGGTATTAATGACTGCCAAAGTTTTCAAAGGTGTGTCAATACAATGGCTCAAGTTAGTGCTGCTTACAGACAACTGTTGCAAGTTGGCAGTGACCAAAGAGCTTGAGGCAACATTTTGTGATGTTGTTGATGAAACAGATGATGTTACTGCTGTTGCTGTATGTGCATCAACAGTTTGACTTAAAAAACTCACCGGAGTAGTTGTACTGCCAAATTGTATGGGAGACAATTGATTTAAATTAGGCGCAATGTGTCCAACATGTTGTTGTTGCTGTTGGTTTTGTTGCTGCTGTTGCTGGTTATGAAACTGCTGTTGTATTGCATTTGGAACATGTTGATGATATGACGCACAGTCAGAATCTCCCATGCCCCAGTCCCCCAAAAAATATACCATTCCCTTCCACGTAAAACAGTTTAAACAATTGTCCGACGTCTTTCGGTTTAAAATACGAATTCCCCAATTAACTATTAACCTACGCGGCAAATGTGGGAAATTGTCGTCTCCTCTCAATTATTTTGCTGCACAGTGCTTTATTCCAATGGAAATGTATTTGGATAATTTTGATCACCTCTGTTATCGATAAGTTTAAAAAACAACAATTGAGATTCTAGAAAGAAAGAAATTAATATATGCATGATGTATTTTTTTAAGTATAATTTTTACAAAGATTAAAAAATGTTTCTTTGTTATAAGTTTTATTTTTTTCTCGCTTTAATTCATATTTAACAGGTGTATTTTTCCACTGTCTTTGTTGTAAATTAAGGTCGTATTTACTTTGTTTTTTTAACACTTGTGCTTCGAAAACATGAGTTCAAGTTTTCCTAAATTGTCAATAACTTATTGTTCCATAGGCAATACGTTTGTTTAAATAAAGCACATAGTTATATGTATATAGTAAGATTCAAAAATTTAAATTCAGTTATTCAATAAAATCGACTAATGCTTCGCTGCAGCTTGGAGCAGAATTACACAATTTTGATCAGTAATCGAAGCAAAAAAAAAAAAAAAAAAAAAAAAAAAAAAAGAAGAACGCGAAATTTAAATGGGAATTTCCCAAATGAAATAACGTCGAAGGAAATGAAGTAGGTCTCAACACATATTGAAATAAGGTCCAACTGAAGAAAAATTCAACACCCGTAACATTCAACATAGATAAGGACATTAGATCTCCGTATTGCAAAGCGACTTCCGAATCACTGCAGTGTTTGCGAGGCAGAGATTCTTGCTATCAATTTTTTGAGAGCGAATGTCACTAAAACAACCGTAATTATCCCCAGAGTTCCCGATCATCTCCAAGCGAGATGACAGAGTAGTTTAATATTAGTATCATCTGCATCTCGAGGCATAGAGGCTTTCAGGGAAATTATAGGGCTGGTGAGGATGGGAACAATTTTATGGGTTATAATGGAAATGCAATGTGTAGGTCTAGGAAGAAATAAATAGATGAAATGAATGTATGATAAGCAGGCAGTAATGCACTCACTTAAATAAGAAAAACGCAGTTTCTTTGATTTCAATAGATAAGAAACAAATTCCATTTTAGTGTCGGTGTTCACCGGACCGCCAAGATATATGATTGATAAAAAGAAGCAGAGTAAGCAGTTCAGATATATGTGTTTTATTTAAGCGAAATGAATTAGTTAAAGAGAGATACAAAATCACAAACACACAAATGTTTTGATAATTTTTTTCACTAAACCCCTAATAAAATAACTGGGGACTATAACCGAGATGTCGGTTATCGCTACTGGTCAAATGACTAGTAGTCTTCCTGTAGGGATATGTATAGTTATACAAACTTGTCAACTTGTGGGAGAGTGTGTGCGTGTAGGTGTGTGCGTGCCAATGGCAATACCCACCTAGCATTTGGAGAATTTTTTTTGGCAAAAATCACATAATTGAGTCTTCTTCTTCCGAGAATTTCTGATGACCAAAAACTGAGTATTCGCTTGCGTGCTTTAAATAAAGACTCGATAATAATTCATGCATTCATTTAAAAATTATTTATTGTAAATACAATAAGAAACGAGTCAATAAGTAAATTAGTTAAAACTAGGGTGATCGACTCGGTTTTTCAACCGGATTTTTCAAATGATTTTCCTGCTCAGTCGAATACATCTCGATTTGTAGATTTTGCAATAACATTAGTTTTCACTATATTAAAACTTAGACGAACGTTTTCTGTTGATTTTCCTAAGCATTTTTTTTCAGTGTAAAAGTTCTAGGCTTTTTTTTTGGTATGGCAACACTTATTGTAACATGAAATTAAAGCGATATTATGAGGTGGTAGCAAAAGCGAATTAAGTACAATGGATGTCAATAAAAGTTGTTCAGATGTTCAGAAGTGGCAAAAAACTGTTGATACTGCACAAATGACGCAGGTATGTAACATAAAAAACAAGCATAATGGTATCTTCTATTGTTCAAGAAGAATGTGTTGCAAAAGAAATTTTTGCGGTCATTACACATTTGTTCAGTAACTGGTTTATTGAAAAACAAAACAATTTTGATAATTTTGAATTGTGACTGTTTATGATTTAATGTGCGATATGTAGTTTACATATGTTTATGTTTAACCTTTAATTTTTATACTATTTTACGAACTGTAATCTCTTTTTTTAGTAAAGCAATTTAAAATCAAAACTTTTGTATAATACTTTTCCCACTATAAAACCGGTTGACCGGGTTTTCCTGAATTTTAAAAATCGAAACCGGGTTTTTTATAATTTGAAATATTCGCACTATTCGAAAACCGGTTTCTGGAAAATGTCGAATAATCGATCACCCTAGTCAAAATTGATCTGAGAGCGGATATTAAGAACTCTTTAAAGGTTCAATCAGACGTGCCATACCATAATGCCAAAGCCATAACAAAAACCATCAATATATTTCTATCGTTTTCATGAATAATAACGTATGTTAAATTTTTTTCACATCGAGTTTATGATTTGAAATTGTTATATTTTAAATGTTTTTTAAAAAGGCCTCATATTTTTTTGAAAAATATGGACCAATATCATATTTTTGCTAAAACAAGAACACAAGTTTTACCTTTTGGCAATACAATTATTTTAAAAGATAACTAATTTTGGGTCCCCTGAAAAATTTGATTTATTGACATACGCTGTTCAAGAAACCACAGATTTGCTTCACCTATTAGTGCTGACATAACCATAAACAGCTGCTTATGCTTTCATTTGTTCATGTCAAATGTGCAACAACAAATATGTTCAACCAGTAAACAGCTCTTTATGGTTATTGCGAAAAATAAAAATTCAATTGGTTTTTAGGGTTATGGTTATGGTTATGGCTATCGCCTTATGGCGGGTCACCTATAATCAAACTTATGGTTGGCCATAAGTTTGGTTCGAACAACTGTTTTGTATGGTTATGGTCAAGGCGAATTCACATCAGGTGATTTTAATTCCCCAGCTGACTATCAGCTGATAGTTTTCCTGCTGTCAAATCAAAGCAAAACGTTCGGAAATATTCTATCAGCAGGAAGTTTTGCACTAACAAATATAGAAGGCGAATATGCAGAGTTCCCTCTTTTTATGCTAGATAGTGTTGGTAAGCTATTAGAAAAACTTTTGAAGCGCAGGTTAGCTGAGTCCATCCGGATGTCTGGAGGATTATCAGAGAGGCAGAATGGCTTTCAACCTGGCAAATCAACGCTAGGTACCATTGAGGATGTGGTGAAAAGTTTCGGGTATGCCTAGCGTAGACGTTACTATCCAAAACCCATAATTGTCTTGGCTACAATTGATGTACGAAATGCTTTCAATATCCTACGATGGGCGGATATTATGAAAGCACTACGCGAAAGATTCCGTATCCCCGGCTACCTGATGAGAATCTTCCAGAGTTACTTAAGAGATCGTAAGCTTCTGTACGACACACCTGAGGGCCACAGACATAAGATGGTTACATCCGGTGCAGCGCAGGGATTCATCGTGGGTCCAGATCTCTGGAACCTGACTTACGACGATATACTTAATACTGAGATGCCAAAAGACACACACCTTGTAGGATACGCAGATGATATAGCGGCGGTCATATCAGCAAGGGATACAGATGATGCCAGAAGAAAGCTGAATCAAGTCATGATAAGAACCCAAACATGGCTTGAGGACCACGTACTGGAGCTCGCTAGGAATAAGACAGAGGTTATGCTGATGACGCGAGGGCATATGTGCCTTGAAGTAAATATGTAGATAGGTGATATGCCCCTAGCTGTAAAATATTTGGGCGTCAATCTCGACAGCAGGCTCACTTTCTGGGCTCAAATACAACACGCTGCCACCAAGGCAGCAAAAGTGACAGGTATTTTAAGCAGGCTATTGACGAATATAGGCGGACCAACACAGAGCAAAAGGAGGCTGATAATGGCAACCACCAATTCAATACTGCTATATGGCAGTGAAATTTGAAGAGATGCGCTGAAGGCAAAGACCAAACGCAAAGTGCTGGAGGCAGCACAGCGCACAGCGGCACTCAGGGTTGCTTCAGCATATTGCACAGTTTCGAGCTTAGCGGTCTTCGTGATAATCGGGTAGATACCTGTTGACCTCCTGGCTCGTGAGCGAAAAGAGGCATGAGATACCAAGGGAGAAGACCCTATTATCAGTGCTACAGAGTGGAGATCTCAAACCATTCAGCGATGGCAAAGCGATGGACGGCGCGGCTCATACCCAATATAGAAAGATGGACAGAAAGGGACTTTGGGGAGGTAAACTACTTTATGACCCAGTTTCTCTCAGGTTATGGATACGTCCAGAAGTATCTTTACCGCATGGGTAAAACACGTGACCCCAGTTGTATCTACTGCGGCGCGACAAATGATGATGCTGAACACACGTTTTTTGATTGCATCAAATGGCAAGCTGAGAGAAACGCACTGAAAGAGCAAATAGACGACTTTACTCCAGGAAATATAGGTCCTAAGATGCTGGAATGCAGGAATAAATGCAATGCTGTTGGAGACTACATCGAACACATTCTACGAAGCAAAAAGAAAGACCTTGATGCATTACGTCAAAACGAAGAATAGGAATACGAGCTAGCAGCATAACGTTTTACTTCAGACATGAAGGGACCAGATGTGGGTAAATAGAGGACAGTCCTTTTTAGGACGATGTTTTTCTGGGCCTTCCTGAAGTAATACAGATAGCAGTCCCGGGAAGGCAGTTAACCAGAAAGGGAGGAGGAAATTTTTTAGTCGAAACACCGCACGACGCAGCTGACGACGGTCACTGTATCTACGAAGGCATTTTTAACACTACCTCGCCATCAAAAAAAAATAGGCAGAGTTGCGAATCGAGACCACCTGGTGTCAATTCGCCTTGGTAATGGTTATGGCGCGTTATTTGAACCTTAAGAGGAGTCGCAAGCATTTTCTCATTTTCTCAACTTTTATGCTGAGAAAATTAGCGCGTTTTTAATAGTTTGAAAAGCGTATGTTAGTCGGAAAAGTTTCGAATATGACCAAAAATTTCATAAAATGCCAGCTGGGTATTGTCAACTTACATACATACCCATATGCATGTGTGTATATATATATAGGAAATATCTTATATTTTTGTAGGTATGTATGAATGTACTCGTATGTTGGCATAACATTTTTATCTACAAATGTATTGGTATGTATTTATAAATTTATGTAAATTATAACAGTGTGTAATTTCCATTCAAGTTGACCTAGATACATTTTGTTCTATTTACATACATATATTTTTTTTTATTTACCATAATTCTAAATAAATATCATTCTAACTGTAAAAAATTGTGTCACTTTGTAGGAAATTATAATAAATAATGTAATTTTGTAGTTGTGCTTGTATCTAAAAGTAGTTTTTGAACGGTGGAAATTATTAACATTCTTACATACATACATACATATGTATGTATGTACATATATACTAAAATATCGTAGGACAAGAATATACATAATTCGCGGGAAATTCTAAACACATCCAATGTCAATCCTTTTTCGCGCACGTGAATATAATTATTTGCTTATCATATATACATATATTTTTACAAACTTTATTAAATTGCTTGCAAATAAATTTTACAAGTCGAAAGCAAACTAGCAAGTGCTTGATTTTGACATGCTGTTCGCATATTTGTCAATTCATTCGAATTAGAGGTATGACAATTTTTATGAAAACACTTATGTCTTCTTGCGACTTATCGTTCAAATCAATGTTCGTACACAAGTAATATAGAGACATAAAAAACGGGGGTTTTTCGGTTAGAATGCACATGGAGAGCTTCTTTCGAAATAGTGGAAGGGTCAGTAAAATCGAAATATAATCAAAATTTAAAAAATAATAAAATAAAAAAGAGCAAAGAGTTTCAGAATTCATACGCACATGGGCATTTCACAGCCACGTTGGGTCACCGATCAATTAAGCTTGTAATTTAGAGACATGCTGTACGATTTGTTCCTAAAGGCCGTGATACACTATCATACAAAGTCGTGCGATCTACGAAAAAATACACCCCTGGTATGATGGAGTTTATGAAAATTTTCAAAAGACAATAACAATTCATCACACAAGGGTTGTACTTTTTCGTAGATCGCACGACTTTGTATGATAGTGTATCACGGCCTTAAGTAGAGCTAACTATGTACGTTCTAAGTCTAAAAAATATATACATATACATATAAAGCATACACCTTCATTCGCATTCTAAGCGAATGAGAACTGATTTGGGTTCATTAACCACGAACGTTTATTCGAACAGTAAGTCGAAAGAAAACGTAAAATACAGTTAAGCTGCGTCACAAGTCTGTCAACAATACGAACACTGTCAAAACCATTCACTTGCTATTTTGCTTTCCACTAGTAAAATTTATCTCACAAGAAGCCAATAAAGTTTGCAAAAAGATTATTTGATCACTTTTTTATTTTATTTATTCACATTATTTTAATTTATACACAATAGCCATAAAATATGCATTAACTATTATTGAACACTTTTGTTTTGATTATTGTTTTATATTCGTTATATAAAAGTACTCGCAAACTTTAAACAGGACGAATGTAGTTGTGAAACAAAACAACAAAACAACAATGACAACATGTTGTTGTGCGACTTTTGTTATTGAATGATTTTTCATTGTTCAACATGGTTGTATTTATTGTAATGCAAGCTAGTATGTATGTAGTATTATTTAGAAATTTTAAAGAAAACCATTAAATATAATGAAAATTCGTATCTGGTATTTGTTTGATTCATTAATACTTAAAAAACAACAACTCGTCGGTTGCTTATTGGTTTGTGGCACAGTATATTTATGGATTATTGGTTTATATGCGTTTATTCTAGCAAACGAATATATACATATGTATTCGTGAAACTCTCTAGTATACACATACATACATACATATAGTACATGCATATGTAAATATACATATTCAACATAGGCTGAGTTTACATTTGGCATTTCTGGTGTGCCATGTGGCCAAAAAGCGTAACCCCTAATTACTAATGAAAAACTGTTTGATTCAGACATGTATTTATTGATTTAAACTGTTTCCAATCATGTTGGATTCTATAAAATTGTCCATTAGTTATGTATAAAACTGTTTACCTTAATAAATACGTGTCTGAATCGAAAATTTTTCTAGTAGTAATTAGTGGTTACGTTTTTTTACGCATGTGTGGCACATGGCTCACACATGTAAGCCCGGCCATACATACATACGATTATCTATTTAGGTAAATATCACATATAACTGAAATTTATGTATGTATGTTTTAATATAACAGGAGAAAAGAGGACATTGCATTGTAAATTAGCTTTCGAATTTATACAAGATGTGCACGGACGTCGATATGCCTTATTTATTTGAGGAGACGTTGAAAATCTTGGGCATAGATTCCAATTTCGCTGCATCTATTTTGGATTTAAATATTGCTACCGAAACCGAAGAAATATGTGCTGACATATCATTGGGTGAAATGCTAGACAGTTCTGGCGTAGCACATGTAAAAATTGATTCGGTTTGTGACTCCCCTCCCAATGTAGAAATTATTGATTCTTTTATATTTGGTAATAGCTCAGACATTTTAATTTCGTCAAAAAGTATGCATAATGTTGAAATTTCTTTTACTGGAAATTTCTCTCCAATGGAGATTTCACATAACTCTTCTCCAACAATCGGAGAGTATTCTGTTCTTAGAAAGCAAATTGCTAACAACCCATTCAATACGATTGAATAAAATTAAAATCGGTCGTAGCTCTATTTTTAAGTATTTAGTAGGAACGTATGAGTTTTCAGTAGAGGAAGTAAACTACATCAACAAACAAATAAAAGCGAACCAGCGGTATCAAGAAATGTTACCTTATTTGGAAGACCATGCTAGAGAAGTGTTTAAACTTTTCAACAAAAGTTGCCCCATAAACTACACTAGCCATCGTTGGAATAAACCGTGTAGCAAGTTGCAGCTCTACTCCCGATGCTTGCATTATAATAGTGAATGTAGACAACTATATATTTTAGCAATGATTCTATTGTAGAATCTATATATGGGACAAAAAAGGAAATAGAACATAAGCCCATTTGTAAAAGAGTACAGATAAGATCTGTCAGAAGAAAAATGAGAAAACCGCAAATTGGCGTAACAAAAGACTCATGAATCAAGGAAAATATTTAAGGAGAGTCGGGAACCTCCAAGAAGTACCGTCAGCATCTGTCTCCAGAAAAATTAAATCCGAACAACTAAGAAGTTTGGATAGAGACAAGGATATGTTCATTGATATATATAAAATGAGACAGGAGAAGTTATGGATGGAGTACATACAGTTAATTTGTGTACCACAAGAAATTTATCTGTTTACAAACTAGCAGTTGCTATTTTTGCATGCAAGCAAACACAAAATTTTAAAACTGAGCCGAAATACCCTCTTTTTTGACGCAACAGGCAGTGTTGTAAAAAAATTTGACAACAACTCCAAAAGAATATTTTTGTATTCAATTATCGCACACGTGCAGAAAGCACAGGAAACAGGAATATTGCTTCCCGTAGCTAAGGCACTATTAAGTAGCCACTACGCTGAGGACATTGAAAGATTCCTTATTTACATATACACATACTGCAGGAAAAACAAAATTTCTTGGCCGATATATAAACGTGTGTGCATCGATTGGAGTTGGGCGTCAATAAACGCTGTTAATCGTGTGTTTAACAAGCACAATCAGATACATACCATGGATCACTACTTGTCTACATGCTATGGCATATGTAAAAAAATTGGGAAAAAATGCAATATCGTAGTTATCCAGATATGCTGTGTACATTTGCTTCGCGTTGCACTGAAAGACATTGAAGTATGTTTTTCAAATGAAATCGTGATGGAATATGTAAAAAGGCAAATTATATACGCCATAAATATTAGCGACTTGAATACATTTTTTAATTGGCTGGATCGAATGCTTACCATAATTGGAAGCAAATATATTTCGCAAGACGTAAATAACGCCTTAAAATTAAAGCATAAATTAAGTCAAGATGACGATTTTAATACCACATATGTCAACGAGGATGATGTAAACGTGACAGCAAATTATAAGAAAAGTCCTTTTTACCTCAAGGCGATACACTTACATATGCGGATCCTAAAACGCCAAAATTTAAATAAAAGCACTGAAAAAAACATTTATTATAATGAAAAGTTCTGCAGTTTGCTACTATCCAAATATGCAGCTTTTGCACCCTTGTGGACGAATATAATGGGCGTTTTCGTTGAAACAAAGGCGAAGACAAGAATATCTAATAGCCCAGTAGAAAGTTATTTTAACATAGTTAAAAACATAACTATGGATGGTAAAAGATTTGTACGGACTTCTGAGTACGTACGACAATCTTATATATATATATATAAAAGCAAAACTCAATGAGGTTGAGTATGAATATTTGGAAGGGAATAAAATCACCGAAAATGTAAAGAACACAAAAGGTGAAAAATTATATGAGGATATTTGGAGAAGAACTCCACAGAAAATAGAGAGAAAAATGAGCGACAAAATTTACCATGAAAAAATTATAAGGTCCTATTCAAGACTGCCCAGATGTCTTAAAGATAAAAGACAAGTGCTGCTGACATTTCACACAATGATTGAGAACATGAATACAAGCAGATCATTCATAGCAGAAATTGATGTCAATGAATTTGGGAGTTTAAATCCAGGGAAAGAAATTTATAATCATATGCTGGAAATATATATTTATATACTCATAAAAAAATATGCAGCAAATGCCTACTCATTGACAACCTTGGAAGGCGAAAGTTACTTTTACAATAAAAAGTATAATTTTGACCTTCCGCTTTTAAAGTATAACGAAATTTTTATTCCCATACTCCATGCCCAACATTTCACACTGGTATATATAAATAAGGAAAAAAAAACCTTTACATACCTGAACTCAATGGGAGAGGAAAACAATAAATTTCTGGAAATATTCCACACAAAGAGTAAAGAGAGTGGATATAAACTTTCCATACTTGAGCACGACACACAAAATGATTTATTTAATTGCGGAATTTTTGTCGGCTTATATGTTGAGGTATTACTGACGAAAAAAAAGTATGTTGAATATGGAAAATCCAAACAGCTATCGGAATACGATGAAAAAGGTATTTTATGAGTATGCAGATGGAATACTGGAATCGTGTTTTCATTGTGCCACAAAAATTGTAGAGGCTACCCATATATGCAACGAGTGCCAAAGAGCAGCTTGTAGTGGCTGCATACAATATTATTATAAGGATGTGGAGAAGGATTCATTCAAATGTATGTTTTGTACATTCAACTAAAATCGCGCGAAAATACGAAAATCTTAAATTCCTCTACTGAACAACTGCATTATGTTAAATTATTTATTTTTAATTTTCAGGATAATGGATACCAAAGAAAAAAAACCAAAAAATATAATCTATAATCGCTCACTATAATTTAATGAATTTTTTAATTTGTAATATTTTATTATTATTATTTGCATGATTTTATTGTTCTTATTACAGGAATATATCTCGTTAAGTGCCATTACCAAATTCTATAAGTTCACATTTTTAATTTTTTTTTATGTTTATTTAATATTTTTTGTAATTTTTATTTTTTAGTATTTATTTCATTTTTATTTACAGATAAGCGGAATGCAATGAATTTTTTTAATTTATAATTTCTTACTTTTAACATTTGCATGATTTTATTATTCTTATTACAGGAATATATCTCGAAGAGTGCCACTGTCGAATTCAATTAATTCCTTCGTTTTTAATTTGAATTTATTTATGTGTAATTTTAATTTTTGAGTATTTATTTTATTTTTAATTGCAGGGAAACTGGATACAATAAGTTTTTTAATTTATAATTTCTTACTTTTACCATTTGCATGATTTTATTATTCTTATTGCAGGAATATATGTATCAAGGAGAGTGCCGCTACCGAATTAAATGAATTCATTTATTCTTAATTTTTATTTATTTATTTATTAAAATGATTATGAATATGGTGTGTATGCCTATTGGGGATGTCAGCCATACAAAATAAATGACAATGCGCCTCGTGTAGTACCTCAAAGGGTGGTGAGGAAATCTACACTAATATTCTGCATATCTTATCAAAATGACAACTAATCTTCTCAAAAAAGTTCTATATGGTGTAGTACGTGTGCTCTTCTATATTTTATCAAAATTGCCACTTCTCTCAAAAAAGTTCTCCAAAAAAGCATATTTTTCAAAATCGATTATTTCAATTCCCAAAATTATTTCAGAAACGTGAGCAATTGGGTCACCTTTAGGACCCTTCAGGGTACTCCACCTATATGGTGTAGTACGTGTGCTCTTCCATATTTTATCCAAATGACCACTAGTCTTCTCAAGAAATTTCACCAAAAAAGCATATTATTCAAAATCGATTATTTTAATTCCCAAAATTATTTGAGAAACGTGATCGATTGGGTCACCTTCAGGACCCTTCAGGGTACCACACCTATATGGTGTAGTACGTGTGCTCTTCCATATTTTACCCAAATGACCACTAATCTTTTCAAGAAAATTATGTTTTTTTTAAATCTAGTTTATCGTCTCTACCATACATATTTTAACCATCCTATTTTTATAATTTCATAAAATACAGTTGAGAGAAATTTTTCCAAAAAAAAAATTATCTATCTCGATCCATTTCCAAGGATTTGGAATCCTAATCCATTTAACGAATACTGTTAAATAGCTAACAGTGCTCTGTTATGTGATTAACGTGCTATGTTAAAAATTTTGGTTTCTGTCTCTGCTAGTTAAATTCGAATTTATCTTCACACACATTATTAATGTACATATTAAAAAAATATTTACCTAGTTTCTCTAACTTGTGGGAAATTTTCGCACATAGAAAAATGAAATAATTATACACAGAATTATTCATTTAATAAAACTTAAGTAAACTTACAAAAATACCACAAAATAATAGTTTTTATTAATCATACTAAGGGTTTTCATGAGAATGTTCAAAAATGTCGCAAACTGTGCAATTGTGCATTTTTACACTCTCGTAAATAAAATGTCAAAAATTGTATAGAAATTTATTTAACGAAACCTGTTAAGTTTGCCCAAACGTAAGCTGTCCAATTGTGCATTTTGTAAACAACAACTTCCTTCTGTTTTGGATTTCTTTAGGCATTTTTAGACACACACTCACACTTTTTTATGTTTATAGAAATATGTATATAAATATGTACATATGTTTTTAAATCAGAGATAAGCAAAAGGCCGCCCGTGGGCACTTCCTTATGCTCTTATTTTCACGTACATTCGTACAAGCATGCATTTTACTCTCTTTCATATTATATATGTATGTGTTTGCCTAACTTTTGTTTTTAAATGAAAATTGCTTGAAATTTTCTTATTTTATTTTTATTAAATGAAATTTTTGACGTTTGTTTCAAATTTACATAAACTGTTTGCGCAAAAGTTCAAAATAGGCTTCATGAAACAATTGCACAAATGGCAGTTTTAAGAGTTCTCATGAAAACCCTTACTGTGTTTCACAGACTGATAAAAAAAGTTCTCTCATTCGATACAGAAACAAGGCACTGATGATGAATAGAAAAAAATTTTTTATGATATTCTTCTCAATAGTATTTGTCAAACACTTGTCTTGGCAGATTAATTATGAGAAGTAGTAATTAAAAATATCAAAAAATCCGACTGCGCCAACTTCGAAGCGTCGAATATCCGAAATGGTCATTCGAAATTAAAATCATAAGAAAACCCTAAAGATGATATTAAAATACCTGTCGAATGATACCCATTTTGATATAGTTCGCCTCCTTTTTATTTATTTCGTATTTACAAAATGGCGTCTTTTGGCCGTTACTCCCAGGATTAAAACAAATCGATTGATGTAAGAATCATCCGAATCGGTCCAGGAGTTTGGTTTATATAGTGCCGCAAAGCAACACACATACATACATACATAGACTGATAAACACAATACCTTCTTTGCGTCGCGCAGTCGGGTAGAATGCGTTCAAAAGCCTAAATCAACAAAGGTTGACTTCCAACTAAAACTTGTGTTTCATTACGTCGCAATACGAAACGTTGACAATGCACAGCTTTTCAAAACGTAATCGACAAGTCTTAAAAACGCCGCAAGAAAGCAATCAGCGCCTCGGTTTCAAAGTTGACGTTCATGGTGACTAGTGTTAACGTTATGACACTAAAGTATCTCAGTTTGATCATTTTGTATCATTTTTAAGTAGTTCGTGCTACTCTGTATCCCTTTTCCAGAAATAGCACTTGGAAAACTAGTGCTTCTAGTGATCATTATTACAATGTTTTATTCGAGCCCAATTTGTTGAAAAAATACGCAATATACAGGAAGGGTTATGGTTGTCAGTAACTCAAAAAAATAAAATAAATAAATAGTAGTGCCGAACGAAGTTTTTCAAAATTAACACTACTGAAAAATACACTTCCAAATAGATAAAATGTAGATATTTCCGAATCCATGCTTACAGCCTGTTTGTGTAAGACGTTGTCGATAAAAATCATAACATTTCTGTAACATATTAAAGGAAACTTATACAAGTTTCCTTTAGTAAATTACAACAACGCCAACATTTCTAACGTCAACATTTAACACAAACAGGCAGTTCGTCTCTAAATTTGTTCGAAGCCGAACTGTAAGATTGAACTCCAGGCAAAGATTTAATTAAAAACCATAGATTCATTACTTCTAAAATATAATATAGGTATACATGTATAGGTAGAGTTAGGCCTCGATTATCCGTAATGGTAATCGATTTTCCCGGTTAATGGGGTAACATCTTTTATTGTTTTTTTTTTTTCATATTTAATACTTACTTATACATCTTTGTATAAACCGCATATAATAAAAGAAAAATTAATGGATTTTATGCTTGTGTTTTATGAAAAAGTATTTTGGCTGAAAACGGTTGCGTGCTTGCAACCCGGATAATAGAGGTAATCACGGTTGATCAATGCAAAAAAATGAAACGGATGGACAAAAAAAAACAATTGCAATATTTCTTTCCCGGATTATCGACGTTGCCGGTTAATCGAATCACGGATAATCGAGGCCTTACTGTATATGTATTTTTTAATTTACAATAAATTGTTTTTTTGTTGGAACGAATTGTGAAGTAAAAATTAAAATCCTAAGGTACGAGTATATTATTACAATTTAAAGTTAATTAAAAGAAGGATTTTATAAGTCGTATGTACATATGTATGTATGTACATAAAGTTTGCAATTTACAATTACAATTTTACTTCAACATAAAGTGAGCGATAACTTAAAAGCAAGTTTATATTTATTTATTTTATTTTATTTATTTATTTTATATTACCTGGTAAGCTAAATTAAATTTTTAGTAATGGAGAAAACTTTTATACGTCTAATAAAATCTTACCTTTAACTAACCTTAAGTTGTAATAATGGCGCTAAGTATTGCATACAGAACAAAAAAAAATACCATGTAAAATCTCCATGCAAAAAGTTTGATTGCAAATCATATTAAATTTACAATAAATAATATTGTGTAAATGTATTGGTGTTTATTTGCTTCGTTCATGTGCTTAGTTGTGTGAGTTGTTTTTGAATTGTTGTTGTTTATTTTGATGTTCGTGACAGCCGAAAAACTGCTGCTGGCTAGTAGGCAGTGTACTATGTAGTCTTGTCGTCGGAAGTTGGAATCGTGCATTTTGTTAAGTATAATTTTTCAAATAAGTTTAATGTTAAATGGTTAATTAAATAATGTTGAATTTTAAAGTATTTTATCTTTTTTCAGGCTTTAGGTAAACGATGTACTCTTTGTGTTTTATTACAGAAAATTTTATTTTTGTCTTCTTCAATATTTCTAACACGTTCGATGTTCTTCTTTAGGAATTGAGTAAAGCCGTATACTTAAAGTAAGAGTGCAGTGTTTACTAAACTAAAGAAAAAAATAAAAATTTCTGTAATAAAACACAAGAGTTTTATTTGAAGTATTTCGTTGACCTAGAGCCCGAAAAAAATAATAAAAATAATTGAAAACATATAATAAATCATGCTGAATTAAAATTTTATTTATGTGGCAAGTGTGTTGACTACCACGCGATGAGTTCCAAGTTCAAATCTTGGCCTGAGAAGCCAATTATATTGCATACAAACATTTTTCCGATGCATTTGTCAATATACACACGTAAATTAAAAAATTAATAAAATACAATGATACATTAAATTAAATTGATGTTGTTTCAACTTAAAATAACTTTGATTCAACATGGTTCTTCGTGTTGTTTCAGTATCAAATTTACGTTGTTCCAACTTGAAATAACTTTGATTCGACATGATTCTTCATATTGATTTAATATGTGAAAAGTACACCCGGTTCTTCGATTTCTATTTCGATTGTAGTTGTTATTTTTAGTGATTAATTCAAAAAATAATGTAAATATAAAATGCAAAGGTTAATTCAACCTTAATTAATCAATTAATGATCTACACCATTTATTTTTTTTTATACTGAAATCCGATTTTTATTTAATTTATTACAGGTGGAAAGCAACAACACCCGAACAGTATAAAAAGTTGGCAAATTTTGATGGCAACGAAGGACGGTATTTGTCTGCGGATTAAATTGGATTAAAACAAAGAAACTTTATTTTTTTTGTTACAATTATGATTTATGTTATGATTATGATTATGTTATGATTTTTCTGCTCTTTCAATACTTAACATATAATTTGTTTAACAAAAATTTTCACAATAAATAATTTTTATATGTTTTAATTGTTAAAACACTTTTTTTTGCACTGAATTTAACTTTTTGCTAAAAGTTTTGCAAAATTGTTTATTTTTTCTGTTCCTATTTCACACGTTTCATAGCAAAGCAGCTGGTTTAAGCATACTCTTCTCTTCTTCTTTTTCTTTCTATTCAGTTTTTTGGCAGAATACCATTTTTCTATCCGTGCGTAACTGAATGCGGGAAGGTAATCGAAATGCAGAATATAGGTAGTAATGAAAAAGGTCATAGAGATGCGGTATTGATACGGTTTGGAAGTCAGCCAAACTCCGGCTTAAATTAAAGACATAACTTAAAATAGGAAATCCAGTTAATATTTAATATAAATATTAATTAAATACCAGTGTATGTATATGTACATATGTATGTATATACATTCCCCCATATTTATAAAATTTAAAATGAGTTCGAAATGTATTTTACTTCAAATTTTTCATATAAAATTTTCCTAAAATGGATTTCAAATTCATTTTATTTTTTTATGAATATGGGGCATTAAATGCAAATTTATTTTTACTTACATTTTTTTTTCAATTGATAATAAACACAAAGAAATTATTTAAATGCGCATACATATTTACATACAAATGCAAATATCAGCAGTCGGATCTAATCCAAGCGGCTAAAGCAAAACGTTTGATATACATATGTACATATGTATGTATGTACATGTTGACATATGTACATATGTATGTACATATTTAGTATGTACTATATATGAGTTCAAATAAATTCTTTTTAGGTCAATGACCACATTAAAAAAATTCAGTGAACCCGCGGAATCGTAAACAGTAGCAAGTGCGAACGAATCAAAAACGTAAGTAATCACAGTTTTTTTCATACACGAAGCCGGAAAAATTTTAAAAATTAAAATCTTGGATCTTCTTTAATTCAGAAATAAAATCACATACATATGTACAAACATAGATGAAGTTTTAAATCGCCTGCTTTCCAACAGTATGATTTAAGCCAATGGGTATTCCCAGATCCAGGACGAGAGCCGTAGAATGCGTGTTTATTGAAATGAAAATTATAAAGAATGTGTTAACAATAAAATTTAAATAATTCCATGCCTGAATCGTAATCTTATATATCTTCGTTGATGCTTATACCAAATCATAAAACTATCGGAATTTATATTAAAACTCACAAGAAACAATTGAGAATTAATTACAAAAATACAAATATATTAAGCATAAAAAACTAATCGTACTACTACATTATCCAATATTGACCATACCATTTCATAAACTTTCTGCTTTATTTATGTATAAAGCTTTAATATTTATTTATTTATTCCATAAATACTTTACAAAGTAAGTATTGCAAAGTATTGTTGCACAAATATGGGCGGGGTAACTAAACCATATGCCCTAGATGGTATTAACAGTATTTTAATCCTAGAACGTCATCCTTCGTTAAAATGACTACGCGCGTTTTTATTTTTAATTTAAAACATATTTTTTGTATTTGTTTTGCTTTCGTTTTTCGTATAGCGTTAGCCACTAATGTTAGTTACTCGAAACTAATGTTGCTTTTTAGTTAATACTTCATATTCACAGTTTATTGTTTAACTAAAGTTCTTAATATGGGAAAAGAATGGTAACCCTATCAAATTATTAAATATAGCTTATATTCTTAAAAATTGACAAAACAGGGCTCGCTGAAATTTGTTAGGTAAACCCAAAATATAATATAAAATAAAAAAATAATGTGTTACAGCTTAATACAAAGAAGGTGCTTGACAACGTATGTATGTGTGAAATTTGTCTAAAATTTTTCACAAAACAACAATACTAATAAAGTTTACAACGAATCAGCTGTTGTCCAACTATTTGTTAACCAATGGCATTTGGTGGTTTAACTAATGGCAAAAAAAAGAGCTGTACATCAAATATTATTGGTTAAACTATTGCTATTAGTTAAGTAATAACTGTGAATTTGGGCCTTAGATATTGATAATTCAAATGTAATGAAAATATGATTCCTTAAAAATTACTTCCTCTATAAACTTCTCGTCAAAATAGGAAACAAGGCAATATGACAAGTCCTTAAGTTTTATATTTTATTTGCATAAATATTTATGTGCATACTTATGTATACGTATACGTATTTAATTTTTGTAAAAACCACTCGCACTACTTCAATCCTTTACGCAAATGGCCGCCATGTGTGGTTTAAAAATATTACAACCATATATTTTAATAACAGTTGTTTATGAATGCACGTACATATGTATGTATGTGTGTACAGAAAATCTAAGAAAAACTTTTATTATACAGCCATACGTACATACAAACATATTACGTATTACGTACTATATCGTATATTTGGTATATAATTGAACACACATGTAAGTACACACGTTGTATTCTTTCTTTCGAACGTTTAGCATTTAACAAAGTTGAAGTTATTTATTTTTTTAAAATTGCTGTTATTTATATGTAGATAAAAATAAAACCAATTGTACCTATACAAACATACATACATATGTATGTACACATGGATATTTTTCAAGAAAGCCATTTCAGTGGCAGACTGTCTGCTACAAATAATACGTCGTATTAAGAAACTGTGAACAAATGTGTCACAAAATTAAGCCTTTGATGGAGTGAGTATCCATTGAAAAGAAGATACATACATATGTATTTCGAAATGTACATTTCGTTGATTCACTTCCATATTTGGTTATAGGACTTAACTGTGCTCAGGCTAAATGTTACACCTTAGCGATGCGGTACCGGATAGTTAATCTAAACTTTAGAAAAACTGAGCGATAAGGTGATCTCTAAATTGTTTCTATTATTAAAACTGTACGATAAAATGCGAGTAAATAATATAATTTATGTATTGTGGCAACATTCTTGTGGATTGTTAAAAGTACTTAAGCTGTACTTAAGCTGCATTTACAAATGAATGTACATATGTACGAGTACTTTCTTGAAATTTCTGTATACGTATTATGAATAAAAATTTGCATGAAATAAATAACCTTCATGAAAATTTCTTATTCGTTTTCTTAGGAAAGTGAAAGTTGATTTTAAAAATGTCGTCGAAACGTAAAGTTGCGAGAAATTGTTTTGTTATTACTTAATTAGTGTTACCCAGAATATCACCTACACAAATTTATTTATTGGGCAATAAGTTGGGAATAAGTATTTTTGTTAATATTTTAATAATATTATTGTTTTAAAAAGGCAAGAATTGTCTTCGGCATTTATATTTGAACATAAGATATTTTAATTCTTTAAATATTTATACAAAATAAGCATAATTTATAATCGGCCTTGTTCTGTAAACCGAACCCGACCAAATTTCTCGTTTTCAAAACGAAATAATTTTATAATTTCTAATAAATAATTTTTAAATCGAGTAAACATACCTGGTCGAAAGTAAATCGAACATGGTATTATTCGAATAAATCACTGAAGAAACATCAAAAAACAATTAGTATTAACAATTTGATGTCTTGAATTACAACTTATAACCAAATTAAATGCAGTTTGATACATTTAAATGTACAAATTTTGGTTTTAAAAACACTCTAACGTTTGTTTCCAGTTTTACTCCAAGAATGAAGAAAAATTATTTGTATGAATAAAAACACTTTTTCTGTCAAAGATTTGGAGCCGGGCATTTTAAATGCTTATTTTTTATTTAAAATGTGATTTCTTTTATTAACAACTGACTTTGACGTTTAAATATTTCATTCTACTTAATTTCGAATGTCACCAAATCGAGTAATTCATAGAACACCAAATAAACATTCACTCGTTTTTGAAAATTTCTCGTTTTGAAAAACGATTCGGTTTACAGAATAGACAAGAATAACTATTTGCCACAATCCTGTATATTTGTACAAATCTTTAAAGTGGGTAACACTGTTAACCTTTTTTAATTTTACTTTCTGATGAACACACTCTCCTCTTTTTGGGACCTCTGTCCTCGGAAAAAATTTGAGTCCGGGAAAGTCCTACTTTTTAAGGAAATTTTTTCGCTTTAGCTTGAAAAATGGTATTTTTTTTAAATTAAGTTAAAAAGGAAGAGAATTGGTATTGGATTTCCAGCTTATCTTATAAATAATACTGTCCATGAGGTTTGTGGAATGTTATTTTAAGACGTAGAATTATTAAGATGTGTTTAAAATATCGATGGAGTTGCGCAAAAAGAGCCAAAATAATATATTCCATAGCATTAAGCGAGAGTTCAAAATCTTTATTTCATGAATAAGAATAAGACATTTTAACCAAACAATGAAAGTTTTTTTTAAAGTTGGTAGTCTTACCGTTAGAGATATTTGGTACGTAATCGGTTGAACTTTGGGTTCTCAGTTGATGAAGAACTAATTTTTAATAAATTCTTGTGCTTTTTTAAGAGCTTTCGGACTTGAAAGCTCAACCGTTGCGGGCTTGTCTAAAGGCGATAAATCGCACGAGATCTAGGCGGTCCATTGACCGTCCCTAAAACTGAAATAAACTTTTCACCGAACTCGTCTCTCAATTCGGCCATTTTGTGTTGATGGTTTAATACCCAATAATGTAAATTTAGTTTAAAATTTAGTCACAAGATTCCGAATAGTCGCCTCAGAAGGTCGCCCAAATTGACCATTAAATGGAAGAAGTGCACGATGCACTTTCTTAACCGAGCATGAATTTTGATAATAAAATGCAAGCGTTGTTCGTTTGTATGTCGTTTCATGTTTAAATTTTAGATCAAACTGGACATTTTTAACAGCAACATGTTACACGAAAACAGCTGAGCTGCCAGTGTTGCAAAAAAATGTTGATAAAAAATCACACTTTATAAACGACAAAACTATAAGTTAAAAAAAAATGTTTCCAACAATTTAATGATATTTGAAGATCCAATATTCTATATAAAATGGTGCGAGATTGACCCTTTTCGCTCAACACCATCTATATGATGTATTTAAGATTTTATTGGTAACAATATTATTGGAAAAAATCAATTGCGTTTATTTTTAAGTCCTACTTTTTCAAGCAAAAATGTCTGGGTTTTTTTCCCTCTGCTATCCTCTTTTTATAAAATACGCCATAAAAAACGTAGTTAATGCAAATTTTAGCCATGTAAATGTGCATTATTCTGCGCGACACTGTATGTATCAATGGTTTTATGTGAATACAAAAGTGTGTGTATGTTTTGATTTGTGTGCTTTTCTATTTGTTTTACAAAATTAGCGCGTGTTATGACTAATAAATATGTATATACATATGTATGTATACATATATGTATGTATATGTATGTATGTACTCGTATGTACATATGTGATCAGTTTTTGTTTATATCATAAATTTAACACGAGTTTTTAATTGAATAGACGAATACGTAGTACAGCCGAACTTCCCTATAACGTAATAGATTTGTGGTTAATAAAAATTTTTACGTTACAAAACTAATGGGCGCATGAAAAATTTATCCCTCACTCCATGATTTAATATCAGCTAGAAGATTCTATTCTAACATTTAAAATAGTCAATTAATTTACATATACATACATATGTAAATGATTATATGCATAAATCACTATATAAATACATATAACTCACTTACTTCAATAGTGTCATAACTCAAAAAATACGTTTTTTGAGTTAATAATGCAAAATAATTCGGCATTTCGTATTTTACCTTGTGTAAAAATATTATATAAATAGCCTTTACTACCACATCGTGAGAGAAGGAAAAAATTTTTAAGTCTTCATTTAGGTGTACATACATACATACATATGTATGTATGTAAATTTAAAACTTTAAACGCGTTTTCTGCAAAACTAGTTTTTTTGAGTTGTGACACTTGAAGTAAATGAGCGGCGACATGTAAGTATGTATGTAAATGTGACGTGGTCCTAGATTTTAGTGGCCTTAGCCTCGTATACCTTTCAAAATGCAAGATTGCGTTATTACAAAAGCAAAAAGTGAATGGAAGCTATACCTTTTCCGACAGAGAGCGTTTTTTTAAATTGGTTTACAAATGATGGAGCTATAAAGTAACATATCGTCACCTATTTTTACTTTTTTACAGGAGAAGCAAAAAACCTTGTAAATTTAGGACTATTTATTTGTTAAGGTCTTTTGAAATTAATGAATAAAATCGGCATTTTTGAACATATGTGAGTAAAATTTTAAGAAAATATGTATTTTGGTTAATCACATCATAATGAATCAAAAAGTATATATTAAATTTTTTTTCTTTTTTCTTTTTGGATTTGAGGTGACGATATGTACATATGTATATAAATAAAAATAAAAATCAAACGAATTGAGAACCTCTTCCTTTTTTGAAGTCTCTTAAAAAGTTTTTTTGTTCTCATTTCAACAAGCCTGGAGTAAGGAAACGGTTTCTGATCAAATTTGGATGCTGCGGTATACCAATGTTGAGTAAGGTATTGGATCTTGTAAGTTATAGTGGTAAAACCATTCCCCTATAGAAATATCAATCTATAGTGAGTTACACAAAAAGGAGTTAAAAAAAATATATATTGTTTACACTTGCAACAATTCTGGAATATTAAAAAATCTTTAAAAAAAACGACATTTATTAAATGCCTTAAAGACACTAACTAAATGTGTATGTTCACTTTAAATAATTAAGATAACTTTCCAGTTAATGCTGGATGATATTTAGTGTGAGATAACTTTATTGCGATTTCCTTACACACATACATACATATTATTAAATAATTTCTCTTAATAGAAACTTAGCAGAATAGCAGTGCCACATGTCAAGTTTCCAATTTATTTTAATATAAACATAAGATTACACAACATCCACACATTATTGAGCCGTACTACACCAATCAGTGCACCACGAGAATTTTTTTGATGCCGGATAAATGCAGTATAAAGAACTGCTTTGAAGTCGTTTATTAGAAAATCTAATTTAAAATTTGTGTAGAAAAAACAGGTTACAAACCAAATACATACCACACACATGTACATATGTATGTATAGTATAGTAAAATTTTTATCACAAAAAAAAACTAATAATTTATTTATGACAGTTCCGCATATTATTTTTATTAGTATGCAGCGTGAATAAGTACATATCTGTAGCAAAAAGGAAAACGCGCTTAAGTCGAGATAAGCTGATTTTAAGTTAATGGCACCTCTGTAATCTACATAGTCGAAAGTACCCCTGGGCAAAATCTCAATGATTTTGAGGGATGTTTCAGGAAGTTATAGCGCAACGACTTGCAGTTTATATTTTTTACCCGATTGCGCGACGCAAAGAAGGATATTGTGTTTATCAGTCTATGTATGTATGTATGTATGTATGTGTGTTCCTTTGCGGCACTATATAAACCGAACGCGAGAACAGATTTTGATGATTCTTACGTCAATCGATTTATCTTAAAACCCGGGAGTGTCACTAAGGATATGACAGTAATAAAAATTCAATATGGCGGCCAACAGACGCCATTTTGTAAATACGAAAAAAATAAAAAGTCGGCGAAGTACGAGGTTTGTTCAAAACGTATCGCGAATTTTGAATTTTCGCGGGTTACGAATATTCGAATTTTAATTTTTTTTCGCGTTATGTTGGTACTCATGTCTCTCACTTATGCCGTCAATTTCGGCCATTTTGAATGTTCAGTTAATTGTTGACAGCTGCTTTGCTTGCACGTGTTTTGGCTCGTCTTCGATTTTTAACTTGGTTCGTGCGGCAGCTTCCATTGAGATGATTGAGCTTTGGTTTCCACGTCATAACCATAAACCCACGATTCGTTACCAGTTATGACCCTCTGGAGCAAATTTGGGTCGTCGTGGACAGAGTCCAACAGCTCATTAGCAATGTTCATGCGATACTTTTTGGTCGAAATTATGCAATTTTGGTACGAATTTCGCGGCGATCATTGTTCACATCTTCTCGGCCTTCTGAGAACATTTTGTACCACCGATAAACGTTCCAAGGTAGCTTCTTTGTATGCCACAG
The DNA here is from genome assembly GCA_936439885.1 of Nowickia ferox. Classification (NCBI taxonomy): domain Eukaryota; kingdom Metazoa; phylum Arthropoda; class Insecta; order Diptera; family Tachinidae; genus Nowickia; species Nowickia ferox. The sequence continues at coordinate 31,627,138 of OW387027.1, read as the reverse complement.
TCAACATTCGGAATTCATCCGCGCACTTAATTTCGTTTTTCACACAAAATTTGATACAGGTTCTTTGCTCCATTTTTTTTTATTGGTAAAAATCGAAGACGAGCCAAAACACGTGCGAGCAAAGCAGCTGTCAACAATTAACTGAACATTCAAAATGGCCGAAATTGTCGGGATAAGTGAGAGATATGAGTACCAACATAACGCCACAAAAAAGCAAAATTCGAAAGTACGTAACCCTCGAAAATTCAAAATTCGCAATACGTTTCGAACAAACCTCTATTTTAAAATTATCTTTAGGCTTCTCTTATGATTTTTCATTTTGAATGATTATTAGGATATTTACGGTTCAAAGTTGGTCGCAGTCGAATTTTTTTGATTTTTTTTAATTACTACTTGTTCAACTTATTAAGCTTATACATATGTACTTTGGTATATTTCAAATTTAATTTATTATTTATAATGTGTAGAATGATGTTTTTCTAAAAAAATTTAATGAATACTGAATTTCCCAATTTAGCTGTAAAAGAAACAAATTTCTGAAAATCGACTTGAAAGCTTAAAAGTGCTCTACTGCAAAACAGTAAAATATGACTCAAGCACTTTTTCCTTATTTCCACAGATACATACATATCGTCACCTTAAATGCAAACGGACGTAGCTACACAAAAATTCGAAATCGAGTTTTTGATTGATTATGGTTAATTTTTATCAAACTATCTAGGCCTCTGCGATCAAAAATGACGACTTTATTAAAGAAATTCAAACGGACGTAATTACGAATGCATCTATTTTCTATTGCAAAGAACTTAACTAAGATAAAAACTTAAATATACATATATAAAAAGGAAATAAATGGTTAAAAACATATACAAAGTATCCATAGTAAAAGTAACTTTCGAAGAAAATTTTCAAGAACACTTTATTATTATTGATTTTGATTTTGTTTCCCCTATAAAAAATATAAAAGTGTAGTTACGTCCGTTTGCATTTAAGGTGACGATATGTAGTCTTGCAAAGTTCATATTCGTACACCCTTGATTCAAAAAGCGCACTGCTGTGCAATAAATTAAATTACTAAAATTACTTTTTGTAACATCTTGTACAGAGAGGTTGTATTTAATGAAACATTTGTTCATTAGGGAAATGCCGCGGTTTCTGTGTCACCACGCAATTCATCAGCTATTTAAAATTAATTTTAATGATTTATGTGTAGCTAATCATTTCTGTTTCTTTCGTCTTCATTTACGCTGACAAAACAGTTTTTTCTTTGACAACAGAATATTAGTTCTTATGATATAACCTACACCAAACAAAGTTAGCATCAAACTTTGACTTTGACTTAGAGGAAAAAAAACGTTGTCTTTTATAGGTGTGGGTTCTGCCTTACATATTCCACAAAGTTACACCGCAACATTTGCTCTTTAATCTGGAACGAAAATGTCATAGTCGCAGTGGAAATACGCCAACCGCGATATGTTATGGAAATATTTCTTATGGAGAAATTCGTTAAACCGACCTTCTACTGTATTTATCACTCTACTATCTCTTATCAATTTCATTTCAAAACCAAAAGCACATAAACGTAATTAACACAAGCTCTTTTTTTTAATTTTGAGTTGACAAGAAAACAAATAATAAACAAGCAAATAAGAAATAATAAAAGATTTTCGAAATCTTGACACTCTTGAAGAGATATAAAAACAATAAAGTTAAGCCGAGAAAGCTTTTAGTTAATATCTTTGATTATAATTGTGGCATTCAACGGTTTATTTTTTGTGAATTTTTTCCTATTATTAAATAATTTATATTAATTAATCACTTTTAATGATTTCATTTGTGACATAATTGTGTTATTTTTGACTTTATGGAAATTAAACTAAAAAAATACAGATAATGTCGATACGTAATTACTTGAAGGATGCCATGAGTTTTTTTTTAAATAAATGGACTTAGCATGTTTTTAAAATTGACAATGCACTTATGCTTGAATTTGTAATAAGTACAGCTCAGTTGCGGTTGGTGAGACGTGATAAAATGCAAGTTCACAAAACAGAAAATTTTTCATGTCTTTTTTATTTTATGTATTTAAACACAATATGGTTGTACGAGTATGTGCTTTTATAATGATTTTAGTGCTTATTGAGAATTTTAGCAATTAAATGCATTAAAATCTGGTTTCTTTGTGTAGCCAGAATAAGTCCGCATACGATGACTAAAAATACCATGTGGCAGTATCCGAGTGTTGTGGTTTGACAGATACATTTTGAAAAAGTTTTAGCTTCGTGACATTTTCGCCTCAAGGTACGGTCACACTTGTCAAACATTTGCCCAAAAAAGCGTAACCAACAAACACTAATGAAAAAAGTTTTGATGTAGCGTCAGATTTTGTTTATAAAATCAGGCACATTTATAATTTATGTTTATACAACAACAACAACAAAAGGTCTATACGAGAAAAATTCGTAAAAAGTAAAGAATAATTTGGAAAATCGCGCTGTATATACAACACGTGGCTGTTTTTCTACTCTGAAAGCTTCTTTGTCTGCACTTAAAAAAAGTCATCCATGTAGGGGTCACATTATTCTCTTCTTTTTGCTTTAATTTGCAAATCCAGAACTTCTGCAACTTTTAGTTCAGTAAAAATATATGTATGTTCATTATCTTTATTGCATGTTAAATGCTTTTTATTCAAATCACTAAATTCAGTTCTTTTCATTACTCGTATATTATTATTATCCAGGTGATAAGATAAAAATACTTAACTGGGACGAGCGATGATTTTTTGGCCACATTAAACATATTTGACGTCTGCCAAAAGTTCGCCAAACGCCGCCAACTCTGCAATAGGCGAACAAACACACAGTAAAAAAAAAACAATTATAACAGCTGTTATTTTTCGTCGCTATTGTACTTCATACGACGAATTTAAGGCAAGTATTCACTATCCTACATGATCGTACGACTTTTTAAAATATACAACTCTGATTGCTAATGGGCATTATCGCGCGTGGTAGGAGTATTTCGAATTCGACTACGACAATTTGGTCTAAGATTAAAGAAAAAAATGTTGAAGTGTTCTTTAATCTATTACAAAAACAAAACAAAAGTATCGTTTTAAATAAAAAAAACACGCAAAATGCAAACACACGCATTAATTTTAAACCGAAATTGTGGGCAAAGTTAAGGTTATAAAGTAAATTGGCTTAAAATAGACACCTTTTTTTTGGCGAATTGAGTTTTATTGATACCAATGTAAAGTAGAAATATACGAATTAATAATGGAATATAATGTCGGGCAAATGTTCACCTCTAACACTTCGGCAGACGGCCGCTCTTTTCACAAAAATTTTGAACCACATTTTGTAACAAAGCTTTGCTTATCTCATCAATGCAGCGTGAAATTTCATCTTTCAGAGCGTCAGTGTTTCTGGTTTATTCACGTAAACCCGGTCTTTCAAATTAAAATTCACAAAATTTCACAATTAAAATTCAATTATTGACATTTCGAAAATTTCATAACTTTTATTATAAAAAAATAAAATTTTGCACAAAAATAACTTCTATTTTTGTCGCGTCCGTTTATCGCTGACATTTGCTTATATCTTTTTAATATATTATTGATGTCGCCCAACATTTTTTCGTAAAAATACTACTCGTCACGACGCGTTGCCTGGGAATGGCCCATATGTACATATGTACTTGATCGCAATATACATATGTATGTACATACGAGGTCTGATCAAAAAATAACCGTTATTTTCAAATTTCTTGAGTTACGTATGTTCGATTTTCCCATTTTTTTCTGTTATTTTGGTACACATGTCTGTTATAAATGTTGGCAATATCAGCCATTTTGGATTGTCAGTTTGTTTTTGACAGATAAAAAGGTTAGTCGTGTTTTGGTGTGCTCTTCGATTTTTTACTATTCGAAAAAATTGATCAAAGAAACTGTATTAAGTTTAGTGTAAAAAATGAAATTAAATGCGCAAGGACATTTGAAATGTTGACTGTGGCGTTTGACGAGTCTACTATGAGCAGAACACAAGTTCAATTGTGGTATAACCGGTTTAAGGAAGGCCGAGAAGATGTGAATGACGATGCTCGTAATGGTCGTCAAGTTCGGTCAAATGTGAAGGTTTTGCTCACTGTTTTCAGTAAGGAATACTACCTTGAAGTTATGCGCCGTTTGCGCGAAGCAATTCGTCGGAAACGCACAGAATTGCGGAAAAAACAATCATGGATTTTGCACCATGATAACGCACCAGCTCACACATCGTTGCTTGTGCGTGAGTTTTTGGCCAAAAACAAAACCGTTATCAAGCCTCAACCACCGTATTCACCGGACTTGGCCCCCGCTGACTTTTTCCTCTTCCCAAAACTGAAGAAACCGATGAAAGGAAAGCGTTTTGCTACGATTGAGGAGATAAAAGAAAAATCGAAACGGGAGCTGTTGGCGATACAAAAAAGCTCGTTTCAGAAGTGTTTCGAGGATTGGAAAAAACGATGGCATAAGTGTATTATATCTGTGGGGGATTACTTTGAAGGGGACAAGATAGTTATTGATGAATAAATAAATACTTTTTGAAAAAATTTAAAATAACGGTTATTTTTTGATCAGACCTCGTACATACTATTTCAGGTTTATTGCAGGCTTATTTGACAAATTTCCCATAGAAATATGTCAAATAAGCCTTTAATAAACCTAAAATAATTTTTATACGAGTACAGGCAAATCTCGGTATAACAAATCTCGCTTTAACGAAAATCCGATATAACGAACGTCCAAATTTTTTACATTAACAACCTTATATAGCGAATACTATCTTATTTTCATACTGGATATAACGAATGATAAAGAAAAAATCGCAAAATAAAAGCAAAAATTTGCTAGAACCATATTTCTAACATTTAGTTCTACTTTATATAGCGAATGTTTTGATAAATGTGTGTGTAACGAACGGCAAAAAAATATTAAACAAAACCTACAGTAGCAATGTAAATGCAGAAAAAAGCATGAAATCGTTAGTTGGCATTTGATATCTTCTTTGAAAACAAATTGTAGTCATTCCTTTTATTGTATTGTTCATGTCTACAATAAAAATAATTAAAATAACACTTGAAAAAAGCTTAGCGATATAACGATTTTTTCGGTATAACGAATGGGACTATCGTTCGTTATACCGGGATTTGCCTGTATGTACTTGCATATTTTTTTTTTTTTTTGATACAATAAAGAAAGTTTCTCTCTTACTCAGCGAACAATGACAATGTGATCAAATGTAAAATCACGCCACGTATGCAGTACACTTCGATTATAATTATGTATGTGTACACCTTTTGCATAAAGTTTAATCAAATATTAACAAAAAAATCTGTTTTCAAGTGTGTTTAAATCAGAGATAAGCAAAAGGCCGCCCGTGAGCACTTCTTTGTGCTCTTATTTTCACGTACATTCGTACAAGCATGCATTTTATGTATGTATGTATGTGTTTGCCTGACTTTGGTTTAAATTTTAACAACTCCTTAGTGAGGCTTATCAATAACATTGCTTATTTAAATGTTTGTAAGCTAATCAACATTTATTATTTATTCAGTCAAAAATAAAAATATAGGAAGTCTCAAATGATGGACGAGAGACGCGATAAGGCACATTCTAGTTTTCTCAACTCAAACACAAACTTAGCAAATAATTCTTCCTGATTACGTTTTCAACATTTCAATTAAATGAAGTGTTTGTTTTAAAAGCAAATTAAATTAAAACAAAAACTTGATATAATTTTTTTTTGCTATTGTATAAACCTGTTTTTGTTAGACAAAGCAAAAAAGAAAAAACCCCCATAAATGAAAGCTTTTAATTACATTTTTCTAATAAATGCAAACTTAAACATTTGTCTTTTCAATTAAGTGCTTTTAATGTGTCATGTTGCAAAAACGTTAAACATAAAATAAAGTCTACTATAATTTTCTATATAAATAAATACAATACATACATACATGTTTACATACATATGTATGTATGTATGTATGTACAAATGTACGTACGAGTACGTACATACATATCGTTATTTATACCATCAGCTGTGCTAAGTGACATTTTTTTAGAAAGCTTAATGAATTAGATATAAATATATTTATATTTGCATATTAAAGTTGCCGTACAATAGAAAAACCCCATACCTGCAATTATGAATATAGACAGCATGGAGTTCGATTATAACGATCAACAGTTTTTCCGTTGCACAGTGGCGTGACATAAAAAAGTGGTAAAAAGTCCGCAACTTTTGAACTAGTCAACCGATTTTGATGAAACCAACTGTTTTCAAAAGAAGAAGTGTTAAACTTTTGAGGCAGTATTTTAGGAGGCACCCTGTTTT